>JAPFRF010000006.1:100566789-101766789 GCA_029282475.1 Phrynocephalus forsythii | reverse complement strand
GGCAACTGGACTTCTTTTCTTGAGAGATCGAAACGTTTCGCTACTCATTCAAGCAGCTTCATCAGTCTGAGGAAAGTTAGTCACACACCCTAGACCAGTGTTGGCGAGTCTTTGGCATGGGTGGCAAAGGTGGCACTTGGAGCCCTTTTGTGAGCACCTGAAATTGCTCCTTCACAGCCACCTGTATTCACTCAGGTTAAATTGCTGTATTGGCACTTTGCGAAAAATTAGTGGGTTTTGAATTGCAGTGTGATCACTCGGTCTCTAAAATGTTTGCCATCACTGCTGTAGGCCATTGTGCACCTATTGAGCCTATTTAGACCATTAACCACCTGTGGACTTATTCAAGCCCTTGTCCACCCAACAATCCTATTCAAGGCTATTGTTCAACTTAAGATCCTATTCAGGCCAGGGTGATTTGAAATCAAGGTGAACTATAAAATGGAGGACTTGCCACTAACTTTCCTCAGACTGGCATAGTTGCTTGGATGACTAAGAATCAGGGCAATGGTTTCAAACTGCAGAAAAAGAGATTCCATTTGAACATTAGGAAGATGATGGTTAGACCTGTTCAACAATGGAATATGCTGCCATGGAGGGTGGTGGAGTCTTCTTCTTTGGAGGTTTTAAAGCAGAGGCTGGATGGCCATCTGTCGGAAATACTGTGATGGGGGTTCCTGCAAGGCAAGGAGTTGGACTGGATGGCCCTTGAGGTCTCCTCCAACTCTATGATTCTATGATTCTATGATTCTATGACTAGCGAAATGTTTTGATCTCTCACGAAAACAAGTCCAGTTGCCATGATTCAACTTCCAGATAAATACACCTGGATGACTGTGTATCTTCACAGACATTCTTCATTGTTGTTAGTATTCTGTTGGTCCCTTTAATTTGTGTGAGCCAAACGTCTATGACTTTGTCATAGCAGTCTGGAAGCTTCTTAATCGTGGTGAATATACTATGGTTGTGCTAATGGGCAAGTGAGGGGAAGCTCTGTGATATGCCGGGGCTGACCTGAAATATTTTCCTACCTGAGGCAGAGTACCAAATTTCACCTAGTTTCAACATCAAAATGCACAGGCCTGTCAAGTTATTTGAGAAGCAGAGCATCTAGCAAGAGTCCTTGATCCACCCTGGCAGTCAAAATGCAAACATACTAAATTAAATAACTAATCATTTCCTGCTCTTTCAGAACACCTTGCCTTATTGTCCCTCAGGCAGCTGCCTCACTCTGCCTAATGGAAGGGCCACTGCTAAAATGTATTATTTATTTATTTATTTATTTATTTATTTATTTATTTATTTATTTATTTATTTAATTTAATTTAATTTAATTTAATTTAATTTAATTTAATTTATATACCATTCCATCTAGCTACACGGCTACTCTGGGCGGTTTACAAACTGAACAGAAATCAAAACCATAAACAGTAAAATACAATATCATAGATAAGCACAAGTATATAGATAAAAACACAATAACTAGTAAACAATATATAACAAAAACATAGAACAGGAGCAAGATGGGCTACAGATAAAAACAAAATAAATACATAATAGCACATTATTAGAACAGATTAATATCAGGGGAAAGCCTTTTTAAACAGCCACGTCTTTAGATGCTTCTTAAAGACTGGGAGGGAAGGTGCCAGACAGATCTCAGGAGGAAGTTGGTTCCAGAGCCAAAGGCCCGACACTGAGAAAACCCGATTTCTTGTCAAAGATTTACAGGCTTCCTTCAGCGACGGCACCCTCAAATGTCCTGCCTGAGATGATCGGGTGTTATTGGGCAGTATTTTGTGGCAGGAGCCATTCTGCCAGATAGCAAGGCCCTAAACCGTTTAGGGCTTTGTATGTCATCATTAAAACTTTGAAATCAATGCGGAAGCCAATCGGCAGCCAGTGTGGGGGTTATATGTTGATGTTTTCTTAACCCTGTAACTAATCTGGCCTCAGAATTCTGCACTAGCTGGAACTAGTATAGAACTCTTTTTCTTTTTAAAAGCCTCTGCCTAAAGGTTCGAGTGTTTTTCAAGTGTATTGTTCAAGCTTGGAAAAGGCACTTTTTACTACATCTCCCAGAATCCCCTGGCAAGCATTGTCACCTGGGCTGTGTTTTGGGAGAAGCTCTCTGGATTCCTCTCCCCCATCCTACCCTCCTGGCCAGCATGCTGCTGGCTGAGCCTTTTGGGAATTATTGTTGTTCAGTCGTTCAGTCGTGTCCGACTCTTCATGACCCCATGGACCAGAGCTCGCCAGGCCTTCCTATCCTCCACTGCTTCCCGGAGTTTTGTCAAATTCATTTTGGTGGCATTGATGACACCGTCCAACCATCTCATTCTCTGTCGTCCTCTTTTCCTTTTGCCTTCGATTTTTCCCAGCATCAGGGACTTTTCCAAGGAGTCCTCTCTTCTCATGAGGTGGCCAAAGTACTGGAGCCTCAGCTTCAAAATCTGTCCTTCCAGTGAACATTCGGGGTTGATTTCTTTCAGAATGGATAGGTTTGATCTCTTTGCAGTCCAGGGGACTCTCAAGACTCTCCTCCAGCACCACAGATCAAAAGCATCAATTCTGCGGCGATCAGCCTTCTTTATAGTCCACAAAAAAATGAAAATACCAGTCCACAAAAAAATAAAAATAAAAATAAAAATAAGACGACTTTTCCAGTTCTGGTTTTGCCAGTCTTGGAGGAGTTGTTTCTTATCTTTATTTTCAAAACGATTGTATGTGGAAACCCACCTACAGAGAAAATGGTGGAGGATTCATTGCAACTTGACACACACACATACACCTCCTGCTACTGGGATTTTGATTTCTTCCTTGTAAAAGAATTTGGTCCAAGGAGGGAAGACTTAAAAGGAATGGACACATGGAGGCAAGCACACACAGCCTGAACTGAGCAGTTTTAAACACATATTTTCAAAGAAGGGAAAACGAGATGCATTGCTTTTTGTGATGGAGATGACCTGATTGCACAAAAAGCATTCAAAACAACACACAATATTAGACAAAAAGGCAGTGACATCTCAAAGGCTGTCATATTTTAGTGGGAGTCTTCATGGATCAAGTCCACTTCCTCAGAATTTAGAATGAGACTGTATATTAACAGTAGCACCTCTGTATCCGCTGATTCACTATCCGCTGATTCAGTTATCCACTGGTAGTGATCAGCGAGGGGGGGGAGCAAGGAAGAAAAAAAATAAAACTTAGACAGTGGGGGTGGCATCCATGTCGCACCGCGCTGCTGGCCCGGGGCATGGGGTGGCATTGGGGGGGCTCTTATCTGCTCTTATCCGCAGATTTGGGTATCCGCGAGGAGTCCCGGAATCGATCCCCCCGTGGATACGGGGGTCCTAGTGTATACATAAACCCATGACTAGGTGGCAAAACAAGCAACAGGCAAAGTCGAAATGGTTCGATGGTACAAGAATAGGACTATTAAGCTTTAATTAACTTAATTTAGCAAATTCTATACAGCACAAGGAGGTCACATGTCTCCACAAGATGACAAATGTGTTGATCTGAAGTTTAAGGCTTTTTTCTTAAGATACGGACATAAGAACATAAGAAGAGCCATGCTGGATCAGGCTAAAGGCCCATCTAGTGCAGCTTCCTGTATCTCACAGTGGCCCCGCCAGATGCCTCTGGGAGCGCACGAGACTAGACATCTGTCTCCTGATACCACTCCCTTGCATCTGGCCCTTGAAGTACCTGTGATGGACTTTTCCTCCAGGAATCTGTCTAATCCCCTTTTGAAGGCATCTAGGCCAGATGCCATCACCACATCCTGTGGCAGGGAGTTCCATAGACTAACAACACGCTGGTAAAAAAGATTTCTACAAAGGGAGGAGTAGCACATTCTTCTGTCCCATTCCCATGAAAGTCAACTTCACATGATCTAATCTTAAGGAACACGAAATGCCTGGGTGCTGGATCTGCTCTTCCTCACCCTTCTTCAGGAAGGTGCCAGTTCTGGGCAGCAATAGAGTGGCACTCAGGAATTTGAGGACCTGGTTACAGAGCCAGAAGTTGGAAGTTCAATTCCCCAGTTGGGGAATCTCAGAAAAGCCAACCTATGTAGCCTTAGGCAAACTGCGTAATCCCAGGGTAAACTGCTTCTGAGTGCTGTTTACCTGGAAAACCCTGAAAAGAGTTTCCATAAATCCAAACCTAATGGATGGCACCTGCATGCTTATTATTATTTTGTTACAAAGGAAGGTTGACAGGCCAGGAGCAAAAACGCTGAATATTTTTGGTTTAATTTATGTTTTGCCCTTTGCCTTGGCCACCCAATTATACTCCCCAGAGAGGAGCCATCCATCAGACCTTCGACAAGTTACTTGTTGGCCGGGAGAGTCCAAACTCAGCAGACATCAAGGGAAAAAGGGGAAGATGTGGTGACTAATGCTTCAGTCTGATGGGTTTAGGCTTAGTTACAAGCTTAGCTACAGTTGAAGCATGGAGATTAAGTAATGCTTGGGAAAAAATGTTCTTTTTCTTTTTAAAGCAATAGCTCCCTGGCTCACCCAACCCACACAACTACTAGCTGATGGATTTCTGGTGGTGTAATGTAAAAATAAAATAAAATATGTAACTTTCTAATGGTCTGATATTAACAGGTTGTGTCTCGTTTCTTAGACCAGAGGGTGGAGGCTAATAGGAAAGAGGTGGTACCTACTTGTGGCTAGTTGGGGTGGAAAATGAGACCTAGGCAACCGAGCACCCTGAATCACAGCTGAGCTTGGAAAAGCTACGCTCCGCACTACAAATCTCAGCATCCCCAGCCCCCAAATAAAAAAAATGTTTCCAAGCGTTGGACTCTGCTTCCTCCTCTTGGACTCTTCTCCTTCTCTGTGCTGAATATTTAGAGGCACGAACCATTACTTTTTAATTAATTAGCTCGATCAAGTAGATTAATTAGAGGAAGAATTAATTAGATTGATCGTATCATCATCATCATCAGGATAATTGTTGCTGGTATTAAATGTGAAATTTGGTTAGGCTCGTGTTTTCATGTTTTGATATGCAGGCAGAAATGTGTTACTTGGGGGTAGAAGTTGTAGAACCCGCTCTGCTAATTCTTGTTATGATTAACCACACTTCTCTCCAGTTCTGTTCAGTGTCTTTGTTTTCCCCTAGCATGGATTCCTTCAGAATCCTCCCCCCCCAGTAGTCTTTTTCCCATCTCAGATTGGTGATTGTTGACAATCCAGGTTCACCTATTTCAGGCATGTCCAAAGTCCAGCCCGGGGGCCAAATGCGACCCGATTTAAAATTTTGAGTGGTCCTCAGCCTCTTCTCCCTGCCGGCTCAGGCTGTCACTCATCCCCGACGGCTGGCCCTTCCCTGAGCTGGCTAGAGAAGTCACCTTGCAGTTTTATGGTTTGCCTGCCCTCCCTGCCTCCGTCCATCCCCTCAGCCAGCCACCCTGCCTAGCCACTACTGGCTCTATTGCTGCAGTGTCTTCTCCACCTCCTAGTGAGGGAGGACAGCATATGCAAGCAGTGGTGCGTCTTCGGTGCACGTGGGCTGATTCCTGGGCTGTGCAACAGCCGCCGGGCCCTTGGGTGCATTGAAACCGGAGCATTTGCAGCTGTTGCAGATGCTCACAGACCATGCTCTTTTTCACCCCTTCCGGCTGAATGGTCAGCCCCCACACACATTTTCACCTCACCAAATCTGGCCCTCCTTGCAAAAATTTTGGACACCCCTGACCTATTTCATTTATTATTTCCTTCTCCAGTGTGTTCCTGCCCCCAACCTGTTTCGCGGGATCTCAGTCCTAGATACAAGAAGAACAATATAAAACAATCTACGCTGTTTAATACATATACAATTATTTAAGCAATTGAAACTCAAAGCATTTTAGAACCATTTGGTGGCTGCATAGGTCAGTGAATTGGAGACCTGACCGGTGATTCCCCACTGCATATCCAAGGACAACAGCCAGCCTGGGTATCCCTGGGAACTCTGCACAGTCTTACTGTCTCCCAAACCTCCAGAGGAAGTGATTGGACTGGTAAACCACACGTGGATGAGTACTCTGTACCCAGGAAATCCTGGAAAGGATCACCATATCTCGGAATGGACTTTATGATACATGATTAAAATAATAATTAATAACATTGTAAAGCTTTGTGTATTATAAAGACTCCAGTGTCCATAGCCTTAAAATTGTATCATAGAATATTTCTGTATCATAGAATCATAGAGTTGGAAGAGACCTCAAGGGCCATCCAGTCCAAGCCCCTGCCATGCAGGAACCCACATCACAGGACTCCTGACAGATGGCCACCCATCCTCTGCTTTAAAAACCTCCAAAGAAGGAGACTCCACCACCCTCCATAGCAGCATATTCCACTACTGAACAGCTCTAACTGTTATGAAATTCTTCCTAATGTTTAAATTTAATCTCTTTCCCTGGAGTTTGAGACCATTGCCCCAAATCCTAGTCTCTGAAGCCATGGAAAATAAACCTTTTCCCTCTTCAATATGACATCCTTTCAAATATTTATAAACATTAGAGATGGGCACGAAATGAACTTTTTTGTTTCCATTATTTGTTATTCGTTCCGTTACGTAACGAAATGACTGACAAAAATTGTGATGAAAATGGAATGAAATGAACAGAACCATGAAAATTGGGTCCGTTACATTTCGTTTTCGTTTATGGCGACGCACAATGAAATGAGCTATTTAAATGTTACAAAAACGCCTTGGACATCCATAAAAATGCAGCGATAATTATTTATACTATCTGATAATACCTACCGGGGGGGTCCTTAAAACGTGCATTTATGTATTTTCTCAGATCGCTGTATTTTTTTCCTTTAAGGGGAGTTAGGGGACAACGACCCAAAATGGCTCCCAGATGTCTAATATTGATTTCTTGGGTATTAAAATGCCCTGGACATCCGTAAAAATGCAGCGATAATCCGATAATTATTTGAAATTATTACCTACCAGGAGGTTGGGGTACTTAAAACGTTTGTTTTTGTCTTCTCCCATCGCGATGTATTTTTCTTTTCCCTTTAATGATGACAAAAAGGATGTCACCAGCCACAAAATGGAGGCAAGCCATGTGATGGGATCATGTTCAACCAATAGCATGCCCAGGTTGCAGACTGGGCAGGTCTGACAGCCACAGAGGGCATAAAAATCTCTGGCAGCCCCCGTCCTCCTTGCAGTCTCCAGTGGGAGTTAGGGTGGGATTGCTGTCTCTGTAACTCTAGCTTCAGTCCTGCAGCCTCTCTGTGTGCATGTGTGCATACCTCTTGGTGAGTACCCTCCCCTGCCCCACAGTGCAGTCACTCTGCGGCTGCCTTGCACCCTGGGCAACGCCCGCCGCTGCCTTTGCAGCCTCCCTGTGTACCTAGTCTATACTGTGTCTCTGCCAGCATCCATTTTTTAGTGTTTTCCCTCTGGTCTGGGGCGTTGGGGGATGCCTGCGCACAGAAATGCTTTAAAAATCGCGCAAAAGTGGGTAGAAACGACAAACAAAAAAACGGAAATGAAATTTTTCAAAAAATTCATGACAAACGGAAACGAACCGAAACAGACCTCTCAATGACAAACGAAAAACTGAAACACAATTTTTAAAATTCGTGCCCACCTCTAATAAACATAGTTATCATATGCCCTCTCAGCCTTCTTTTTGAAAGGCTAAACATTCCCAGTTCCCTAAGCCGTTCCTCATAAGACTTCTCTTCCAGACTATCCCTCTAGACCCATTCAAGGTTGTCAAAATCCCTTTTTAAATTGAGGCCCACAGAACTGGACCCAGTACTCCAGGTGGGGTCTGACCAGAGCAGAATAGAGTGGTACTATCACTTCCCTTGATCTAGACACTATGGTTCTGTTGATGCTGTTGAAAGGCTATGGTGAACAGTCACATTTTAAGTTGGTGCTGGAATGAAATCAATGTTGTCACTAGAGATGGGCACCACTGGCCTGTTCACTGATTCGTGCCTGTTCGTTTCTCAGCCAAGCAAGTGTTTGGTGGTTTCCAGACCCACCTCCTCTGGTGGGTACCCACTCAAAGACAGCACCCCAGCTTGCCGGCCTGCCTCCTCCAGGCATTGCCTCTGAAGAGGTCGGCCTGGGACTTCCAGGCTCCTTTTCCACTGAGAAAGAAACCTGCACGAATCACTGAACTTGTGGTTCATGCCCATCTCTAGCTGGCATCAATCAAACTTCCAATGGGAAAGCAATTTACAGCCAAAAAAAATCCCTCTCTTGTATATCCACAAAAAAGTACAGGTACCAATTGTGGGACACCAAGTCCCCCTCTCCCCCACAAAGACAGGAGTAAAAATTGCTAATAATCCCTCTTCGCAGTCTCCACCTCCTTCTCAACACTGAGAAGACATCCACAATATGCTAGTGGCTTTTGACATGCTAGTAGCCAGAGCCTAGCAACGTTACATTTTGGACTGCCTCTCCCATAATCCCCCAAACTGAATGTGCTGTCTGCTTTAGTCTAGACCAGTGTTGGTGAACCTATGGCACAGGTTCCAAAGGTGGCATTTGGAGCCCTTTCTGTGGGCACCCGGCATTGCCCCTTCACAGCCACCTGTATTCAGATTAAATTGCAGTATTGGCACTTCACAAAAAATTAGTGGGTTTTGAATAGCAATTTGGACATTCAGTCTCAATAAGGTTCATCATCACTGGTCTAGACTTTCCAGAAGATTATCCAGCATGCTATACTCTGATTACTCTGATTCCCACTTACCTCCACCACAGGTTCTACTTCTTGAAGGTCCAGACTAAAACCCAGAGGAAATCACTTGCCTTTAGTAATATAATTTATTTATTTATAGTTTCACTCCACCTTTCTACTCAAAAGGACCAAACAAAAATTTTGCTATCCTATGAATTATCCTATGAAGGTGAGCCTTTTTCTCCTATTGTTGGGGATTTGAGTTTTTTGTTTGATGGTTTGTTTGACAGTCTGATTGTTGGGGTTTCAAATAAAAACTTGAGAATCATTAGCCTGGCGAATGACATGAGGTCATGATGCGGTGGAAGCCATTACATCGTGTTACATGAGGACATGACAGACAGCGAATGACCTTGTCCTGCATTACAGACAAAAGAAAACATTTTTTTCACCCAATGCGTTGTTGGTGTGTGGAACTCCCTGCCACAGGATGTGGTGATGGCATCTGGCCTGGATGCCTTCAAAAGGGGATTGGACAGATTCCTGGAGGAAAAGTCCATCACTGGTTACAAACCATGAGGGAGATGTGCAATCCCCAGGCTTAAAACCGGGGTACTTCAAGGGCCAGATGCAGGGGAGTGGTATCAGGAGACAGATATCTAGTCTCGTGTGCTCCCAGACGCATCAGCACTGTGAGATACAGGAAGCTGGACTAGATGGGCTTTTGGCCTGATCCAGCAGGGCTCTTCTTATGTCCTTATGTTCTAGGGGATGCTGGCTCCACTTCTTTGAGCCACATGGCTGAGAGCGAAATGATGGTTTGATATCTTGCCCCAAACATGCACATGTGTACCACAATACACAACTGGAACTGGCACTCATTCTGCCCTAAATATTGACCAGAGATCATGGAGCACATGGAGCTTCCAAGACAGAAGTTTTGCACCAGGTCATTGTGCATTCTTTGGATGGATAGATGGAAATGGGGCAGGCATTTATTCCGTGATCAATCACACCGAGAAAAAGACTTTCAAATTGCAGCTGGAAGTTTTTATTTTGTCTCCATTTTCCTTACTATTGGCCTTAAAAAGAAAGAGAGAGAGAGAAAAGAAGTGTGTGTGTGTGTGTGTGTTGGGTGGGGTGGGGGGCTTGCTATGTGGAAAGCAATACATGCTGCCGTAGTTCTCATCAAAAGCCAGCAATCACGGCTAAATCAGCATGCAAAATGCCACTCAACCTTGGGCCTTTATTAAAATTTGCTGGGACTCAATTTGAGATAGTGATCATTCTTATTAAAAAGCAAAATGTAAGATAGGTTTTTTTTATATATAAATCTCTGGATGGAATGGAATTGTTAATCAGCATAGACTGATGTGATTTCTCTGTTGCAAATCCTGCCGAGGGCTCAGCACTGGCATATTACCATAATTCCTAGGCTAGAGCTGGCAGCTGGAAAGGGAAAAAAGGGGGAGGGAGGGCAGGAATAAAGCCCCGCGTGAGTCTTTAAAATGCTTAAGCAAAGCTGGAAATCACAGCTAACAGCACAGGCAAGGAACCGCTAGCCTAGACTTTCCAATGGGTTATATAACCAAGGGTGCCCACTTTTTTTCCTGACTTAGGCACCAGGCTATTTTGTGGTTTGGAACACTTGCACTCACCTATTCACATATGCACACACACACAAACATGCATGTGCACAAGCCCATGGTCTTAACGCAGGGGTGTGCAAAGATTGGCCTTCCACAAGTCACAAATCCCAGCATTCCACACCATTGGCTATGGTAGTGTTGACTGATGGGAGGTTTTTTTAGCAAATGTCTGGATCAGTGGTGGCGAACCTTTGGACTTCCAGATGTTTTAGACCACAACTCCCAGAATTCCGAGCCTAGCTTGTCAGTGACAAAGGACTGTGGGAGTTGTGGCCCAAAACATCTGGAGTGCTGAAGGTTCGCCATCACTGGTCTAGATGAGTGGTTCCCAACTTTGGGCCCCCAGATGTTCTTGGTCTACAACTCCCAGAAATCCGGGCCAGCACAGCTGGTGGTGAAGGCTTCTGGGAGTTGAAGTCCAAGAACACCTGAGGACCAAGCTTGAGAACCACTGCATTAGAAGTTGTAACACAAGGAGCCAAGTCATATTCAAATTGCCCAGGTGTCTTGGATTAATGCTTTAAAGAGGTACAGTGGGAATGCTGTCATTGAAATGAGGCTGAAGAGATGAAGACAAAAATGGGAACAGCAGGCCTCATTACATCTGCCTATTGAGTAAAGCATTGGCATGGGTCAATTTTTTTAAAAAATGCACATCCAGTATTATCTATACACTTCGTCATGCTTATGATTTTTAAAACCCGGTGTGTCACTGAAAAAGACCACCTTTCTCTCCAGAACATGTTTCATTCTCCAAAAGTTGACATTTATGTAGTCAAAACATCATGAGGAAGAAATATTGGCAGTTATGGAGGAACCTCCAAATTATTTAGTAGTAGTAGTAGTAGTAGTAGTAGTAGTAGTAGTAGTAGTAGTAGTAGTAGTAGTAGTAGTAGTAGTGGTGGTGGTGGTGGTGGTGGTGGTGGTAGTAGTAGTAGTAGTAGTAGTAGTAGTAGTAGTAGTAGTTGTTGTTGTTGTTGTTGTTGTTGTTGTCGTATGCTTTCAGGCTCCAACAGCATATAAAACCACTGCTTCCAACTAATGGTGAAATAATCATTTAGTGACCTCTGACAGGTCCTATGATTAACCACCCTGTGCAGGTCTTCTGATCTCCAGAACGTGGCTTCATTTCCCATGCCCCAGTGTTTCCAGAGGTTCACCAAAGCAAGGCACACTAATGTTAGAGGTTGGTCATAAAGACGGGTTCCATAGGCACAGAAGCAGTATTCGGGACCTCAGAAAAAACACTAACTTGAAAATATGCACCAGGGATGAGCTCTAATTCCTTTTCCACCCTGTGAGGAAGCTCAAACTGAGGAACAGACAGCTTGCTACACATATGAGCTGTTCCACAGGATCCTGAAAAGCCAGAAGTCCTTAGTTACTCGCAAAAGCTCCACATGTCACACGCTGTCTCCAGAGGCTGTCATCCTTCAAATGGAGACTGCCAGAAGGGAGGGTGGGATTGGAACCCACACCCTCCTCCCACTTTCAAATTAATTAAACTTTTTTTTGGATAAGGCCCCCAAGGGGAAGAGTGTTGGCTGCTTCTTGAGAGGGAATATGGAAAGATAAAAGGAAAGAGGGAAGGAAAAGGAGAAGACCTAGCTTTCTCCTCGTGGCGCAGTGGTTCAATGCCTGTACTGCAGGTAAAACTGTGCTCACCACCTGGGGTTCAATCCCAGGTAGCAGGATCATAGTTGACTCAGCCTTCCATCCTCCCAAGCTCGGTAAAATGAGTACCCAACTTGCTGGGGGTCGGGGGGGGGCAATGCGTAGCCTGCATACTGTAATTAAAACTGTAAACCACCCAGAGACTACTTGAAGTTGTATGGGGTGGTATATAAGCAGAACACTTTGCTTTGCATAATATTTTTAAATTATTAATTAAAATATCTTTACTCCACCTTTCTCTTTAAAAAGGGCCCAAGGCAGCTTACAACAGTAGAAGACAAACTTTCAAAGGTAAAATCAAGTACAACATTTTTACAAAAAAATCAAGGGCCACATCAATAGACAGGAAACAAGCAACACCAAAAAAAAAAAAATCGCCTGTGGAATAACCTTCCACCAGACATCTGCCTGGCCCCCTCTTTGGCTGCCTTTAAAAAACTATTAAAAACTTGGTTATTTAAGCAGGCATTCCCCCAAATATAATTCCAACTCAGTGTTCACCCATTAAATCTTGATTAAATCTTGATTTTAACTGATTAGCCTGCCAATAATAATATATTGTTGTTTTATTGTTTTATGTCACTTTAATATTATTTTTATTTTATTTTTTGTTATATTGTGTTACTGTTTATGTTTTTTATTGTATGGATTGTGAATGTAGTAATTGCTGCAAACTGCCCAGAGTGACCTTGCTGCCAGATGGGTGGTATAAAAATCCAATAAATAAATAAATAAAATAAATAAAGCAGTAAGGCACAACAATTCATTTTTTTAAAAAAAATGCTACCCGGGCAGCCTGTCATTCAGGGAAAGTTTGCCTAAAGAGAAAGGTCTCCTCCTGTGAGATATGAGATATGGCCAAGAGATATGACCAGTGCAATTCTGCAAAAGTTTGCACGCCATCTGACACCACAAGACTTGGCTTCCTGTGAGATCACCAGATGTGGCCTGATCATAAGTTTAGGCCCTAAAATCTCAGGGAGTGAATTGCGACTGAACTGTTAATACTCCATGAGAATAACTACACCAGGCCTGTTAGAGGGGTTCATCGTGGTGGACCTTAACACCTAGGCAGAGGCATTTGATTGCAGGGGGATTAAATGAGAAGTGTTTGGGTTTTGTTTTGGGTTTTAACTCAGTGCTCAGAAACCCACAGCTGACATGGCCCGTCGGATGTGAAATTTTGGGGTGCTGCAGTACAACACCCATCCACATTCAAAGGTCTCCCCTTTCAAAGACCCTGCTCTCAGGGTAGACAGCTTTGGGCATGTCCAGGGGTTAAATTTATGTTCCCAACCCAAGTCCCTCTGGGCTACACAGAGGGCATGAAATGATGAAGACAAAAAAGCCGGACGAGACGTGAGCTGCCAATTTTGAAAAAAGAATTGGCATTTGGGGTGTCTCGCAAGATGTGTCTCACTACTTTGTGTCTTCCTACTAGTGCTAAAGCATTCACATTTTTACAAAAAAAGGATGCCAGGGAAGAAGTAGACCATGAAAAGAGTGTTGAATGAGTATATATGGTTCAGGGCTGAAGTTCATCCATTTTGGTAGACTGCTCTAGGCGAGAGACAGTAGCTTCATGCACAATTTAAACCTTTCTTCTTAGGAATTTGAGTCAGAATTCTGTGGACTTCCTCTCATCAACCTAGTTCCATTTTGATTTTGGATTCTTTCTTTGAGGATTAATTTTTTTAAAAATTGCACAAAGGTGTGTGCATTTTTCTTAACGCCTATTTGGAGGCAATTTACAAAACCACCAAATGTACATTTTTGTCGGCCATTTCCTAAATATAATATGAGGGGTGACGTTTAGGATTTTCTTATTCCAAAAGCTATAAGTTTCCATTCTGGGAGTGTTGCCAACTTGACAGATACCGAAATGTGGCTCACCACATTTTAGGCATAAAATAGATAGCTTCACTCAGGCTTCTACTCAGAAGGAGTAGGTTCCTACTTAGAGCTGGTAGAAGAACAACATTTTTAATGCACACACACATGTGTAGTAGCAAGATATCATGGTCTTCACCTTTAAAGATCTAAACAGTCTGGGGAAGAAAACATTACATCTAATAACCTGAATATTAAGGTTACTAGGCCTGATTCTTGGCTTGATCGCTGCATTCTTAGCTGATAAAGCCAGGTTTTCAGAGATGTACCTCAAATTTGGAATTTTTTTTTTAAATAACTGTCAGCCTGTCACCAAATATGGCTTCTTTTACATTCCCTATCAATCCATCTTTGTTTTCTTGGGATTTTTACACCTTATTTTTTATACCCGTTGCAGTATCCAGAGTTGTTTTCCAAATGCCTTGCGATGATATATTTAATGCTGCCGCAATATATTGGCAGAAATCCTTTTGCTTTGTTTAGTCAGTTGCTTGCCCACTAAATCAGAGGGGATTTAGTGAGTCAGTTCATCCGTCACTGCCATTGATTCAAATGGGTCTACTCTCATTGCACGTCAGTAATGCTAAAGTAAGAAGTAACTTGGGTAGTCCCACTTAAATAACCGAACCTGTCTAGTGGGTGACTCACCAATTCCCCCACTGATTCAGTGGGCTTTCTCTAGTGTAACCTACCGCATGAAGCAACAGGATTTGACATCTGTTTTTTAAAAAATGTTTTCCATCTGGTCTGGGGCGTTGGGACGCCTGCACGCGCGTCAAATGGATTAAATCGTGCAAAGCGGGTAAAACGAATAATGAAACAAACCAATGAAATGAATTTTTTCAAAAAATCGTTAAAAACGAACTGAACCAAACCGAAGCCTTAAACGAACCAAACTGAACTGAATCGCCATTTTTTTCAGTTCGTGCCCATCTCTAGATTTCAGGATCAATATACTATTTGAATGGGGTTTATATATATATATTATTTAAAATATATACAGTATAAACTTGTTTTTGGATACCAGAAAGGTAGGCCAGAAAGGTTTTAAAAGGAAGGTTGCATCTGTGCTGTGTATTTTATTTTATTTCCTTTCTGGTGGGAGGAGTGACATTTCATCGGATGTGAAAAGCCGGACTTTTCTTCTTCCGCGGCTGCTTTGTGTGAAATATCGGTAGTATTTGTCAGCCTGGAAGTGTCTTGAGGCTGCTACTGAGAGATATAAGGAGGCAACTGATAAGGAGAGCATCAGAAGGGCAGTTAATTGCCTCCAGTCTCTCGGTGCCGGGGAATATTTAAAATCTATGGGATTAAAGGCAGATTAAAAACTGGGAAAGCAGGGGCCCAATAGCGCTGAAAGATTGTAATCGGGAAGGGTAATGGCAGAGCAAAAATGAATGTGGCAAAGAAAATGACAGATAGGAAATTCAGATCTGCTTCTAATGCTCAGAGTTCCATCTTGTAAGCACAATTCATCTACGTGTAAATCATTTTTTTTTTTGGCTTCAAGCTTATCAGCCAATCAGTGAATTAAAAATGCTCTTTCCTCGGAGGATTAAAGAGGTTGATTGAAGTCAGTGTGAAAAATGGCTAATAAGTCTGGAAATGTCAGCAGGGTGCTTCAGAGGAACTTGCTGCCTCACTTCCCTCCCCCCCCACCGTCTCTTTCCTCCTCTTCCTCCTCCTCCTCCTCCTTCCTAGCAAAAGCAATGAAACAGGAAGTTTGAGGGAGCGGCAGCTGTTGGATGTGTGGGTTTCAACGAGGCATGTAATGTCACACATTGCATCTCTGCCTGGGTTTTAATGAATATTTTTCCTAGTCCGAATGGCAATGAGGCATGGGCCCCTTGTTCTCCCTGGTTCTCACCCAGGACTAGCCCCTTGTCCACGGAATCAGATGAAATTCAGTGTACTAGACAAACAGTGGTCATCATTCTGGGGGAAGTGGGTTTGGTCCCAGCAGGAGGGGAAGTGCAGGGCATGAGTAAAATGGATAGAGGGATGCTCTTCTTCCTCTTACAAAATACCAGAACTAGGGGACATCCACTCAAATTGAAGGTTGGGAGAATGAGAACAGACCAAAGAAAAGTTTTTTTAACCTAGCACGTTGTTAGCCTGTGGAACTCCCTGCCACAGGATATGGTGACAGCATCCAGGCTTAAAACCAGGGTACTTCAAGGGCCAGATGCAGGGGAATGGTATCAGGAGACAGATATCTAGACTTGTGTGCTCCCAGAAGCATTTGGTGGGGCCATTGTGATATACAGCAGTGCTCCCCAACCTTTTTGTCCCCGCGGACCGGGAAATTTTTGATAATATTTCTGGCCCGAAGCTGGGGGTGGGGGGGGGGGAGGGGGAGAATGCAAAGGGGGGTCCGGCGGGAGGCAAAGGGGGGTGAAAGCAAAGGATGGGAGGGAAGGAGGAGGGGGAGGCACGAGTGCGGCGGCGGCACTCACCGGCTTGGGGCGTCGGGGTGCCACTCCCCACACACACGGGCGGGGTGGGGTGGGGTAACCCGGGCTCCTGGGTGGGCGGGCCCCGCCTCCTCCTCTAGCGCCGAGAGCCAGCTGCTGGCGCCCCACTGCTCCTGCTGGCCTCCGCTGCCGTGGGCCTCCACCTCCACTGGGGAAAGCGAGCGGGCGCCAGCAGCGCTCCCGGCGGAGGAGGAGGCAGATAGACCCGCGCGTGGCTCCTGGCCCAGGCGCCCCGCGCGGCACCCGCCCGGCCGCGCCAGGAAGCATCCTCGCGGCACCGACAAGCCGCCGCCGCCGCCTCCTGCTCCTGCTCCGGTTCCTCCTCCTCCTCCTCCTCCTCCCGCCGCCGCCGCCGAAGGAGCAGCAGCCGCAGCGCGAGGGCAATTGCGGAGGGGTGGCGGTGGCGGCGGCGGATGGGGGCGATTGTGGGCGTCAGCGGGGGCGATTGTGGCTGCTGCAATCGCCCCGTCCCGCCGCCGCCACCGCCACCCCTCCGCAATTGCCCTCGCTGCGGCTGCTGCTGCTCCTTCGGCGGCGGCGGCGGGAGGAGGAGGAGGAGGACGCGCTGCCGAGGGCGAGGAGGAGGAGGGCAGAGGAGGAGGAGAATGCGCCGCCGCCGACGGTGGGCGGAGGAGGGAGGCGGCGGCTCCTCCTTCGCTCCTCCAGCCTTCCTCCAGCCTTCCTCCGCGGCCCGGGGGTTGGGGACCACCGATATACAGGAAGCTGGACTAGATGGGCCTTTGGCCTGATCCAGCATGGCTCTTCTTATGTTCTTATGAAGCGGCCCCCATGTGTCTGAGAAATGTTACAGATTTGCGGCCCATCTCCTCTTTCTCTTCCTTCCTGTTCTTCCTTCAACAGTCAATAAGAAACACACAAGGTTGACAGGATCCATATTGTTTCTTCTATAAGATTGGTCAGCAGTCATTCAGTGGTTCAAAAATGACCTGGATTTAGAGGAAGCAGTGAAATGGCAAGGGAAAGGAGGGAGAAAGGGTACATAACTTTTTTCTTCTTGCAGACTTTTGAATTTCTGGTTAAAATCCCTCTAGCTGTGAAGCAGAAGTGCAGGGACCTACATAGCAGAGCAGCTTCAAGTATCCCCAGAGTGGACCACCCCCTTTTTCTCATCAATTGTTTTTCTCATCAGTTTTTGAGTGTGGCATTTGTTTGATCCTTGGTACCACTGCATTTGTATGCCTTGTTTTTAGCTTTAAATGTTGTGTTTTTGTGTTTTGGGTCCTTTTTAAGTAGAAAGGTGGAGTGAAAAGAATTTGATTAAGTAAAATAAATAAAGCTGCTATCCCACAGCCGGAAAATCCAGATCAAAGTAAAATGCAGATTTTGCCCTGGAACGGTCAACATTCTTGAAAACACAGTTCCTGTGTCTCCACAGGAGTAGTTTAAAGCAGTGTTTTTCAACCACTGTTCCACGGCACACTAGTGTGCCGCAAGATGTTGCCTGGTGTGCCGTGGGAAAAATTGAAAAATTACTTTATATATAGTCAATATAGGCACAGAGTTAATTTTTTAAACATTTTCTAATGGTGGTGTGCCTCGTGATTTTTTTCATGAAACAAGTGTGCCTTTGCCCAAAAAAGGTTGAAAAACACTGGTTTAAAGAATAGCATCTTCTGTGTCCCCACAAGTGGGAACCGTAACACAGCAGAATGAAAAGGTTTTGATGCAGATTTTCCGAGTCCCCACAGACTCAAGTATCAATTTAAAATCTTATTTGGAACTGAGATGAGCTTTGTACCACCTCGAGACCAGGTACTTGTAAAACTTGCTGGGTTGTGCTTAAGTGGGTGTGGTTACATTCCCCCCCTTTAAAGTCCACTGGTTGTGGGGACACAATTTTATTAACCACACCTTCAAGCAGTTTGAAGTGGTTTTTAGCAGGTGTGGGATAGCAGCCAAGGAAACCTTTTCACAGAATTAGGGATCTTGTACAGCTCTGCTTGGTTTTGTGAAGTCCTGGGCCTCTTTTACATGATCTGCCTCTTTTTGACTTACGGCTCCAACCCCATCCTGTTTTTGAGGCCAGAGTGCTGACTTTAGCAGGTTTCCGCGATAGCAATGAATTCTAGTAGAAGTGTGCAGGTTTAGGTTTTCCGACATCAGCCTGCCGAACCGCCTGGAGAATTCTGGGAGTTGTCCAAAAAGACCAGCTCATCAATGGACAATCATAGAATCACAAAATAGTGAAATTGAAAGGAGCCTGTAAGGAAATCAAGTCTTACCCCCCCCCCGAGGATGCAGGAAACCATCACCTTTGTTGTAGCTGGAGGCTATGGTGGTGTGTGTGTGTGTGTGTGTGTGTGTGTGTGCTGTTTCGTTACAGTCATGACCGACTCTTCGTGACCCCATGTCCATGGAGTTTTCTTGGCAGGAACACTGGAGTGGTTTGCCAGTTCCTACTACAGGCGCCTACAGCCCCTGGTAATCCCTGGTGGTCTCCCATCTAAGTATTAACCAGACCCGACCCTGCTTAGCTTCCTAACTTGACTTAATCTTGCAATGTTTTGCCAAAATTTGGAAGCGTTTCATCTCAATGTTGAGATTAAAACATGCAGAATCATCCAGTTGACCATTGCTTACTTTTGATTCTGGGAATTTTACCCCCCAAAACCTATGCATTTCAACCTAGGTCATAGCCTTCAAGATTGGCCGGGCATGATCCAATGAATTATCCTGCTGTTGTATGCACAAACAGATGGGCCATGAACTTTTGGGATGGATTAGGGACATTCTGTTAAAAGTCTTTTGAAACTGTCATACCGGTGCTTCACATAAACCTTTCATTTATTAACCTGAATTTGCATTTGTACCACTCTTTTTTATCCTCCCCCAAGGCCTTCCAAAAAGTCAACAAAATGTGTTTCATCTACTGCAGAAAACCTGCCAACGACGATTTTTCATTCCATCTAAGTAACTTGGCTTTAATGCAGTTTTAAGGTTGAGTGACCAAGTGTGGAAATGCAGTGCATTATTAAGGTGAATGGATTATCAAACATGCCCACAATCAGACTTCAGTACTTGGTCTTGATGGTTGATAGGACACAGAATGTATGAATGTTTTTCAGCATATAGCTTGGCTCGCTTCTTGAGTTACCTAGATGTGCAGCAGAATTCATCCTGTGTGACTTGTTTGGATAGCATTATTCTGCAATATATGCAGGGCCAGCACTTCCATTAAGGCGAACGAGGCAGTTGCCTAGGGCGCCAAAATGGAGAGAGGTTGCTGGACAACTTGCTGCCCCCTGCAGCCCCCCTGCCGCTGGCCACTGCCGTCCATCCCCCACCACCCGCCAGCTGCCCGTTGCCGTCCTCCCATCACTGCCCCCTGCCGGCCGCCCGCCGCCCCCTGCGCCCATCGCCATCCCCCCGCACCTGTCGTCATCCCTGACCATCTGCCCCCCGCCCCCTGCCCCCTGCCGCCCCCACCCCCTGCCGCCCCCGCCCCCTGCCACCCTCACCCCACCCCCAACCTGCCCCCTGCCCCCCCCACCCCACCCCCACCCCTGCCCCCTGCCCCACCCACCCCACCCCACCCCTGTCCCCTGCCCTGCCTGCCCACCTGCCCGCTGCCCACCCCACCCCCCCCCCGCCCCCCTCGCCTAGGGCGCAAAAAAACCTAGCACCAGCCCTGCATATATGTTTTATTTCTTTGCTGCATGTGATGGCCAGAAAAAGCAGCTCTGCCGAGGGATGAGCTGCATTTAAGCCTCCGGTCGCAGTGGTTAAACTGCAGTACTGCAGGCAAGACTCTGCTCACAACTGGAGCTTGATCTGGATCTGTCAAGTAATGTAACTTTTAACAAAATATTTAAAACTCTGCTAATCTTTGAAACATTTAAAACTCAACCACTTCCTAAAAGGAACAGCTCAGGTAGCCGACTTAGTAGCTGGCTTGAGGTTCACTCAGTGTCCAAACCTTCTGATACTGTTAAATTGTGCACTATGCAGTAGACATGGGCACAACCAGAAAAAATGACGTTTCGAGTTTCCATTTGTCGGAACGGGTCCATTTTGGGTCGTTTCCGTTTGTCGCGAAATTTTTCAAAAATTTGTCATTTTGTCATTTTGTTTGTCGTTTGTCGTTTCCACTGTGATTTAGTGATTTAGGGGCACCCCCATGGGTGGCGGCGCTAGGTGTTTTTGTGCCCTAGGCGGGGGGCGGGGGGCGGGGTGGGGGTGGCGGGTGGCAGTGGCAGGGGGCCATGGGCGGGCGGGCGCGGCAGGGGAGAGGCGTGGGTGGGCGAGTGGGCAGGCGGTGGCCGCGGGCGGGCGAGTGGGCGGGGGCAGGCGGGCAGACGGGCGAGTGGGCAGTTAGGATATCTCTTAGGATAGAGGTTCTGTTCTTGGCTTGCACCCCAAATGTGTGTGTGTGTGCAAGCAAATTGAAGTTGGGAAAATAGAAAATAAATGGTAGTATATAATATATTTTTAAAATAAATCCACACCTCCCACTCCCAGTCGAACCTCCCCCTTTATCCAATATCAGAAAAAAATCCTCACAAACTGCCAGAGAAGAAATAAAGACTAAACTGCTATTCCCTTCAGCAGACAAAGCTGCAGGGAATAAAAGAAATTATTTTCTAAATTCAGTTCCCTCCCTGCCTGCCTAACTTAAATCCTAAACCCTTCAGCCTCCCTCCTCAATGTCGATCGGATCACACCAGCACCAGCAGCCAGCCCTCCTCCCTCAACCACATCTATACACCCGACTGCGATTTCTGGAAGGTGCCTCGGCTTTTTATGCCCTCCGAGACATCCAGAAGTGTCAGTCAAAAACCTGGTGATGCCATTGGTGGAATGGTTCAAAAAATTGCATGGTCCCATCCCATGCCCAGCCCAAATGGGCAGGTCTAAAAAAATAAAAAATAAAATAAAATAAAATAAAATCAATACGACATTTTATTGCTATAAAAAAACCCACTACTGCTACTATTAAAATCCAGGCATTTAAAATAAATAAATTTCACATGTTTCTGTGGTGATTTGGTGTGTTTTTTGACCACGATTTCAAAAGAAAAATTGTGGTTTGCCATTTTAGATCCCCCCCACCACATGGCATGGTGAGACGACGAGGATGACCCCCCTCCAGCCTGGTGCAAGCAGCCCAGGACAGGAGAAGAGGGGGGACCCCCCAGAAACCACCCCTCTGGTAGGTGGCAAAGCCTCAGGCAGGCATATTTTCGCCTGCTTTTTTGGCCGGGAGTCAGTTTTTTTTAAAAAAAACTTTTAAAAACTTTTTCTGTGCTTCGCATCACATGATCGCTGAGATGCCACAAACAAAAACAAAAACCCCGACCAAATTTTTCTTTTTTCGGTTCGAGTTCGCCTTCTGACGGCTTAATTATCGTTACTGTTTCTGTTACATAACAGAAACGAAAAACGAAAATGAAAACGAAAATTTTGCCGAGTCGTGCCATGTCTACTATGCAGATCAAGAGGTTATTTTGCCCTAAAGAAGCCATACTGCAATGTTCCTGCTGGTTTTCCACATGAAAGCACACACATTTGAAATCCAAATAAGGCAAACTAGGCCAAACTCTGCAAAGTTTTGAGCTGTGAAGTGTATAGGGTTAAAAGCATCAGATGGGTTGTTTGCTTTTTTTTTTTTAAAATCACCAGTCAGTGGTTTTCTTTTTGCTATCTTTGTTTGTGCTTCATTTATTCATGTATTTAAAAAAAATCTCATCTTTCTCCTTACAAAGTAGCTAAGCTGGTTGCACAAATTACAGACAACTTGATGAGCAAATCTAACCGTGTTGAGGTTAGGAATATAATCAAGCAGGGAAGGAAGAAGTACCACAGAAAATGGAACACGAAAGAGGCACGCTCCATGTTGCAAGGTTTTGCTGCAGGTTCTGCTTCTCCTGTTTTAACAATCAGCGTGTGATTAATATCTAAGGCTGTGCAGACTCCCTTCTCCTTTGGGGGTATAGAAACAGACAAGTACATCACAGGTTTGAGTGCTTGGCCATGTCAGTTACAGGCAGTTGGGAATTTTATGTCTAGTTTTAAAGAGACAGATGCCTCCCTCAAGGGACTTTTTTTTTTTAAAGTCTGGGGCCTGGAAGTTGCCTGAAATTCAGCACCAATGATTGGTTTGTATATCAGAGAGTAAGACAAAAGCTTGTGGAAGAGACTGGAGTTTTTAATAGCATAGGGGCAGAGCAGGGCAACTTGCTATGCACCAAAAGTCCCATTAGGAACTTAATATGGGCTGCAGGGGCATGGTGATTATTTTCATTAACATAATTGTACGGCAATTAATGCATCAAGATGTTTGGGAGCTGCATCCTTAGGCCAAGCAAAGTGACTCAGAGCGTGGGTTGCTGTCAACCTTCCAATGTGCAGATTGCAACTGAGAGCCACAATGCCAGTTGTTCAAAAATATTAGAAATACAGTTTTACCTTGTATAAAGGAATTGATTCGTTCCAAGCGAAAATCTGTTAAGCAAATTTTCCTTTGTACAAATTTCCCATAGGAATGCACTGAAAACAGATTAATCCCTAATCGTGACAGTTTTTCTGTTGTATGACTTCGCCCTATAGGTGAATTTGTTAAGTGATTTCTCCAGAAACATTTTTCCTTTAAGCAGATTTTCTGTTAAGCAAACTGCTTGTTTAACAGGTAAGCTTACCCTGAATGATGGACTGCCATGTGTATTTTATATGAATTTATAGGTTCACATAGACTTTGTGTTTATAACTACTTACAACCTTGTAGCTTTAATGTAATGTTGTCTATTAATGCTGTAAGATGGCCCTCAATTCCTTGTTCTCAAATACCTGAACATGTCTTAATTGTACTGGACTGTATATTATCCCTCACTACTGTAAAAGCCTTCTCTCTCCCAAATACCTCCAGGGCTTCCAGCTTGAGCCCAAAGGTATTTGTATGTAAGCTGTACGTGCAAATATTAATTTAGGAGAAATTCAGGTTGCCTGACCTGCTGACGTTTCCTGACATCTTCCAGAGGCAGCCCCATGTAGAGCACATTACAGTAATCCAGCCAGGATTCCACTACAGCAGGTGTCACTGAGACCATATCACACTTGAGTAGGGTATGGTATCTGGGTTGTTCAGAACTTTGAAAAGTCACTTAGGGCCTTTTCACACGACCCCTAAGATCCGCTGGCCAGTTAAATTCGGACCAGAGATCTTAGGGGTTTGTCGCTGTTCCTGCGTTCCCACCCCCTCCGCACCCCTGGCTGCTGGCTGCGTGAGGGGAGGGAGAAAAAAAGGAAGAAAAGAATGCCGGCTTACCTCCGTTCTGCCGGTCTCGCTCTGTTCCTGGCAGCATTCAGATCTCTTAAAGGGGTGGGGGGCAAAAAAACAACAAACAAAAGCCAGGAGAGCCGGGCACTCTAGGTTACATCCGGATCTGGGATTTTTCACGCTCTGAGAGCAGGTACCTGAAAAGTGCGCTGGGACGCGCTTAGGTGGGTGTGGTCGCACTTAATTATCTGTAAACTCCGGAGCTGGTGGGGAAACAATTTTAAGCTCCAGAGCTGGGAGCCATTTGTGGCGGAGTTTAGGGGTTGTGTACAAAGGGCTGTCTGGAAGGTTCTGGGCATTATAGCTCCCCAAAAGTAAATTTTCTAAGCTCTTGGTGTGCCTTAGCATCTAGCTCTGCCTTTACACCTTGGCCTCGTAGAAGGAAAGACCAGTAGATGATTCTCATCTAAGATGACTTCTTCCATGTACCATCAGAGAGGATTGTCCACCCTGGGGAAAGAGATGTCTCTCCCACAGCCCTCGAGCTGTTCCTTGCTTACTAAGAGTGCATTAAAAGACAATAATGGAATGTGTCATAGAAACAAAGGCAAATCCAGCCAGTATTGATTTCAATGGCCCAGTGACTCCTCATGTGTATGCAGAAAAAAACACCATTTGCCAGATCCAGTACTCCCAGTGGCTGAACAGTGGCTAGATGCTTGGAATCAGGATTTGCTGATACAGTTTGTGCCGTCAAGCTACCTCCCAGTCGTTGGCAACCCTATGAAGGAACACTCTCCAAACTGTCATATTCCCAACAGCCTTGCTCCCCCATTGAAAACTCAACCCTGTGGCTTCTGTTAGGCAGTGAGTCCATCTTGTATTTGGTCTTCCTCTTTTCCTGCTGCCGTTTCCACCTTTCCCAGCAGCAATCATCTTTCCCAGAGAACTGCGCCTTCTCACGATGGGCTCAAAACAGGACTGCTGCATCTTCAGCATTTCTGTCTCTTTACCCACAGCAGTAAAAATGGTAGACATTTTCATTTGTCATCGTCACTACCACTACCACCACCACCAATTTTATGTCCATCCACCACCACCACCACCACCACCACCATCACCAGATATGCACATTTTTAAAAATCAGGCTTTCCCTTGTTGTGAAAGAGATAGGGATCTGCCCTATATTTTCTGCAACCAGTACCTTCATTAAAACAAAGCAGAGCAAAAAAAAAAAAAAAAAAAAGGGTGTCTCTCTGATTTCAAACAGCAGCCAGTCTGTGGAATCCTGCTTTTCCACTGCCAACTTGGCACCCTCCCTCAGCAGCAATTAGAGATTGCACAAAAAACCTGGCCCATTTTCCAAATACATGTATACAGAAAGAGAGGGAGGGAGGGAGGGAGAAAGAGAAAATTACCCTCAATTTTATCCCCCCTCCCCAATGATCTCACAGATGAGTGGGGTGGTGCCTGGGTGGAGCTGGGTGGGACAGACAAAGCCCAAAGCATTTTGTGTGTGTGTGTTTGTGTGTGTGTACACCCTTAAGTGCCTCAATAGGCAGAAAGTCGCATTGCCTTTTCTAAATCTCCTTTTACCTTTCACACAGCCCGACACAACAACCTTAACTTGCTTTTTAAACTGTGAGGCTTGTGTTGCATTTGAATAACATCTTTCTTTGTTTTTTGATTACATTGTTGGCTCTGTTGATTATTGTATATTATGTATTTTGTTATTAGTACATGTGGTATTTGTACATTTTATTGTTTGCAAGCTGCTCAGGGTGGCTTTTGAGGAGAGATGGGCAGGATATAGATAGATAGATAGATAGATAGATAGATAGATAAACTGCCTCAGAAATGTATTTATTTTATTTATTTAAAAGATTTTTACCCCTACTTTCCTCCTTAAGAAGGACCCAAGGGGATTACATCAGATTTAAAGTTGAAATTACTAAACAAAGTATACTATTACTAAAAAGGGGTCAAACAGATTTATTTACTTACAGTGGTACCTTGTATAAGGGAATCAATTTGTTCCAAATGAAATTCTGTTGAGCAAATTTTCATCTGTACAAATTTCCCATAAGAATGCATTGAAAACATTAATCCCTAATTGCGAGCATTTTTCTGTTGTACGGATTTGCCTCATAGGCGATTCTGTTAAGTGATTTCCCCCTACCTCTGGAATTTTTTTCCTTTAAGTATATTTTCTGTTAAACAAACCGCTTGTTATACAAGTGTCCACTTTATTTATTTATTTATTTACTTACTTGCTTGCTTGCTTACTTACTTACTTACATTTGTAGACTACACCCAATTTCCCATTGGGAACTCCGGGTGGTGAACAACAGATGCAAATAAACAGAGCAGATAAAAACAACAATAAACATGAGTTAAAAAACATAAATGATACCATTCTGAAAGACAGACAACACATTTATTATATATTTATTTATTACACTTATTTATTATTTATTATTACAAAAGCAACAACAATAACACATTCAAAAATGCAAGGCACAATCACCCATTTAAAATCCCCAGTCAGACCCCCTGGCACTAAGGGAAAGTTCACCTGAAGAGAAAGGTTTTGTCCAGCTTGTGGAAGGAGAGCAAAGACGGGGTCAGGCTGGCCTCCAATGGGAGGGAGTTCCAAAGTCTGTGTGCAGCAACAGAGAAGAACCTCTCTTGTATTCCCATCAATAGCTCCTGTGAGGATGGTGAGGCTGAGAGGAAGGTCTCTTCTCATGATCTTAACACTCAAGGAGACTCATAAAGAGATACGTGGTCCCCAGGATAGCTTGGTCCCAGCCATTTAGGGCTCTATTGATTAAGAGGAGCACTTTAGATTGTGTCCCAAAATGGACCGGTTTCCAGTGGAGTTGCTGCAATAATTAGTGGTGGAATGTTTTGTTAATTAAAGTTTTAGAAAAGGACCAAATCTATCATTAATGGGGCTTTTTGGTCAACTGTGCAGGAGTGAATTGGATAATTGGTGTAGACCTGCTCATATTTTGAATGGAAGGGACTTCAAAAGAAATTCAAACAGGGATAAATGGTAAGATGTCAGATTTGCTTATCCGGGACTAGGGGTTTCAGGCTGAATTTAGGATTTGATACTTCTGTCCCTTCAGCCATTGTAGTGATAAATTCGTGTTGCACCCATTTCTGTTGTTGCCATCATTTTTCTGTTTCCTTGGAAAAGGAAATTTCTGTTGGAAATGCCACCTAGGAACTAGAGATGTAAAATTTCTGGAAACTTTGGGAAAAAACATGAAAAATCTACTTTCCCCCAATTTTTCTGCTTTTTTTCTCTCCCATAGCATTCCTCCACCACCTCCACCCATGGCTTCAAAATTTCCAGAAATTTTACAGTCTCTAGAACCAACTTATTGAATTAATCAGATTCAGGTAATTGTTTGATTACCATTACACAAGTGATTCAATGTGCCTATTCTATTTGGAACTACCAATTGATTTTAGCACTCTGTTTTTCCTATTCATAGGTCAGGCTGACATAAGATCTTCTCCATGCTGGGAATATTTATATATGTTTTTCAGAAGTGACACAAAAGCATTTGGAAATGAAATGCTAGTGTAGTTTCTTGCATGAATCTTGGAGTGGAGGAGACCTGGATCCAGAATATTCAAAATTGTTTTACTCGCCAGCATATGTATAGTCAAATGGTTGACAACATCTACTAAAGCAGATGAAAGGGCTGATCCCTATGCATTGCAGAGGATATGGTTAAATGGTTCTGTCTCTGTGTTTCATGGAGAGTTAAAGGTAGAGGTTCCCCCTGCACATGTGTCCTAATTGTATCCTACTCTAGGGGTGGTGTTCATCTCCATTTCCAATCCAAAGAGCCAGTGTTGTGCAAGTCCGTGGTCATGAGGCCAAAATGGCTGAACACATTTCTGGCACGGAAAACTGTTTACCTTCCCGCTTTTTACGGCGGTACCTATTTATCTACTTGCATTTACATGCTTTCGAACTGCTAGGTTGGCAGGAGCTCGGGATAACAGCAGGAGCTCACACTGCTATGTGGGACCTGGGATTTGAACTGCTGAGCTGCCAACTTTGCAGCTGACAGTTTCAGTCCTTTGCCTGCTCAGCCACCATGTGTGTTACATGTGTGTTTACAAACTGTTACACATTGAAACACTAAGTCATAGGAAAAAAACAGGACAGAAATAAGTAGTTTCTCTGGGTGAAAGCTTATGTTTTAAAAATTTCTATTCATGGGGAAGGTTTGTTCTTAATATAGGATTGAGGAAACGTTTAAAATAAGAATAAGAAATGGTTAGCAATGCATTAGTCAGGATCCTCCTGTTACACTTGTTGTGTCATGTGCCGTGACTGGTCACAGCTAACTGATCCCACCTTGGTTGTGCAAACAATTGTGCAAAGAAGTGTTTGCATAGAACTGGGACAGGTCCCAGCAGCAAATCCTTAAGTCACAATGAACTGTGAAAAGTTACACAGATCTTACACAAACACCAATAGCATTCTGGCCATTAAAGATGAACATGTTTTTATTTGGCATAAATGTTTGGAGGTGCCAGTCCATTTCATTAGTTGCAAGCAGACTGCAGACCATGAAACTGATATCAGACAAAACTTGGTAATCTGTAGGGTTCCAAAAGCCTCTTTGCGCTGAGCACGATTCCCCAGCATCTTCGCAATTTTAAGATGGTTGGTTATAGGCTAAGATGTAGGCTATCATTTTTTGGGCATCTTATGAGACAAAACTCACTGGAAAAGTTCAAACGGAGAAATGTTGCTGGAGAAAGGAACACTCCATGGAGACAATAATGCTAGGAAAAGCAGAAAGAAGCAGGAAAAGAGGCAGGCGGAACATGTGATGGACTGACTCAATACGAGAAACCATGCCTTTGGCTTTAGAAGGCCTGATTGGGGCTGTTCACAAGAGGACACAGCGAGTTGTTAGTCTGTGGAACTCCCTGCCACAGGATGTGGTGATGGCATCTGGCCTGGATGCCTTCAAAAGGGGATTGGACGGATACCTGGAGGAATAGTCCATCACAGGTTACAAACCATGATGGATATGTATAATCTCCAGGCTTAAAACTGGTGTACTTCAAGGGCCAGATGCAGGGGAGTGGTTGCAGGAGACAGATATCTAGTCTCGTGCACTCCCGGACGCATCTGGTGGGGCCACTGTGAGATACAAGAAGCTGGACTAGATGGGCCTTTGGTCTGATCCAGCATGGCTCCTCTTATGTTCTTATGTTCTTATGACACGTTGGAGGTCACTGATTCATGGAGCTGCAAGAAGTCAGTCACCAAACAATGGTAACGAATCACCCCGTACGTAATGTTTATCCTGCATTGCTCTGGGGAGTTCTTTCGGGTTCTGTGATGCAAGGATCTCTCGTCCTTGTGAGAGGCTCAGGACTGATGGCCGTGCCGTCCCTCACAGAGACAAAAAAAAAAGCATGATTATGCAATCCTGGCAGAAAAAAACAAGGATTTTTTTCAAACCTACCCAACGAATGAGCTTCACAGAGCTCTTCCCAAGCTGCTGCTCTGAACCTGTCTTTGAGGACCGCGCCTTCTTTGACATACTTCCCTTGAGGGATAGTGTGTTGTATCACCAAATGGGATGCAGGGAGTGGGGGAGTGAGAAGCCGGATTCTGGTGGTGACTCAGAAATACAAGCCAGGCAGAGTCTTATTCCACCCCTCCTCTTCTTCTTCTTCTTCTTCTTCTTCTTCTTCTTCTTCTTCTTCTTCTTCTTCTTCTTCTTCTTCTTCTTCTTCTTCTTCTTCTTCTTCTTCTTCTTCTTCTTCTTCTTCTTCTTCTTCTTCTTCTATGATTCTAAGTAGAGATGGGCACGAAACGAACAATTTTCCGTTTCTTTTTCTGTTTTTTGTTTCGTTACGTGATGAAATGACAAACGAATTTTGTCTCTAAAATGAAACAAAACAAACAGAAACACCAGAAATTTTGTCGTGCGTTTCGTTTCCATTACTGCAATATGAGTGAATTGCTTAAAATCCTAAAATAAACCCACAAAAATGAAATAAATGGTAACGAAATGGTAACAAACAAAAACAAAAATTATTTTTTTTGCAAAAATTCACAAAAAACGGAAATGAACAGAAACGGACCCTCCAAATGACAAACGACAAACGAAATGCCATTTTTTGATTCGTGCCCATCTCTAATTCTAAGTTCTTCTTCTTCTTCTTCTTCTTCTTCTTCTTCTTCTTCTTCTCTTCTTCTTCTTCTTCTTCTTCTTCTTCTTCTAACAGCGGTTTGTTTGCATGTCAGCCTCGGCGTTAATTATGCTACTTAATGGGAGCTGTTTAATTTCCCCCCAGTGTTTTTCAATTAAATGAACTGAGCAATTAAATTAATTAAAGTTACATCATTCCAGAGTGGGAAGTGGGGAGGGTGGGTGGATGGGGGGGAAGGGTGGTGGCAGTGGAATATCACCTGTGGAAAATGCAAAGGACCCGGGAGATGGAAAGGGAGCGGGTGGGGTGGGAAAGCAGGAGATGAAGGGCAGGAGCTGGGAATAGCATTGGGTGTGATTTCACAGGGAGCGCTTCCTTTCCTGAATTTTCACTTGCGGTGAGTTCAAGGGGAGATGTGTGAGGATCAAGGCCTTCAGGCATACTGCAGCTTGGAAACAACAGCCACCTATTTGCTTTTTGAGTTTGAAGGTATATTGACTCACATCCCTGAATGCCAGTTCCATTCCCCTTCAGTGCCATCCCTGCCACAGTTAGGGGGATATCTATCTATCTATCTATCTATCTATCTATCTATCTATCTATCTATCTATCTATCTATCTATCTATCTATCTATCTATCTATCTATCTATCTATCATAAGAACATAAGAAGAGCCATGCTGGATCAGGCCAAAGGCCCATCTAGTCCAGCTTCCTGTATCTCACAGAGGCCCCACCAGATGCTTTTGGAAGCGCATGAGACTAGATATCTGTCTCCTGATACCAATCCCCTGCATCTGGCCCTTGAAGTACCCTGGTTTTAAGCCTGGAGATTACCCATCTCCATCATGGTTTGTAACCTGTGATGGACTTTTCCTCCAGGAATCTGTCCAATCCCCTTTTGAAGGCATCCAAGCCAGATGCCATCACCACATCCTGTGGCAGGGAGTTCCATAGACTAACAACGCGCTGGGTGAAAACATATTTTCTTTTGTCTGTTCTTACTATCTATCTATCTCAGAGCTTAGGAGAGGTCCCTTTTTAAACTACAGTGGTACCCTGTATACAACGGGAAGGTAAAACAGTGTTTCCTTGCAGCCATTCCGGCTACGTGGCCATGGACTTGCACAGCACTGGCTCTTCCAGCTTGAATACGGAGATGAGCACCGCCCCTAGAGTCGGACACGACTAGCATGCATATGTGGGGGGAACCTTTACCTTTACCTTTTACCCTGTATACAGGAATTAATTCCTTCCAAATGAAATTTTCCTTTATACAAATTTCCCATAGAAATGCATTAAAACAGAGTAATCCCTAATCACAATCATTTTTATGTTGTACGGATTCACCCCATAGGAGATTCTGTTAAGCAAATTTCCCCTATCTCCAGAATTTTTTATATTGTACAGACTTTATGTTATACAAACCATTTGTTATACAAGGGTCCACTTTACTGTATATTGTTTTCCAGAATCTTCTCAGCATGATCAATTATACTCCAGAAATTAGAACAAGTTTTAGATCTTAGGCTTTGGCATTAAAATACTTCTTTCTTTCTTTCTTTCTTTCTTTCTTTCTTTCTTTCTTTCTTTCTTTCTTTCTTTCTTTCTTTCTTTCTTTCTTTCTCCTTAAAAAGGACCTAAGAGAGCTGGCATCATTTAGACATAATCCTTAAACCTAAAACCAACAAGTATTCAAGAAAGGAAATCAGATCGAACAATTGCCATTAGAGATGGGCACGAATAGAAAAAATGGAGTTTCGTTTGTCGTTTGGAGGGTCCGTTTTGGTGTGTTTCCGTTTTTTGCAAATTTTTGCAAAAAAATCATTTTTGTTTTCGTTCGTTTTGTTACCGTTTCGTTACCATTTATTTCAATTTTTTTAGCATTTAAAGCAGTTCACTGTATTGCAGTAAGGGAAACGAAATACACGACAAAATTTCTGGTGTTACTGTTCATTTCGTTTCATTTTGGAGACAAAATTCGTTTGTCATTTTGTTGTGTAACGAAACAAAAAATGGAAACGGAAACGAAAAAATGTTCGTTTTGTGCCCATCTCTAATTACCATCTTAAAAGACAATAAACAAAAGCAATTCCAAAAACACATTCAAAACAATAAAGCACAACACCTTTTAAAACCCCACTCAGGCAGCCAATCAGTAAGGGAAAGCTTGCCTGAAGAGAAAGGTCTTTGCCTGCTTATGAAGTGACAGCAGAGATGGGGCCAGCCTGGCCTCCTGTGGGAAGCCCTCTCCTGCATCCCCCACTGCACCCACCTGTAACTGAGACAATGCCTGCCCCGAATAAGACAAGGTTCATGGGCGGGGCTTCTTTGACCACTCGTTATGGATTCTTGGCACCATAGTAAAGGTAAATGTCCCCCCCATGCATGCTAGTCTTGTCTGACTCCGTATTCAAGCCAAAGAGCGAGTGTTGTGCTAGTCCATGGCCACTTGGTCAGCATGGCTGCAAGGAAACACCATTTTACCTTCCCGCTTTCTACGGCGGTACCTATTTATCTACTTGCATTGACATGCTTTCGAACTGCTAGGTTGGCAGGACCTGGGGTTATCAGTGGGAGTTCGCTCTGCTGCATGGCACCTGGGATTTGAACTGCCGAGCTGCCAACTTTGCAGCCGACAGTTTTTCAGAGCCTTACTCCGCTGATCCCCCATGTCCCCACTACAGATTCATGCCAAAAACGCGATCTGGAGGGAGGGGCTGGGACACTCTTTAGCCCAGCTCCTCCATTGTTCTTCCTTCTTTTTGATTGCAATCTCAGCCCCACCCGCCCACCGTATACTAAGGAGAGAATGAGACTATCTGGTTGCTTCAGGGCCGGATGGAAATTTTTGGTCGTCACTCAAATTGGAACAGAGTGGTGGCGAGTTTTCCATTCTCCCTTATGTGTGGAGCAGTGTGTTTTGTTACATCATTGTTGACAATGCTGGTGGTTCGTGCAAGAAGTACCGGGATTCAGGTATGCCCTAGACAAGCTACCTTTAAGGTGCTTGACAGCCCTCAGATGAATTAAATCCCATCAGTAGGGTATTAGGATTAGGATATATATGTGTTGTACTATGTAAACCACCCAGAGTTCCCATGGGGAAAATCAGTTGTGGTATAGAAATATGAAAATACAGTTATAACAAACGATTAGTATGACATAAAATCTGTACAACATAAAAAATTCCGGAGATAGGGGAAATTTGCTTAACAGAATCGTCTATGGGGTGAATCCGTACAACATAAAAATGGTCGCGATTAGGGATTACTCCGTTTTCAATGCATTCCTATGGGAAATTTGTACAGAGGAATTTTGCTTAACAGAATTGCATTTGGAATGAATTAATTCCTTTATACAAGGTACCACTGTAAATAAAATAAATAAATAAACAAAGTTAAGTTGATAATAGTAGGTGAAACAGTGGACCCTCCTGGGCTAGTAGATTCCACGCAGGGAGGATGTTGAACAGGTGGGCAGCATCCTCCGAGAAGGGAATCCCCCTGAATCCATTTCAAAGAAGAGAATGATGCAATGGAGCACAGTAGCTGCGTGCACTACATTCCAGGTCCCCTTGACAGAATAAACACAGTTCGGAGTTAATTATGTTCGAATTGAGCACATCACCCCAGTTCTGGCCCGCCTGCATTGGCTACCCGTTGTCCTCTGGATTAGGTTCAAGGGTTTTGGTTTTGGTTTTCAAAACCCTCCATGGCTTGGGACCACAGTACCTGTCGGAGCGTATCTCCCAGAGGTCAGCTGGGGTCAGGCCCATGAGAATGGCGCAGGCGCACTCACGGTGGCCACACCCAGGGAGGCGCGGAAATCACTCACACGTAACCGTGCCTTCTCTGTGGTGGGCCCCATGCTGTGGAACCATCTCCCTAGTGAGTTGCACCTAGCACAGTCCCTGGCCGCCTTTAAAAGTGCTTTGAAAACATACCTGTTTAAAGAGGCATATGGCGACCTTTTTACTTAATTTTTTTTTCCTTATCACTTTTTGCCGCCCGAGTCATCTTTCATGGAGGGTATTGTCCCTCCTTATTTTATTGGTACTCTTGCCTTTTTGTTTTCTTTTCTGTTGTCTTATTTTAACTGTAAACCACCCAGAGTTCCATCTGGAAGATGGGCGGTATATGAATATAACAAATAAAAAATAAATAAATTATCAATAAATTATCAATAAAATTGTGGCCCATTTTGAACCCAAGTGAATGTGGTTTGCCTCTTTATTCTGGACTGGGTGTTCAAAGGCCTGTCTAGATAATCTTAACATCAAAACAGGGTTACAGTATAATCGGAGATGCACTCCTTGGGCTTAAAAGTGAAAGCCAAGCTAAAGGCTCTGTCCAAGACTTGCCCGTTTCATCTTGACTTAATCAAATGGAATGTTGCTCTTATCTGGAACGGAAAATATTGAAGTGTTAAAGTAGGTGCACAGAGCCCCCTCCTTGTTCAGCATCATATAGGTTCTCTATGGGAGACAGAGACTATATGTCACTGTTTATGGAATATTGATATTTTATGTTACTGTTCATTGAATAAGTGTGTGTGTGTGTGTGTGTGTGTGTGTGTGTGTGTGTGTGTGTGTGTGTGTGTGTGTGTGTCACAGGTTCAGTACTAATACATTACTGTTGTGAGTAGTGCATTAACTGAATACAGTGGTACCTTGTATAACAGAATTAATTTATTCAAAATGAAATTCTGTTAAGCAAAATTTCTTTTATACAAATTTCCCACAGGAATGCATTGAAAATAGAGTGTTCATTTATATGTTTGTTTGTTTGTTTGTTTGTTTGTTTATTAGATTTTGATGCCACACTGCATAGCCTGAAAGCACAAATTGTAAACAATAAAGAATAACAAATTAAATACAACATTAATTCAAAACTATATAGAACATGCAAACAGAGAAAGATAACTGTAGTCAAATATAAGATTGAGAAAATAGGATTGTGCTACCAAAATGAACTAAAAAACCAAAACCATGTATGTATAGTAGGTGTGATTGATTGATTGATTGATTGATTGTAGAGATGGGCATGCAACAATTTTTAAATTTGTTTCATTATTCAATAAAAAACAAAAAACCGCTGACTCAGCCCCTGGGACTGCATGGTCAGTGCTGGAATTGGTTTTTTTTTAAAATAAAATAAAAAAGCACCAACCTGGCCCCTGGGGCCGCGTGGTCAGCACTGGAAAAATAAAATAACTGGGCCTCCGGAAGCAGTGGCGGGGCAGTTCACCGCCACCTGGCGCAGTCACACCCGGGGCTTTGGAGGTGGTGGTGAGGCCTCCTGCTGCCCAGCGCAGCCACTGCTGGGCCTCCAGAAGTGGCGATGAGGCCTCCCACAAGCCAGTGAGGCCTCCCGCCATCTGGCCTGGCCACTGCCAGGGCCTTCCGGGCCGCCGCTGCCACTGCCGGAATCGCCACTGCCCCCATCTAGGTAAGCCAAACCAGTTCAGCTCGATTCAGTTCATACTAATTTTTGTTTTAAAAATTCGTACAAACGAACCAAACCGAACTGAGGGTAGGCCCAAAGCAGAATGAACCAAACCATTGGTTTTCTGTTTCATGCCCACCTCTAATTGATTGATTGAGAATATTGTTACCCAGCCTTTCTCCTTGGGAAGGACCCAAGGTGTAACTAACCACTTCATTCCAAGTAACTTTCAAAGGTTTGTTCAGAAGACTTGCCCGTCCTGTCAGTAATAGCAGCAGTTGGGGAGTGAATCCATGGCACACTTCTAGGGCATTCTTCCATGCACATTGGGCCTCATGGCCTGGTGGTTCAACTGCAGTACTGCTGTCAAAGCCTCTGTTCATTACCTGAGTTTGATCCCAATGGGCTCAGGTAGCTGGCTCATAAGAGCATAAGAACATAAGAAGAGCCCTGCTGGATCAGGCCAAAGGCCCATCTAGTCCAACTTCCTATATCTCACTGTGGCCTCACCAAATGTGTCTGGGAGCACACGAGACTAGATCTCTGTCTCCTGCAACCACTCCCCTGCATCTGGCCCTTGAGGTACCATGGTTTTAAGTCTGGAGATTACACATCTCCATCATCGTTTGTAACCTGTGATGGACTTTTGCTGCAGGAATCTGTCCAATCCCCTTTTGAAGGCATCCAGGCCAGATTCCATCACCACATCCTGTGGCAGGGAGTTCCACAGACTAACAACACACTAGGTTTAAAAAAATAGTTTCTTTTGTCTGTTCTCACTCTCCCAACCCTCAGTTGGAGTGGATGTGCCCTAGTTCTGGTATTTTGTAAGAGTGAGAAGAGTGTCCTTCTTGACCCAAGCTTGACTCAACCAATCTGCCTTCTGTAGTAGGAAAACTGAGTGTGCAGGTTGCCAGAGGTGGGTGGGGAGCCATGTGTAGCCTGAGTCATTGAACGGTAAAGAGTGCTTTAAGCATTATGGGGCAGTCTGTAAGTGGCAAGCCTTTTTTGGCTTTAAATATATTTTATAACAGGATGAGTTAGATGCCAACAGAGTGGCCTCTTAACATTCTTACAATGCAGAGCAGTATGTTCATTACAGCCGTAGCAGTCTGAGAAAGCAAGACTGACTTAAAATTACTCACTATGTGTGCCTCCCTGGTGCAAATTCAGATCTTAGAAAAGTTAACTGCTTTGGACACCAAGCATCCTTGAGCCAGGACGGTCAGAGGGTTGGAGTTTTTTTTTTTGGAAGGAAGATGGCAGAGGGTTAACATCTTAGTGTCTTGCTGCTCCTCCCGTTTCTATTTTTATTTTTATTTTTGTTTTCTGCTTTACACTTGCACTTTCTAGCTCTTTTATTTTTAACATCTTTGTTTTCTTTGCTGTTTTCTTCTTACTAATCTGGACTTTGGTGTTTTTCCCCACACTTATCATGTGGAGGAGGATTTTGTAATTGCTGCTTCTCCGGTGAGAACAACAGCAACATGGAGACGGTCAGTGCTTATAGTTCGGACAGATAATTTCTTTTGCCTCTGACTTAGCTTGCATAACCCAAGGACATGTTATCTCCTTTGAATTCTATCATTGCCTATACATTTCTCGGATACCATCGTGAGTCGCTGCCTTGAAACAACTATCTGTCTGGGAGCTGTGATTTATACTTTCAGCACTTACCATGACGCTTGAACCAGGTCATGCTCATCGAAGGGTGGAAGAATCCCCAAGCTTTTTGGCGCGGAGGCTTTGGATTGAGATTCTCTTTTGGAAACCTTGTTGTCCTAACATTCTGAGAACAGTTTGGAAGCTACCATCTGCCTCCTGATAAACTGTTTTCATTCTCTTTGCTGGGCGAGACAGAGACAGTGAAGCTGTAAATGGACAACATGGCTGATAAGACCTTCCACAGCTGCAATTAAGGCGATGTAAACAAACTGAGAACCATCCTCAGAGGGAAATGCAAGCTTTAACAACTACCGATGGCTGCTGTCCTTGAAAGGCTTTCTAACAGAAACATATTAAGATTCTCTGTTTCAAGTTTGTTCACGCGATCTAATATGTATGCTTGACCTTAGTACTTGGCTGTGACTCGGTGAGAACGTTTGGAAGGATTTTTGGGATGTTTTTATTATTGTAGATGGCTGAAAGTTTAAGGAATAAAGTTTTAAGATGGCGTTCTTCTGCCTCTGCTCTGCTTAATCCAACACCTGTGGCGAACACCACATGGACCTGGCTTAAAGGAGCAGAGTCATAGGAATTAAAGGGGAGTATTTGATGGTATAGAATGTGATTGTGGTGAGTGTAAGGGTGGAAAAATGATTCTACTTTCAGAATTTGATGGGAACTATAGATCAAAGTACATCATCTGTAACACCAAGTAAGGATTTAGGATCCTGTAAATATTCAGAGTTATAATAATTTTTACTGAGACCCATATTTAGATTGCCTGGTATATTGTATTTTTGCATTTTTAAACCTCCCGTCTCCATGAAAATTGTTTGTTCTCCCTAATCTCGGTGATTATTCTATCCTCCCATACCCTACCTTATTCTAGACACAGATTTTAGTTTACTGGACTGGTTCACCTACACTTCTCTGTATTATACAGTTCTTTCATTTATTTATTATTTTACCTTCAGGAGCACTGGAAGGCCATTCTTTTAGCGAGGAAGTCACCTATATCTCTCTGATCTCTGGCAGAGGGAGGTATGCTGCGGATGCAGGATTGAGTAGACCAAAGAGAAGGAGGGAGAGATGGTTGCAAGCTGTCCCTTGTTCTAACCCTGCACCCACCTGTCAGATACGAGGTAACCAGCTCAGTCGCCCTCCCTCTATCCTGGTGTTATTGAATGCCAGGTCAGCCTCTAATAAAGCCCACCTAATTTATGATTTGATTCAAGATCATAAGGCAGACCTGGCTTGTATTACTGAAACTTGGGTGAGCGCAGAGGGTGGTCCTACCCTCGCTCTGATGTGTCCTCCTGGGTAAACACCTGGGTAGATTGGAGGCGGGGGGCGGGGTAGCCATTGTATACAAAAACACCCTTGAGGCTGTCAGGCTCTCTGCATTGGCGGTTCCAGGTCTTGAGGTCCTCCACGTGGCTATTGGGGGCAGGGAAGGAATTGGGATAGTGCTGGCGTATAACCGTGACCCAGCACTTTCCCTTCCGGAGCTGGCCACCTTTGTCTCCGTTGTTGAGATCTCCTAGGCTTTTAGTTCTGGGGGACTTCAACATCCACGCGGAGGCTCAGGTTTCGGGTCCAGCTCTAGAGTTCTTGGAAACCATGGCTTCCTTGGACATGTCCCAACTTGTCATTGGCCCCACCCATGTGGCAGGACATACATTAGATTTGGTTTTCGCTAATGCACAGAGAGAGAGTGGATCGATGGTGACTGACCTTGAGTCAGTCCCCTTGTCATGGTCGGACCACTACCTGATTAAATGCAGCCTCACACTGGCACCCCCTTATTAAGATGGTCCGCCCACGCAGGCTACTGGATCCTATTGGTTTCCAGGATGCCATGGGTGGGTTACCCGCTGAACTGGTTGGTGCTCCTGTCGACGCTCTGGTGGATAGTTGGCATACTGCTGCCACCAGGGCAGTGGACACGATTGCACCATCCATCGCATGACCCGTCCAGCTCCATGGTTTAACCAGGAGCTGCGGGCCTTAAAGCGAAATCGGAGGAGGCTAGAGAGCATCTGGAGGCAGGCCCCGACGGAAAATAATCTATCAGCCGTAAAGATCGCGTCATCCATCTATCTATCTAAGATCAAGGCCACAAGAAGATCTTACCTCGCTACCCAGATAAGCGAAGCACAAAATCATCAAGCCTAGTGCGCGATCTATCCGGGGTTGGTCACAGTGAAAGGCCTCCCCTAGTATTTCCTGTGACCAATTTGCGTAAAGTGGAGACCATCCGCCGGGACCTGAACCACCATTTATAAACAGTAGATCGAGCAGAGATGTCCAGTGCATCGCCTTGCCCGGCATTGCTTTCCAGCTTTCAACCAGTGACGCTGACAGATGTGGACAGAGCCCTTGATCGCTGTCGGGCCACCACCTCCTCCTTGGATCCTTGCCCGGCTTGGTTAATAAAAACAGCCAGGCCAATTATGAAGGAATGGGCCACAGTAATAATTAATGGGTCTCTCCTTGAGGGCAGGGTTCCCTCGGCCTTCAAGGAGACTCTCATTAGGCCCATTGGAAAAAACCTAATGTGGCGGCAGACCAAATTGACAATTATAGGCCTGTCGCCAATATTTCTTATATGAGCAAGGTCTTGGAGAGGGTGGTGGCAGATCAGCTTCAGGGTCTTCTGGATGACACAAATGCCCTCGATCCTTTTCAGTCGGGTTTCAGGCCGCGCCATAGTCGGAAACGGCATTGGTCGCCCTGCATGATGACCTTTTGAGGGAGTCTGACAGGGCAAAATGTCCCTGTTGGTCCTCCTCGACCTCTCAGCCCTTTGATACTATCCTCCTGGGGAGGCTCTCCGAGTTGGGGATTGGAGGCACTGCTTTGCAGTGGTTCCGTTCCTTCTTGGAGGACCGCCCCAGCGAGTCAGCTGGGTGAGATGACCTCCGCTCCTTGGTCCCTCAATTGTGGGGTGCCACAGGGGTCGGGTCATCTCTCCCATGCTCTTCAACATTTATATGAGGCCGCTGGGAGGGGTCATCTATGGAGCTTCTGTCACCAATATGCGGACGACACCCAGCTCTATATCTCCTTTCCATCTTCTGCAGTGGATGCCATTCCGTCCTTTGAGCGCTGCCTGGCGGCCGTCTCGGATTGGATGGGGGCTATTAGGCTGAGGTTGAACCCGGGCAAGACGGAGATCCTCCGTGTGGGCCCCCTGGTGTCTGCGGGTTGGGGAACTCCCTCACTTTTGGGGGTGACTCTCTCCACAAGGATGGGGTCCGCAGTTTGGGTGTCCTACTGGACCCGGCACTCACCATGGAAACCCAGGTGGCGTCAGTGGTCCGTTCCGCTCATTGCCAACTGCGGAGGATTGCCCAGCTGCGGGCCCTCCTTGACATCAGGGCGTTAACTACGCTGGTTCATGCACTTGTAATCTCGAGAATAGACTACTGTAGTGCTCTCTACGTGGGGCTGCCCTTGAGGTTAATGCGGAGATTGCAGCTAGTGCAGAATACAGCTGCCAGACTTCTAACTGGGCAAAGAAAGCACCAACATATTACCCCCGTGCTGGCAGCCCTGCACTGGCTGCCGGTACGCTACCGCATTGACTTCAAGGTTTTGACGTTAACATACAAAGCCCTAAACGGTTTGGGACCTCAGTATCTGACAGAGCGGCTCCTCCCAAGAAGAACTGCCAGGATCACCCGTGCCAGCCAGGCAGGACACCTGGGAGTCCCAACACCGAGGGAGGCCCGGAAAGCTGTCACAAGGAGTAGGGCCTTCTCGGTGGTTGCTCCCCAGTTATGGAACCATCTACCCCCTGAAATTCAGCTGGCACCCTCGCTTCAAATTTTTAAAAAACTATTGAAGACCTGGTTCTATAGAATGGCATTCCCTGATTCTTTAAACATTTAGTAAGGCACTATTTTTAAACCATTTTATCAAATCTCTTGCCATTTTTAGTTTCATTTTAGCTTCATTTTAGTTTTTGTTGTTGATTTATGTATATATTTTTATTTTGTACATTGTATTTTGGTTTTTAAAATGTATTCCTTTGTTTGTTGTTACATGTTGTAAACCGCCCAGAGTAGCCCTTGGTCTAGATGGGCGGTATAAAAGTCTAATAAATAAATAAATAAATAAATAAATAAAAAAATTCCAAGCTGTGCTCATAGCTTCCACTTAAACCTGACTGTATGGTAACCCTCCAAAGCAGTTTTGTTTCTGGGGCCTGAACAGAATAAATAAGGATTTGCACTCCCTGGAATTGAAAAAAGAAAAGCTTCAAAAGACAACTGCAATTTATACAGAAGAGCACAATATGCTAAGTAACTGCTGTTTAATTATGTAGCAATTTAATGAGGTTTATTGGTAAATAAATTCCAGGTGATTATAAAGTAGTGACATGTCCCTGCAGACGACTGAGTAATTGCATTTATCAGATCCAGAAGGAATTTCCATATAACCTGGGCTAAGAACTGGAAGGAAGAGATAATTAGGTCTTCTATGGAACCGTGCTTTTTGAAACCAGAAAACTTAAACTAAAAATTGCCTAGTAGGCTGAGATTATTTCTTCTGTAAGGAAAAAAACCTGCATCAGAGAAGGATAAAACAAGAAAAGGGCTCATTTTCCTTTCCTTGAAAAATCAACATTTTCAATAGAATAAATTTATCTGTATAATAAGATGGTAGAACTGTCTGTTCCCATTCAAACCTGGAAATGTGGCCTGGGCCTCATCCATTGTAATTTCATCTATCTATCTATCTATCTATCTATCTATCTATCTATCTATCTATCTATCTATCTATCTATCTATCTATCTATCTATCTATCTATCTATCTATCTATCTATCTATCATATAGAGTGTGGGTGGGATTCTGTTGCCAATATAGTATAAATCCATTGCCAAACTGATGCCAGTTACCTTACCCTTATCAGGCGTTGATACTGTGGGTAGCCACTAGAGATGGGCACGAATCAGAAAAATGGCATTTCGTTTGTCGTTTGGAGGGTCCGTTTCGGTTCATTTCAATTTTTCATGAATTTTTGCAAAAAAATTGTTTTCATTTTCGTTCGTTTGTTACCATTTCGTTACCATTTATTTCATTTTTGTGATTTTTTTAGGATTTTAAGCAATTCACTCATATTGCAGTAATGGAAACGAAATGCACGACAAAAATTCCAGTGTTTCTGTTTGTTTCGTTTCATTTTAGAGACAAAATTCATTTGTCGTTTCATTACATAACGAAATGAAAAAATGAAAACGGAAATGAAAAATTGTTCGTTTCGTGCCCATCTCTAGTAGCCACTAGAGATGGGCACGAAATGCCAAAATGGCATTTTGTTTTGTTATTCATTGCCCTGGCCCCCGTTTCGTTTCATTTAATACAAAATATTTTTTTTTAAAAAAATCATTTCGTATTTCATTCATTTCATTTTTCTTTTTGAACTTTTTGTTTCATATTTTCTGGCTGGGTGGGGCTGAGCAACACGTTTTTTGGGTTTTTTATTATTTTAAATAGTCCCCATTCGGGGCTTCCCCCCTCTTTTTTACAGCTGAGAACAACTGGCTTGGGGCCAGCGCTTCCCAGCTGAGAGGCACTAGTGCCTCTGTTTTGTTTTATTACCCCCCCTGGCCTGGCTTAGGAGGAAAAGGTACACCAGAATGAAAAATAAAGCAAATGAAATGGAAATTTTCCTTTTGTTTCATTTTTCTTTGATGGATCCCTTCATTATTTGTTTTGTTCCCTAATTAAATGAATAGTGAATAACAAAATGAATAAAAAATTCATTTTGTGCCCATCTCTAGTAGCCACCTTGAGAGATGCCAGGAAATTCATGACCAGGTGCTGGGCCTTCTCAGTAGTGGCTACCTCTTTGTTTAGATGTGCCAGGCCCCTTCCCTCTTGATATTCAGAAAGCAAGTAAAAGCATTGCTTTTCAGGGAGCCATTTCAGAGCATCACTGCCCCTTTGTATTATTATTATTATTATTATTATTATTATTATTATTATTATTATTATTATTATTATTATTATTATTATTATTATCATCATCATCATCATCATCATCATCATCATCATCATCATCATCATCATCATCATCATAATCACACAGCAGACAAGTTAACTATGCTGGATTTTTTATTACAAATCACTAGTCAAACGCTTCCCATGCGTTTAGGACTACGTGATGTATCGGTGAATTATGCAAGCAGATCCCAGTAAGGTGGCTTTCTGCACCTGACTGATGGTAACTTTGTCAATTCCAATTCCTTCAGAATATTTGCTTAGTTCATTAGGCACCGCACCCAGTGTGCCAATTACAGCTGGGACCACCTGTACCCCTTTTATGCAAGAGTCTCTGAAGTCCAATTTTTAGATCCTGATATCAGGTAATTTGGACTGCAACTTCCAGAATTCCAAGCCTATTCTCCCAATGGTAAAGGACAATGGGAGCTGCAGTCCAAAACATCTGGAGGGCCAAAAGTTCCCCACCCCTGCTATATAGAGAGTGACTCTTGAAGAAACGCTACACAATGTTCTGTTTATATACTGCCCCATACCACTTCAAGTAGTCTCTGGGTGGTTTACAGTTTTTTTACTACATTATGCAGGCTACACATTGGGCTGCTTATGTATGCATTGGCTTGTACACATTGGGCTGCATATGTATGCATTGGCTTGTACACATTGTACACATAATGTACATATTGGCCAGTGTATGCCCAAGAAGAGGTTGGACCAGGGTACTTCAAGGGCCAGATGCAGGGGAGTGGTATCAGGAGACAGATATCTTATCTCATGCGCTCCCAGATGCATCTGGTGGGGCTGGGAAGCTGGGCTAGATGGGCCATTGGCCTGATCCAGCATGGCTCTTCTTATGTTCTTATATTCTTATGACTCGAAGGCCTTATAGGCCATTCCCAACTCAATTATTCTATGATTCTAAGCATTGAAAGAGCTTCCTGCCAGAGAGCAGTGCAACAGAAAATGAGGCCTAGAATCCTATACAGCCTAGGTCATGATGAGATCTAGGGCAAGCTAGAAGCAAGTAAAGCACAGGTGTCTGTAGGTTTGCCGCTTGAAGGCTGGAGCCCCAAGCATCTTACCCCAGGAAATTCTTGGAGAATTCTGAGAGCTGAAGTCCAAAAATCCCCCAAATCCTATCCCCAGAACAGTGGTGGCCAAACTTTGGCCCTCCAGATGTTTTGGACCCCCCCAACTCCAGAATTCCAAGCCTGTACTACCAATGACAAAGGAATGTGGCAGTTGTAGTCCAAAACATCTGGAGGGCCAAAGTTTGGCCACCACTGCCCTAGAACAAACAAGATTGTACAGGGGATAGAGCAGGTATGTCCAAACTTTGGCCCTCCAGATGTTTTGGACCACAACTCCCACAGTCCTCTGCCATTGGCAAGCTAAGCTTAGAATTCTGGGAGTTGTGGTCCAAAACATCAGGAGGGCTGAAGTTTGGACATGCCTGGGATAGAGGCACCCACACATTTTGCCATGCACAGCCATAGGCAAGCATAACAGTGAAAAATCAACTTGCCTTTACTTAGTTTTCTGGATTTCCTGGAGAGAATTTATTTATTTATTTATTTATTTATTTATTATATTTATACCCCACTTATTATCGTCAAGATCTCTAAGCGGCTGAATGGCAGTATGCCCAGCACAACTTTTGCTAAAGGAAGCATCCTGCTAAATCACCCTCAGTGCGTTTCGTGAATGGTGAGGGGAGCTTGAACTTCTTCCGTGCAATTTTCCAACTAAGCCCTGCTTGACCCTGGTGGAGTTGTCTGGTCTACACCTGTCCTTCCTCTCCTCCAGACACATTTTTCCCCTGTCCATCTCTCTCTTCTTTTCAGAATGGTCAACAAATCATCAAGATGTCGCTTGTGCAAATAAGGTTGATGCTTTCTGTGCAATGCATTGAAAAGCAGGCAACTTTCTAGGTCATCCAACGGATTTTTCTCTCTCCCGTTGCTCTCCTAATAAACACACCATCAGGAAGATAAATTTCATGGCAACAGTTTGGACCCATCCTTTTCCTCCTCCTCCTCCTCCTCCTCTCTCTCTCTCTCTCTTTGGTTGAAAAAAAAATGAACCACCTGCAAGCTTTCTGCAAACAACATGTTTTATAGAAGCTCCAGGCGACGCTCACACATCAGGCCCTGACAGTTAGAGGAGGATGAATGGGGTCTTATCTCAGCCACACATGTAACCTTCAATGTCCCCTGTCTTGACCTCCCTCTGCACTCATTTATGAAAATGATTCATCTTTAAAGAGTTTCCCTCGGCTGCCTGGAGGCTGTAGATCTTTCAGTGCTGGACTTGTGCGGGCTGAGGTTACAAACACCAGGGGTTGGAAGGCATTCCTAGGCGTTTCATTCCGAAGGCGAAGAAGCGTTAGGGACATGCTTTTAAAGAGATACGGAAAGGAAGTTAAGAAAACACAGCATCTGCGTTCATATGAGAAGAGCCCCACTGAATGAAACCCGTAGCCTGCCCAGTTTGGTTGATTGGCTCTTTTGGGGTGGCAAGTCCAATGGGTCCAAGAAGCAAATAAAGCAAAAGATGATAGAAACAGGCCTCTGTTTTGTCATTTCTCGGCTCTTCAGTTCATCTCGCTTCCCCATCGATTTAGAATTCTCATTCTCCCAGGGAGGGCATATGAAATTCATATGCATCGTCTTTTTGGTGCACAGTATTTCTGCGTAGCAAGCAAAAAGTGAAGAGGATTTAAAAAACAAAGACCACAAAAACACTCCTGCACCCTAAAGACTAACTGCTATATCGTATAATGCGTGAGCTTTCGTGGACAAGTCCTCCTCCTTAGACGTACGAATATTCCTGCTAAGATCCACCCATTTGTACACAATTTGGTCTAACTGATGCGTCAGGTACACAATATCCCTCAGTGCGTGCTTTTTGGTGCACACTTGGTTGTCATATGTGTTTTGCACATATCAAAACTTCCACAGCAGAGAACGAGATTATGAAAGCAGAGATGTGAAAGCTTTGGAGAGAATAGGGTCCACATTCATTCATGTGTGTGTGTGTGTGTTTTTTGTGTCATTACAGTCATGACCGACTCTTCGTGACCCCATGTCCATGGAGTTTTCTTGGCAGGAGTACTGGAGTGGTTTGCCAGTTCCTACTCCAGGCGCCTACAGCCCCTGGTATTCCCTGGTGGTCTCCCATCCAAGTATTAACCAGGGCCAACCCTGCTTAGCTTCCAAAATCAGGCGAGATCAGATGTGCTTAGTCCCAGGGCATCTAGGGAGTTCTACATTCATTCATACATTAAGCCAAATCACCTGGCAGGCAGGGTTTGGGGGAGGAAAAATGTTTATTTTAAAAAAGCCCAGAGCTTTTTTTTTTAAAAAAAAATCTTTTCCCTCCCCCCCAATCAGGTTACAGACAGAACAAAATGGTTCGGTTCAAGAACAACAACAAAACCCACACCATTTTGTTTCGTCTGTAACAAAATGTTGCTTCCTTGTCTTGCTTTGTTTTGTTTCACTTCGTTACTTAACAACACGACAAAACAGCATTTCGTTTTTTGTTTTGTGCCCATCACTATTTGAGAATCGCCCGGATCCTGACTTTGTGGCCTTTGGGCTCCCTGGTAGAGTTATAAGAATGCTCCAGCAAAGCAATACCCCCCCCCCCAGGGCTCTCCATCATTGGGGAATATTATGCCCTCTCTCTCCACCTATGTTCTTCATTAAGCCCACGGACAGACGGGCAGGAGGAAATAAAACCGACCTCCAGCCACCGTTCAGCTGTATCCAGCTTGGAATATAAAACAGGACTTCACAGAATATCACGGGGAGAAGGAAAAGGTGTTTTGTGCCTGAGAGGCTTTCGAAATGGCCATGGGTGAGTCGGTGTGTTGGGTTAGGAAATCTCTGAAGCATCTTTCCTGCTGGTGGAAATTTAATTTGGGGTGCTTCCCGTTTTTATTCGCTTTTTTCCCTCCTTCGTCCTCGCCTGCTTTTGCTTCTGTGCCCTATTGAAGGCACCGTCACACAGCCCGGAGCGAATGCATCAGCTCTACAATTGCATCTCATCAGAGGTGGGTGTGCATCACTCAGCTGGATTTCATTTCACGGCCAATTCTCCAGCACTCGGCGCTTCTCCCATAAAATGGGCAAGCCAAATGAAGCCAAGAGATTGACTAAGGAGGATTTCTCCTCACTCCTGCTTTCTGTTTCTCCCGCTCTTGTGCTCTCTCTCACACAAACACACTCCCTCCCCCCACCCGCCTACCCCATGCTGTGTTGAAACAGGAGAACAGCAAAGCAGGCTGCAACTTGCTACTGACAATCTTTGGCAAAAAAAAAAAAAAGGTAGGGTGGGGGAGAGAACAACATACCCTTTGTGGTGAACCTGTGTTTGCCAGCCAGGAAAAAACCCTTGCTCCTTTGCTGAGGCTCTCCTGGAACAATTGAGGGTAACCAAAAAGGACGTGCACTGAGTATCATGTTTTAAGGACTGCCTCCTTCCATATGAACCTACCCGGCAATTAAGATCTAGTCAGGGGGCCCTCCTGAAAGAGCCATCCCTTAAGGAGGTGAAGGGGATGGCTTGCAGGAAAAGGGCCTTTTCAGCAACTGCCCCCAGACTATGGAATGCCCTACCAAATGAGACTCGCCTGGCACCGACGTTGCTAACATTTCGGCGCCAGGTAAAAACCTTCCTGTTCCAAAAGTTTTTTAACTAATGATTGTGGGTCCTGATGGCAATTTTAGTGGTGTGTTTTTAATGTATCGTATTTATTTATTGCATTTACATGTTTTTATTATTCTAATTATATTGTATTTTGATGTTTTAATTGTCCATTTTGATTGTGAGCCGCCCAGAGACCTTTGGGTAGTGGGCGGCATACAAGCTATATAAATAAAAAAAAATAAATAAAATGGATCACAATTTACGATTTTGTGATTTTTAAAACAGCCGCCGCCACCACCCACCACCCCCGATGAACTGCAGAGCAGGAAGGGCCCCAATGGACCTTCAAGTCCAGCCCCTGTCAAAGAGTTGCAGTGGGGAATCGAACACAAAGAACATAAGAACATAAGAAGAGCCATGCTGGATCAGGCCAAAGGCCCATCTAATCCAGCTTCCTGGATCTCACAGTGGCTCCACCAGATGCATCTGGGAGCGCACGAGACTAGATCTCTGTCTCCTGATACCACTCCCCTGCATCTGGTTCTTGAAGTACCTTGGTTTAGAGATGGGCATGAAACGCCAAAAAGGTGTTTCATTTCGTTTTTCATGCCCTGGCCCCGTTTCTTTTTGTTTAATACAATGTGAATTTTTATAGAAAAAATTTGTTTCGTATTTGTTTGTTTTAGAGCTGGTGGCAAGCCTGCCGGGAGAGCGGTTCCATGGCTGCGTTGAGCCACACCCCCCCCCAGGCTGGGTGCCGCTGGAGCCGGCAGCAAGCCTGCTGGGAGAATGGTCCTGCAGCCACGAGACCACTCTCCTGGCCGGCTTGCTGGCTCTGGCAGCGTCCCGGGAGGGCTGGGGGGGGGAGATTTAAAAAGCTCGCTCTTCCCCCACCCCATCAGGTGGGAGGAGAGAGTGGGCTTTTTAAATCTTCTTCCCTCCCGAAGCTAGCACTGAGTGGCTACTGGGCGCTGCCTGGGGGGGGAGTGGGGGAGACCGCACACTCTTCTTCCCTCCACCCCAGGTAGTGGTGGGGAGAGTGCGCTGTTTAAACTTGTTTCCAGCCTCCAGAAACAAGCACCAAGCTGGTGTCCTTAGGATGTATTGTGTAAAGACTTTGTTTGTTTACTATGTTTTCACCCCACCTTTCTCCTTCAAAAGGGACTCAAAGGGGGGGGTAGGCTAATTAATTAAAAGAGAGTAATTAAAACTGACAAGGATGAGTACACAAATACTAAAAAGGAACAAACAAGTATCATTATTTATTTATTTATTTATTTATTTATTTATTTATTTATTTATTTATTTATTTATTTGCATTTCTAAAGCACCCAACTTTTCCATTGAGAACTCTGGGTGGTGAACAACATACAAAGAAGACTAGATTTAAAATATACGGTTAAGTAACAGTTCTAAAAGCATAAACTACACTAAAACACATTCAAAGCAGGAAAGGAGCACAATACATTTTTTTTTTTTTTAAAAAAACTCACTTGGTCAACCAATCGCTCAGGGAAATTTTGAGCTGTGGAGAAAAGCCTTGGCCTGCATGCAGAAGGACAGCAAAGATGGGGCCAGGCTGGCTTCCTGTGGGAGGGAGTCCCAAAGTCTGGGAGCTGCATCAATGAAGGACTTACCTCATGGCCCCATCAAACACACCAGTAGAGGTGGTGGGACTCTCCTGATGATCTTAACCCTTGAGCAGGCTCATAAAGGAAAATGCAGACTCCGAGATAGCTTGGACCTGAGCTGTTTAGGGCTTTGTAGGTTAGATCCAGCATTTGAATGGTGCCCGGAAATGGATAAGGAGCCAGCAGAGTGGCTGTAATGGGGGTAATGTGATCCCTGTTGCTTGCTCCATTAATTACATCCTGTGATTAATGCTAAAGCACCTCAGTGTTCAAGTTAGCAACATGGGGCAGTCTTTCATGTTTAGCCTGATGAAGAGAAGACTGAGGGGAGACATGATAGTCTTCCAATGCCTGAAGGGTTGCCACAGGGAAGAGGGCATGGATTTATTCTCAGATGCAGCTGTAGAGTATGACAAGAACCAATGGGTGGAAAGTCATTATAAACTACTTATAACCTTATGGGTTTACATTGACACAATGTTTCCAATGTTACTTTCCGTCTCTCATAATAACTTTACATGGAACTTTACTGCCCCTTTAACTGCTCGAGTTCTCTTGTAGCTTTAATGTAATGTTGTCTATTAATGCTGTAAGATGTCCCTCAATTCCCTGTTCTCAATACTTGAACGTGTCTTGATTGTACTGGACTCTATATTATCTCTCATTACTGTAAGCCGCCTTCGGTCCTTTTTCCAAGGAGAAAGGCGGGATAAAATAACTTCAGCCCTCCAGATGTTTTGGACCACAACTCCCACAGGCCATTGCCATTGGCAATCTAAGCTTAGAATTATGGGAGTTGTGGTCCAAAACATCAGGAGGGCCGAAGTTTGGGCAGGCCTGCTCTAAAATAGATAAATAGATAAATAATAAATAAGAGCCATCCTGGAAATAAGGAGAAATTTCCTGACAGTGGGAGCCATTCAATAGTGGAACAAGAAAATATTGGACAGCCATCTGTCCAGGATGGTATGAGGTCTCCTGCCTTGGGAAGAAGGTTGGACTAGGAGACCACCAAGGTCTCAATGATGATTCTTTGATTCTGTGAGAAAACAGACTTGGAAAGGAAGAAAGCATCTGAGGGCTGAAAATCTATCAGGAAACAAAGTCCCCCATCCTGCAAGCTCCTCTCATGACAGTCACATACCATCAGCACATAAGAAAAGATGTCTCATCTATAAGGTCCCAGTCAACCTTGCCATGCCAGAACCTGGGTTATTTGGATAACAGAATTCTAGTTCTTTCGCTTCAATGAGAGCAGACAGCTCTGCTTAGGACCAATATTTACATTCAAAAAGCATCACGGTATTTGTTCCTTCTTCTCTTGTCCAAACACCATTCCAGACTTTTACACGTTCCCCTATCTGATTGGGCATCATCTAAATCTGCTTATCACAGCCACTATCTGGGGAAAAGTGGCAATGTTTACTTTCTTTTCTTCTTCTTACTAAAGGCTGAGCATTTACCAAAGGATCTCCTTTCAGTGTTAACTTTTTGCTTCAAATTCTATTGCCAGTAGACACTGAGCCATTATCTCCAGGAGATATCAGTGTTGTGATACTAGAGTATTATCGAGGGCTTTATACACCCATGACAAGGAGCTCCTGAGAGTTTCTTAACTGACATACTGTCAAGTAATGTACTTAAAGTGCCAAAAAGAAGGGGAAAAAATTAAAGAGCCATGATATCAACAGATCAGGAGAATAACAACATATGCACACCGCCAAAGATTTTACTTATGGCAGGGCTGCTCTTATGTCTCTTAGTTGGGTAATTGATTACATTTCGTACTACTATTCTCCCATTTTAACACATCTAAATATCTGTGTTACCACGCCTATCTACCACTTCATAATGCAATTTTTTTGCATGAAGTTGGGTTGTTCCGGTTACATGGCATCAGATCATCTCTGATTTAAGGCAACTCTATAGTTATATACCGTATATAGTTATATTATAGGAGCCTCACGGCGCAGTGGTTAAATGCCTGCATTGCAGGTAAAATTGTGCTCACAGCCTGGGGTTCAATCCCAAGTAGCAGGCAATTGGTTGATTCAGCCTTCCATCCTTCCGAGGTCGGTAAAAGTTCGGTAAAATTAATACTCAGGTTGCTGGGGGGGGCAAGGTGTAGCCTGCATACTCTAATTAAACTGTAAAACTGCCCAGAGACCACTTGAACTGGTATGGGGCAGTATATAAGCAAAACACTTTGCTTTTGCTTTCCCATGAAAAGCAAAATCACTTCCTTCAGTGATTAGTCCATCCTGAATGGTATCCTTGAGATCTTACTTAAGGAAAAAGGTAAAGATTCCCCCCGCACATGCATGCTAGTCATGTGTGACTCTAGGGGCAGTGCTCACCTCCATTTTCAAGCCAATGAACCAGTGTTGTGCAAGTCTGCAGCCATGGGGCCTGCAGGGCTGCATGGAACATTGTTTACCATCCCGCTTTCTATGGCGGTACCTATTTATCGACTTGCATGTACATGCTTTCGAACTGCTAGGTTGACAGGAGCTGGAATTATCAGCGGGAACTCACTCTGCTGCTTGGCACTTGGGATTCAAACCAGCGAGCTGCTGACTTTGCAGCCAACCATTTCACTGCTCTAGTCCACTGAGCCACCTTGCCCCGCTGTCCTTGCTTACTTTCTGATCAAACTGCTGTTCTTCCCTAGTACAGTCACCCCCGCCATTTCGCAGTTGAGGTACCGCGGTCCCACTATATCGCGGGATTGCAGTAACTGTGCCTTGGGGTCGCGGGGGGGGGAGGCGATCGCATCACCCCGCACTGCTTCCCGCCCCCTCCGAGAAGCCTTTGAGCCGCACAGGGGTGCATCGGGAGTGATCGCATCGCCCCGCGCTGCCCCCATGCTCCTCCAAGAAGCCTCGGAGCTGTGCGGGGGGGTGTCAGGGAGCAAGCGCATCAACCCGTGCTGCCCCCGGCCCCTCCGAGAAGCCTCGGAGCCGCGTGGGGTGGCATCGGGGGTGATTGCCCCGCGCCGTCCCTGGCCCCCTCTGAGAAGCCTCGGAGCCACAGGGGGCATCAGGGCAATCGCATCACCCCGTGCCACACCCCCAGCCCCTCTGAGAAGGTTTGGAGCCACGCGGGGGGCATCAGGGGTGATCGCATCACCCCACGCCACCCCCGGGCCCCTCCAAGAATCCTCAGAGCCATGTGGGGGGAGGTGGGGGTGATCGCATCAGCCTGCGCCACCCTCAGGCCCCACCTGACCCACTTCCGCATATTGCAGATTTTCAAGCATTGTGAGTCGGGTGGGTCCCTAACCCCCGTGATAGGTGGGGGGGTTACTATAAAGCAAAAAACAAAGTCTTCTTATATACTGTCTAATTGCACTTAAAGCAGTCTCTGGGTGGGTTACAATTTATTTAAGCAAGCTAAACATTGCCCCCCCCCCCAGCAAGCTGGGTACTCATTTTACCGACCGCAGAAGGATGAAAGGCTGAGTGAACCTTGAGCTAACTGGAATTGAACCCCAGTTTTAGCTGCAGTACAGCTGTTTAACCACCATGCCACAAGGCTCTTCCACTAGTAAGGACCCAAGGCAGCTTGCAGAAATATTTACAATCCACAAATAATTTAAAACATTTAAAACTTTGAAACTTTTAATATACAAATATTTAAAAAGATCATGTATGAGAGTATTTGAGTTTTTAAAAATGGCAGTTGCCATTCCTTGAAAGTTACCTTAGCAAACTGTAACTTTCAGTACTAGGCAATGATCCCTTTAAAGCTGCACATCAGCAGAGTTCCATTGGCAAACGGAGCTGGTGCCTGTTCCAGTTGGAGCCCCAGCCCTGTACATGTGTACAGGGTCAGGGTCCTGTGCAGGAGAGCTGAAAATTAAAGGGCATGTCAGCCCTAGCTCATGAAGATTCATTTAATTATTGGGGCTGATTTTATTGTTGATTTGCCAAAAACATGGTTAGGACCATTCATTGAGTAGATCTCATTGTTAGGCAGTTAAAATTTACGCAATTGTAAATTATGTACAAAATGAACCATCATGTTCCCCATCTATCTATCTATCTATCTATCTATCTATCTATCTATCTATCTATCTATCTATCTATCTATCTATCTATCTATCTATCTATCTAATCTGCTCTTCCTGAATGTGTGTGTGGGCCAAGAGGACAGGAATTTATTTATTTATTTATTTATTTATTTATTTATTTATTTATTTATATAGGTTGTATGCTGCCCACTACCCAAAGGTCTCTGTTTGGAGGGAGGGGGACAGGATTTCTGTCTATATTCAACTTTTGGAAAGCTTCTTTCCTCAAACAAAACTAAACTAATATGTGGCATTTATTAGTGTGAGCTTGTAAGATTCTTCCCACTGCCCTTTAGGCTCAACTAAAGCGGTGGAATAAATAAATGCCAAGGTCGGGGGGGGGGGGAGGAGAGAGAGAGAGAGAACCTTTTTCTGCATGCTGTATTCTTACAAAAATTGCACCACATCACCTGGAGCAGCTGTTTACTGTTAACACAAAGCAGTAAACTTAAGTAGGACACCACCAAGTGACCTACTTGGCATCTCCGGCCACATAGGAAACAGAATTTAAAAAACATTGGTGGAACCCAGGAGTACGTTTGGCTCACATATATGGTCGTACTGCTAGGGCTGCCAGCGTCAATCCATGGAGGGTCTTTCTGGAAGAATGTACAACACTTCTGCTTCCTGATAGCAACCACAAAAGAATTCTGAGATGCAGGTGTTTCTCTGGCAAGACACCATATTCTCCACCTTCAAGGAGAATGCAAAAATAGAAACCATTTTGGGGTTAGCATGTCAGGCTATATTATGACTCAGGAAACCTGAGTTCAGATCCCCAGGTGGTCAGGCATTTCATTGGGGGGGGGGTTGAGGCCAGCTGTGCTCTACCTAACAGTTGTTGTGAGGCTGAAGGGTTTAGGGAGAAGAATCATAGAATCATAGAGTTGGAAGAGACCTCAAGGGCCATCCAGTCCAACCCCCTGCCATTCAGGAACCCCCAATCACAGAATGTCCTATGTATATTTCAAATACATCTCCTGGCATTGATTGGAGGAAAGGTGGGATAAACATTGATCCAATAATGGACCCATTAAAGAAACCAATGAAGGACTCAACAAAGGCAGCTTCTGCCCTGAGGTTGTGAGAGTTGAGCAGAACTGTTGAGGACGGGGCATTGTGGAGGCCATTCTTTCGTAGGGTTGCCAGAAGTCAAAAGCGACTTGACAGCGCATAGCAGCAGCAGCAGCAACAACAACAACAAAACAAGAACAAATCAATAATCAATAAAATGGAGACAGCTGGATCATTGCATCGCAACAAACCTGTCTGCATCTTCATAAGGAGCAGAGGTCTTTTATTGAGTAAGTCAATACCAAGTTATTCCAAAATACTGGTACTTTTATTACAAGAGCCCCTGATACTACATGAGGAGTTGGAAAAAAAATAGAACTCCCTCCCACAGGAGGCAAAGCTGGGTCCATCTTTGTTGCTCTTCTGTAAGTAGGCAACGTCCACCCTCTTCTATTGCCTAGGTTCCCTTTAAGGAAAAGAAAATGAAAAATGAAAATATTAAATAAATCAATTCAGGCAGGCTTTCCCTTAGTGACTGACTGGCTAGAAGAGGTTTTAAAATGGTATGGATTGAGTTTGGGTGCTTTTAAATCTGTTTTTTTGTAATGCTTTCCCCTGACATTTTTTAATATAACAGTGTTAATTCCTCTAAAATATTTGAATACTTTACTGGTTTGGCCACTTAATGTTGCATTGTTGATGAGTCATGACATAAGACACCTTAGGTCTTCTGTGAGGGAAAACGTGAGGTAAAAATATTTTATATAAATAAATGAAATATTTTTTCATACTACAGTGTCTGAAACGATTGCTAGGATTCACTGTCGTTAGGCTTATGTTGGTCCCATGTCTTGGCTCTAACTTGACTAAGGTTTTATTTTGTTTTTCAATGACTTTGACCTGACTCACGATTCAGCACCCACCCACCCTTTCCCCTTTTTCCTGGGAGGAAAAGCTTGTTTTTAACATGGAGTTTGGACTTGGGCTTGGGCCTCAGGATGTGGTGCTAAAGACTTGGACTCAGACTTGGGACTTTGTACCAAAGACTTGCCACCATCTATGAAACATTGTCCCTAAGTACAGAAGGCCAGGGAAGTCTGAAAGGGTGGGCTGGTGTTGGCTTTTTTGTTTAATGCTCATCAAATGCTGATACCCTGTTGATACACGAACCTGGAGTCCAGCATACCAGTGCTCCTTCCTTGTCCACATGCTTCACTGAGCGGTTTTTGAGACAGCCTTTTCCTCCATAAATGAGGTGTGACGGCTCAGTGGCCTAGAGTGCTGAAACTGTTGGCTGCAAAGTCAGCAGCTCGGGAGTTTGAATCCTGGGTAGTACACAACAGAGTGAGCTTCTGCTTTTAACCTCAGCTCCTGCCAATGTAACAGTTTGAAAGAATGTAAATTCAAGTAGATAAGTAGGTATTGCTATACGAAGCGGGAAGGTAAACTGTGTTCCGTGCACAGAAATGCGTTCAGCCATGCCGGCCACATAGCCACGGACTTTCACAACACTGGCTGTTTGGCTTTAAAATGGAGATGAGCACCACCCCTAGAGTCGGACACAACATGCATGCATGTGTGTGGGGAAACCTTGACCTAAAACTCCCCCCCTCCATAAACCTATTTTGAGGCTGTGCATTCATTCCCTCTAGATTCCTAAGAGTAGAACCTGATTTCTGAATATGTGTGATATATTTATCTGTGTCTTAACTGCTTTTATTGGAAACCGCCCTGAGTTCCTTTTTGGAAAAAGGTTGCGGTATAGAAATACATCAAACAAACAAACAAACAAACAAACAAACAAATAAATAAATAAATAAATAAATAAATAAATATGTGCATAAAACAACATTCTACTGATCTCTGCTAATAGCTTCTTTCTTAGCAGGGCTGAACTTTCCTGCCTTCTTGACATTGCATGGGTTTATTAGAAGAACAGCAGCTAAAGAACAGCCCAAAATCTCTGTTGTATACAGATGCTTTGACTTCTTTACTTCAAGACAGAATCCTTATCTCCCTAGCTTTAGGGGTTCTGATGATTATGGTAGCAGCTGGAACTGACCAGTCCGGTCTTGTTCTTCCATTGCCCATGTGGTCAAGCTTGTTTGTTGTCCTCTTGCTGGCTATTAGGTCTTGGACCTAGTTATGCTTCATTGTGTTGCCCTAGGAAAGAAGGGGAATATACGGGCCAATAAGGAAGACCCAAAGTTGGTGGATCAACCAGCCAAACCAGCAAAGCTGCCAAGAGGCATTCAGGAGGGGGTAAGGGGGAAATGTAGGTCCTCTTTCGCCATCACAATGCTTTTAGTCAACCTTCTTTTAAAAAATATTTTAACAAACATGAGATGTTTCTTGGGGCTATCAAACTTTGTTGTAACAAACTCTTCCAAAGGAGGGAAAAATGGTCACCGCATCTCAAGAAAGACATAGTGGAACTGGAAAAGGTGCAAAAGAGAGTGACTAAAATGATTACTGGGCTGGGGCACCTCCCTTATGAGGAAAGGCTAAAACATTTGGGGCTCTTTAGTCTGGAAAAAAGGCACCTGAGGGGGGGTATGACTGAGACGTACAAAATAATGCAGGGCATGAGTAAAGTGGATAGAGGGAAGCTCTTCTCCCTCTCACAAAATACCAGAACTAGGGGACATCCACTCAAATTGTGGGTGGGGAGTGTAAGAACAGACAAAATATTTTTTCACCCAGCGCATTTTTAGTCTGTGGCAACTCCCTGCCACAAGATGTGGTGGTGGCATCTGTCCTGGATGGCTTCAAAGGGGGACTGGACAGATTCCTGGAGGAAAAGTCCATCACAGGTTACAAACCATGAGGGAGATGTGCAATCTCCAGGCTTAAAACCGGGGTACTTCAAGGACCAGATGCAGGGGAGTGCTATCAGGAAACAGACATCTAGTCTCATGTGTTCCCAAACACATCTGGTGGGGCCACTGTGAGATACTGGAAGCTGGACTAGATGGGCCTTTGGCCAGATCCAGCATGGCTCTTCTTATGTTCTTATGTTCTTATGTCTTTTGACCCCCTCCTTTATGATTGCAACCTTCACCATAAATAATGGGAACATTAAAAGAAATGTGGCAGAGTCCTTCTAAGCCTATACCACTTCAAAGTCTAAGGGGGGGGCGATGTAAAGAGCTCTGTGTTTGAGGGGCTTCTGCTCATTATCAGACCCTCCACATTGTGGTCCATAATCTGAACCTGATGGGCGCCTAATCCGAACTGTAGCTAGACTCCAGCCAACATTTCAAACTGCTCCACTCATCCAGAGTAACAGAGGACCCAAGACATTGTAGAAAAGCTGCCTGTTTTGCTTTTGTACAAAAGCTTTTTTAAAAATAGACTGTGGTCATATCCAGGTTTCCTTCGTACTGTATTTAAATTTCCTGCATATTTTTTGGGGAGCAGTCACATGGTTTTTTTATGAGCAGTTGGTGTCCTCTCCTCTGCATTGTACCTTCTTATTCTGGTTCTGTCCTAACCTGTGTACTACGCATTTTGTGCTACTATCCGGCTCCAGTTTCCAAGGCTCTGTCTTTTAAGCCAGGGAGAAAGGGGAGAAACTGAATTTAGTGCGTATTTTCAGTGTCCTGTCATTGCAACAGAAGCAAACAAGTAAGCATTTTTGAGCGAAGTTCTAAATCCAGCCCCTGGCGGTGGTTTAGTACACTTCACTGAAACTGCTGTTTGAGGGATGTGGTCGGTCGGGAGCAGAATTTGCTTCTCTTCCTGGTTAGCACACGATCTTTTACTGCATAGTTCACCGATGGGAAACTATGCAGAAAACGCAGGTATGACCGTGATCATAGAAAAACACACCTTGAAGTCTTCAAATGTTTCCCTTGCCAGGGCCGGTGCGTCCATTAAGGTGAACCAGGCAGTTGCCTAGGGCGCCGAAATGGAGAGGGGGCACCAAAATGGAGAGGGGGCACCAAAATGGAGAGGGGGTGCTGCCCGCTCGCCTGCTCGCCTGCCCGCCACCCCCTGCCACCACCACCTGCCCTCCCGCACCCCCTGCCACCGCCGCCACTGCTGCCCACCCGTGCCCCCTGCCACCGCCACCGCCTACCTGCCGCCCCGCTGCCTAGGGCGCAAAACAACCTAGCGCCGGCCCTGTCCCTTGCAAATAGGAAACTTGTAAATACTGGGAAATTTCAAAATGAATTGAAACAACACGAGAGGCAGGGTTTCTTCTCAGAAAGGAGAGGGCCAGGCTGAACCTGCCTGCCATGTCCAGGCTAAAGACCAGGAGTCTTTCAGGATACATTAGCTGTCTTAAACCGGCACAAACAGGTTTGAAAATACAGGCACAGAAAGATCACTTTTGAAGTGGCAAACACTTTAAAGGAAAAAAAAACTGGACTTGGAAAAACAAATCTGCCTGTTTCAATTATTCTTTTGTACAATTTTGGGAAATTAAAATGTATATACTGTATTATCCCCCAGTACTGTAAGCCGCCTTGGGTACTTTTCCAAGAAGTAAAAATACTCTAAATAAATAAATAAATAAATAAATAAATAAATAAATAAATAAATAAATAAAAAGGTAAAAGTTCTGCTGCACATGCATGCTAGTCATGTCTGACTCTAGGAGCGGTGCTCATCTCTGTTTCCAAACCAAAGAGCTAGTGTTCTGCAAATCCATGGCTATGTGGCCAGCATAGCTGAATGCATTTCTGTGCATGGCACATTGTTTACCTTCCCACTTTTTACGGCGGTACCTATTTATCTACTTCCATTTACATGCTTTCAAACTGCTAGGCTGGCAGGACCTGGGGTTAACAGTGGGAGCTCATTCCTCTGCATGGCACCCCAGATTCAAACTGCTGAGCTGCCAAATTTGCAGCTGACAATTTTCAGTGCTCTAGCTCATTAAGCCACCAGTTATTAACATCTCACTTATTTGCACAAATTACATCTCAGTTATTTGTAGATATTGGCACTATTCTGTCATTCGGCAGTTTGGCCACATAGCTTGTTCCCAGCCCTGCATCCTTTGGTAGGCACTAGGGATGGGCACGAAATGGAAAAAGAGTGATTTGTTTCTTTTCATTTCTTCCCCCCTGCATTTTATTTTGTTTCATAACAAAATGAGTTCTAAACTAGTTTTGTTATGATACAAAACAAAATTAAACAAAACGCTATGCTCCCCTGGGTCCTAAAGGACCCAGGAAAGCAAGCAATTTAGATCACCCCCACAAATTTTTGGAAATGTTTGGGGGCCAAGGGATTGAGTAATTAAGGTCCAAATGGGGTGCCCCTAGGAACAATTATTTCTAATTTGAATCAGAAACTGATTGGGTGAGCGATAGCGCTGCTGTGGCTTCCCATTGATTCCAATTAGAAAGATTTTTTCCTAGGGGCACCCCCTTTGGACCTTAATTACTCACTGCCCTGATCCCCAAATTTCAGGGGGTTACCTAAAATCGCTTGAGGAATGTACCCCTGCTACTTTGGAGCCCAAGGTAAGTAAATTTTGAGTGCATTTTTCCCAAAACATGCACTCAAAGATTATTATAAAATTAAAATTTATATACATTGGGCTCCAAAGTAGCAGGAGTACCTTCCTCAAGTGATTTTTAGGTCACCCCATGGTGACCTAAAATTGCTTGGGGAAGCTACCCGTGTCATTTTGGGGGAGATACATGGCTGGGCTCAATATTTTCTATAGCATACTGATCCCAGCCATGTATCTCCCCCAAAGTGACAGGGGTAGCTTCCCCAAAAGATTTTAGGGAACCCTTTCAAATTTGGAAAAGTTAGGGTTTCTTGGGGCAGAGATATTAAACTCCAAAGTAGGTGGGGGTACATAATTGGATGAGTGTCTTCTGCATGCGTTACCATAGAAAGGGGAAGCTGTAAATTAACCCTATAATTGGTAAAGCATGACAAATACACTCATTCAATTAAGTACCCCCACCTCCTTTGGAGTTTAATATCTTTGCCCCCAGTAACCCTAACTTTTCCAAATTTCAAAAGGTCTCCTAAAATCACTTGGGGAAGCTAAACCTGCCATTCGCAGGCGTGGGATCAGTATTTTTTTCCACTGAATATATTTTTAAAAATAAAATAATATATTTTTTTTTAAAAAAACCTCAATGGAAAATTACTGCTCCCAGACATGTGAATGACAGGCTTAGCTTCCCCAAGTGATTTTAGAGAACCCCTTGACATTTAGAAAGTTTTGGGTTTCAGAGAATAGAGTTATTAAGCTCCAAAGGAGATGGGGGGTGATTAATTGAAGGAGTGTGTCTGGTGCGCTTTACCAATTATAGAGTTAATTTACAGCTTCTCCTCAGTGCAGTGATCCACACTCCTTCAATTAAGCCCCCCCCCACAGTGTCTCTGGAACTTAATAACTCCATTCTCTGAAACCCCAAACTTTCCAAATTTCAAGGGGTTACAGGGGAGAGCTTGAGGAAGGTTCCCATGCCATTTCCTCTAGTAGGAATTTTTTCATTTTAAACAGGGAAATGGCATTTTGTTTTGATTCATAATGAAATGCTGGCTTGCATTTTTTTCCCATTTCAAAACGTTTCATAACCTTACAACACGATGAAACAGCGTATCGTTTTTTTGTAAGGTGCCCGTCCCTAGTAGGCACCCACTCAAAGGGGCAGCAGTTTGTGCCCATCTCTACTTATTTCCATTCCATAGGATGAGAATTCAAAAGAAGAAACAAGGACACCAGCCTGAGATTTGAGATTGCTCCTCAGTTGTCTGCGCAGTCTCATCTGGATTTTATGGTAATATTCATGCATTCAAAGTGCCCATTTGCTTTCCCCAGGGGTGGACAATGATACATGTCTCCACACAAATGTGAGGCTTCTGTCAGTCTTGGAGCCCTAACTGGGTCAGGTGCCTGCATACAGCCCTGTTGGAGGTTAAGTATTGTGTAGGTGTAACCAACCTAGAAATGGCTGAGCGCCCGTTCTTTAATCTGCCCTAGAGTAGGTGGGGACAGAAGGCTGAAGTTTGGGTGGAAGCTGGGCCTCACCCTTTGGGCAAAGTGGATGCAAACTACTTAAGCTGACTACTACTACTACTACTACTACTACTACTACTACTACTACTACTACTACTACTACTAATAATAATAATAATAATAATAATAATAATAATAATAATAATAATAATAATAATAATAATAATAATAATAAATTATCGCAGGGCGGGTCGGATCCCTAACCCCCAAAATAGGTGGGGGGCACTGTATTAATGTGGTGTTTGTTTTTTTAGAATCAATATTGTGTTAATGATGCAAGCCACCTGGGTTCTTTCTCAAGGAGAAAAATTGGGCACAAGTATTTTAAATAAAATAAAATAAAATAAAATAAATGCAGAGCAAGATTTCAGACACTGTTATTTAAGAAATTAGCAGAAGTGTTTGATGTTGCACACCAGTCATGTGACTTGCTGCATAAAAGCAAACACCTGTGTTGGCTTCATGACTGGTAGCAATTTCCTGCTGAAATCCACACTGATGGAGTTGGTGCTGGCACAAATCCTTAACTGGATTCCACCTATTGTTTGTGCCATATAAATAATGTCAAAAAGCTCAAGGTGGAGCACAGTGCATCAGACCGCATGAGACAACTTCAAACGAGACCAGTTAAAGCAGTGTACACAATGTACATTGCAACAGAACGCTGCAGTCGAGTCGAGCTACGATCATAAACCTTTTGGTAAACGTCCAGGATCGTTTGGTTCTGAGAAGAAATGACTTAACCCCATTAAAATGTCCCTTTTATGCCAATGTGGCTGGCAGGGTGGAGGATTTCATAGATTGCTTGCCTATTATAAAAGGGGGTTGTGACTTTTTTTTTTTAAAAAAGGTTGATTTTTGGAAACTGTGTAATCTTCACCAAAAGTGATTTGTGCTCTGGATCTAAATTCAGTTGCAAATTACCTTATAAGGCCGCCACTGCACTTCCTTGAGCAGCCGCTTTTTATTTTGCATTGCCTTATCTCCTCCCGCGGTCACGTGGTGGCTACAGCAGTTCGGCAGTCCGCACTTCAGTGGTTGCTTAGCAATCGGCTTCCCCGTTCGCACTTGGCTGAACCGTTTTAAACTATGACAGGGAAACAGCAGAAACAGGGGGAAACCGAAAAAGGTGGTGTAGTATGTCCACAAATACAACCAAATCGCTTTAAAAGGGAGTGCAGGAACCGAATTAAAAAACATCACCCCCAGTGGTCATCACAAGAAAACCCAACACAGCAGTCAAAAATGGGCAGAGCCAAGGGGGTTCTTCAGAAAAAGCGATTTGAAAAGTGTGTAGTGATTTTTAAGGCGATTTGTCTTTAAGGAAAAGGCGTTTCAAATCTAAAGTGTAGTAGCAGTCTTATTACCTACACTCTGGATTCGAATCAGAATAGAGGTATCTATCCCCATCCTATCGCTGGGGTTAGGGACCTGACCTGACCCGCGATAATTGAAAATCCGTGATAAGCAGATGCAGGTCGAGTCAGGCCTGGGGGGGGGCTAGCTGGGGGCTCTTGTACTTTCCAGTAAACCGGAAATCATTTCTGAGGCCTCCGAGAGCCTAGAAATGATTTTCAGCAATCCAGAAGTCACTTCCGGTTTGCAGGGAGGCCCTTTTGGGACCTCCAGAAGGCCCAGGAAGGCCCTCACAGGCCTGTTCGGGGCAACTCCAGTCCTGTGGGAAGGACAGAAGGCTTGAAACAGGACTTCCCCCCTTACCCTAGGGGGCTTTTTACATATACTGCAGTCCCGCGATATATCGGGACCGCTGTATATGAACCGCGAAAGGGCGGGGGACCTTGTACCCTGCTTTGATCCATACCTCCTACAAGAAAAGGTTGGACCAAGCCAGTTAGGTTCAGAATTTGTGATCTGCCCAAATCCAAAGCACGTCCCTAACCAGTATGGATATATTTCATGATGGCCAGTGGTGGGAACTGATGTTGAAAGAGGGCATTGTTCTCCTATAGTTCATGGCCTTTTGGGCCAGATGGGTGGGATAAAAATGTAACAAACAAACAATAAAATGGCAAAAGTGAGCTTTGAACCAGGGGTTTCCAGAACTGTCATTCAGTCTCTTTTGCTACCATGTTGCACAAGCTGCAAGGAAAGCATCCAGCACAGAGTTGGGGAAAGTTACTTTTTTTTGGACGACAACTCCCGCTAGTCATATTGGCCAGTTCTGGCAATGCTCTTGCTCCTGCCTTCACATACTGATCATGCTTGTGAGCCCATATGACCGAGGCGTTGGGAATGTCCCAAGAAGGCTTGGAGAAAGAAACTGGAGGTTGAGCGACATGTGCCGACAGGCATGTTACGGAAATGAAGAAGCTGCCACATCAGCACCTGAGAACCTCACAATCAATCATCCCAAGAACGCTTCTGCAGGACAAGGGCTGGGACTGCAGGGGTGGCATGAGATGATGCAAGGGGCACAGGTGCAATGCAGGTGTGTGAATTTGGAGATTTTCATGCATCGGTAACTGATCTTCCCTCTGAAGTCCTCCCAGAAATTAAAACACATGCATACACATTAATTAAATTATGCAAGAGCCATGGGTGGCAAACAAACAGAACAAACAATGAACATGAAAAATATTTTTTTTCTCCTGCTACCAGTTTTTTTTTCTCTGCAAGTGCCAAGTCCCATCTGTAGTGTAGGTGTTCATTTTTAATGTTTTGGCCCAAAAGAAGAGTCCAAAATGGCACATTGCTGTGTTGATTCAAGTCAAACCATGCCAAACCAAGCCCAATTTTAAAAGTTTTAATCTTCACCAGGAGCAAAGTTTTTGCAGCACATACAGATTTTAGTTTTTCATCCAAGATTAAGTCAAGCAAAATGGTTTCCTTTACTAGCCAGGTAGCTCAGAGGAATACATGATTGCTGAGGGAAACATGATTTCTTTACCGTGCTGCTCTGAAGTTTGCAGAAAACCTTAAAGGAAAGAAGAACATAAGAACATAAGAAGAGCCCTGCTGGATCAGGCCAAAGGCCCATCTAGTCCAACTTCCTATATCTCACCGTGGCCTCACCAAATGTGTCTGGGAGCACATGAGACTAGATCTCTGTCTCCTGCTACCACTCCCCTGCATCTGGCCCTTGAGGTACCCTGGTTTTAAGTCTGGAGATTACACATCTCCATCATCATTTGTAACCTGTGATGGACTTTTGCTGCAGGAATCTGTCCAATCCCCTTTTGAAGGCATCCAGGCCAGATTCCATCACCACATCCTGTGGCAGGGAGTTCCACAGACTAACAATGCACTGGGTGAAGAAGTAAGGAAGCTTGAAAGGATGGAATATGATGTGTGTGAAGATTCTCAGTGTTCCCAATGACTGACAAAGCCTCTGGGATGAGTATCAAAATATTTTGATCTCACAAGAAGTCCAGTTGATACTGCTAATCAAAAAATCTCAGTCTTCCATTATATCATTTAGATTTGTTCCATTTTTCATGTGTATCATCTTTGTCACAAATCCATAGATTTCAGCCTTTGATTATCCAGGAGTTTTCATGTGGTGGTGGTGGTGGTGGTGGTGGTGGTGGTGGTGGTGGTGGTGGTGGACAGTACTATCGAACTACATCTGACGTATGGCAGCCTTATTAAAGTCTACAAGGTAAGTGAGATTTTAAAGAATGGTTTTATCATTGCAAGTCTCCATCCTTGCTCCCAGGTCTCCCTGGCCAAGCAGAGATTTGAATCTGTGTCTCCTGAGGACATCACAGTACCCTCTACGCCACATTGGCTCTCATTTGGGACTTCCACTCCATGGGATTCCAGGTCCCAGAGCCAAAAGTCAGGGGGTGGGGGTTTCATCCAAAACATCTGGGGTGCCCAAGATGGGGAATCACTGCATAGAGTAAACCAACTGAGGCATGTCTGTGAAGATTCTCAGTCATCCAGGTTTATCTGGAAGGTGAGTTGTGGTAAGTGGACTTCTTTTTCTTGAGAGATAGAAAGGTTTCACTGCTCATCCAAACATCAATGAGGTGGACTCTAATATTTAGTTCACTAGGGAAGACACCCAAGACAACAGCTGGCAGTCATCATCAGACCCGACCGTGGCCTGGGAGTAAAAGTTTACAGGAAACCCACCCACACAGACCAGTACTTACTGTTTGACTCCCACCATCAATTACAACAAAAATTAGGAGTCATCAGGACCCTAAGCCACAGAGCAGAGAGCATCTCCACCTACACAGAAGCCAAGAAGAAAGAAGATAGGCACTTGAAGACAAAATTGGACAACCAGGTGCTCTGAAAACTGTTGGCTGCAAAGTCGGCAGCTCAGAAGTTCGAATCCTGGGTGCCACGCATTGGAGTGAGCTTCTGCTGATAACCCCAGCTCCTGCCAACCTAGCAGTTCAAAAGCATGTAGATCAAGCATGTCCAAACTTTGGCCCTCCAGATGTTTTGGAACACAACTCCAACAGTCCTTTGCCATTGGAAATACAGGCTTGGAATTCTGGGAGTTGTGGTCCAAAACCTCAGGAGGGCCGAAGTTTGGACATGCCTGATGTAGATGCAAATAGATAAATAGGCAAAAAGCAGGAAGGTAAAACAGTGTTTTCTTGCAGCCATGCCGGCCACGTGGCCATGGACTTGCACAACACTGGCTCTTCAGGTTGAATACGAAGATGAGCACTGCCCCTAAAGTTGAACACAACTAGTACATATGTGCAGCGGGGGGGGGGGGCTTTACCTTTACCTTTTTTACCCACCTTGAGCAGGGAGTTGGACTTAGGCCCCTTCCAACTCCATGGTTCTATGATTCCAAGGTGAACAGCGTGGTGCAGTGGTGCTGAACCTTCGGCACTCTAGATGTTTTGGACCACAGCTCCCAGAATTCCAAGCCTGTATTGCCAATGACAATGGACTGTGGGAGTTGTGGTCTGAAACATTTGGAGTGCTGAAGGTTCGCCACTACTGGAATGAGTGCTGGACTAGTGTTCAGGAGACCTGAGTTCAAATGCCAGTCCCTCATTGAATGTCTCACATATGTCAAAAACTCTGTAAGGGTCCCTATAACTCACAACATATAGGGTCCAGAATATTTTTCCCAAAATGATACAGAAATAATTGGGCTAGAGGTGATTATCCATGTTCTGGCTAGGGAAGATAATGAATCCTGCCAATGGCCTTCTTGGGATTTTTATTTGATATTATTTCTTTTATTTGCAACCTCTCCACTTCCCATCCCACAAACTCTATTAAAAGCATGATAGAAAACATGCATTTTTTAAAAAAGAAGTCCCACAGAATAAAAAATAATATTTTGCAAATATTGTAAATATTTCTTCCTTGCTAGGGGGTGGACTTGATGATCCGTAGACTCCCTTCCAGCTTTACAGTTCCAAAAGGATTAGAGATTGTTAACATTTCCCTACTCTGAACTCCTGTGGAGAAGGAATAGATATAAATGCACACTGAAAATGGAACAAGTCTTTCTCAGTGATGTACTGTTTTACTCCATTATTCTCATGCATTAGCACACACGGGGAAGCATTCAAAGCTCTCTCTCTCTCTCTCTCTCTCTCTCACACACACACACACACACACACACACACACACACACAGAGAGAGAGAGAGAGAGAGAGAGAGAGAGAGAGAGAGAGAGAGAGAGAGAGAGAGAGGCAGGGGGGTACTGTCGCGGGTACTGTGACGGGGATTCCTGCATGGCAAGGGGTTGAACTGGATGGCCCTTGAGGTTTCTTCCAACTCTACAATTCTAGGATTCATACCAGATGGATGTGTTGTGTCGTTAGTCGTGACTGACTCTTCGTGACCCCATGTCCATGGAGGTTTTTTGGCAGGAATACTGGAGTGGTTTGCCAGTTCCTACTCCAGGCATTTACATAGCCTGGTATTCTCTGGTGGTCGCCCATCCAAGTACTAACCAGGGCCAACCCTACTTAGCTTCCAAAATCAGGCCAGATTGGATGTGTTTTGGGCATCTAGGCAGCTGGATACACCCCAGTAATATATCTTACAGTCCTAATGCCTCAGACTCCTGCCTTAATTTCTTGTGAGGCCATACTCTGAGTTAAATATATTGATCCAAAGTGCTGTTCATCCCGATGTAAACTGAGGCACAATATCCTACTGCGTTCATCTTGATGTGGATTACATAAACCACGGTTCTCTTTTGATGCCAAAAATCCTGTGATCAACCATCCAGGGGAGCTCATGTGTCTGGAAATAAGCCAAACACGTTCCATGGGGACCTGTGGGTGTATACAGGGCTTTAAATTTATGCTTTGTCACTTTGGATAAAGAAGTTACCATTTGTTTCTTGTAATTCTAACCCAGCAAGGTTGCTGTCTCTCAGGGTGTAGGAGGTCTATCAATCTGGTAGATCTACAAACTGTTACCTAAAGCATCTGTCATCCTCAACTTTGTAACCATGTTAATTAACCCGTAAGGTCCCTTTAGGCAAATGTCTTAATATGGATTTAGAAACACACACAAAACAACACACCCGAGCCGTTTGTACCCATGCACAGCTCTGATTCGAAGTAGGATGATAAATTTAATTTTCAGTAGGCACAAGGAACTGTGCTGTGGTGTAAACCCATCACCTCCAGGACGAAAATATAATCTGTGTTAAGGTTATATTCTTGTTGTGAAGATCCACCTGCAAAGATGGGGAAGATGTAGGCATCATAGGTGGCTTTGGTTCCCTCCTTGATCTTCTGGAGTCCTCAAGAGGAGTCGCCTTTTATCCGCCACCATCTGTTCCTAAGGACGCAGAGAGACAGAATGATAGATGCACCGCGGAAGTGGACCTCCAGGGATTTTGTGTTTCACTTTTTTTTTGCATGTTTGGAAAGGTGAATCCCTTGGTTTACACCCTACATCTGGAAGGTTGGGCTTTAGGTTCCTGGAATATAGACACTCCTGGACTATGGGACTTAGCAGAAACTCTGCTACACAAACGAAATCAGAAGACCCTCCACCACCATCATTGGCATCCTTCAGTCTCAAAAGATTATGGTATCATGCCTGGAGTAGAGATCCTAAAAACAACACCTAGTGTGACTAAATAGACCAATTCGGGAATGGCAGTCTTTACCACACTGGGGGCAGATGTATTCTGTTTCTTGCCCGGTCCTCGAGTTTTGTTCTTTCCGTGCCTGCCTCTTTTCCTCTGCCTGTTGGACAAATGCCTCTTCAAATTTATGTAGACCATGCTGTATCTCTTGCCTCCAGACAGTGTGATCAGAGGTCACCGTGTCAGTGAAAAAATTAAAGCAGGTTGATGCCAAGGGTGGAACACCAGCAGAATAGAACCCTATTTTCTCATATCAATATCCTAGACCCATTTGAGTCTATAGATAATGAACCTGTTTCAGAGTTCTACATTTTTGATTAAATTCTACTATCTTCACAGCAAAAGTGCAGGGATTCACAGGGCAGAATAGCAAGTTTAACAGAGCGGACCACCCCTTTCACCAACTGGCACTTACAGTCTTAATATCTCACCCTGAGACATTTATATTAGAATAAAAATACCTCAGGTTTTTTTAAAATTCATTTATCCACAGATCAACAGCAAACTAACAAACATGATTGCTTTCAGCAACAGACCTTAACAGGCTCCGGAGACAGAAAAAGCAGTGAGACTCTCTTTGAATCTCATTTATGAGGCAGGGAAGGAACACTCGGTTAGTGCTGGATAGACTCATAGTCACTTCAATTTGGAAAGATCCCTCCCAGCCAAACCTACTAAAGGTAGCATGCAAAGTTGGAATAACTCTTAACAGTTCCTACTTCTGGGCATTTTAGGCTTGCAAAATTGTGAAAAGAATCATGCACAAATGCATTGGTCATAATTCTGTTGTAATACCACCAGAATGTACTGCTTCTCCATCCAAGTTGCTCATGATCTCTACAACAGAGGTGTAGCCAAGGATTTGGAGCGCCTGGGGACAAAGTTCATTTTTGCCCCCTTCCTGCAGCCCCACACATTGCGCCCACCTAGCAAGGGGAGGACAGAACCCTGCGGGTGTGGGCTGGGTGCGTGCATGTGCATGTGGGCGGGTGGATGGGTGTGTGTGTGTGCATGTGCACGGTAGTGCCCGCACACCTTACACATCTCCCACCAAGGCGAGGAAGAGGAGGAGGAGGGCACTGTGGCCTCCACGCTCCTGCCTGCTTGCCTGCTTCACCACTTGCCTGATGCAAGGCGGAGGAGGGGGTGCTGTCATAAATCCTTAGGGGAAAGGAGGACTGCTGGGTGGCAGGAGGGTGCACAGCTTCCTCCTGCTGCTCCCCCTCCAGGCGCTCTCAGATTGCTGCACCCGGGGCAGATGTACCCTTCTGCCCCCTAGATACGCCCCTGCTCTACAAGACCAGCTATGTTGTCAGCCATCACTGCATGTGCCACAGGTGTGCCACAATGCCACTTGTGCTAAGGCAGTGTGCAGGGTCGCTCTGCTGTTGGCAGAGGCGCGCCTCCTACTGTCAACCAAGCAACCTTGTCACTACTGCTGACGAGTGTTCCATAATCAGTTTGAGTGGACAGGGTTGTAGCTGCAGTTTCCAGCAAATATCAACAGCCAGGTTTTTAAACTGGCCAATTCAGTTTCCAAGGCTGATACTTCACGTCCATCTCATCACTGTTCGCGGTCCCACTGGGGACCGCTATGAAGAAATCTAACTGCACATCCATTGTGGGATGAGGGGAGTTCATCCCGACCACACCCCCTGAACTGCGATCTAAGTGGGATGAGAGATTCCCCTCCGTGGCCTCAGGGAATCTCCTCATCACGCTTCTTGTTCTGAGACGAATGCTCATGAGGTAAGGCAACGTGCCATTCTCCATCTAGTGGCAGGACTGCGAAGTGCCATTTGCCAGTACATACCCTATGGAGTCAGCAACGCAATGCAGAGAGATTAAAAGACAAATGCCTCAAACTTAGCTCTGTAACACATTGAAGGCAAGGCTTTGGAGAATCAAAACATCGAAAAACAGAAGGTAAGGCCAGAAAAAAATGGAGAACAAAGGCATAGAATTTCACATCTCATCATGGAACAAGGACGTGCGGAAACAGTCATGCCAGTATCATCAATCACGCCCATGCGTACATGGGAACAGGGTCAGAACTGCAAGAAGACCATGTGACCATGACCGACATCAACATGCAACAAACTTTCTTCTGGGATTAGAGTGGACGTGAAGTAACCATCCAAGAATCCAACCTTATATATCAGGGCCAACACCAGGGCAGGGCAATTGGCATTATTGACTTTTCTTTCTTTAAAAAAACCAACTATCTTTTTCTTTTTAATAATCACAATGTGCTACCTAGTTAATTCTGACTTATGGTGACCCTTTGCCAGGGATTTCATGGTAAAGAAGTGGTTTAGCCTTCTCTTCTTCCATTGGGGCCCTGTGGGTCTGTGCAGCTTCCCCAAGGTCACTCAGGCTGGCTCTTCTCCTCGGAGGCACAGTGAGAAACCGAACTCCCAAATGAGGAACTCTGCTTCTGCCACCAGATACCTGAAGCACTGAACCACCCCACTAGGTTTAGGGAGGCACCAAATTCTTATCCTCTTCTTTTCTTTTCTTTTTTTTTTAATAGAGGAGACTTGTACCCATGCTTCAGGGCCGAGTGGGCGAGAAACAGTGTCACTTGTCCTAAGTGACAAAATGGCTGATCTGTGAGCAAGCAAGACTGAATTCATGGTTACTTATTTTTTTAGTAGATTGTTATAGGATTACACTGTTGTTTGGGGCCTAGATTTAAGTGGGTGCGACTGTACTCTCTCTCTGTGTGTGTGTGTCCGAAGGCAAGCTGTGTTACTCTCTACCTTCCAACGTTATCCCTGTATTATCAGCCTGCTTAATGTTATTAATTAGTTAATGCTTGCAAGGCTCTTTGAAGATCCAAAGCCCTGTAAGTATTATAATTCTTGTTATCTGTCTTCTGTATCTCTTCACCTATCTGGCTATCTACCTTTGCTATCTTTCTGTTAAAACAATCATACTTAACACTTATAACAGTGTCTCCTAATCTATAGTGGTGTTCCAAGGCATTTTACAAACATTAACTAATTAATCTAATCGAGCCATCTTGCAAACAACTCCTCCAGAGAACGGATGGTTCTCTGACTTAAGTAGGCAGCACTTAAATTTTAATTTCACTTTTGGGGGCGGTCTGAGACAGATATAAAAATGTTTATGGGGGGAAGGTAGTTACAAAGTAGGCGGGAAGGGGAAATCAACACTGCTTTGCCATGGTCTGATCAATGACGTTTATCTGTCTGTTCTGTATAACATGATATAACAACATCTCTAATCACTTGATTCAGATCCCGACTGAGCACTCTCTTCAGACCAATGTGCGGCTATGTACCAGATCCCAAGTTTTAACACATCTCCAGGCAATTAGAAATGCAGAACCAAGAGCTTTGGAAATGACACAGCAATCCCTTCATGGAACAGTTGTGTTAAATCAGGCATATCCAAAGTCAGGCCCGGGGGCCAAATGCCACCCGTTTTCAAATTTTGAGTGGCCCATGGCTTCTTTTCGCCACCGGCTCAGATTGTCACACCTCCCTGCCAGCTGGCCTCTCCCCATACTGGATGGAGGCGCCAGCTTGCAGTTTTATGGTTTGCCTGCCCTCCCTGCCTCTGTCCACCCCACTAGCCACCTGCCCAACCAACCCGCCCCCAGCTCCATTGCTGCAGCATCCTCCCTGCCTCCTTGCATGTTATACAGACTTGTTGGCCCCCACACATTTTCACCTCGACAAATCTGGCCTTCCTTGCAAAACGTTTGGACACCCCTGTGCTACTCGCAAATCCACTATCCATGTGTCATGGATGCACAACAATGGGCTGAACTTAAGAGAACCCAGCTTTTGGCTGAATGTCAGAAAAATGTCCTAACTGTTAGAGCAGTACAGAACCAATGGAACCAATGACCTTAAGAGGTGTTGAGTGTTCCAACACTGGAGGCATTGGAGAGATATCTGGACAACCACCTGGCAGATATCCTTTGATTTGTATTCCTGCATTGAGTGGGGGGGGGTTGGACTTGGTAGCCTTGTAGGCCCCTTCCAACTTCACTATTCTTTGCTTCTGTGATTCTGCAGGGTAAAAGGGAGGAAACACTCTGGAAGAGGCAACAATGAAGGCAATGAAAAAGGAGAATGTGTCCTTTACTGTCTTTGGATTACAGAATACTCAGTTCTTTTGTTGTTGTGTCATTACAGTCATGACCGACTCTTCGTGACCCCATGTCCATGGAATTTTCTTGGCAGGAATACTGCCAAGTGACTTGAATTGCACAGATATAGGATGGGAGACACCTGGCTGGAAATTAGTACCTCTGAAAGGGATCTGGGAGTCTTGGTGGACCACAAATCGAACATGAGTCAGCAGTGTGATGCGGCAGCCAAGAAAGCCAACACGATTCTTGGTTGCATCAACAGACGCATAGTGTCTAGATCAAGGGAAGTGATAGCACCACTCTATTCTGCTCTGGTCAGACCCCACCTGGAGTACTGTGTCCAGTTGTTTGCACCTCAATTTAAAAAGGATGTTGACAATCTTGAATGGGTCCAGAGGAGGGCTACCAAGATGATTGAGGGTCTGGAAGAAATGTCTTACAAGGAGTGTCTTAGGGAGCTGGGAATGTTTAGCCTTACAAAAAGAAGGCTGAGAGGGGATATGATATATTTGAAAGGATTTCACATTGAAGAGGGGACTGGTTTGTTTTCCATGGCTTCAGACTAAGATGTGGGGCAATGGTTTCAAACTACAGGAAAAGAGATTCAATTTAAACATTAGGAAGAACTTCCTGATGGTTAGAGCTGTTTGGCAGTGGAATATGCTGCCACAAAGGAGGGTGGTGGAGTCTCCTTCTTTGAGGGTTTTGAAGCAGGGGCTGGATGGCCATCTATTGGGAGTACTGTGATGGGGGTTTCTGCATGGCAGGAGGTTGGACTAGATGGCCCTTGAGGTCTCTTCCAACTCTTATGATTCTATGTTTTTTATGATTCTATACTCCAGGCACCTACAGCACCTGGTATTCCCTGTTGGCCGCCCATCCAAGTACTAGCTAGGCCCGACCCTGCTTAGCCTCTGAGATTGGATATGCTCAGGGCATCTAAGCAGCTCACTCACTTCTTTACCAAACAACAAATCCCAGATTTCTGCAGATGGAGCCATGACAGTTAAATGTGGGACTGAACTATTGTCACTGAAGACGGTCTGGCGATTACAACTGGTGCAGAATCGTGCTGTGCGGCTGGTGAGTGGCACGGCCGCCAAGGAACACATCATGCCGATTCTGTATAACCTTCATTGGTTACCAGTTGCTGCCCGAGCTGAATTCAAAGTGCTTGTTTTGACATATAAAGCCCAAAATGGCTTAGGACCTAGATACCTGAAGGACTGTCTCCTTCCATATGAACCTACCCAGCAATTAAGATCTAGCCAGAGGGCCCTCCTGAAAGAGCCATCGCTCAAGGAGGTGAAAGGGATGGCTTGTAGGAACAGGGCCTTTTCGGCAGCTGCCCTCAGATTGTGGAATGCCCTCCCAAGCGAGACCCGCCTGGCGCCAACATTGATGACGTTCCGGCGCCAGGTTAAAACAATGCTGTTCCAGAAGTTTTTTAACTGATTATTGTGGGTCCTGATGGTGATTTTAGTGTGGTATTTTAATACATTGTATTTATTGTATTTAAATGTTTTATTGTTGTATTTTTATTGCAATTTGATGTTTTAATTATTTGAATTGTTTACTTTGATTGTGAGCCGCCCAGAGACCTTTGGGTAGTGGGCAGCATACAAGCTATATAAATAAATAAATAAATAAATAAATAAATAAATAAATAAATAAATAAATAAATAAATAAATTTAAGGTAGCTATGCCCTTGATTGCCAATGACTGGAGCTATTCATTGTGTTCCTTAAAAACCTGGGTAATTCAAAAGTAATTCCAAGTTACAGTACTAGTTAAAAAGTTTGAAAAATGTACTACAGTTATTAAAACATTAAAATAACTTGTAATCATAATCTAAGAACTGCATAACTGGAAGGGAATCTATGAGTCATCAAATGCATCCCCAATCATATAGGGACAATGGGGAAGTATTGAACTCCCAGACTTAGACTCCCCAGCCAGATACCTAAACTATTGAGCTATTTGGTAGTTAAAACTTGTATTACTTGTTCTGCTGCTCATTACTTGTTCATTTCCTTCCATTACTTAAAAAATACATGTCAAAATTGATAAGAGGATGACACACAACTTGGGGGGGGGGATGGAAAATACTTCAAAAGTGCCTAGAATTTTGAAACCAGATAATAGAGTGCTTTGCAGCCTTGTTATTAATAAGATGAGGCATAGGCCATCCATAAAACCATTATAAGTGCAAAATTATTCCTGCTTGGATGAATTAAGCATCATTTTGTTGGCTTGGTTGCCTTGACGTAGTTTGGAGAGAGGTTGGGGCGATGACCTCTCTTGCACTACAGCTCTCCCCAAAAGCAACATTTCCAAACATTTGGGCTTGCCGGAGCTTTGTGTGAAAGTAGCGTGCCTTAAAGAAGGATTAGTACATTTTCCAGGTGAAAAGTTACTCAGTTGGTTTCATGAGAAGCTGTTTCTCCACCAAGGCATTGGAAGAGAGAACATGTTGTTGATAGTTGCACAGCCAAGTGGCTCTGTACGAAGCCAGTGGTACATGCGAGCACTTGTTTCTCTCCATCAGCTTCAATCATCCTCTGTGTGTGGCGGGGGGGAGGGAGGGAGGGAGGGAGGGAGGGAGGGAGAGAGAGAGAGAGAGAGAGAGAGAGAGAGAGAGAGAGAGAGAGAGAGAGAGAGAGAGAGATTTGCCATCAATATTTCTTCCACTACCTTCTTGACCTCTCCCTGTGGCCAAGATGACTGTTTTTGAGGAAAGGTGTCCGTCTGGCTGTCAGAAGTGTCACAAGAGGAGGATATATCTCCCTATCTGTTGCCGCTGGCCAGTTAACGAGCCGACTGCTCATTATCATAAATCTTGGCATAAAAATGTGTGATGAGATCCACTGGAAATCCCCACCCCCAGGAAGGCAATTCTGACGGAGGAACTTAAAAGACACTTGGCAAGGAGCCACTCAAAACAAAAAAGCACTACCCCCCATGCATTGGCTGTTCCCTTTGGTGCTAAGGAAAGCACAATCAACTATCACGTGACCAGTTTTGGAGAAAGTCTGCATCAAATCAACATGTGCATTTAGTGTGCTTGTGATAGAGGCCTCTGATTGATTTGATTGATTGATTGATTGATTGATTGATTGATTGATTGATTGATTGATTGATTGAGAGAGAGAGAGAGAGAGAGAGAGAGAGAGAGAGAGAGAGAGAGAGATTTATCTAAAGTTACACACAGCTCCGTGGAAACTTGCTACTGCATTGTGTGATCCCAGCCAACACCTCAAGTTCTATGCAAGCATCCTGGGAAACGATCTAGTTGTGGACTTTAGCTAACTGTTTTGCATAGCATATTACACAGGTACTGTATGGCCTATACCAATGCTGGCAAACCTTCAGCACTCCAGATGTTTTGGACCACAACTCCCAGAATTCCAAGCCTGTATTGCAAATGCCAAAGGACTCTGGAAGTTGTGGTCCAAAACATCTGGAGTGCTGAAGGTTCTCCACCAATGGCCTATACAGCAAATTCGGAAGCCCCTACCCAGCATGGCCTGGGAATATACTGGTAACAGTAATGGTAGTTCCTCCAATGTAACTTATTGTTTTTCAAGATCTAGCCCTTTCTGGCTGTTCAAAAATTCTTCAGGTTACTGACTTGCTATCGCTGTTTTTGAGAGTATCCCCATAATTTCACAGGGAATGTGACTTCTCCTCCTCCCCCCTTTGGCTCGGGATTTCTACGCATATGGCAGGATGGGGAGAGTTAATCATCATCATTAGATATCCTCAAATTGGTTTTGACTTACGGGGATCTTTTCCAAGATCTTCCAGTTATTGAGTATGAGATGTGGTTTACCTGTTCCTTCTTCTGAGCCATTGGGAAGTTTGCCCAGGACCACACAAGCTGGCTCTTTTCCTGGGAGGTACAATGGGAAATCTGCCAAAGTCTGAAATGTGTATATGTTCAAGAATGTTCAAACACTTAATGGGGGGGTATAGGAAAAAACACAACCATGGAAATGAAAGTACTTTTAAAGTTGAGGCTTTAACAATAGTTTACTACTATAGCCATTGCAAAACAGGCAGGCTGCTGTCCAGCTAATCAAGGTCATTCTCTCATAATATTTCTGACAGTTGAACTTCTTTATATTACAGTTGTAAATACGGAAGGAGGTGTACTCAACTTGCACTCTGGTTTTTATCTCATTTTAAGATCATCCAGGTGAGTATATCCAGAAGTTGATTTCCGAAGGGTGGACTTCCCTCAGATGAGGACACTAGTTAGAAGGAAATTGAAAGGGAGGGTAAAAAAGTATCCACTCTCTCTAGAGTGCATAGAGCAGGCCTGTCCAAAGTCCGGCCCGGGGCCCAAATCCGGCCCGTCAGGCCATTCTGAGTGGCTCACGGCTGGCTGGCCTGCCCCTCCCTCCTACGACCCATGTTTTTTTAAAAAAGAAATCTTCCACCAACACTGACACCGCTGGAAAGCTTGGGCGGCTGGGCGGCTGGGCGGTCTGCCACCACCGACACCGCAGGGGAATGTGTGGGGGTGGGCAGGCCAGCGGGCATCTGCCATCGCCAAGGAGCTTTGGGGTGGGCTGGCAGGTGAGCCGTCACCACTGCTGGGGAGCCTGGGGGGGTGCAAGGTCGCACCGATCACCTCTTGCAAGGGGCGACCTGTGGCCACGGCTCCCTGTGCTTCCTTTGGTCCCCACCTTCCTTCTTTCCTCCCTCCCTTGGTCCCCACCTTCCTTCCTTCCTCCCTCCCTCCCTCCATTGGTTCCCACCTCCCTCCCTCTGTCCCTTCCTTGTTCCCCACCTTCCTTCCTCCCTCCCTTGGTTTCCACCTCCCTCCTTCCCTCCCTCCCTGGTCCCCACCTTCCTTCCTGCGAGTGGGGTTGCAAGGGGTCAGTGGGTGGGGCTTATGGGTTAGTGGGTGGGGCTTGTTGTGGGGTGGCAGGGTTAGGGAGCAACTGGCTCCTGACACATTCTCAGCCACCAAATCTGGCCCTCCTTACAAAAAGTTTGGGCACCCCTGGCATAGAGCCTGTTTAAAACAACGGGAGTAGAGGCCCAGCACAAGTGCATACCACAAAGAAGAGCTCATCTAAGTCCAAGAGGGCACTGACATGGTTAATGAGTAGAGTTAGAGAGGCTCTAAAGCACAAGGAGAGGTAATTCCATAAATGGAAAACCTTCCCAAATGAGGAAAATAAAAAGGAACACAAATTCTTGCAACAGAAATGTAAGAAGATGATAAGAGAGGCAAAGAAAGACTTTGAGGAATGTATGGCTAGTAATAATCTCTGCCTTCAAAAGGAGATTGGACAGATTCCAGTTGGCCCTCTGGATGGTGATGGAGGTAAAGGGGAGGTAATGGAGGACTTGGATATTGCATAGAAATTAAATGAGTTCTTTGCATCTGTCTTCACGATAGAAAACCTCGGGCAGATTCCGCTGCCTGAATGGCCCATCTTGACTAAAGAATTATATCAAATACAGGCTAAAACAGAGGATGTGTTAGGTTTAATTGATAAATTGAAGATCAACAAGTCACCTGGCCCAGATGGCATCTACTCAAGAGTTATTAAGGAACTGAGAAATGAAATTGCAGATCTCTTAACGCTAATATGCAAATTGTCTCTTAAAATGGCCACAGTGCCGGAGGACTGGAGGATAGTGGATGTCACACCAATTTTTAAAAAAGGAAGGAGGGGGGGACCCAGGAAATTACAGGCCAGTTAGCCTTACATCTGTCCCAGGGAAGATGGTGGAAAGCCTCATCCAAGAGAAAATATTAAAACAGATAGAAGAACAAACCTTGCTGAGGGAAAATCAGCATGGCTTCTATAAGGGTAAGTCTTGCCTGACAAACCTTTTAGAATTCTTTGAAAAGGTCAACAGGCATGTGGATTTGGGTGAACTGGTGGATATTGTCTAGTTTGATTTTCAGAAGGCTTTTGACACAGTCCCCCACCAAAGGCTGATGAGAAAATTGCACAGTCAGGGGATAAGAGGGCAGGTCCTTTTCTGGACTGAGAACTGGTTGAGATCCAGGAAACAAAGAGTAGGTGTCAATGATCAATTTTCATAATGGAGAGAGGTGAAAAGCAGTGTGCCCCAGGGATCTGTCCCGGGACCGGTGCTTTTCAATCTGATCATAAATGACCTGGATGCAGGGATAAGCAGTCAGGTGGCCAAGTTTGTGGATGACACAAAACTTTTTGTGTGTGTTAAAAACCAGAGAACATTGTGAAGAGCTCCAGAAGGATCTCTCCAGACTAGGGGAATGGGCTGTGAAATGGCAAATGCATTCCAATGTAGCAAAATGTAAAGTAATGCATATTGGGGCAAAAAAATCCAAACTTTATCTATCAACTCATGGGCTCTGAGATATCCGTGATGGATCAGGAAAGAGATCTTAGTGTGCTGGTGGATAGCTCAATCAAGGTTTTACCCAGTGTGTGGCAGTGGTGAAGAAGGCCAATTCCATGCTAGGGATTATCAAAAAGGGGATTGAAAATAAAACAGCCAACATTATAATGCCATTATACAAAATGATAGTAAGACCACGCCTGGAGTACTATGTACAATTCTGGTCACCGGATCTCAAAAAAGACATAGTGGAACTGGAAAAGGTGCAGAAGGGAGCGACTAAAATGATTACTGGGCTGTGGCTCCTCCCTTATGAAGAAAGGCTAAAACATTTGAATCTCTTTAGTCTGGTAAAAAGCGCCTGCAGGAGGATACGATTGAGACATACAAAATAATGCAGGGCATGAGTAAAGTGGTTAGTAGGACATTCTTCTGTCTCACACACAAACATACCAGAACTAGGGGACATATACTCAAATTGAAGGTTGGGAAAGTGAGAACAGACAAAAGAAATTTTTTTTTTATCCTGCATGCTGTTAGTCTGTGGAACTCCCTGCCACAGGATGTGTTGATGGCATCTGGCCTGGATGCCTTCAAAAGGGGATTGGACAGATTCCTGGAGGACAAGTCCATCACAGGTTACAAACCATGATGGAAATGTGTGATCTCCAGACTTAGAACCAGGGTACTTCAAGGGCCAGATGCAGAGCAGTGGTATCAGGAGACAGATACCTAGTCTCGTGTGCTCTCGGATACATTTCCCGTGAGATACAGGAAGCTGAACTAGATGGGCCTGTTCCAGCACAGCTCTTCTTATGTTCTTATGTAAGTTGAGTCATGGAAATTTGATTTCTTTGTTTTGAGAGAGATTGAAATGTGTCGTTGCTCATACCAGCACCTTGTTACAATATTCTGGTTTTCCAGGTTCTGATAGATCAGGGCTTTTATACAACAGGCCTTTATTCTTCTAATCTTTGCAGAATTTTAGTCATAATAAATGACATTATCATAGTGGCAGCTTGCCAAATTCTGTGTTACAAACCCTTGGAGTTCAGTAGGTGCAACAACAACAGAGATTCCTAATTTTTATAAAAAAAATCCCTGGCTCTCCAGACCCCTGGAGAAGTAACTGTTTATAAAGTGGGGGAGTGTAAACAACTGAAATAATTATAAGTATAGGACAAAAGGAGAAACAGAGACTAATAGTTCAACTCATCATTGCAAGAGTACTTCATGCTACACCACACACACTATATAGGAAAAACAATCATTATGGATTTTTCACCATTCTGTAGATTCAAACTAGCACAAGGCAAGCTTGCTTGGGTGAGAATATTCTTTAGAATTATTCTCTCTGTGTTCTTAACATTCTTAGAGGCTAAAAAAAGCTGTTTTGTTTCATGGATTTTTTACTTTTAAGAGTGTTAATATTTTAAGAGATGAATTCTTAGCTTTTTGATTTTGCCTTTTAAGGCTATAAGCTCTGGCAGTTTTAGAACATAATTTAAACATTCTTTGTAATTTTTTTGTTGTATGTTTTATGCTACTGTATTTTGGTTTCAGATATGGCTTATGTACTTGTCTGCAACTTGAAGTTTAGTTTTCATATAATTTTTAAGTATTTGTGGGCCTACAATTTTTCCATAGCTGTAATTTTGTATTTTTACCACTTTGAAGTATTTTTTAATGGAAGCCATATAGATAAATAAAGCTTTTAGAATTAGACAGGTTGATGCTGCCTGGAATTATTGCTACATTCAAAATACTTGTACCTTGAAACTCAGATGGATTTTGATATGATTGTCAATGACTGTCTGGTTTCATTCCGGAATTAATCCTTAACTGGGATAAATCCCAGCTGTGATGAACACACCCCTCAAGGATCTATAGCATTTTATAGGTCTCTTTGGGCTATATATAGGCATTAGAACTTCTAACGCAACAAACTAAAATCCCAAACCCATGGTCTGTAGACAGATACCTAACTCACTGAGTTATTTGGAAAGCTGTAGAAGATTTAAGATGTGCACTGCAACAGTACTGGAGTTCTAATGCTGGGATTCACTGCTGCATTGAAATGTAAAAAAAAAATCTCAATCAAAACAAAAAAATCCAGAATATTCCTTACATCCACTATTTTCTGGACCAGGATCAAGGGCTTAGTTCGAGCTTATAAAACCTTTAATGGGTTGACGTCCTGTTATTTGTCAGGGAACCTTTCCCTCAGAACATTGGCCGGCACCACCTGTTCCTCACAGGCCTTATTCAAGTTACCACACCATGAGAGGTAAAGAAGGCAATTAGAAAGAATGCCTTCTCAGTTTTGGTGGCTTTATCATGTTAGAAGGTCAACAGCCCAATAAAGTATTTTATAATTTTTTCTTTTCCTCTCATCCTTTGTGTTTATTTGATTCCTTTCAAGAGGAGGTTAATTTTTTTAACAAAGACCAAAAAAAGGTCACTTTCAACAGCCCACTTTCCTCTCATCCTTTAAGAGGAGGTCAAAGACCATCCTTTCCCAAGAAGCATTCAAGGACATCCTTCCTTAAAGCTACGGCACTTTATATTTGTTTCCCCTGATCTCAACATTATCTGGATTTCTCATTATGGTGTGTGTTCTATTTGTGGGTGCTAATAGGTTTGTGCCAGTTCCTACACATGGCACTGTGGTGTTGCAGGTTCCCTTTGCCTTTCTCGCTGGCCAATCACCCACGCACCAGGCATAAGAACATAAGAGCCATGCTGGATCAGGCCAAAGGCCCATTTAGTCCAGCTTCCTGTATCTCACAGTGGCCCCACCAGATGTGTCCGGGAGCGCACGAGACTAGATATCTGTCTCCTGATACCACTCTCCTGCATCTGGCCCTGAAGTATCCCGGTTTTAAGCCTGGAGATTACACATCTCCCTCATGGTTTGTAACCTGTGATGGACTTTTCCACATTGGGTAGACACCTTCATGGAGCTGTCCACCAAGACACGGTCCTCTCCTCTTCCGCTGTTCAAGCAGCCCCCAGCAGAAGCATGGCTTGTCTTGTCATTGAATGGGCAGTCAGACAAGGTGGTGGGGTGGGGAGCCTGTGCTCCTGCTGGTTACTGGCTGAACAGTCAAAGAGGAGGAGAGGAATGCACAGTGACTGGTGAGTGGGGGAACTAGCCTGGGAGGCAGTGGAAGAGAACGTGCAGCACCTGTGCCACACTATATATACAAACCAGCATCTACCTCTGAATTGAGGTTCATACCTATCTCTAGGTGTTAATGTTGGTTAGCTGTTGGGTTAATGGTGTCTCCTGCCTGAAGTACAGCAATCTTCAAATATTTGAAATAAGTAAATAAATAATAAACTGACAATTCTCTGTTGCACTTAATAGCTGATGAGAAGGCATGGCTTTTTCCGGCCTGTCCCAATTTGCTCTGGCTTGCTGAACACGTCAGGGCCTGCCATGCAAAGGTTTAGGCACACTGGAGGAGTAATAAGTTGTTTGTCTCATTGAAACCCTTGTGGCTTCCTCGCAGTTCCTCAGAAGAGACCGCCAGGTTCCCTTTGATTCTTGCATTAGGCAAAATGAGTTGTGGAAATTCCCTTCCCCACTGTCTACACCTCCTGAGGAATGTACCCATCATACCGAAACTCTTCTCTTGCTCTGCTACCCTTGGTGTTCAAAATGTGCTTCTGCTGAGGTACAACATTCTCATTTGTTCCAATTTTAATTTCTTTCATATTACGTGGCAGCCCCCATCCTCCTCCTGTCTTTAGAGTGACTATTTTTGCCTCCTTGATCACTTAAATGTATTTTCCAGTTCGGGCGATGGAGGGGTTGTCATGTGCTACTCAGTAGAGATGGGTATGAATCAAAAAAATGGCATTTTGTTTGTCGTTTGTCGTTTGGAGGGTCCGTTTCGGTTCGTTTCCGTTTTTTGCAAATTTTTGCAAAAAATTGTTTTCGTTTTCGTTCGTTTTGTTACCATTTCATTACCATTTATTTCAATTTTTGTGATTTTTTTTTAGGATTTTAAGCAATTCACTCATATTGCAGTAATGGAAACGAAACGCACGACAAAATTTCCGATGTTTCTGTTCGTTTTGTTTCATTTTAGAGACAAAATTAATTTGTCATTTTGTTACATAATGAAACGAAAAAAATGGAAACGGAAATGAAAAATTGTTCGTTTCGTGCCCATCTCTACTGCTCAGTAGCCATGTTCTGTAGTACCCAACTTGATGGAGATGGGTGGCGTTCAGCCATTTTAGTGGTCCAGAAACACTCATGAAAACTCTGGCCGAAATCCTGTTACAGAGTTATGTAAGCAGTGTAACTTTAATCAGCAAACTTCCATAAGTTAAGAAATTTCTGGGTGTTATCTGTTGCATACTAAGTCAAACAACTTGGGCACAAGCTATCTGAAAGATTTCATCTCCCTCTATGTTCCTGCCGAGGCGTTAAGTTCCTCAGAGAAGATCTTTCTTATTTATTGCCTCTTCCCCCTCATGTGATAGTGCCTTTAGGAGGTATAGGCAGTGGAGAAGGGAATTTCCACAACTCATTTTTTGCCATGAGTATAGAGCAGTGATGGCGAACCTTTTAGAGACCAAGTGCCCAAACTACGATTCAAAACCCACTAAGTTTTCTCAAAGTGCCAATACAGCCATTTAAGCTGAATACAGGTGGCTGTGAAGGGGAGATGCTGGGTGTCCACAGAAAGTGCTTCATAAGAACATAAGAACATAAGAAGAGCCATGCTGGATCAGGCCAAAGGCCCATCTGGTCCAGCTTCCTGTATCTCACAGCGGCCCCACCAGATGTGTTTGGGAGCGCATGAGACTAGATATCTGTCTCCTGATACCACTCTCCTGCATCTGGCTCTTGAAGTACCTTGGTTTAAACCCTGGAGGTTACACATCTCCATCATGGTTTGTAACCTGTGATGGATTTTTCCTCCAGGAATCTGTCCAATCCCCTTTTGAAGGCATCCAGGTCAGATGCCATCACCACATCCTGTGGCAGGGAGTTCCATAGACTTACAACGCGCTGGGTGAAAAAATATTTTCTTTTGTCAGTTCTTACTCTCCCAGCCCTCAATTTGAGTGTATGTCCCCTAGTTCTGGTATTTTGGGAGAGGGAGAAGAGCTTCCCTCTATCCACTTTACTCATACCCTGCATTATTTTGTATGTCTCAATCATATCCACCCTCAATCACCTTTTTTCCAGACTAAAGAGGCCTTTCTTCATAAGGGAGGTGCCCCAGCCCAGTAATCATTTTAGTCGCTCTCTTCTGCACCTTTTCCAGTTCCACTATGTCTTTCTTGAGATGCGGTGACCAGAATTGTACACAATACTCCAGGTGGGGCCTTACTATTGTTTTGTATAATGGCATTATAATGTTGGCTGTTTTATTTTCAATCCCCTTTTTGATAAGCATAGAATTGGCCTTCTTCACCGCTGCCACACATTGGGGAGACACCTTCATGGAGCTGTCCACCAACACACCAAGATCTCTTTCCTGATCTGTCACGGATGAGCCCATGAGTTGATAGATGAAGTTTGGATTTTTTGCCCCAATATGCATTACTTTACATTTAGTTACATTAAAATGCATTTGCCATTTCTCAGCCCATTCCCCCAGTTTGGAGAGATCCTTCTGGAGCTCTTCACAATCTTCTCTGGTTTTTACCACACGGAAAAGTTTTGTGTCATCGGCAAACTTGGCCACCTCACTTTTTATCCCTGTCTCCAGGTCATTTATGAACAGATTGAAAAGCACCGGTCCCAGGACAGAGCCCTGGGGCACACCGCTTTTCACTTTTCTCCATTGTGAAAATTTCCCATTGACACCTACTCTTTGTTTCTGGGATCTCAACCAGTTCTCAATCCATAAGAGGACCTGCCCTCTTATCCCCTGACTGTGCAATTTTCTCATCAGCCTTTGGTGAGGGACTGTGTCAAAAGCCTTTTGAAAATCCAGATAGACTATATCAACCGGTTCACCCAAATCCATGTGCCTGTTGACCTTTTCAAAAAATTCTAAGAGGTTTGTCAGACAAGATTTACCCTTACAGAAGCCATGCTGATTTTCTCTCAGCAAGGTTTGTTCTTTTATGTGTTTTAAGATTTTCTCTTGGATGAGGCTTTCCACCATCTTCCCTGGGACAGATGTAAGGCTAACTGGCCTGTAGTTTCCTGGGTCCCCCCTCCTTCCATTTTTAAAAATTGGTGTGACATCTGCTATCCTCCAGTCCTCCGGCACTGTGGCCGTTTTAAGAGACAAGTTGCATATAACCATTAAGAGATCTGCAATTTCATTTCTCAGTTCCCTAATAACCCTTGGGTGGATGCCATCTGGGCCAGGTGACTTGTTAATCCTCAATTTATCAATTAGTCCTAAAACCTCCTCTCTTTTAACCTGTATTTGATTTAATTCTTTAGTCAAGAGGGGCAGCTCAGGCAGCGGAATCCGCTCAATGTCCTCTGTCATGAAGACAGACGCAAAGAACTCATTCAATTTCTCTGCAATGTCCAAGTCTTCCTTAACCTCCCCTTTTCCTCTCTCACCATCCAGAGGGCCAACTGGGTCTCTGGCAGGTTTTCTACTTCTAACATATTTATGGCCATCTTTGGCAACCGTGCCATAGGCTCACCAACATAGGCTCACCAACACTGCCTTAGAGACTGGTGGACTGAGAGGATTTTTTTAAAGGATTGTTGTATAGTTTTGTTTTTAAATGTGATTTTGTATTGATTTTATTTACCATTTTAATACAATGTTTAATTGTTTTTTAAATTTTGTATACTCATTGTTTTTAGCTTTTAGGTTATTTTTTTAAGTAAAACCATTAAGGAGAAAGGCAAGGTAAACTATTTTAGATTAGGTAGATAGGTAGATAGATAGATAGATAGATAGATAGATAGATAGATAGATAGATAGATAGATAGATAGATAGATAGATAGATAGATAGATAGATAGATATCTGACAGGCATTGCTTTTCTAGTGTGCAGTTCAGTGGTTCCCAACCTGGGTTTCCCAGATGTTCTTGGACCACAGCTCCCAGAAATCCTGGCCAGTAGAGCTAGTGGTGAACGTTTCTGTGAGTTTTAGTACAGGAACATCTAGAGACCTCCCAGTGCTAAGATAATAAGACTATCTGGATGGAGCAGCAGCCCTGAAAAAAACACTGTATCTCAACAGGGATCTAGTAAAGAAGCCAAAAATAGCAGCCTTCAGTTATTAATAGAGGGAAGAGTTTCTATGCTTCCTTGGTGTAGTTCTCTTTAAACATGCCCATTCATATATAACTCCTGTTCTGCAAAGTTAATTCTTCCCCCAGTTGTGTCAGCTATTAACTGAAGTAAAAATGTCATTTCTTTATTTAGCACCATCTCGAACTATCCTTGGGCAAAAATAAAAAATAAAAAATAAAATAAAAAAATAAACTCAAAACTTATTTTTTTAAAGAAATACACACACTACCTGTAGGTGATAGCTTGGATAATAATCTTAGCCAATAATTTCATTTACAAAGGTAATTCTGAAGATTTTGAATAGGGTGGTTTCTCCTGTCCTTCCCCTTATGGTCAAGTGTCCCTTTGTGGCTCAGTGGTGTAGGTATCTGAATGTGGAGCCAGAGGTTCGGAGTTTGATTCCCCACAATGACTGTTACTTCACGTCCATTCTCATCCTGGGAGGAAGTTTGTTGCGTGTTGATGTTGGTCGCGGTCACGTGGTCTTCTTGCAGTTCTGTCCCTGTTCCCATGTACACACAGGCGTGATTGATGATAACGGCATGACTTGTTTCTGCATGTCCTCGTTCCGTGATGAGATGTGAAATTCCATGCCTTCATTCTCGGGTTTTTTTTTCCGGCCCGACCTTCCGTTTTTCAATGTTTTGATTCGCTGAAGCCTTGCCTTCAATGCGTTACAGAGTTATGTTTGTGGCATTTGTCTTTTAATCTCTCTGCACTGCATTGCTGACTCCATAGGGAATGTACTGGTGAATGGCACTTCACACTCCTGCCACTAGATGGAGAATGGCACGTTGCGTGATGAGCCTTACCTCACGGGCACTTGTCTCAGAATGAGAAGCGTGACAAGCAGATTCCTGAGGCCAGGGAGCAGAATCTGTCATCCCGCTTAAATCGCAGTTCAGGGGATGTGGTCGGGATGAACTCCCCTCGTCCCCCAATGGACGTACGGCTAGATTACTTCGTACCGGTCCCCAGCGGGACCGTGAACAGAGATGAGATGGACGTGAAGTATCAGCCTTGGAGACTGAATTGGCCAGTTTATAAACCTGGCTATTGATATTTGCTGGCGTTACGGAGCTATGTTTGTGACATTTGTCTTTTTTTAATCTCTCTGTACTGCGTTCCTGACTCCATAGGGAATGTACTGGCGAATGGCACTTCACACTCCTGCCACTAGATGGAAAATGGCACGTTGCGTGATGAGCCTTACCTCACAGGCACTCGTATTGAAACAAGAAGCAAGATGAGGAGAATCCCGAGGCCAGGGAGGGGAATCTCTCATCCTGCTTAGATTGTAGTTCAGGGGGCGTGGTCAGGACGAACTCCCCTCGTCCGACAATGGACGTGCCATTAGATTTCTTTGTACCGGTCCCCAGCGGGACCGCAAACAGCAATGAGATGGATGTGAAGTATCAGCCAATGCCTTCTTGACAAGGACTGATTTGATGGTCCCTAGGGTCCCTTTCCAGCTCTCGATTTCCAAGGTACTGTAATATTATTTGAAGATCTGAAATGTGGAAATGGAGGACACATAAAGGTCTCCTCTAGGCATGCTTTCTCTGCCTTAGGTTATCACAGAAGGAGGACAGTGTTATTGCTCTCGCCCATACACATCATGGTGTTCTCATTCTTCAAGGTATTGGAGATTAGTGGATCAGCAGAGAAAGAGGCTTAGCTGTCCCTCCATGTGAGTCGTGTGTGTGTGTGTGTGTGTGTGTGTGTGTGTGTGTGTGTGTGTGTGTGTGTGTGTGTGTGTTGTCATTACAGTCGTGACCGACTCTTCGTGACCCCATGTCCATGGAGTTTTCTTGGCAGGAATACTGGAGTGGTTTTGCCAGTTCCTACTCCAGGCGCCCCCAGCACCCGGTATTCCCTGGTGGTAACCCATCCAAGTGCTGGCCAGGCGTGACCCTGCTTAGCTTCCGAAATCAGGCGAGATTGGATGTGCTCAGAGCATCTAGGCAGCCTATGTGAGTTGAGGGCTCAGATCCTGATTGACATGGAAGCTTCCCTCCTTATTGTCCCCCAACAGGCAATTTTTAAAATTTATTTAGACAAAGCTCCATAAAAAGAGTTTAGTTAGACCAGCTGAGAAGGCACAGTGGGGAATTGAACTCCCAACCTTTGGCACTCTAGCCAGAAACCTAAAACCATTGAGCTATCCAGCAATTTTACTACTTGCATCCCATGTGTGCTTTTAAATCTCTTTTATACTTTTTGATTTTTGCTTTTTTAAAATATACATAGTCGGTTTGGTGATTTTTTCAACATAGTCACTTATTTCATTCTCCTAAGTCTCAAGGTTATGTATTTATTTGTCAAATTCATAGTCTCTCTCTCTCTCTCTCTCTCTCTCTCTCTCTCTCTCTCTCTCTCTCTCTCTCTCTCTCAATTAGGGGTGGCTCACAGTGTTAAAAAGCAGAATTTAAAACACTCAGGATGGGGCCAACCTGACCTCCCTAACTTGGGAGCAGCCACCGAGAAAGCCCTGTAACCACCTTACAATTTACAGTGGTTTTAGCTCGACCTGGTTTTAATCCCTATTATGAACAGTGGGCTGTAAGTCAACAAAGAGACAGAGTCCTCTGTGCTTGCAGCCGGGGAGTTGTTTTGGCCCGCTGGTTGTCTGGCAGCGGGGGGATGTGGGCTGGTGAGCTTTCTTTTGTGTGGGGCCAACAGGGTGGAGTGGAGCTTCTGAGAAGATGCCGAACAAGGTGACTCGTTGTGCCTTCAAAAGCTTCCCACTTCCTCTTCACTTGAGCAAGCAAAACCTTTAAAGAGAGCCCCCTTCTCCCCTCTTGCCAAGGTGATAGCCTCAAAAGCACTTGGTGTGGTACCAGGGCTTCCTCCAGTGTTGTGTGATGTGTCACCTTGCCGAGGTGAGGAGTTCACTCAAAGAAGGCTCCTCCTTGTCTTGCAGTCATTGGCCTAAAGGTATAAGAGGGGATGTGTTGACTGAGTTCTTTTAGTGGGCATTCCTCACGGATAGACTGGTCCAGCAATGAAGCATCCAAAGATGCAAGGGGTCCAGCAACCTCTCATGTGCTTCAACAATTAATTTGGCCATATGACTATTTCTGAAAGTTGCATTCTATATTCCCCTTTTTGCACATCAATGGTTACATTTAAACAAAGAAAAAAAAGAGAATAGCGGCCATTTCTTTTTTATAATTCCAAAGCTGAGGTCTATATTTTCCTGGTGGCATATATGCAATTGCTCTCTCTTCATTTCCTACTCATCCTTTCTAGTTTACATCAAGCCTGCGTGCAATACAAATCCCTGGTCAGCTTGTCCACTCATGTGAAAATTGGTCACTTGAACATTTTTTCTACTGGCTGGGCAGGCTGGCAAGGAATTCCCTGAAGTACTTGAATAGATTGTTTCCTTTATGAAATTTTGTACAAAGTTGCCTGTTTTATGCACAGCTGTTTGAAGCACCCGCTGGGGTGTTTCTATCTTTCTTAGCAATCAGCCATTCTTTTAGTGCTCTCTCTCTCTCTCTCTCTCTCTCTCTCTCTCTCTCTCTCTCTCTCTCTCTGCATGTTTCTACACTTTGCTTCCCAATAGTGTCCTTAGCAGGAAAGTGCAGTAGTGATCTTTTACACAATTTACAGAGAACTTGAGGAGAGACGTGCTTTTTGACGCACTTACAAGGACGGAGAATCTCAAGGGATTTCTTTCTTTAATCGTGCTGAGACAGCTTAAACCCCTTGCATTCCTGGCTTCTGCATGTGTGCCCAGATCTCAGCTGATCAGGACCGAATTGCCCCATTTGTATGACAATCATGGTATATGCGGGTGTGGCTTTTAGGTTACTTCTGTTGGAGCGTTTCAGCAGCTGCGGAAGTGAAATGGGGTGGGAATGGGTTGGTACGAGGTTCTCAAGGCACTGAATCCAGTCCCCCCCACCCCACCCAATGCTAGCCACTGATTTCTGCTATGACCAATAAAGTTCTGGGTTTTCCTCAAAAGAATTGTTTCTGTTGTATTCCTTGCTGTAGTTTATAGAGCTCCAGAGGCCCATCAGAAATCGGTTATCAATAACTGACAGAAAACAGCGAAGGCGTTCGCCCTGATGTTACACCAGGCTTCTTGGCATCAAGCTGAGGAATCTGTCTTTTTAAACCACAGACGCTACACATTTAACTTAGCCTCATTTCAAAGTATGTTCTTTATGGCTGGTGCAAATAACACACCAGGTTTTGTTTGAAATTCAACTTTGTCGATAATTAGAATCACACAATGGATTCATATTAAAGCAATATAAATGGAAACCTTCTCAGGCAAATTAAAATGAAACAATTTGCTCTTTTTGTTGCTCAACCTAATTTCAGATAATTTTTCTTTTCTTTTCTTTAAAAAAAAAGTCACCGATTTTGCTTTGTGTGTGTGTGGGGGGGGAGGGCTGTCTTGATTTTCAGGAGGTTAATAAGTGAAAAATAAACAGAGAGATCTGAAACAAAGCACTGACCAGCATGGCATTTTCGCATTAAAGGGCATAACACTTTATAATTATCAGTGTAACTGAGATATTTATTTATTTATAATATTTTTACCCAGCCTTTCTCCTTAAAAAGGTGGCTTCTATTTAAAAAGTCTATTTAAAATGTAATGTTATAGAAAGAATTATTGCATTTCATCATATTATATAGTAATACGGTTGAACATGTTATAAAACAGTTTATAGAGATGCATAATTGAAGCTGATAAACAGAAGGATGTATGAATTAGTTAAATAGGCTCCAGAAGAGAATTTTAAGTGAGCAAACCAAGGTAAGTTTACTCCCTTAAAATTTCTTTATAAGGGGGGAGGTATTGTGACAACAGGAGTAAGGAATATACAAATCATCAGCCAATCCCAGCAGGAGGGCGGGGGATGGTATGATATAAAAAGGGTGGAGCCTAGTCAGTTGGGGCAGTTGAGTGAAGTTCAGTTGAAGGTCTTGAGAGTGAGTGCTGGGAGAGAGCACTGCTCTGTGAGAGTTCTGTCAGGCAGTGCGGGCTATACTATTTACTAGTTATTAAAGACAGGGAGGCTTGTAGAGTTGATTAAATCTATTGTATGTTAAAGGCAACGCATACCATCCTCAGACATTGTTATATTTATTAATTTTCTCAATAAACTTCATTATTATTTTTATATTCTAAAAAAAGAAAAAAGTGGCTTCTACCCTTAACAAAAGTAAATATACAAAGACTAAAATGGATCAAAATTTCACCCTCCCCTCCAAAATAAGCAAGAGCAACACATACACACATAAACACGCACACACGCACACACACACAGCAGTAAGGCACAACAATCCATTTGAAAACTCCCACTCATGCAGCCAGTCATTAAGAGAAAGAACAAAGACAAGATCTCAGCCTGCTTGCAGTAGTATGACAAAGGTGGGGCCAGGCTGGGCTCCTGTGGGAGGGAGTTCCAGAATTTGGGAGCAGCAACAGAGAAGGCCCTCTTCTGGGTCCCCACCAAATGCACCTGTGAGGTCACTGGGACAGAGAGAAAGACGTCCTGCGATGATCTCATTGACTGGATTTTATTATTGGTTTTGACATGTGTGTATTCTGCTATTTTGATTTGTGTGCTGCCCAGATTAATGGCCTTGCCTCTAGTTGCGGTGTGTGTGTTAAATATAAATAAATAAAACAAATAAATCTTAACAGCTGGGCGGACTCATAGAGGGAGCAAATGAGCTACCAGATAGAGTCATAGGGCGGTGCTGCTATAGATCCTGGACTGGACGCCGAGATGCAGCAGAAGGGAATCTTGTGGAATCATTTGTGAACTGCCTTGAGTTCACAGCCATTACAAGGCTTAATCAGGCAAGGAAGAACTGGAAAAAACAACTGGTGCCATCTAGCTGAAAGTCTGAAAGAAATGTCTTATGAGGAATGGCTTAGCGAACTGGGAAAGTTTAGCCTTCCAAAAAGAAGGCTGAGGGGGGATATAATAGCTATGTTTAAATATTTGAAAGGATGTCACATTGAAGAGGGAACAGGTTTGTTTTCCATGGCTTCAGAGACTAGGACTCGGGGCAATGGTTTCAAACTAGAGGAAAAGAGATTGCATTTGAACATTAGGAAGAACTTCATGATGGTTAGAGCTGTTCGGCAGTGGAATATGCTGCCATGGAGGGTGGTGGAGTCTCCTTCCTTGGAGGTTTTTAAGCAGAGGCTGGATGGCCATCTGTCAGAAATACTGTGATGGGGTTCCTGCATGGTGGGGGATTAGACTGGATGGCCCTTGAGGTCTCTTCCAAATCTATGATTCTATGATTCTAACTAGACATGGGCACAACCAGAAAAAATGACGTTTCGAGTTTTCGTTTGTTGGAACGGGTCCATTTCGGGTCGTTTCAGTTTGTCGCAAAATTTTTCAAAAATTTGTCATTTTGTTTGTCGTTTGTCATTTGTCATTTGTCGTTTCCACTGTGTGATTTGACTTCCCAGAGCATAAGGGCGTCCCGCAATCAGGGCCGGCGCTAGGTGTTTTTTGCGCCCTAGGCGGCGGGCGGGGTGGGGGTGGGCGGGCGGAGGGGGGATCTGCGTGTGGGTGGGCAGGCAGGCGGTGGCCGCGGGCGGGCGAGTGGGCAGGCGGCGGAGGGCACGGATGGGTGAGTGGGCAGTTAGGATATCACTTAGGATAGAGGTTCTGTTCTTGGCTTGCACCCCAAATGTGTGTGTGTGCAAGCAAATTGAAGTTGGGAAAATAGAAAATAAATGGTAGTATATAATATATATTTAAAATAAATCCACACCTCCCACTCCCAGTCGAAACTCCCCCTTTATCCAATATCAGAAAACAATCCTCACAAACCGCAAGAGAAGAAATAAAGAATAAACTGCTATTCCCTTCAGCAGACAGAGCTGCAGGGAATCAAAGAAATTATTTTCTAAATTCAATTCCATCCCTGCCTGCCTAACTTAAATCCTAAAGCCTCCAGCCTCCCTCCTCAATCTCGATCGGATCACACCAGCACCAGCAGCCAGCCCTCCTCCCTCAACCACATCCATACACTGACCCGACTGCGATTTCTGGAAGGCGCCTCGGCTTTTTATGCCCTCCAAGACATCCAGAAGTGTCAGTCAAAAACTTGGCGATGCCATTGGTGGAATGGTTCAAAAAATTTGCATGGTCCCATCCCATGCCCAGCCTAAATGGGCAGGTCTAAAAAAATAATAAAATAAAATAAAATAAAATCAATGCGACGTTTTATTGCTATAAAAAACCCACTGCTGCTACTATTAAAATTCAGGCATTTAAATTAAATAAATTTCATATGTTTCTGTGGTGATTTGGTGTGTTTTTTGACCACGATTTCAAAAGAAAAATTGTGGTCGCCATTTTGGATACCCCCCCACCGCTTGGCATGGCGAGACAACAAGGATGACCCCCCCCCAGCCTGGTGCAAGCAGCCCAGGACAGGAGAAGAAGGGGGAAAGGCTGGGGACCCCCAGAAACCACCCCTCTGGTAGGTGGCACAGCCTCAGGCGGGCATATTTTCGTCTGCTTTTTTGGCCGGGAATCAGGGTTTTTAAAAAAACTTTTAAAAACTTTTTCTGTGCTTTGCATTGCGCGATCGCTGCAATGCCACAAACAAAAATGAAAAACCAACCAAATTTTTCTTTTTTCGGTTTGAGTTCGTGTTCTGACGGCTTAATTATCGTTACCGTTTCCGTTACGTAATGGAAACGATAACCGAAAACGGAAATGACAATTTTGCCGAGTCGTGCCCATGTCTAATTCTAACAGATTCAATAGCAGATTTTTTTGAAAGTTTTCCAAAAGGCAAAAAAGAAGAGGTGATTGCTCGGGATTTCCCAATAGCAGAAGAGCAGAAAACACACTTAAAGTGGCATCCAGCCAACCAGATGAAGCATGTGCAGAGCCACATTGGGAGCAACAACCTCTATGCTTACAACCCTGTACAAGAGTTTCTGTGGACCGAGGTGGTCGTTATATTTTGGCTACCTGATTTCATAATAATGTCAATAATCAAGTGCCATGTAAGCCCAGCCATTCTCATTTTTGGAGGGGGGGATATGGTCACCAAGGGGTGGTGGGCTGGCATATTTGAAAGAGGCCAGGGACTAGAAAGAACTTTTCACCTACTACCTGATAAAGTCTGTTTTGCAGCTGCTACAATCTTGATTCAGCCTACATTTCTTTCATATCATTGTTCCTATGTTGTACCTGTGTTGTTTATCCCATGGGAAATTCAGGCAGTTTATAAATGCAAATAATAAATAAATTGTGTTTAACACCCTGGCCAAATACAGGTTGGGAAAGGCTGGTCGAGATAATTCTGATTTATGGTAAATTCTTTCTAGGTTTTCTGGGTAAAGAATACTCAGAAATATTTTATCATTCTCTTCTTCTGGAGAATATGCAGCTTGCTTAAGATTGCACAGGCTGGGTTTGCTCACAGAAGTTCCAGTGGGGAACTGAACTCCCAACTAGGGATGAGCTGTTTGTTACAGAAGCAGTAGCTTCCGAAGTGACCCACGTGAACCCAGGTCCTGTTCGGAAGCCCCCGAAACACAAGTAGCCAATCACTTACCTTCCTGCAGGGTCACATTGAGCTAAACTCCAATCAGAAAGAAGTCTCCTGACATCATCTGTCCTTCTCCCTGGCGTTGGCCAATCAGGAGCTGTGCACGGAAATGCATCATCCCGCCTCCCTGTCTGATTGGCCAGCGCCAGGGAGAAGGACAAATGACCTCAGGAGACTTCTTCCTGGTTGGAGTTTAGCCTGATGCAACCTTGCAGGAAGGTAAGTGATTGGCTGCTTGCATTTTGGAGACTTCTGAACAGCACCTGGGTTGTTTCGGAAGCTACTGCTTTGAAATGAACATCACATCCCTACTTCCAACCTCTAGCTCTGAAGCCAGATACTCGTACATAAGCCTCTGAGCTGTCCAGACAGCTACTTGACTTCATACTTCACTGTAGAGATGGGCATGGAACGAACAATTTTTCGTTTCCGTTATTCATTTGTCATTTCATTACGTAACAAAACAACAAACGAAAATTGTGATGAAAATGAAACAAATGAACAGAACCATGAAAATTTTGTTCGTTACGTTTCGTTTCCATTACTGGCGGCATGCAATGAAATGAGCTGCTTTAAATGTTAAAAAACGCCCTGGACATCCATAAAAATGCAGCAATAATTATTTATACTGTCTGATAAAACCTACCGGGGGGTTCGGGTCCTTAAAACATGCATTTATGTCTTTTCTCAGATCGCTGTATTTTTTTCCTTTAAGGGGAGTTAGGGGACATCGACCCAAAATGGCTCCCAGATGCCTAATATTGATTTCTTGGGTATTAAAACGCCCTGGACATCCACAAAAATGCAGCAATAATGCAATAATTATTTGAAATTATTATCTACCAGGGGGTAGGGGTCCTTAAAACGTTTGTATTTATCTTCTCCCATCGCGATGTATTTTTCTTTTCTCTTTATGGATGACAAAATGGATGTTGCCACTCCAGCCACAACATGGAGGCAAGCCATGTGATGGGATCATGTAAATTCTTGGACAACTTCAACCAATAGCATGCCCAGGTTGTAGACTGGGCAGGTCTGGCAGCCACAGAGGGCATAAAAAGCTCTGGCAGCCCCCATCCTCCTTGCAGTCTCCAGTGGGAGTTAGGGTGGGATTGCTTTCTCTGTGACTCTAGCTTCAGTCCTGCAGCCTCCCTGTGTGCGTGTGTGCGTACCTCTCGGTGAGTACCCTCCCCTGCCCCACAGTGCAGTCACTCTGTGGCTGCCTTGCACCCTGGGCAACGCCCGCCGCTGCCTTTGCAGCCTCCGTGGGTACCTAGTCTATACTGTGTCTCTGCCAGCATCAATTTTTTTAGTGTTTTCCCTCTGGTCTGGGGCATTGGGGGATGCCCACGCACGGAAATGCTTTTAAAAATTGCACAAAAAGCGGGTAGAAATGACAAACGAAAAAACAAAAAACGGAAACAAAATTTTTCAAGAAAATTCACGACAAACGGAAACGAAATGAAACGGACCTCTCAACGACAAATGACAAACGACAAACGAAATGCCATTTTTTATTTGTGCCCATTTCTACTTCACTATATACATATATATACCCACTGGTCACCTTTTGGCTCTATATAGGCCCACTAACCTACTTACTGTAATTAAAAAAAATACCCTAACAATTAATGGTGACAACCCGAAAGAAAGTACATTGACTGGAATCCTGTTGGTTTATATAGTAAGTCACAACAGAGTAACCCCATTGGATCAGTAGGGCTTTGGTGAATCCACTCCTCTGTAAGTAGACTGCATGCATTTAAACTCCCTCTAGTGATAACTTACTATGGCAAGCAACTGGGTTTTGTTTTATCACATACAGTTTCAGAGTCTGGTAAATTGCCAATTATTTATTGAAAGCTGTTCAGAGCTATTTACTGTTAAAAGTCGATTTCAAATATTTTCAGCCTTGGAGGCTTCCTGTCCCAGTTTCCTTTCTTCATCCAGTTCCTACTTCTATTTTGGCTCCCCCCCAGCTCTGCCTCCCTGTGTCTACCTCCCAGGGTCTTTCCTTCCAAAAGTAATAAGCTTATAAAGGAGTAACATCACATATTTCTCTAGCGTGCAAACATAATAATTAAAACAATAAGTTATGATTATGATTAGTCCCAGGGTTGTAAAAATGACAAGGGATACGTTACACTACAAAGATTCCCCAGTTTTATAGGCAGTAGCCCAAAGTCTACAAAACAACCCTGCAGGCTGTATGTGATTCATTGGCTGCCAGCTGTCCCCCTCTGACTAGAACACTGTGGGCATGAACATGAAGAAATTTGGAGTGGGGTGTGTATACCTGTGAGATGGAGATTTCCCCTCCACAAAAAATAAAAAAAATAAAAATCATCTTTCACTTCAATTTTGCTTTCTGCCATTTCTTCAGGCATATTGCATCTCTGTTAACTTTTTTGAGACAAGATTAAAAAATAGTGCTGATTTTTAATTTTAAACCATTTTATTTGAGGTTACGTTGAGGTTTCCTGTTTCCTCAGAAATTACAAACTATATTTTTTTAAAGGGAGTGGTTGAAAGGGGGAAACAAGGCCCAAGTATTTGAGAAACAGTGCTCCAGAGGATTGGTACTAAGGTGCCCATCCTGGATGTAAACAATGGCAACAGTGTGTTGAGGGTGTGGTCCTTGTAATTGTCATTTCCCCAGATTTATGGTGCCTGAGTGACAGTCAGCAGAATTTGACATAGGATCATAGAATAATTAATTGTAGGGTTGGAAGGGACCTTGGTGGTCTTCTAGTCTAACCCCCTGCTCAAGGCAGGAAATCTCATATCATCCCAGACCGGGGTCGGCAACCCGCGGCTCCGGAGCTGCATGTGGCTCTTTGGGACCTTTGCCGTGGCTCTGGGAGGTGGTGGGCTGGCCGGCTGGCCGGCGTGCAAATAGCAGCCCGGGGCAGCCAAAGGGGAGGTGCGGGGCCTGGGAGCGGTGTGGCGATTGGCCAGCGAGGCGGGGAGCCAGCAAAGCGAGCGGGTTCAGGTGCCCCCTCGCGGCTGAGACGTTGGTGTGAGAGCGCGGAGGCTGGCGGGCGGGCGGGATGTGCCTCAGGAGCGGCAGTGGAGGCGGTGGGATGGGACCGCGGCCGAACTGAGGCGCCGGGAAGGAACCCCCGGTTCCCACCCCACCCCCACCCACCCATGGGCTGGAGCAACGGGGGAGCGGCGGCGGCGCCGGCGCCCGATTCCTCCCGCCCACCTTTGGTGCAGGAAGAGCGGGCAGGTGTGTGTGTGTGTGTGTGTGTGTGCGGGGAACAGTGTTCACCCCACGGCGGGATCCCAGTGAGGGCGGGGGGAGGGAGGCGGGGGAGTGACAGCGGCGGCGCTGCCCGTTCCTCCCGCCCGCCTTCGGTGTAGGAAGAGCGGGCAGGTGTGTGTGTGTGTGTGTGTGTGTGCATGCGGGAACAGTGTTTGCCCCGCGGCGGGATCCCAGCGAGGGTGGGGGAGGGAGGCGGGGGAGCGACAGCGACGGCGCTGCCCATTCCTCCTGCCCGCCTTCGGTGCAGGAAGAGCAGGCAGGTGTGTGTGTGTGTGTGTGTGTGTGTGTGAGGGCAGGAGGGAGGGAGGCGGGGAGCGACGGCGACGCGCTGTGTGTGTGTGTGTGTGTGTGTGTGTGTGCGGGGAACAGTGTTCGCCCCACGGCGGGATCCCAGTGAGGGCAGGGGAGAGGGAGGTGGGGGAGCGATGGCGGCGGCGCTGCCCGTTCCTCCCACCCGTCTTCGGTGCAGGAAGAGCGGGCAGGTGTGTGTGTGTGTGTGTGCGGGGAACAGTGTTCGCCCCGTGGCAGGATCCCAGTGAGGGTGGGGGGGAGGGAGGTGGGGGAGCGACGGCGGCGGCGCTGCCCGTTCCTCCCACCCGCCTTCGGTGCAGGAAGAGCGGGCAGGTGTGTGTGTGTGTGTGTGTGCGGGGAAAAGTGTTCACCCCACGGCGGGATCCCAGTGAAGGCGGGGGGGGGAGGGAGGTGGGAGAGCGATGGCGGCGGCGCTGCCCGTTCCTCCCGCCCGCCTTCGGTGCAGGAAGAGCGGGCAGGTGTGAGCTTTTAGGCGCCCTGCAGCAGCAGCAGCAGCAGCTCGGGGAGGCGGATCCTGGCAGCCAGCGGCCCCTGGAGAGTCCGGGGCCAGAGCGAGGTTGGCAGGCAGGTGAGCACCACTTGGGATCCTGTTTATTTTATTTTCTATTTTATTTTATTTTTGGCAGGGAGCAGGGGACGACGATGGTGCATTGGGGAGGAGGAGGCAGGGGAAAATGGCGGGGTTGCCCGCAGCCCTGCCTCCTCCACGTGGGTTAATAACCCCGAGGGGTTGTTGAGGAGGGCCAAGCATTGCACATGTACAGTTGGCATCTCTCTCTCTCTTTCTCTCTCTTTTTCCACGCAAGAGCGGTGCGGAGGGTGGATTGGGGGGGGAATTGCTCGGGAGTGTGTGTTGGGGGATGGAGTTGGTTTGGCTTCTCCTCTCCTACTTCTTCAGGTATGTCGGAGGTGCCTTTTGGCATGGGAACTGGGTGGCCCAGAGCTTTGGGTGTGTGTGTTATATTTGTTTTAAATGTCACAATGATTTTGCGGCTCCCAGTTTTTTTTCCATTGGAAACGGGTCCAAGTGGCTCTTTATGTCTTAAAGGTTGCAGACCCCTGTCCCAGACAGATGGCTGTCCAATCTTTTCTTGAAAACCTCCAGCAATGGGGCACCCACAACATGGGGAGTCAAACTACTGTTTCTACTGTCTGGAAAAAAGGCGCCTGAGGGGGGATATCATTGAGACGTACAAAATAATGCAGGGCATGAATAAAGTGGATAGAGGGAAGCTCTTCTCCCTCTCACAAAATACCAGAACTAGGGGACATCCACTCAAATTGAGGGCTGGGAGAGTAAGAACAGACAAAAGAAAATATTTTTTTACCCAGCGCGTTGTTAGTCTGTGGAACTCCCTACCACAGGATGTGGTGATGGTATCTGGCCTGGATGCCTTCAAAAGGGGATTGGACAGATTCCTGGAGGAAAAGTCCATCACAGGTTACAAACCATGATGGAGATGTATAATCTCCAGTAGACATGGGCAAGACCAGAAAAAATATGTTTTGAGTTTTCATTTGTCAGAATGGGTCCGTTTTGGGTTGTTTCCATTTGTCGTTTGTCATTTGTCGTTTCCACTGCGATTTAGCACGATTTGACTTTCCAGAGCATAGGGGCGTCCCGCAATCAGGGCCAGGGCTAGGTGTTTTTGCACCCTAGGTGGCGGGTGGGGCGGGGGGGTGGGCAGCAGGGGGGAGGTGCGGGTGGGTGGCGGTGACGGGGGCATGGGTGGGCGGTGGCTGTGGGCGGGCGAGTGGGCGGGTGGCGGCGCGGGCCGCAGGCGGGTGGCGGCGCAGGCAGATGGGTGAGTGGGCAGTTAGGATATCACTTAGGATAGAGGTTCTGTTCTTGGCTTGCACCCCAAATGTGTGTGTGTGCAAGCAAATTGAACTTGGGAAAATATAAAATAAATGGTAATATATAATATATTTTTAAAATAAATCCACACCTCCCACTTCCAGTCGAACCTCCCCCTTTATCCAATATCAGAAAAAAATCCTCACAAACTGCCAGAGAAGAAATAAAGAAAAAACTGCTATTCCCTTCAGCAGACAAAGCTGCAGGGAATCAAAGAAATTATTTTCTAAATTCAATTCCCTCCCTGCCTGCCTAACTTAAAAAATCCTAAAGCCTCCAGCCTCCCTCAATCTTGATCGGATCACACCAGCACCAGCAGCCAGCCCTCCTCCCTCAGCCACATCCATACACCCGACTGCGATTTCTGGAAGGCGCCTCGGCTTTTTATGCCCTCCGAGACATCCAGAAGTGTCAGTCAAAAACCTGATGATGCCATTGGTGGAATGGTTCAAAAAATTTGCATGGTCCCATCCCATGCCCAGCCCAAATGGGCAGGTCTAAAATAAAATAAAATAAAATAAAATAATAAAATAAAATAAAATAAAATCAATACGACGTTTTATTGCTATAAAAAACCCACTGCTGCTACAATAAAAATTCAGGCATTTAAAATAAATAAATTTCACATGTTTCTGTGGTGATTTGGTGTATTTTTTGACCATGATTTCAAAAGAAAAATTGTGGTCGCCATTTTGGATCCCCCCCCCACACCGGATGGCATGCAGCGAGACAGACAATGAGGATGACACCCCCCCCCGCCCTGGTGCAAGCAGCCCAGGACAGGAGAAGGGGGGGAGGCCGGGGACCCCCCAGAAACCACCCCTCTGGTAGGTGGCAAAGCCTCAGGCAGGCATATTTTCACCTGCTTTTTTGGCCAGGAGTTGGTTTTTTTTAAAAAAAAACTTTTAAAAACTTTTTCTGTGCTTTGCATCATGCGATCGCCGCGATGCCACAAACGGAAACGAAAAACCCAACCAAATTTTTCTTTTTCGGTTTGAGCTCGAGTTCTGACGGCTTAATTATTGTTACCGTCTCCGTTACGTAATGGAAACGATAACCGAAAACGGAAACGACAATTTTGCCGAGTCGTGCCCATGTCTAATCTCGAGGCTTAAAACCGGGGTACTTCAAGGGCCAGATGCAGGGGAGTGGTATCAGGAGACAGATATCTAGTCTCATGGGCTCACAAACACATCTGGTGGGGCCACTATGAGATACAGGAAGCTGAACTAGATGGGCCATTGGCCTGATCCAGCATGGCTCTTCTTATGTTCTTATGTTCTTATGTTTATGTACTGTTTAATGGGTCTGAACCTGACTGTCAGGAAATTTCTTCTTATTTCCAGGTTGTCTCTCCCTTTGATGAGTTTCCAGCCTTCTCTGTGGTTACCCCTCAACTTTGGGATCCTCTTCCTATGGAAAACTGCCTAGCTCCTAGACTGCATACATTTAAACTCCAACTTAAGATCTGGCTTTATAGACTGGCCTTCCCCGAGTATATCGTTAATGAAGGCATTTAACTGTGCTCCATCTTATCCACCTCAGATTTAATTTTCTTATTTTTTCTTTTTGATGTCTTATCTGGTTGTCCTAGTTATTTCTAACTGATAGTTTTGGTTTTATTTATTTATTTAGAATATTTTACCCCACCTTTCTCCTTGGTTTTCTTTGTATATTTGGTATATTATAATATTGTATGTATCTTTGCTTGTTGCTGTTTTATAATTGGCATTTTTGTTTATTGTTCACTGCTCAGAGTGACCTTTGGGATAGATAGGCAGTAAATAAATAAATAAATAAATAAATAAATAAATAAATAAATAAATAAATAAATTCATTTATTCGATTTACATACTGCCCATCTAGGTGCAAAAGGCTACTCTACATGTTGGCCACTCAATTCCACATTAAAATGCAGTTGTTGATGGAATGAGTGAAGATAAGAGCTAAAAAATCTTTGCCTAGATGTTGTGCAATATGGAGAGATGTTGGCTGTTGGTATTAGAGATGGGCACAAAACAAACAATTTTTTGTTTTTGTTTTCATTTTTTCGTTTCGTTATGTAATGAAATGACAAACGAATTTTGTCTCTAAAATGAAACTAAACGAACAGAAAAACCAGAAATTTTGTCGTGCGTTTTGTTTCCGTTACCGCAATATGAGTGAATTGCTTAAAATCCTAAAAAAAAATCACAAAAATTTGAAATAAATGGTAATGAAATGGTAATGAAACGAACAAAAATGAAAATGATTGTTTTGCAAAAAATTCGCAAAAAACGGAAAGGAACTGAAACGGACCCTCCAAACGACAAACGACAAATGAAATGCCATTTTTTTATTTGTGTCCATCTCTAGTTGGTATGAATCCCAACCAGAGACTGACCCGTGGCTATGTCAGTTTGGGAGTTGCAGTTTTTTTAAAAAAGTAACTTCTTCCATCCCTGAGGCTCATTAGTTGTGGAGGTACAACCCCAGAAGCTAATAAAACTCTGCTAATTCTTTAACACTTCCTCCTCCTCAAAAACAACAACAAAAAAAACCCAAAATGAAATCAATCCATCCTCTGGAGATGGTCCCGAAGGGGGCCACAACTGTACAAAAATAGAATAGTTCTCCTGCAGTAGAAAATAATAATAATAATAATAATAATAATAATAATAATAATAATAATAATAATAATAATAATAATAATAATAATAATAATAATAATAATAATAATAATAATTACACAGAGCTGTTGCTGAAAACAAGATAAGGCTCGTGAAGGCCTGTGGGGCAGAAACCACTTAAAGGAAGCACAGATTGTTAACTTGCAGGGAAATTCTAAGGTATTGCTTGCTAGGTGTGCCTAATAGTCATGAGTTATGGATGAATGGACAGACGGAGAGACAGGACGGATGGACACACTCTATCTGGCCCATTGTGTGGATGAGATAACACTCCTGCAAAAAAGGTTTGCAGGGCAGGAAAGACCCTCTACCCTAAAGGCAAAATAGTTCTTAGTGTGAAGACACCTCTTTTCGTTGACACTTCGCCATTCATTCAGCAAGACAGAATTGCTGGCAGGCAAAACTGCAGATGATGATGGATTGGAAATTTGTTGGTATATTTATATATCTACTGTATATAGGGGGTTTTTGGAAGCAAAAAAATAAATAAATCTACCCAGGTGTTTCTGGGTTACTTTTCATAAATCTTCATGGGTGAAAAAAAGAGTCACAAAGGCAGAGTTGGGGATCGGGATAACTTAATCGTACTGAGTTATTAAAAAGATTGATTGCAAGCTTCACCACCATGAGTTAATGATTTGGGTGGTCTTTTGAAAGCTGTTTTTAAACGATTGGTACTATCATTTTGGAAGTGTGAAACTTCCAAAGGGACTGGACATTTTAAAGCTTACCAAATGGTGGTTTTTGAAGGCTGCCTCTTTCTCCTTGATAAAATAATCCATCAGAATTAGCAATGATTAGCCTACCAAGAAGGAAAATCTACTTTTCTGGTTGGTGATATGTCCACATTTGGAAAAGTTAAGTCTGGTTTCCTAAAAGACCCTCTGTTTTTCACTGAGGAACAGACGTGTGTGATAGGTCTGGCCTAGTAGCTGAAAGAAAAAGGACAAATTAAAAGAAACCAAGGATCATATTAGTTGTGGACCACGTCTCCTACACAGTGTGGTCGGGAAATATCAGTTGCACAAAGGAACAAAAGTGTATCAACTCCCAGAGATGAGCCCAGAGAACGGTTATGAGGAGAATCTCATCACCTCAGAGAGGCCCGAAGGCAATTCACTTGACAATCCATCTGTGAAAGTTTGGGCACGATTCCAAGCGCTCGTTAGGACCATGATTTATATGAATTTAATATAGCTCCATAGAACATGCTCACAAAACTACCTAATGAAACTCCCCCCTCCAATAAAAGTGTGAACTTATGGCAGTCATGTAATGCTTGGAAGAAGAAGAAAAAAACACAGCCCAACATCTTATGGAGGTATATATAGCTTTCATCTTCAAAGCAGCTGATGGCAGTTAGTTGTTTAATTAATGAGGCCTGAAACACCCTGCTCTCCTCGTTATATGTCCCCCCCCCAATCCACCCAAGACCTCCAGTGCAACATTGAATAATTTCTTTGCTTGCAAAGCTATGGCCGGAGGTTGAGAACAGAACCGTCTGAGATGCAGCCGGGGTGGACTTCAAGAATCCTTGCTTGATGTGACTGATGTTGACATGCCATATCTCTGGGGTTTGGCAGGTCCATCTCTCTAAGCTGAGAGTCCATGATCTTTCCAGTCCTATAGATCCCACCCAAGGACATAGGATAAGAACATAAGAACATAAGAAGAGCCATGCTGGATCAGGCCAAAGGCCCATCCAGTCCAGCTTCCTGTATCTCACAGTGGCCCCACCAGATGCGTTTGGGAGCACATGAGACTAGATATCTGTCACCTGATACCATTCCCCTGCATCTGGCCTTTGAGGTAGATCATATATTCACAAAATTATGCAGTTGGAAACAACCCCTTATGGTCATCTAAGGCAGTGGTTCTCAACCATGGATTCCCCAAGATGTTCTTCTACTACAGCTCCCAGAAATCTGGTCCCACATTGCTAAGGGTGAAGGCTTCTGGGAGTTTTAGTCCCAGAACATGTAGGGAACTACTGATCTAATCGAACATTCTTGCCATTGCTGAAGCAGCTCTGATACATAGTTGTGCAACATTTGTCCAAAATTGAATGTGGTCTTTATTTATTTATTTATTTATTTATTTATTTATTTATTTATTTATTTATTTATTTATTTATTTATTTATTTATTTTTACCCCTCCTTTCTCCTTGGAAAAAGGAAAATGGACCCAAGGCGGCATACAGTAATGAGGGATAATATATAGCCCAGTACAATTAAGACATGTTCGGGTATTGAGAAGAGGGAATTAAGGGACATCTTACAGCATTAATAGGCAACATTACATTAAAGCTACAAGAGAAAGCAAGAAGTTAAAGGGGAACAAAGTTATGAGTGATGGAAACTAACATTGAAAACATTGCTGAGCCACTAGCGCCGATCAGCTGTACTGCTGACTTGGGTCTGGGGGGGAGGAGTCTAAAGAAACCACTCCGTCCCCCCTCACCTGATGTGGGGGGAATGGAGGGAATTTAAAAAAAAATTCCCATTCCCAAGCCTGCGCTACAGTTGATTGGCACATGGGGCAGCAAAAAAAAAAAGTTCAAAATTCCCACCTTTTCCTGTGCCCGATCAGGTGTGGGAAGTTACACAAGCACCACACGCACACACGCACACACACACAGTACACAGATGAAAAACAAAACAATTTAAAAAATCATTTCAAATAAAAAACCCAAAACAGAAGGAAACACAATATAACAAAAAAAAAATGAAACACTATTTTAGCATTTCGTGCCCATCTCTAGTCAGCATGTAGCAGGCTTTTGACTAATCTGAAAATCAGCCCTGGGTGATTTTTTGCCAAATCAGTGTTGGTAGAGAAAAATGATTTCTTTGCTGCCTCCACTGCCTTGGAGAAAGCCTTCCAAAGGCCTTTCACCGTTTCTTTGTCTGTTTCAATCTGAGTTTTCCGCCAATGCCTGTCAAGTAGAAAACCTGCCAGAGAACCAATTGGGCCTCTGGATGGTGAGAGAGGAAAAGGGGAGGTTAAGGAGGACTTGGACATTGCAGAGAAATTGAACGAGTTCTTTGCGTCTGTCTTCACGACAGAGGACCTTGAGCGGATTCCGCTGCCTGAGCCGCCCCTCTTGACTAAAGAATTAAATCAAATACAGGTTAAAAGAGAAGGAGGTTTTAGGACTAATTGATAAATTGAGGATTAACAAGTCACCGGGCCCAGATGGCATCCACCCAAGGGTTATTAGGGAACTGAGAAATGAAATTGCAGATCTCTTAACGGTAATATGCAACTTGTTTCTTCAAACGGCCACAGTGCCGGAGGACTGGAGGATAGCGGATGTCACACCAATTTTTAAAAAAGGAAGGAGGGGGACCCAGGAAACTACAGGCAGTTAGCACATCTGTCCCAGGGAAGATGGTGGAAGGCCTCATCCAAGAAAAATCTTAAAACACATAAAAGAACAAACCTTGCTGAGAGAAAATCAGCATGGCTTCTGTAAGGGTAAATCTTGTCTTACAAACCTTTTAGAATTTTTTGAAAAGGTCAACAGGCACGTGGATTTGGGTGAACCGGTGGATATAGTCTATCTGGATTTTCAAAAGGCTTTTGACACAGTCCCTCACCAAAGGCTGCTGAGAAAATTGCATAGTCAGGGGATAAGAGGGCAGGTCCTCTTATGGATTGAGAACTGGTTGAGATCCCGGAAATTTTCACAATGGAGAGAAGTGAAAAGCTGTGTGCCCCAGGGCTCGGTCCTGGGACCGGTGCTTTTCAATCTGTTCATAAATGACCTGGAGACAGGGATAAACAGTGTGGTGGCCAAGTTTGCAGATGACACAAAACTTTTCCATGTGGTAAAAACCAGAAGATTGTGAAGAGCTCCAGAAGGATCTCTCCAAACTGGGGAGTGGGCTGAGAAATGGCAAATGCGTTTTAATGTAACCAAATGTAAAGTAATGCATATTGGGGCAAAAAATCCAAACTTCATCTATCAACTCATGGGCTCTGAGTTATCCGTGACGGATCAGGAAAGAGATCTTGGTGTGTTGGTGGACAGCTCCATGAAGGTGTCTCCCCAATGTGTGGCAGCAGTGAAGAAGGCCAATTCCATGCTAGGGATTATCAAAAGGGGATGGAAAATAAAACAGCCAACATTATAATGCCGTTATACAAAACAATAGTAAGGCCCCACCTGGAGTTTTTAGCAATTCTGGTCACCGCATCTCAAGAAAGACATAGTGGAACTGGAAAAGGTGCAGAAGAGAGCGACTAAAATGATTACTGGGCTGGGGCACCTCCTTATGAAGAAAGGCTAAAACAATTGGGCCTCTTCAGTCTGGAAAAAAGGCGCTTGAGGGGGATATGATTGAGACATACAAAATAATGCAGGGTATGAGTAAAGTGGATAGAGGGTAGGGGACATACACTCAAATTGAGTGCTGGGAGAGTAAGAACTGACAAAAGAAAATATTTTTCACCCAGCGCGTTGTAAGTCTATGGAACTCCCTGCCACAGGATGTGGTGATGGCATCTGGCCTGGATGCCTTCAAAGTTGGACAGATTCCTAGAGGAAAAGTCCATCACGGGTTACAAACCATGATGGAGATGTGTAATCTTTAGGCTTTAAACCAGGGTACTTCAAGGGCCAGATGCAGGGGAGTGGTATCAGGAGACAGATATCTAGTCTCATGCGCTCCCAAACGCATCTGGTTGTGAGATACAGGAAGCTGGACTAGATGGGCCTTTGGCCTGATCCAGCATGGCTCTTCTTATGTTCTTATGTTCTTATGTAAGTTTGCACTCTCACTTATATGACAGCCCTTCAGCATCTTTGTCTTTCTTTTCTGCAGTTAAGCATACCTAAATCCGGGGTCTTTTCCTCAAAGGGCTTGGTTTCTAGGCCCTTAACTTGGCAGAGCACCTTCTCCCAATGAAAGCTGCCCATAGTATCCGATCTTCCCAGGCTAGGCATTTGAGGCAATTAACACTGTGAGAGACCCAAAAGGAAAAAAAACAGAAATAGGGCCTATTCAGCCATTGTCCCTTGCTTGTGGAATAATCTTCCCCCTGACATCTACCTGTCCCCTCTTTGGCTGTTTTTCATAAATAAATAAATAAATAAATAAATAAATAAATAAATAAATAAATAAATAAAAACCTGTTTTTTTAAAAGCAGGCTTCCCTATGGTCCCTATGTGTCACTAGGGAAGGGGAATGATCATTTTAGGGTGTCATGAAGTAGCCTCATTCTGGATCTCAGGGGTAGGAGATCAATGCCTTTAATAAACTGGATCTGCATCTCCACTTATTAAACACAGTGGTTTGTTTCTCTGTGGTACTAGCTGAACTCTGTCTGTGTGCCCTCAGGTTGGAACTGACTTATAGTAACTCTCATAGGGCTTTTCAAGGTTAAGTGAGATATTTTAGGAGTGGTTTTACCAGTTCCGTTCCCCCAGTCAGTTTCTATGGTTGAGCAGGGGATTTGAGCCCAGAGTCCTAGTCCATTGCTCTGCCTACTACACCACACTGGTATCTGCCTGAACCATATAGGTACCTGGCATTTATAACTTCTTTTTCACTAACCTGATGATTAACCAATGAGACTGAGGGCCTTTTTACATGACCCCGAAGATCCGCTGGCCACTTAAATTTGGACCAGAGATCTTAGGGGTTCGTAGCTCTTCCTCTGTCCCCACCCCCCTCCACACTTCCTGGTTGCTGGCTGCGTGAGGGAGGGAGAAAAAGAGAAAGAAAAGCATGCCGCTCACCTCGTTCTGCCTCTCGTCTCTGTAAGGCCATCAAGTCCAACCCCCTCGTCTGTAAAAGTAGCTCTTAAAGGGGCGGGAGCCAAAAAGCAGCAAACAGAAACGAGGAGAGCCCCACACTCACTATCCTTGCACCGCATCAAAGATTTTTCACCTCCAAAGAGAAGGTACAAGAAAAGTGCGCTGGGTCGCGCTAAAGTGGGCGGGGTTGCACTTAATTGTCTGCAAACTCCGGAGCTGGTGGGGAAACATTTTTAAGCTCCGGAGCTTGCAGCCATTTGCAGCGGAGCTTAGGGGTCGTGTATAAATGCCCTGAGAGAGAGAGTGAGAGAGAGAGAGAGAGAGAGAGAGAGAGAGAGAGAGAAAATGTTGTATCATCACTAGGTCATTATCTTCCAACGGTGTCCTACAGTGGAATCTGTTTTCACAGAACAACAAGGAAGAGCGTGAAGAATTGAGCTGTTTGCTTTTCGTGGATTTAATTTCTTGGTTGCAGAGCCTGAACAGACAGGCAAAGGGTCCAGCCCATACCTGTCAAGTTTTGGATTTGAAAATAAGGGAAATTTTCTGACACCTGCTGGGAGCCATCCCACCACCACAACCAAGCTCCAGTATCTCTCAGATTTTAAAACAGGTGTAGAAACTATCTGAATACTGTATGTAAGTACATGAAGAAACCTGATGTGATATAAATTCAACAGGCAGCTATAACAAAATTCTGCTTTTCTCTTTACAGGGCTTACAATGTTCTGATGCCCACATTCATCATGCTATAATCTTTTTTTTTCTGTCACCAATATATGTCTACTCCATCTGTTGTTTCTCTGTAATAAAATATTGTAATCTCTGAGCATAAGCAGAGTTCAAATGAGATATCCTTTGTCTAGTCAGAGGAGGCTCAATTCCTCCCCCTCCTTCTTAGTCAAAGAGGGGACTTCACTCTCCCTCCCTTCTCAGGCTGTTCCTTTTGTCACATAGGCAGGCTAAACAATAGCCCTTCTCTGGCAGAGGCAGCCAGAGATCTGCCTTTCTAAAGCTGTTTTCCAGGTTTTGGGAGCTAATCTTTACAACAACTAAAGAATTAGTCTGCTAACTGTGAATGGCCTGCCTGGCCGGTGCCAGATTTTTTAAAAAATACAGGACATTTCTGGGAAAATAATAATCCGGGAAGTCAGTGGGAAAGAGGGGTTAAAAATGGGAGTTAACCAGGCAATACGGGGCACTTGACAGGTATGGTCCAGCCCAACAGAGGACAGGTTGCCTTCAGCTTCCTGGGTTTTGCAGTGCAGTAAAAAACATGTTTCTTCAAAAAAAAAAAAAAAAAAACCCCCACAGGGGTGGGGACTCATGTTACAAGCCTTACTGTCAAGTTGGACTTTAGTTGTCCTGGTGATTCAACTCGGACTCAAATTGAGTCCCCCCCATTCAATGACTTGGATTTGATGTCCCTTGGAACCCAGCCACTGTCAATTTTTTTCAGGGAGTTAGAAAACCCTTGCTTTTAGTAGGGACTCAGACTTGGGGCTTAGGATTCATGATTTAGTGCCAAAGACTTCATGCCCAACTTGAGACACAGACTCAAAAATTACAAACATCCCTGGTCTCCAGGAAAGGAATCTTAATACATCAATTTCCTTACAGTGGCTTTGGAAATGAAATCTAATCAAGACCTAATTAAAGGCCAGGGATAGAAGAGGCCAGAGCACTAAATTCCAACTCTCTGAACACACTTTTGATTGAACACCCACCCTCTCAGAAAAAAATAAACTCCTAAAGTTGGGGAGAAATGGCTGGCCTTCCTTTGTCAAAACAATAGAGAAAATATTAAAACAAACCAAGCAGCTACACCAGAGCTTTGCAACATATCAACAAGCCTATGCTTGATTATAAGAAATGTATAAGATATTTTTGAGAGGAGATTCAATGGAAGGCTTTCCCTTAGAGATGGGCACGAAATGAATTTTTAATTTTTAGTTCATTTTGTTATTTGTTATGTGTTTTGTTAGGGAACAAAATGAATAACGTAGGGACCCATCAAAGAAAAATGAAATGGAAGACCAGTGGGTAACCAGTAGGTGACCCTGGACCCTGGACACGGAGGAAGGCCTGCACACCACAAGTTGTGACACACAAAGTCACACCAGGAACCATGTGAAGTGGAGTCAAGTCAATGCAGTCATGCACCTTAGAGGAAACCTTGACCACTTGTTTTGAACAAACAAACAAACAAACAAACAAACATCTTTAAGAACTGCATGCTCCTAAAACAGAAAGGAAATGAGTTATTTCAGCAGTGTAGATGCTGAAAACTGGTTTAAATCACCAGAAAGAGATCAATTTCCATACAGTGCACATGAATACAGACACTGGTTTAAATACCAGGTGACTTTAACCTGAATTTTAAAACGGCTTAACAGAAATCAATTCAAATGGCCCATGTGACCACAGGCTTCATTATGAACATGCGGTCTCCTACATCCAACTGGCAATATACTAGCGTAATATGTTGTTTTCTCCAACAGTCTTTAAATAAAGAAACAAACAAAAAACTTTAAATAGTCATTTAAGAAATGTATGAAAAAAGGCAAAGACTTCACAGCGTTGTGGAATCTCCTGCACAAGCAAAGCATAAACTCTGTTCATGAAGATGGGATGTATCAGGTATGTGTGTGTGTGGGGAAACATGATGATGATGATGATGATGATGATGATGATGATGATGATGATGATGATGATGATGATGATACAGTGGTACCTGTGGAATTAATTCATTCCAAATTTAATTATGTTAAGCAAATTTTCCTTTATACAATTTTCCCATAGGAATGCATTGAAAATGGAGTAATCCCTAATCGTGACCATTAGACATGGGCACGACTTGGAGAAATTCTCGTTTCCATTTTCCTTCCTCGTTTCCATTACGCAATGGAAACGGAAACGACAATTAAGCCGTCAGAACTCGAACTCGAACCGATAAACGATAAATTGGGTCTGATTTGTCGTTGTCGTTCATGGCATCGCACGGCGATCGCGTGATGCCAAGCGGCACAGAAAAAAAGTTTTAAAAATAAAAAAAATCCCGATTTCCGGCCAAAAAAGCAGGCGAAAATATGCCTGTCTGAGGGCACCTACCAGAGGGGTGGTTTCTGGGGGGGGTCCCCAGCCTCCCCCCCTCTCCTGTCCTGGGCTGGTGGACCTGATACCAGGCTGGGGGGGGGCATCAGTCTCATCATCTCCATTTGCCATGCGGTGCAGGGAGATCCAAAATGGTGACCGCAATACTTTTTTTGAAATCGTGGTCCAAAAACCCACCAAAGCACCACAGAAACATGCGAAAATTAGCTATTTTAAATGCTTGAATTTTTACAGTAGCAGCAGTGGGTTTTTCTAGCAATAAAACGTCTCCATTGATTTTATTTTATTTTATTTTATTTTTATTTTTATTTTTTTACACCTGCGCAATGATGGGCTGGCCATGGGATGGGACCATGCAAATTTTTGGAGCCATTCCACCAATCGCATGGCCCCTTGACCAGGTTTTGACTGAGACTTCTGGGATGTGCCTGTTGGGCATAAAAAGCCCACTATAACCCTAGCCCTAGCCCTAACCCTAACCCTAACCCTAACCCTAACCCTAACCCTAACCCTAACCCATACGCCAGTACACTGTCCTTCTTAGTGGGTCAGAGGCACCCAGAGGTGCAGCCCACTAACTCACCCTAACCTTACCCGTAATAACCCTAAGCCTAGCCCTTGCCCTAACCCCAACCCTAAGCCAGATCTGTACTCGCATTGCACTACACGCAACTACACTGTCCTTCTTAGTGAGTCAGAGGGCGCCCAGCAGAGGCATTCTTCTCTCACCTCGCTCACAGTCCAAAGTTCCAAAAAACTCCAAACCTGTACGTCAGTATGCTGTCCTTCTTAGTGAGCTAGAGGTACCCAAAAGAGAGGTGCCTCTGCCAGTGCCACTTGGTACGCAATGGCTACACGGTCATGTACCCTTCCTTTTCCCTTTGTAGGGGGCCAGAGGAGGCATCCACCCCAGAGAGGTGCCTCCAGGAGCCTGCTACCCTACCCCCCTAAACCGGTACTAACGACAAACGATAAATGAAATGACAGATTTTTGAAAAATTTCGCGACAAATGGAAACGAGCCGAAACGGGCTGGCTCCGACACACGACAACTCGAAATGTCATTTTTCCTGGTCATGCCCATCTCTAGTGACCATTTTTATGTTGTACAAATTCGCCCATAGACGATTTTGTTAAGCAAATTTTGCCTATCTCTGGAATTTTTCATGTTGTACAGATGTTATGTTATACAAACTGTTTGTTATACAAGGGTCCACTGTAATCATCATCATCATTATCACCACCACCACCACCACCACCACCACCTGGTATAGCAATATCAATGAACCACATTTTTTTGTTTTCCACAAACCCAGGGTATTATGATTGTAGTGAAGAAAAAAGTGTGGAGCATTGATATTGCTATACCAGGTGTTCAAGAAACAACTTGAAAAGATTACCCAATATCAGGATCTTAAAAGTGAGCTTCAGAGACTCTGGCATAAACCAGTACAGGTGGTCCCAGTGGTAATCGGCACACTGGGTGCAGTGCCTAAAGAGCTAATCAAGTATTTCAAAGAAATTAGAGTTGACAAAGTCACCATCAGTCAGCTGCAGAAGGCCACCTTACAGGGATCTGCCCACATAATTCTTAGGAAGTGTTCAACTACTGATTTGTAATACAAAATCCAGTATAGTTATCTTGTTTGCTGTGTGTTAATTTAAAATAATAATAATAATAATAATAATAATAATAATAATAATAATAATAATAATAATAATAATAATAATAATAATAATAATAATAATGTGTCATCCAACTTGTCACAAAGTCCACTGAAAAGGACGATAAAGTCTACCCATCCAGAAATGAGTGGTTGATGAAGAGTGGGGTTTTTTTTTTTGACAGCAAGTTGAAGCATTGTCTTTTTCAGAGGGAGAAAGATGGCATTTAAAGAAATCAACCTTATTATGTCCTAATGACAGGTATAATTGGCAATGTCAGTCTCTAAATAATGGAGGAGAAGAATATGATGAAAAAGAGTTGTGGATTGTTGCCGGAATTTTTTTTAACCACCTCAGAAATGCTCTGCTATCCTTCCTTCATCCAAGTAATTAAAGCCCCCAAGCTATACTGGGCAAGGCAGCGACTAATGGGGTAAAAGTCTCCACCATTTCCTTTCTTACAATTTACCATAATCAGGTTGTTTGTGGGATTGGGGTGGGGGTCAGTGGACTGGAGCCTTGAGAGACTGTCAGTGATGAGAGAACAAGGACTCCTTTGGGGTCACAGCGAAAGAGGGCAGATGAATGCAGGTAATTGACCTAGTGACAGCCATGTCTGTTGGGAGGCAAGGGGAATGGACAGCAAGTAACGAAAGACATGGTGGCAACAGCAGAAAAATGCTACGGGCCCTACAGAAGATGAGGAAAAAAGGATAATAGATGGTGCAGAGAATTGACCACTGTGGGTTAAGATATATCCCATTTACCTCCCCACAAAGAAAGAAGAAAGAAAAACAAAATAGAGTGAATAACAACCTTCCACCATTAATTATTGTGGGGTGTTGAGGATTGCAAGCTTTCACCATGGGTAGATCACCCCGTGTAGTGCTTGGCCTAATGGGGCGGCATCTAAATTGAATGAATAAATAAATAAAATAAAGAAGTGTAAATAAACCATTTAGCAGGCAATTACCCTCATGAGAAGCTGATTTGGACCATGGAAGACACTGGATGTTCCTCCAGGGATTTGATATTCCTTTTAACAGGAGGTGCCAGGCTGCTGTTCCAAGTAATATGAATAAACATGGCAAGACCTGGAAACGGAGATGGATGCTGTCACTTATTAAACAAAGGCACTGTATTCCTCTCTATTGCACTCTCTTTCTCTTTTAATAATTCAGAACTGTGTGTTTCCAGAAGCTGTAATTACACATTGATGGTGCATGCCAAGCTTCACCCCAATGTTTATGCCTAAATAAATAGGGTATGCTCCGTGGCAACAGCATAAGATAGGACATGCCTTCTTAATTTTCCCAGAATAGGTCCTGAGATCCTTCTGCCAAACAAATCCAACTGAAGCTGCTGGTGGAGCGTAACTGCAACCTTCCAGTTCACCAATTGGAGTTTCCACACCTTTTGTTTTACTTAAAGCAATAATTGTGTTCTAATTTCGTCATGTTGAACCCACTTGTTTCATCACCTCATGCCCGCGAGGGGGGAAAAGAAAGGAGAAGAAAAGAGAGAGGAGAAGAGAGGAGAAGACAACAACAGCTTTGAAAAATTAATTTTCCATTTATTGTTTGTGGACCCCAAACGAAATTAACGAGACAGTCGCCTCTACTGCAGGTGTGTTGATGTGAGGCAACCAAGTTGATGCTTGTGCTGGGATGAACGTGAACGTACAACGTCTCCGTTCGGAGCGGTTGTGAAGAAAAATGATGAACCGTGTTTTAATTAATGGCACAATTTAGGAATCAATCCTGTCTGTGGGTGTTTAGAAGGAAAGGAACAGGGTGGGGTTCAACACTCGAGGGGCACCAGCAGCCACCAAAATGTGTCAGCCAAGCCTACAACACTTCTAATTAATTATAAGTCTCATTGGGACCCAACAACCAGCAACCTCAAACTCATGATATTTAATACCTTTTGCATTTGAAAAGTTTGTGGTTTTTGTGCCATTCAGGGCAGCTAACAACAAGCAGATGTGATGAAATAGGAGAAGATACATAAAATAAAATTACAATGATGGGACAAGTCTGGACGACCAATAAACATCCCACTCATGTTTCAACTATCTGTCTATATACAGGCATTTACTTTCCTTGTTATGTGTCAGGTAGCAACTGCCTGACCTTTCTCATCTTGAGTCACTCCTTGAAGCAATAGGTCAGCATTGTCCATAGGCCAAGGTGCTTGTTCAGTCCAGACTCCACGTAGATCGGTCAGCCTCAAGGTAGGGGCCAGGCACAGAAAAGGTTGAGGTTGGTCCAATTGTAAAAGGTTCTGAATATCTGGATAGGCAGCACAGGGAGAAGGGAGGAGATGAACACCCCCCCCCAAATATACCTTGGAATTTCTTCCCATTTTTTAGGAATCAAAAGCCAAAATCTTCCATATGTTAGATGGAGTAAGGGAGATGATGGTAGCTGCTCACTCTGGAATCCAAGTAGTGAATGAATTTTTAAAAGCCGCAGCTGCCAATTATTCCTTGCTGTAAGTCCTTCACAGCCAGTAAGAGACTACATTGCTTTTTGGGTCACACTGCTGCAAGCTTGTTAGGGCCAATGAGTTGCAAGCAGACTCATTTAAAGAAATGGCACAACTCAATAGCTGTACATAATAGCTACAATTACAAATGATTTTTTTCCTGAGGGAAACCCAATTTGGATTGAATAACTCAACCCCCTGAACCCCAAAGCTCTCCAAAAAATTTGGGGGCTTACAGGGGAGAGCTTTGGAAAGCTCTGCTGTAATTTCCATACTGCTAGATGCCTGGGATTGTATTTTTGAGTATATAAATGTCCAATTACAAATATTTTTTCTTGGGGTGGGTGGGAACCAATCTTCTCCACAATCATAATATCCAGGGTATTATGCTCCAAAACCCTGTCTGTCTGTATTCTGAAGTCCCCAAAGTAATTTTGTATGTTCATTTTCAATCACTATTTCAGGCTTATGATCCCACCAGTTCTTTGCTACGGGCAGGTGATAGTTCTGACACAAATTCCAGTGGACCATTTGAGCAACTACATTATGACACTGTTTGTAAGTGAGGCAAAAAATTCCCAACTTCTCCAGTAGGTATTGGAAAACTCACTAAAGAGGGCACTACCATTTTTTTAAAAGCTCGGTGGCCTTGGGGGCAAGATTTTTGGACACGCTTTATCTTGAAATTTAATCTGGATTTAAAGAGACGTGTGATAGAGCCCATAGTCTGCCAATGCATGCTTGTCTTCTTCAACTGTCTGCTTCACTTGCAGAAGAACTCTACCACCTAATTTTCTAGGTAAACACAGCCTATCAACATCACTGCGTGGATGTAATGCACAGTGAATGGTCATAAGTTTTCTTGTTTTCCTACCTGGACAATCTAGCTCCATCTGAGTCCAGTTTATAATGCCAGCAGTATACCTGATGACTGGTATGCCCCAGCTATTAATTTGTTGATGTTACCACCACTCAGCTTACGTTTTAGTACTTTTCTAACCTTTTGGATATATTCTTTACTGACCACATTTTTCACTTGCCGATGCTTGATATTATCTAGTTACAGTATGCCCAGATATTTATAGGCTTCAAACTGATGATACTTAATGGCTTGTCAATTTGCCATTTCAATTCCTTCACTCTCAGTGATTTTTCCTTTTCTCAGTGCCACTGTGGCACATTTGTTTAGTCCAAACAAATGACTACTAATATCAGTACTGAAAATTCGGGCTGTGCTGGTCAGTGAGTGTATTATTATTAAATTATCACACAGCTAACTACACTGGATTTTGTATTACAAATCATGAGTGGAATGCTTCCCAGGCATTTAGGACTACGTGATGTATAGGTGAATTATGCGAGCAGATCCCAGTAAGGTGGCTTTCAGCAGCTGACTGATAGTGACTATGTCAACTCAAATTTCTTCTAAATACCTGCTTAGCACTTTAAGCACTGCACCCAGAGTGCCAGTTACCACTGGGACCACCTGTAGCAGTTTATGCCAGAGTCTCTGAAGTTCAATTTTCAGATCCTGGTATTGGTTTATTATTATTATTATTATTATTATTATTATTATTATTATTATTATTATTATTATTATTATTATTATTATTATTATTATTAAAGTAGTAGTAGTATGCAAGAGGGATGAACAAGTGGGTGTAGCTCAGTCGGTTGGAGCTTTACAGACTACAGAATGAAGTATTAACAGCTCCACATTCCTCTGCTGTAGATGACTGCTCAGTACATGTGTGCAGGTGTTGTTGCGTGTTTTGCCAGTTTTGTGGCCATGGACAAGGGGCTCCTAGTCTACCACCTGAAGGAGGGACTAGCAGTGGTGACAAATATTTGGCACTCTAGATGTTTTGGACCACAACTCCCACAGTCCTTTGTCATTGGCAATCTAGGCTTGGAAGTCTGGGAGTTGTGGTCTAAAACATCTGGAATGCCAAACGTTTACCACCACTGGACTGGAGGAATCAATTCTGTTCTTAGAAAACCCTGGAAACTCAGAAGCAGTTTAACAATACAAAAGTATTCTTATCAAATGAGAAGATGTTGGAAGTGCAGGTAGATACCTTCAGCTCTGCACAGCAGTCCAGGAAACAGACAGCAGTGGAAATAAAGAAGAAAGCAAAGGAGGTGACTCATTTGTCCATTCCTTGGTATAATATGACTTCCACACTGTGCAGATGCCATTGGACAGAGATGACTCACAGATGTAATCATTTGACACAGTGTGTCATTTTTATTCAGGCCCAGCTAGTCTCAAGAAAGCTAATGGGCCATTCAGCTAAATCTCAAAGCCTTCTCCTTTAGGCCTTTCTCCATGTGGTTCACCAGTGGGTAAAATCTCCTTCATGCAGTTGCAGGTTGCCTGCAAAGTAGGTAGAACTGCCAGAATGGACAATTATGGCATTTGCAGTCCATATATATATTCTGGACTGCAAATGCCATAATTGTGTTCTGGATTGCAAATGCCATAATTGCATTCTGGACTGCAAATGCCATAATCTCATCTCTACAAGCAAGGATGTCTAAGCCTGTCTCAAAGCCTCTTAAAAAGCTGGAGATTATTATTATTATTATTATTATTATTATTATTATTATTATTATTATTATTATTATTATTATTATTATTATTATTTATACACCATCTTTTCCCTGATAAGGTGACTCAAGATAGCTCATGACATTAAAAGGAATAGTACATTTAATTTTGTTTTTAAAAAAACCTATATGGTAATTAAAATACAATTGAACAATTAAAAGCAAGTTAAGATGGAGGTCGTATGGAAAGGTAACCTTTTCCTAACCCTGTAGTTCTGTTTCAGCTTTTGTTTACCCGTCGCACTCAGTTTCAGGTTGTTTAGTGTGAAGTGTATGTTTTGTGTGTTTGCCTTGCATTTAAAAAAAAAAAAAACTCCTGAAAGAGCCTAACTTTCATGTGAAAAACTATGTCTTCAAGCGTTGACAGTTCCATCCATGACGACTCGGATTCCTTCTCCCGATGACTGCATTTTCACCTTCAAATCCCAAAAGGTCACCCAGAGGTGATGTTGTCATTAAAACATACCTGTTAAGTTGACCTAAAGCTGTAACATAAACAAAGCCTTTTAAAATGCAGGCACTTGAAAGTGTGTGTGTGTGTGTGTGTGTGTGTGTGTGTGTGTGTGTGTGTGTGTGTGTGTGTGTGTGTGTGTAAAAACAACAACACCCTGGCTCCAGTACCTAAACAATGAAAGAGTGAAAAAGAAGAAGAAGGCGAACCATGTAGAACAAATTCGTACAAAACAAAAGCTTGAACCTTACACGGGACATTTCATTGGGAAAGTTTTTACTTAAAGGAGTTTGATAGATTTTTCAGCACATTATCAAAGGGTAGCATGTAATTTTACCTTGTTGCGGACCTCCCCCCTCAATCGTCATAAGAAAGGAATGCATATCTTTCTCACAGCAAAAGGATAATTATACTTCTTTTAAAGCCAGCGAATGTGACAGTTGGGGTTTTAGTCCTGAAAAGTAACTTTTATTTCCCCGCTCAGATTTGGAAACTTAACCTTGAATCTGGTGGCATCTATCTGTTTTTTTAATAGTATGAGAACTAAAACATTTTCCCTTTGCCTTAAAACACACTCCTGACCTTATTTTCCAATATTTGAAAGGCAGACCTACAGAAGAGGGGCAGATCTGTTCGCAGTCACCCCAGAGTACAGGACATGTAATAAGGGGCTCAAACTGCAGGGAGCTAGATTCCATGTGAGAATCAGAAAAGCTGCCCAACTGTTAAAGCAGTAAATGTATTCTGCTTATATACCACTCGATACCACTTCAAGTAGTCTCTGGGCGGTTTACAGTTTTTAATTACAGTATACAGGCTACACATTGCCTCCCCCCCCCCCGCAAGCTGGGTACTCGTTTTACCTACCTCAGAAGGATGGAAGGCTGAGTCAACCATGAGCCTGCTACCTGGGATTGAACCGCAGGTCGTGAGCACAGTTTTTCCTGCTTTATAGGCATTTTACCACTGCACCACAGGGCTTCAATGGAACGAGGCAGTAGTGAGAGCTCCAACACTAGAGGCATTCAAGAAAAAAACTGGACACCCATCTGTCAGTTCTGCTTTGGATGCCTGCATTGAACAGGGGGCTGGACCTAAGCCTTTCCAATGCAATTATTCTATGATTCTATGTACTCTTCTTTTGCCCCTACTAGACAACTAAAACCACCTGCCTTCAAATATTTTGATGAGGGAATTATAAATGTTTAGAAGTTTAAAATTCCTCATTTATCCATCTACTTCAATGTGCACTTCATTCTGGATCTTCATTTGGTCCCACACTATTCCATTTGATTCAGTCTGGAGACGACTACAAACTGATTGCAATAGATGGGCCTTTGGCCTGATCCAGCATGGTTCTTCTTATTTTCTTATGATTTGTCCCAGTTCGTCACAGTTTGTAAAGGCTCCCAACCCACCACCTCCTCTGGCTCAATCAGACACTCACCAGACCCAGCTTGTCTCAGTAAAAAAAGAAGAAAAAAAAAAAAAAGAAAAGAGAAGAGAAACAAGGTCCTTTTGTTTCACCTTTGATATATTTCTTAATGGCTAAAACTGAGATAGTATTTTAAGCATTTCTAATATTTCCTTGTTTTTGTCCTTCTTCACTAACACCACCCCCAAATTCACAAGGATGACAAACTCCAGAAGAAAGCCTGAAAGGCAGATGAGTCCCCCTTCCAAAAAAAAGGGGGGGGAGAGAAATAAACATTTCATTTCAAGTTTTTCAGCATCAAAGAGATGCTGTTTACTTATTCACACTACATGTGATGCCCCATCAGAGAAGCGTTTCTTTTAATGAGCTGAGATGGAATTATTATTCTAATAATGATAGTTTTCTTTTTAAAAAAACTGAGAAATGGGGAACCCATTTATCCGGCTTCTGCTCCCAACCCCCTCCCTCCCAACTTAAAAATGATGTTAAATATATACTTTCGTTTGACTTCATAGGCTTGGTATTTCCAGTTTTGAAAGCATCTTGGATCCTCGGCCAATATTTTTAGCATGGCAGCGACTGATACAGTCACATCGTATCCATCTTTGATATGATTTAGAATCAAAAAATAAACACAGTAATTTTCTGGCTGCCCAATAGACTTTATGTTGAAACCGAAAGTGGCTGTTTAATCGTCTTAACAACCCCGGCTCCCTAAGAGGCTGAAATTATTCCCCAAATCAAAGGACCTTTGTTTCTTTGCTGCTTCAATCCAAACTCATTTTCGGGGCCAAATGTTGGACGGATCCAGGAATATCCTTTGAATTCCTGCAGACTTTGGGCCAGATGTGAAGAGCAAATTCTTTTTTGTGCATTTCCTTCACTAAGTTTCCCTGCACCCTGATTTATGCCAAGATCACCGGGATATGCTGTCTGTTCTAACAATCCACCAAACTCCAAATCTTCCCCCAAATACTGGTGCATTCCACGCAGTTCCGGGTACATCTATATTTCTTGTGTCCACCCTATCTGCATACCACAAAGGCCCTTTGTGATGAAGTTTCTGGGAGTTTACACACACAACGAGTATATAGAAATGCCACACTGATCATGGATAGATTCTCCCTCGGTGTGCATACAATGAACTTGTGTATGCCAGCAGTTGATGTAGTATTCATTTAGTCGTGGAAGGACTTTAAGAATGTAAAGAAAACCAACAGCGGTATAAAAATAGCATGGCCATCAACAATGAAACTGTAAAAGAGACTAGCCATAATGCTAGTGCTTCCTGAACCTATCGGGATCGAACTTGGGTTGTGAGCAGAGGCTTGACTGCACTTTAACTTCAGGACTCATTTGTTGCCTTCAGCAAATCTGTTACCATCCATTGCATACCCAACACCATCATGATTTCTTCAAATGCCTACTTGGCCTATTGAATCCAAAAGTTTCTTGGGTGGATCAAAGCAGATAAACAAGCTATGGATGGAGTTTGGGAATGGCATCAAAATGTGCCTTTACAGTAGGACCCCAGTATCCGCTGGGGATTGGTTCCAAGCCTTCCCGTGGATAATGAAAACCGTGGATAAGAGAGAACAGCAAAATGTCCCCAAAACTGCTGTTCTGTGATAGTTTGCTTTACAGCTGCTGTTTTGCAACAGTAGCTTGCTTTACAGCTGCTCTTTGTGACAGCAGCTTGCTTTGTGGCTGATGAATCATTTATTTATTTTTCCTCTGCCAACCCTGGATAAACGAATCAGTGGATAATGAATCAGTGGATATGGGGGTCCTACTGTACTCCATTTTCCTAGAAATACTGAGGACCTTCTACACATGATGAAGGGTGAGACAATCTTTTCTTCTGGTGAGCAAGTCCTATCTTTCCATGAAGGAACCTGATTGCATCTGGCCATTGGCTAGATGCATTTCCTGCACACACCCCTGTCAACCGAAGCCAAACTTCCCACAATCATTTGGAGTTAGTGTCACAGACTATCTGCAGACACCCAGTTGACTCCCCTCTGCAATCATTTTTAAAATATTTATTAAACCAAGGAAAGACTTTTTATAATACATTCTTTGAGCCATCTGGAGAATGGGGGAAGCAAGGCTAATTCTGCATGATATGGAAGCACCTTTCTCCTGAACACACTCAACACACACAAACTCACATTGCATGCTGGTAACCCATCTGCTAGCATGTCAGCTGTGGAGAAGAGATTGTTATATGTTGTCAAGTTGCCTCACATTTGTGGTAACCTTATGAAAGACTGACCTCCAATATGTTCTGTCTTTGTCCACCCTGCTTTGCTCATCCACACTCAGGACTGTGAGCTTCTTTATGGTGTTCATCCATCTCATACTTGGTGCTGCTCTTTTCCTGCTGCTTTTGACAGGGATAGGCCTTGAACCACAGGACTCACTGTTAGGTAGGGCTTAAGTCACACAAGTACTTCAAGTCAGACTAGAGTAGTTCCCCCACCCCCATTGACTTGTACTCAACTTACAACGTGGAACCAGACCACCTTTTCCCTTTATTTTCTAGAAGGGAAGCTTGGTTTTCAGACTTGGGGCTTACAGCTTGGGACCTGATACCAAAGGCTTGGACTCAGACTTGAGACTTGGTACCAAAGAGTGGGACTTGGACTTGGCAGCTCAAACCCAAAGACTTGCCAATAGAGATGGGCACGAAACGAACAATTTTTTGTTTCCATTTCCATTTTTTCATTTCGTTACATAACGAAACGACAAATGAATTTTGTCTCTAAAATGAAACAAAACGAACACAAACACTGGAATTTTTGTCGTGCGTTTCATTTCCGTTACTGCAATATGAGTGAATTGCTTAAAATCCTTTAAAAATCACAAAAATTGAAATAAATGGTAACAAAATGGTAATGGAATGAATGAAAATGAAAATGATTTTTTTGCAAAAATTCACGAAAAACGGAAATGAACCAAAACGGACCCTCCAAACGACAAATGACAAACAAAATGCCATTTTTCTGATTCGTGCCCATCTCTACTTGCCAACATTCCTGGCCTTCAACTAATCATAGTGCTATTCTCTTTTCCACGAAGAGAGGTAGGTTCCAAAACATTCTGTAGTGGGGAATCAAGGAAGCGTGTCCAATGGCAGTCCTCTGGCGTGTGGCAGATTTTGGCCTTGCCTGGAAAGGAAAGCAGCACCTTCTGTGAGTAATGCACATATAACGCACATGAAACATGAAAAATATAGAATCATGGTGTTGGAAGGGACCCACAACCCCCTGCTCAATGGAGGGATACAAAACATTCCTTAATCATTTGCTGAAAATGCATTATGCTTCCCCCCTTTTTATCACAATTATGTAGTTGAACAGGATAGTAGTAGTAGTAGTAGTAGTAGTAGTAGTAGTAGTAGTAGTAGTAGTAGTAGTGGTGGTGGTGGTGGTGGTGGTGGTGGTGGTGGTGGTGGTGGTGGTGGTGGTGGTGTGCTGTTAAGTCAGAAATAATTTTTTCAAACTAAGTGAGATTATTCATTTATTAGATTTCTACACTACTCATCTAGCAGCAAGGGTACTTGGGGCTACTCACTCCCCAGTGCCTTCCATGGCAAGGCTGAGGATTTGAACTCATGTCCCCAGAATGCTAGTCCATTACTTCTACCCATTTCACCACACTGGTTACTTAAAAGTGATGGAATCAAGATTCCACTCCCTTTCTATTTCTAAAGCTGCTTGGGTGACCTTGAGCCTGTTACCTTCTGCACGGGACCTACCTCACAGGGTTTATGTGGTGATAAAACAGGGAGGATGGGACCGAAGAAACATTTCACCCTTTTGTGAGGTAAGATATAACCAAGTGAGGTGATGGGAAGCACATTGACTTGATAGAGTATAATTACTGGGTTTTTTATTCTGCTTGCTTTATGGCAGGTTTCCAGAAAAAAAGCAACTAATCTCATATTATTACATGACATAACACCACTCCTAATACCCTTGTCTCAAGGCCAAATTTTCTTCCTGACAATATCTCTGGAAAATCACTGCTGGATCATATCACCTTTTGTCTTCAGCCTCATCCTTTTGCTTGGGGAGGACAAAAATACATGTTGGCAAGCCTTGATAATGCAGCAAAACCAAAAAGTCAATATGTAAATGTATAAAGATTTTTTTTTGTCTCAATCGACAAGAGACTGAAATGGGCCAAAATGTGTTTCTTTCCCAGAGTAAAGGGACTCCCAGTTGGATTGGTTGCTGCAGTAACAAAACCGACATGCAAACTGAACCTCTGATTAGAATCTGGAAGACCGAGATAAAAGGTTTATCTCTGTAACAAGGGCCATTTTGATGGCATATTAGATGGTGGGGTGGGGTGTTTGCCTAAACCTGCCTCTTTCTTAGCTTTTGTCATTGAGGGAGCTAAAGAGAGAGAGAGAGAGAGAGAGAGAGAGAGAGAGAGAGAGAGAGAGAGAGAAATAATCTTTCCTTTTAAGTGAATTTAATGGGCTGTGAATAAATATGCAAATAGAGCTGGCTTTTGGCTTCAAAGTCGTGTTTCGCCGACTCTGTGTTTGAGGTGAAATATGAGTGCTGATTTTGCAGTGCTTGTTGTACTTTCCTCCTATATTGTTGTTGCTGCTGCTTATTTATGCATTTTAAAAGTATGTTTACCTTATCTATCTCCTAAAAAAGACCCCAAGATGGCTTAAATCATTAAAATGACCATGTTTGATCACTAAAACAGTTGTGCAAATAACAGTTATTGTTTAAAAAAAATACAAGACTGGTATTGCGTAACAGATACAAGTTTTAACGAAACAGTATCAGTTAACTATCAATGTAATATATTTGCTATTCCTAACATTTCCCTTTTTGTAGCTCTGATGGTGTTCTTTTATGTTGTTATTATTATTGTTCAAAAATGCCAAAGGCAGCCAATCAAATTAATGAAAACATAAATTAGGACTGCTATTAACTATTGACCTAAAACCTCAGCATCTGTTAAGTATCTGCACAGTATGTATGATGTTCCCATTACTGTCATTTTTTGTAGGTCTGAGGACGTTATTTCTGAGATCATCATCATTATCATTTTGCACTTCTATCATCATCAACATCATTTTTATTACTAATCCCACCTTCTTATTTCTCTGTGTTGCTGCAGCCTGCAAAGGAACAAGTCTGAAAATTAGGATTCAAGTCCTGAAAAAAAGAATGAGTGAGTGCGAGGTCATGTTTGCAAAATCTCCGATATTTGGACTTCCAAGAAACAAATTAGCACATATTGACAATTGTTTTGAATTGATGGCCAAAGGTCTATTTTAACTGATAGCCAAAGGTTTTATTTTACTTATTTTAATTTCTTGTCTTGATCTTTGGCACTTTGGCATTTTTGTACTTTCTTTTTTTAATGTTCCTTGTTGATCAAAAGCCAACTTCTGTCAGATAGAGTTTCCTTCAATGTCTAATCAGAAGACCCAGGGAGGTTGCACTCAATAGCCTTATAGGCCCCTTCCAACTCTATGTTTCTATGTGTTGTTGTTGTTGTTGTTGTTGTTGTTGTTGATGATGATGATGATGATGATGATGATGATGATGATGATGATGATGATGATGATAATAATAATAATAATAATAATAATAATAATAATAATAATAATAATAATAATAATAATAATAATAATAAAAAATTGTGATATTTTGAACCCCTTTTATCAGCTGATTTTATGTTACAGTCCATTGCCTTGCCCAATTGACAGATAAATGAATGTGCATACAGAAGATATGGCCATGACAAGGTATGATGGCGTTGGAAATTGTCCTTCTTGATGTGGAACCCTGTCCAGCAATCATAATATCATTAAGTTGGAAGGAGCCTCCATCAAGTGCTTCCTGATGCTCAACCATGGAATGAAAATCGATGGATGTTGTCCATGCAGTTTTCTATGTTTCTTTACAGCTTCCCTTGTGTAGGCCGAGATTTCCATTAAAAAAAAATATTATGGCTTGCTGGATAACGCTAGGTCCTGTGTCTAATAAAAACAGTTAAAAAGTAGTAAGAGTTACTTCCATCTTTTGTAGGACCCTCATGTCTGCGGGATCTGTATCCATAGTTTTTCTTTTCACAGTCTAAAAATATTAAAAATATTTTAATAACCCTAAAAAGACAAAACTAGAAATACATATTTTAATAACGTATTTGCCAGAACTGGCCACTAGAGGGCCAGTTGCTTAAGAATACTGTCTCTGGCTCCTTCTAGTGGCCAGTTCTGGTAAATGCCTTATGAAAATATGAATTAAGTCCACATGCAGAATCTTCATATCCATATAACAAATCATCAATTCATTCGGATATGCATGAATTCATGGATGAATTCAGCCCTCCATCACAAACATATAAGAATTATACCTACCTAGACTAAGTGGGAAGGGCTTTTGCAATCTAAGTAGCAATAGCAGTTCTGGCCTGTTCAGCTCTCCTGCTCTTTCTGATTCATACCTCTTACAGCCTTGCTCTTTCTTGGGCTGTACCAATATTTTTTTACTTAGTTTAGCAAGTTATAGTTAAGAGTAGGTCCATTAGAATCAATGGGACTCCATTTCTAGTCTCAACTTGTAGGGTTCTTCTTGTTGGAATTTTATGTAAAACTTCATATGCTGTCTATAGTTTGTTTAACTGGGAGAGACTTTTCTAGGTTGAGGTGATGGTTTATCAAGCACTAATCAATAATACTTTCCCGACTTTAATTTCAAGACAGCCCTACCTCTCTGCTGTGTACTTATTTTCCCTCCCTTTAGACTGTTCTTGGCAGTTGTTTTGTTGCTGACGATCTCTTCAATTGGTTGCTAACTATTTGTGCAATAAAGAAAGCTTACATGCATAACCTCAAGTAGTTGTAAGTAAAGAAATGATTTGTATTCTTTCTTCTACAAGAAAGAGGTGGACACTGGGGAACTAGTGGCTATTCCCCTCTGAGAGTCTATGCACTTCTACAGTGGAGCACAAGAGATTTTTTATAGCAGAAATACAAAACTCTCCAACACTTTTTACATACTTAAGACCTCCATCTAGAGTCTTTTGGACCCTGACTACGTATTTATAAGTGAAAAGAAGGGGGGATGCTTGCGAATCACCAAATGGAACAATGACGGGCTGCAAGAAGTATTCTCATTGGACACAAATTATGAACTGCAATTTCCTTTTCCAGTTTCCCACAAAGGCCATGTGCAAGTTTTAAAGTAGTTCTGTTTTTGATTTAATGATGAAAATGTGAGATTATATTTAAAAAAGAAAGAAAAATAAAACAAAATAAAACAGCCACTTGTATTTTTGAAGGGTAGCTAGCTAAATAAAAAAGTCACTTACCTCCTTCACCTAATACATATTTTCATGTGAGTGCAATACTGAGTAATTTAATTGACATAATTAATTGGGGGGAAAATTAGGAATGACAAATTCTGGGCATGATCTGGCCAAAATAAAATACTCTCTAAGTGCCCCATAATTTAGCAAGAACTTGTGCTGTGTGTCAGTTAAGAAAATGAAGCATGGGCTAAAATCCTAGTCCTACACCAAGTTTTATTCAACATTTGATGAAAAAAAAAAGTAAGATGAGGTATGCCATTGGTACTTCCTGCCCTCATGAGTAATGCACGTTGCGGGGGGGACCAATTGCATTTATAAACTGATGGAGTCTGATCTCTATGCAACAAACCAGGAAAGGGACCTTGGTGTTCTGGTGGACAGCTCAAGGAATGTGTCAACCCAGTGTGCCGCAGCTGTGGAAAAAGCAAACTCAATGCTAGGGATTATTAGGAAGGGGATAGAAAATAAGTCAGCAAGTGCCATTTTGCCTCTTTATAAATCTATGGTGAGGCCCGATCTGGAGTACTGTGTACAATTCTGGTCACCATCCCTCCAGAAGGATATTATGGAAATGGAAAAAGTGCAGAGGAGGGCAACCAGAATGATTAGGGGATTGGAACACCTTCCTTACCATCTGAGACTGCAATGGCTGGGCCTCTTCACAAAGCTTCTGATTGGCCATCGCCAGGGAGAGGGAAAGATGATGCATCATAGGCTGTTTCCTGGTTGGAGTTTCACCCCACGCAAGGTAACGGAAGGTAAGACAGTGGTTGATTTTGTTCCGGAGGGTGGGACTGCATTTTGAACGCCTGCTGTGCTGGCATGTTTCATTTCAGAACCATTCCCCTTCAAAATGAAACGCCCATGTCTAATGCTGATGTATGCTCCCCCCCCCAAATTCATTTTTGCCGATGATTTTGTTTTTTACCTATTCCCCCCCCCTCTTAAATTCTTTCTTGATTCTTTGATATACTGCTGTATTGTATTTTAATTGTTTGCTTCAACCCTTGTTGTTAACCACCTGAAGTTCCCTGGGAAGACGGGTGGTATATAAAATAAATAAATAAATAAATAAATAAATAAATAAATAAATAAATAAATAAATAAATAATATGGGAAATGATTTTAAAATGAAACAGACGTTGGAATTCTATGCAAAACTGGGATAGTGGTGGTACAGACTGTATATTCTCCTTAGATGACAGAATATACAACTTGGAAAAGTGGTTTTTAAAACCACAACTTCCAAAATTCCCCTGGCTGCACAGACAGTGACTAGTGTTGGAATTTTCCTATTTGTTTTTTTTTTTACTCAAAAATATCTCAATTCAGGGAGTTCTACTTGACAGAAATACACCTTACAAATGCCTAAATGTGGTCACCTGAGAGAGAGGCCTCAACGGGAAGGTTTTGAGGCCAAGCTGGACTGAGCTCCATGTAGCTTCCTGTTCAGAAAGGAAGCTCGTAGCTATCACTGGGAGTCACAACTACAGTCGGTGCCTGTCTGCCAGGCAGAGCTCCCAGACTGGAGAATTATGAGTTATGAACATAGTTACCAGCACCTGCTTGGAAAGAGCCTTTCTTTCCTACTACTTAACCTTTGCTTTCCTTTGGGTGCCCGCCAAGAGTGTTACACAGCTCATATTTACTTATCTGATTACAAAAATAAGATTATTCGTTTGTATAATTCCATTTCTAACTATGAGTAAGACCGCTAATAGGCAGCTGTTCAAGAAGAAAGCCAAATCCACTGTTGTCTAAACACATCGACAATCCAGAGCAAATCTGTGGATCTCCAGGGAAGTTACCGCAGGTGTAAACAGATGCAAAGGAGAGCAGAGTCTAGGCCACAGTTTCTACAAAATAAGCATTCTGTTTTTGTTATGGGCAACTCCTGTGCTAATGAAATCATCTAATTAGATCGTGTTGATGGATGTAGTGTTTAACCTGAATTAAGATAGTATCCTCCCCTCCCCCTAAATTCTCCACGAACAAATCACCTCAATTGTCTTCCTTTATTTCATTAACTCAATGTGGGCAAAGCATGGCTGAGTTAATGTTTCTTTTGCCATCTTTCTAGCACCAGTTAACAACACAACACTGTTGATTTCAAGGCACAAACATAACCAGGTTTGTTTCCTAAGATACAAAGGAAAGCAATAGATGTACAGACCCTTTCCAACTCAAATTATTCTATGATTCTATACAAGTGATGCCTTGATGGCCATTGAAACCCTTCAGAGGTCTCAACTAGGGATGGGCATTTCGTTTCAGAACCAGTAGGTTAAAAATGAACCATGCAAGCCCAGGTGGTGCTTGGAACCATCTGGTACATGCGGAGCCAATTGCTTTACCTTTCTCTCTGTTGGCACAGAGCTGAGCTGCAATGAGGAAGCACACTGCAACATCCTCTTTCCTCCTCTGTCTTTGCCGGCTAATTAGGAGCTGTGCAAGGACAGGCATCATCCTGCCTCCCTATCTGATTGGTCAGCACCACAAAGGAAGAAAAAATGAGGAAAGCGACATCGCAGCATGCTTCCTCATTGCAGTTTAACTCTCGTGTGAGCCCAGAGAAAGGTAAAGCAATTAGCTCCATGTTTATCAGACGGTTCCGAGGACCACCTGAGCTTGCGTGGTTTGTTTTGTAACCCACTGGTTCCAAAATGAAATGCCCATCCCTAGTTTCAACCTTGGCCTTTCAGGGTTCCCCTCATGGCTGTGCCCCCTTCCCCATGATGCCATCATGTGATTATTACCTCATTTCCCTATGAGTTACAGGTATTAAGACCTTTCAACTCAGTTGTTATAGGGGAGAGGGAAAAGATTCCATGACTAAGTCATTATTATTCATTTTTTATGTAAAAATCATTTTTAAAATATTTTTTAAATACCATATCCCATGATTTCATAATTTATGTTTTTGTCATTATGTGTTTGTCTAAACGGAGATCAGAAACTGTCTTTTAAAATCTTGTTTAGTGATGGGGATGCATTGAAAAACAAATTATGTTATCAGGGGGATTTGGGCAATTGGTCAAAATTCATTGATTCTTATTCATCATAAATGGAATCCCCCAACAAATACGAATTGATGGATTTTAATTGATTTTTGATTCATCAATTCGTTGGGCAATATAATGGCCCTCAAGTCACCTAGAGACACCAAAACTGGAGGGATATATCATCTTATGCTCCTCTACAATCCCTCCAAGTTTGGCAGAGATTAGATGCTTGAGTTAAGATCCCCCAATAAGGCACTCTTAAGAAAAGATCTTTACAGACACCTAGAGACTCCAAACTGGCAGAGAAGCTTGCTCTGATTCTCCTCTACAATCTCTTTAAGTTTGGTGAAGATTGGGTTTCCTCCACCCAGTTTCTAGGGGTCCCCACTTTGTAGGTATATAACTCAGATGTCTGAAATCCAGTTTTCACCAAACTCAGGTGGATTGTAACGGAGAGTTGGAAGAAGCCTCTCTGAAGTTTGCTGTCTCTAGGTGCACAGGGGGAACTTTTCTGGGGTGGTCTCTTTAGGGATACATAGCTAGGACGTCTGAGACATGATCCTAATTAAACCTTTAGGGCTTGTAGAGGAAAGGCAGGGGAAGAATCCCTAAAAATTTGGGGCCTCTAGATGCCATGAGGACATTTTATAACATTTTAAAAGGGGAGATGAATCAATTCATCAATTTGTTGAATTGTTGATTGATCATTAGAAATTCATTGGTTTGCCAGTGCATCCACCCTCACAACTCAAAAATCATGATAAATCACCAGCTTGGTTTGTTTGCTGCTATGTCAGTTTCCTTCCTTCCTTCCTTCCTTCCTTCCTTCCTTCCTTCCTTCCTTCCTTCCTTCCTTCCTTCCTTCCTTCCTTCCTTCCTTTGTTTCTTTGGAAAAAAGTAACAATTATTTTGACTTCAATATTTCTATATTTGTGTTTCAAATATATATATTTAAAAATACATGCAGATTCCGTTTGGGTTCAAGAAAAATAAAAGTTTTATTTAATTTATTTATTTATTTATTTATTTATTTTCTATCACACCTTTTTCCTTAAAAGGACTCAAGGTAGCTCATGTCATGAAAACATTATTTGAAAAGCCAGAAGGCATAAATATATTTAAAAAGTAATCAATACTAAAACACATTTTAAAATACCAAAGCACATCAATTCATTTAACACCGTCACAGTCATTAACAAAAAAATACCAGTCTGAAGAGAAAAGTCTTTGCTTGCAGAAAGTCAGCATAGATGGTTCATTTGTCTGTTTGGGACTGTGCCTCACACACACACACACACACACACACACACACACACACACACACACACACACACACACACACACACACACACACACACACACACACACACAGTCATTTTCATCCAATTCCCCATTCCAGCCCAAGGATTGTACCCAGAATGACCCACCCCCACTCTCTGCAGTTTGACCCCCCTCCCGCCCAGCTAATCCCCTGTAAAAAGTTTGGTTTTCCCAAACAGCCATCAGTGCATCAGTCAAATGCAGCCAAGCAGGTGACATTTAGCTGACTCAGCACTTCACCCAGTTTGACCGCTGGCGCTTCTCAAAAAGATAATCACCTCCTCGGGAGCCTCAAATGGCTCGCAGCTGAAATAGGGTCTCTGACAGCCCTAAAGACAGGGTTTTCCTTCTCTCTCCAGGTACTCAGGAATGCATTATTCAAAAGATATGAAGGGGAGGGGAATAAAATGCAATACATAATCTGATTCCTTTACTTGTATCTCCCTGATACAGATGTTTTAAAATAATCCAGTGCTTTTGTCACAGATTCGTCCACCTTGATCCAAAGCTATGGATAGGCAAGAGCAAAAATAAATATTAGGGGAACGTAACTGGATGCAGATAATGTGGTGATTCCTATCTTTACAGCCTGATTTTTTGTGTATTGTATGCCATTGTTGCTTGGTTGTTTCATGTATTTAAAATATTTAAAACCTGCATTTTTCCTTAAAAAGGACGTAAATTAGCTTAAAACATTTATTTACTTAATTATGTACAGTGGACCCTTGTATAACAAACAGTTTGTATAACATAAAATCTGTAAAACATAAAAAATTACGGATATAGGGGAAATTTGCTTAACAGAATCATCTATGGGGCAAATCCATACAACATAAAAATGGTCGCAATTATTGATTACTCTGTTTTCAATGCATTCCTATGGGAAATTTGTATAAAGGAAAATTTGCTTAACAGAATTTCATTTGGAATGAATTAATTCCTTTATGCAAGGTATCACTGTACTTACTTACTTACTGATTTTGTATGGCAGAGCAGAATGCAGCGTTACTATGTAAGATGCCATGAGGAAAATATAACATATGTATAAAATGTAAACCATTAAAATAATAAATTCTACAAGTTTTTAAAAACACCCATTACAACAGTTTTTTTAAACAGCATTTACATTCGTATCAATAAGTATACAATACTAAAGGATCAATACCGAAACAAAGCAAAAGTGCATCACAAAAGGTCAAAACAGGCATTCAAAGCTATAAGGCACAACCATGCATTTAAAGCCCCCACTTAGGCAGCCCACCACTCAGGGAAAACTTGCCTGAAGAGAAAGGTTTTTGCTTACTTGTGGAAGGGCAGCAAAGATGGGGCCAGCCTGGTTTCCAGTGGGAGGGAGTTCCAGAGTCTGGGATCAGCAAAAGAGAAGGCCCTTACCAGAGGATGCTACAGGAAAGATAGGGAGGCAATGGGAGTGCTTTGGAGGGAGGCTTTGGAGGGGGCTCTCTCTCTCTCTCTCTCTCTCTCTCTCTCTCTCTCTCTCTCTCTCTCTCTCTCTCTCTCTCTCTCTCTCTCTCTCTCTCTAGGCAGCCACCTGTTATCTAACAAATGGCCCCATGATCTGACAAACCAATTTACAGTGGAACCTTGACTTATATGCTGCTTGACTTGCATCATATTTGACTTGCAGCAAGAAGGGGCCTGTTTGACTTGAGTCACAGGCTTTGACTTACAGCTCGGAGCCCCGGCGCAAGGCACCGGAATCGGGCAGCAACCACGACCCAGCATCGCGGCTGCCGCCTCCAAACTGCTCCTGCGTTCTTCCTCTCCTCCGGCAGTGGAGGCTTCAGCAAGTCCAGCTCCGAGCACCTGGAGCTGGTCCTTGGCCTCACCGAAGCCGCCACTGCTGCTGGAGGAGAAGAAGGGCTGGGAGCTCCGGGCTGGCCTCGCTGGTTAGACAGCCGACTCAGTCTTGTAAAAAATCTGGCTGCAGAAGTCTGGTCCACAATGGAAGCATTTTAGTTGGGGAGCTGTACAGTTGTGGGACTCTAATGGTAAGCATAGGGTTGTTCAGAACTTGGAATGTCAGGTTAAAAATCAGTAAAACTTAAATGTTAGACATTGTTGCTATGAACATTAAAAAGTGGAGGCGTATAACTTGTGGACTATAATTCCACTGCCTCCCCCTCTCTTTGAAGAGACATTTCATTTACATCCCCGGAAGGAATCTCCTGTCCCAGTCAAATTTGTGTTAAATTGCTGTTTTCGAGGGTCTTTTTCATCATCTGGAATGGATTAATCCACTTTCCCATTACTTTCTATGGGAAAAGTTTGTTTGACGTAAGTCATGTTTGACTTATGTCTAGACCTCTGGAATGGATTAATGACGTAAGTCAAGGTTGCACTGTATTGGTTTGTCAGTTCATGGGTGGCGATTCGTGATTTGTCAATGTTGACAAACCACAAACCATAACGGACTCCCACTTCGGCCATTCGTTCCATGTTCTAGTTCTAGTTAGAACCATCACGTTGGAATTCTTCCCCAATGGTTACACTGCTGTGGTGTGTCCCAGGAAATGCACAAGACAAAAAGAAGATCAATATCACGTCTACCAAAGAACTATACGGCATTTGTTTTGATATAATCGTGCAGTTATGACATGCTGACCTTTGTGTGTTTTGTATCACAGGGATCTACCCCCACCCCCTCAGTCCAGGACTGTCTAGGATTGAGAAGCTGCCAACCTGTTAACCTGTAATAAAGATTTTTAGAAAAAAAATCTAATACAGTAACTACTGCAAAATTACTACCGCAAGTAATAAAATAATATTTAAAAAATTAGTGGCCTATAAAGGTATCACTATATCCTAGTCTTGCATCTGTTAATTTGTGTTGTCCAAGAGCTTTATTACAAGATGGGGACTGCCATGACCCATAGCCTTAGGTTTGCTGGGAGAATAGATTTCCAGATGCTGGTATTTTGTGAAAAAAAGGACCAGTCAGCAATCTCTGGAAACTCTAGAGCTTTGCTGGTACCCCTATATGCATTGGCTGCATCCCTTCAAACAGTTCCCACAGCACAAAACAGGTGCTGAGGGTTCATATTCAATAATTGCTGTCTCCCTTATCAGGCGGCAATTGAGTATCTCTGTGGGATGCCAACAGAAGGTATAACTCAGTGTTGGTGTACCTATGGCACGGGTGCCAAAGGTGGCACTCAGAGCCCTTTCTGTGGGCACCCGACATCGCCCCTTCACGGCCACCTGTATTCAGGTTAAATCGTTGGATTGGCACTTTGCGAAAAATTAGTGGGTTTTGAATTGCAGTTTGGGAACTCGGTCTCTAAAATGTTCGCCATCACTGGTATAACTCATTAAGCTGGGGGGGGGGTGATGTAGCCTTGTTTATCACTGTGATTCCCTGGCTCCTTTCTATGGTGATGCAGATATCTGAACCCTGAATCGCAGTCCAACACCCCTCTGCTACACCACACCAGCTCTCCTACATGGTTTATTGCCATGAAAAAGGATAATAATTGGAAACTCCATATTTGGTCAATTAGAAACATCAAACAAGAACAACACAAGGCAACTTACAGAGTGAAATTGGGGTGGGGGAGAGTGTCCCGTAATTTCCTTGAATCGGTCATTCAGACAGTTTGCCCCTCACCCTCGGCAGATTTCCTTCTGTTCAGACGTGAAGTCAGGTCAAAGAGACTATTATTGTAATAGCTAATTATGCCTCCTGTTTGGCCGGAGATGTGGACCGAGGGATACATCTGGAGGCCAACAGTTTGGCCGGTGCTGCTTCTGGTTATTAGATGTGTGTCACTGAGCAAAGTTGGGATCAAAGTCCCCCAATGCGACGGCCAAGGGTCATGAAGCAGGAGCTAAATCTAATGGGCTGGACCTGGCGTGAGCTAAGAGGAAGCTGGTAATGAAAGGCCATTAGCCAGAAGCTCCACCCGACCACTGGAGCAAGGCGGAGAGGAAATGTATTTTGGTCCTGAAGATCTTGGGCCTGAGAAGAACCTGCTTGGAAGACTGTTGAAGCCTGAGTTAGCATGCAAGGAAGAACTATCTATCTATCTATCTATCTATCTATCTATCTATCTATCTATCTATCTATCTATCTATCTATCTATCTATCTATCTATCTTCCTTCAGATAGCTAGGACCTAAAAGGAGTTGCTGTTCTTATTTTGGAAGAAGGTGTGTCCTCACTCTCTATCTCTCTCTTTTTGGCAAGGGGGAATATTTAGCTGGCAAAGCTCATAAATCAAATCATCATCATTAATAATCAAAGGGAGACATTGTGGGAAATGATGAATTAATCATGGGTGGCAAGAGAAATACCTCTGCATGAGCTGAGCTATTTTCTTTGTTTAAAAGAGAGCAGAGATGTGCGTGGGAATCTGGTTCAAGGCTTCTCTAGATGAACCACTGCTCCAGTAAAACTACTCTTCAGCAAATGCCATTTTGGGGCCAAATAACCACAAAGCCTGATCCAGTAAAATTCATGCATTTTCCATGCCTTCCTCATCTATCTATCTATCTATCTATCTATCTATCTATCTATCTATCTATCTATCTATCTATCTATCTATCTATCTATCTATCTATATCTAGAGATGGGCACAAAATGCCAAAATGGCATTTCGTGGCCGTTATTTGGGCCCTGGGGTCTGCTGGAAGCAATTGATGGGACCGGCGTGAAGAGGGTTACAGGTTTTAGATTTTTGGGCATTGAGTTACAGCAGGATCTGTCCTAGAGTGTCAACACAAGGGGGCTTGTGAAGAAGGCTCAGCAGAGACTATTTTTCTTGAGAAGTTTAAGGAAAAAACATCTTCCACAAAAGCTGCTGCTGGCCTTCTATCATTGTGCTATTGAGAGTGTGCTTACTTATCAGTTATGTGTATGGTATGGAAGTTGTACCCATTGGGATAGGACAGTGTTGTAAAGAATCATAAGAATTGCAGAGAGTATTGTGGATTGTTCACTCCCCAGTGTCCCCACACTAGAACAAATTTATACTACCAGGTGCCAGTGGAAAGAAGTAGAATATATTAAGAGATCCATCGCATCCTGGTCATTGCCAATGAGTTGCTGCCATCAGGACAGAGATAGAGAGTACTGAGGGTGAGAACAAACCATCTCAAGAATAGCTTCTTTTTTAGACCAATATTGGCCTTAAATGGAAATTTTGGACTTTGAAGTCACCTTATTATTATATGTTATATTGTATGTGTTGTAGCTGTTTTTAAATCTATGTGGAATATTTTATATGAGTTGAATATAGCCAGCGTTAAATTTCGTTGTTCCTGCAAGGGGACAATGACAATAAAGATTCCTATTCCTATCCCTGTTCCTAGTTGGTCTAGACATTAGGTATTTTTGAAAAGCAGAACAAGCACAGCAAATGAAGGACTTCCTTGCTTCCCATCTTCACTGCAGCAGCAAGCTTAATTTCCCCTCCTTCTCTACCTTCACGTTCCGCTCTGCAAACACCTGGCCAGAGGTGGCCAAGTGCACAACATGTAAGCTTCCGAATGCATGCGTTGGTTTTCAAAGTCTTTGCAAAAGAGCACAGGGTTGTGGCAGTCCTTCAAGGAGCAAGGTTTGCAATTAAGCCTCACCTGCAAAAGGGAGCCCTGCCCCGGGTTTGTTGCTGAAGGCTTTCTTTTCACTCTGGGGATGGCCTAATCAAAACAGAGATGGCAGCGGGTTGACACAGCCTGCAAGGCTGGCTGAAGAAGTAAGGGGCTGGAGGGTGGAATAAAGAAAGTGATTGCATCCCAGCTGCCGAATGGTCTTTCCAAAGACTAACTGAGTGGGGTGGAGAAAGAGAATCATCTCTTGAAGAAGAGGAGGAAGGAAGGAAGGAAGGAAGGAAGGAAGGAAGGAAGGAAGGAAGGAAGGAAGGCAGGCAGGCAGGCAGGCAGGCAGGCAGGCAGGCAGACAGGGCTGGTCATATCTTGGTAACATTCTGATAAAATTCAGAATGTTAGAAATTTCAGAGAGGGTAGCCGTGTTAGTCCTTTCAAGAATTGCAGGCAAAAATCAAAGCAAAACAAAACAAAACAAAAGACACAGAACATATGACACCTTAAATATAGCACATAGCAGAAACATATAACATACAGTTTCTGCTGCTATATGTCTGAAGAAGTGGACGTGTCCATGAAATGTTACATTAAAATATGAAAGTTAGTCTTTAAGGTGCCACATGTTTTGTCTCTTTTTTGTTTTTGTGATTTTTGCCTGCAGAAAATAGAATTCTGATCTAAAAAGACCTCTTCTCAAGCTCCAGTTAGACTACTTTGCCATGCATGTCGGAGGAAGAGTGTCAACCAAATCAGACATAAAAACCCTTGATTTTCGAAGGGCAAACTTCCCTCAGATGAGGAAATGAGTTAGAGAGAAATTGAAGGGGAAAGTTAGAAGAATCCAATCTCTTCAGAGTGCATGGAGCCTGTTTAAAACAACAATAATAAAGGCCCAGCACAAGTGCATAGCACAAAGAAAGAAGAGCTCATTTAAGTCCAAGAGGACACCGGCATGGTTAACGAGTGGAGTTAGAGAGGCTCTAAAGCACAAGGAGAGGTCTTTCTGTAAATGGAAATCCTCCCCAAATGAGGAAAATAAAAAGGAACACAAACTCTGGCAAAAGAAATGTAAGAAGATGATAAGGGAGGCAAAGAAAGATTTTGAGGAACGCATGGCTAGCAATATAAAGGGTAATAATAAAAGCTTCTTTAAATATGTTAGAAGTAGAAAACCTGCCAGAGAACCAGTTGGCCCTCTGGATGGTGAAGGAGGAAAAGGGGAGGTTAAGGAGGACTTGGACATTGCAGAGAAATTGAATGAGTTCTTTGCGTCTGTCTTCACGACAGAGGACCTTGAGCGGATTCCGCTGCCTGAGCCGCCCCTCTTGACTAAAGAATTAAATCAAATATAGGTTAAAAGAGAGGAGGTTTTAGGACAAATCGATAAATTGAAGATTAACAAGTCACCGGACCCAGATGGCATCCACCCAAGGGTTATTAGGGAACTGAGAAATGAAATTGCAGATCTCTTAACGGTTATATGCAACTTGTCTCTTAAAACGGCCACAGTGCCGGAGGACTGGAAGATGGCAGATGTCACAGCAATTTTTAAAAAAGGAAGGAGGGGGGACCCAGGAAACTACAGGCCAGTTAGCCTTACATCTGTCCCAGGGAAGATGGTGGAAAGCCTCATCCAAGAGAAAATCTTAAAACACATAAAAGAACAAACCTTGCTGAGAGAAAATCAGCATGGCTTCTGTAAGGGTAAATCTTGTCTGACAAACCTTTTAGAATTTTTTGAAAAGGTCAACAGGCATGTGGATTTGGGTGAACCGGTGGATATAGTCTATCTGGATTTTCAAAAGGCTTTTGACACAGTCCCTCACCAAAGGTTGATGAGAAAATTGCACAGTCAGGGGATAAGAGGGCAGGTCCTCTTATGGATTGAGAACTGGTTGAGATCCAGGAAACAAAGAGTAGGTGTCAGTGGGAAATTTTAATAGGATAGGAATCTTTATTGTCATTTCCCCCTTTCAGGAACAACGAAATTTTCTGGCTGCTATATAAAACTCATTTAAAACATTTCACATAGACTTAAAAACAGGTACAACACATAATATGACTTATAAAATGACTAAAATATGACATATAAAATAAGCTGACTTCAAAGTCCAGGATTTCCGTTTAAGGCCAATATTGCTCTAAAAAAGAAGCTATTTTTGAGACGGTTTGTTCTTGCCCTAAGTACTCTATATCTCCATCCCGATGGCAGCAACTCGAAGAGGTGATGACCAGGATGTGATGGATCTCTTAATATATCTAATGCTTTACAGTGGCACCTGGTAGTATACATTTGTTCTAGGGTGGGGAGTGAACAGCCCACAATATTCTCTGCAATTCTTATAATTCTGTGCAACACTGTCTTATCCCGGTGGGTACAACTTCCACACCACACACATAACCCGTAAGTAAGCACACTCTCAATTGCACAATGATAGAAGGCCAGCAGCAGCTTTTGTGGAAGATGGTTTTTCCTTAAGGTTCTCAAGAAAAATATTCTCTGCTGAGCCTTCTTTGCAAGCCCCCTTGTGTTGACACTCCAGGACAGATCCTCCTGTAACTCAATGCCCAAAAATCTAAAACCTGTAACCCTCTCCACACCAGTCCCATCAATCACCAGTGGTTGAATATCAGTTTTCTGCCTCCTAAAGTCTACCACAAGCTCCTTTGTTTTCTTTATATTTAGGTGCAAGTTATTTATTCTGCACCACTTGGTCAGCCTCTCCACTTCATCTCTGTAAGCCATCTCAATCTCTTTGCCACTCTCCATTTCACAATGGAGAGAAGTGAAAAGTGGTGTGCCCCAGGGCTCTGTCCTGGGACTGGTACTTTTCAATCTGTTCATAAATGACCTGGAGACAGGGATAAACAGTGAGGTGGCCAAGTTTGCAGATGACACAAAACTTTTCCGTGTGGTAAAAACCAGTGAAGATTGTGAAGAGCTCCAGAAGGATCTCTTCAAACTGGGGGAATGGGCTGAGAAATGGCAAATGCGTTTTAATGTAACCAAATGTAAAGTAATGTATATTGGGGCAAAAATCCAAACTTCATCTATCAACTCATGGGCTCTGAGTTATCTGTGACGCATCAGATAAGAGATCTTGGTGTGTTGGTGGACAGCTCCATGAAGGTGTCTCCCCAGTGTGTGGCAGTGGTAAAGAAGGCCAATTCCATGCTAGGGATTATCAAAAAGGGGATTGAAAATAAAACAGCCAACATTATAATGCCATTATACAAAACAATAGTAAGGCCCCACCTGGAGTATTGTGTACAATTCTGGTCACCGCATCTCAAGAAAGACATAGTGAAACTGGAAAAGTTGCAGAAGAGAGCGACTAAAATGATTACTGGGCTGGGGCACCTCCCTTATGAAGAAAGGCTAAAACATTTGGGCCTCTTTAGTCTGGAAAAAAGGCGCTTGAGGTGGGATATGATTGAGACATACAAAATAATGCAGGGTATGAGTAAAGTGGATAGAGGGAAGCTCTTCTCTCTCTCCCAAAATACCAGAACTAGGAGACATACACTCAAATTGAAGGCTGGGAGAGTAAGAACTGACAAAAGAAAATATTTTTTCACCCAGCGCATTGTAAGTCTTTGGAACTCCCTGCCACAGGATGTGGTGATGGCATCTGACCTGGATGCCTTCAAAAGGGGATTGGACAGATTCCTGGAGGAAAAGTCCATCACAGGTTACAAACCATGATGGAGAAACCAGGGTACTTCAAGGGCCAGATGCAGGGGAGTGGTATCAGGAGACAGATATCTAGTCTCATGCGCTCCCAAACGCATCTGGTGGGGCCGCTGTGAGATACAGGAAGCTGGACTGGTCCCGTTGTGCATACAAAAGTAAAAACACCATCAATTAATAAAAAATAAACTAAAATAAATCTAATCCTCCACCCTAAAAAACTATTCTTTTCTCCCACCCCACCAGCTATCATACTGTTTAGCATGTGCATCAAGGGGATGGGAGGGAGGAAGTCGTCCACAGACAGTAGCCAGCCTAGATCTCATTAACTCTTAAGTAGCGTGTTACTGAAAATTCTATAAGTTTATTCTACCCCCCTCTAAACCACCCTCTCACCACCACCACCACCCTCAAAACAAACAAACAAACAAACAAAAACAAAAAGGGAAGGGGGGAGAGGAGGGGGGAAGGGAAGAAAAGGGATAATGAAAAAGCAAAAAGGAAAAAAAAACACCCCAAAAACAAAAATTAAAATTGGAAAAAAAAAAAAAAAAAACAAAAAAGGGGGGGAGAGGGGGGAAGGGAAGTGGAAGGGAAAAGGGGGAGAAGAGTAAAAGAAGAAAAACAAAGGGGGTGATAGGAGGTGAGAGAGGGGGAAAGAGAGAGGAGTAAGTTAAATGAGTTTCAAATATTCTTCATCTTCATCGAAGATTCCTGGAGTCGGAGTAAAAAGAGAGAAATTCACTGTCCTGATGTTGCCACTGAAGTTCCCGGGGGAGAACAGGCAGAACCTGAGTCGTCTTGTATGTTCCATGCTTCAAGAAGATGCTGGCCTTCTTCTAGAGAGTAAATAGTGTGTTGAACAGAGCCTTTCCAAACTTTCAAAAATAGGGGGTGACCCCAAGAATAGCGATAGTTGTTCTTCCTTAATATGATTGTGACTGGTCTCATCGATTTACGCCAATCAGCAGACCAGAATATTGAAACCAAAAGAAATAGGTTATGGGAAAGTTTATAAAATTAGCAACGTTGAATGTAAAAGGTCTGGGGTCATTTTCGAAGAGAAATAGAATTGAAGCGATGATCAAAAGGCACAAAATAGATATTGCCTTTTTGCAAGAGACTCATCAAATAAGAGATGGTATTAATGAATTAAAAATTCCAAATGTTGATATTTATGAAAAAAGCTTTGGCACATCTAAAGCAAGAGGGGTTGCCATTATAATCTCAAGGAATTGTGAATGTGTTGTTGAAAATGTGGTAAAAGATTCAGAAGGTAGATATATAATATTGCAAGTTCTAATGGGGAAAGATCATTATACTTTGGTTAATCTGTATGCACCAAACGTTAACCAAGGCCGCTTTTACAATCTCCTTTGGGATCAGATTGAATTGGTTAAAAAGGGGTATTTAATAATGGCAGGGGATTTCAATATGGTCTTAGATAAAATTAAAGATAAATCGGTATGTAAAAAGGAAGAGTGGAGGACAAGACATACAACTCTAGCAAAGTTTATAAATACAACAGGATTGAAGGATGTCTGGAGAGAACTGAAAGGAGATGAAATAAAATACACCTTCTACTCACCAGTGCACAAAACCTATTCTAGGATAGATTTTGTGTTTGTTTCTAAAGCCTAATACCCAAGATAAATAATACCGAAATTGAGATCATAAAAACATCTGATCATGCTTTAATGTCGATTGATTTAGCAACAAATAAAAATTATAGAGAAGCTAAAATGTGGTGAATGAATTTAAAAATATTTCAATATCCAGAAGTGCTGGAAAAGGTTAAAAAAGATTGGTTGGAAACTTGGGATATAAACGAAAAGGCAGGTCGCCAAACGCCAATCATATGGGACACCCTGAAAGCGGTAGCTAGAGGCCTTATCATAAAAGAAAATATTAAAACTAAAAAACAGGAAGAACTCAATAAAAGAAAATTAGAAAAATTAATAGCAGATTTAGAATCCCAATTCTTTCTTACTAAGGATAATAAGATACTGAGGTTGATTGAAGCAAGGAAAAAAGAGTTAGAAGATCTAGATTTACAACAAAAACAAAGGAATCTTCTGTACCTAAAAAGAAATTTTTTTGAATACAGCAACAAGAACTCAAAACTTTTAGCCAGATTAGCACAGAAAAGACAAGACAAGAATACAATAGGGATTATAAAAGACTCCTCAGGTAAGACATGCACACAAATGAAGGAAAAGTTGTCAGCTATACAAGAGTTTTATCAGTTGTTATATACTGCAAAAAATAAACCTAAGGAGGATATAGAAAGGTACATCACTAAGAATTTAAAGAGGGTCTTGGAACAGGAAGATATGCTGGAAATGGAAAAGCCTATTACAGATCAAGAGATAAGCGAGGTAATAGACAAACTAAAGAATAATAAAACGCCCGGAGTGGACGCTCTGGGACCTGAATTTTACAAACTTTTTAAAGCAATATTAATACCTAAATTAAAGAAGCTATATAATGAAATTTTGGATGGAGAACAAATTCCGAGATCTTGGACCCATTCTTTAACTATTTTAATTCCAAAACCTAATAAAAATGTAATGGATATTGGGTCATACAGACCAATATCCTTATTAAATCAAGATGCTAAGATTTTCACAGCAATTTTGGCTAAAAGAATGAATAAATTTATAGCTAAATATATTAAAGAGGATCAATGTGGTTTTATCAAAGGTAGACAAATGGCAAATATTATTAGAAGGAATTTGAATGTTCTTTATGAAATGGGTAAGAGTACTACTAAAGCTGGGATGTTATCTCTAGATCTTTTTAAAGCTTTTGATTGTGTTCAATGGCCCACATTAAAAATATTGTTAAAAAATGGGGATTTGGGAAATCCTTTTTGGGAGTAATAAATCAACTATATTCAACGGGCACTTCCTCAATAATAGTTAATGATGGATTGACTGAACAAATCACCCTAGGCCGAGGAACTAGACAAGGATGTCCTCTTTCTCCAGTCCTTTTTTGTATTGTTATAGAGCTCCTGGCAAATGCCATAAGGCAGTGCTCCCCAACCTTTTTGTTTCCAGGGACCGGTATTTATTTTATTATTTTCCCGTGGCCCGGGGGTGGGGGTGGGGAGGGGGAGATGGGGTGTGGGGGGCCAGGGGAGGGTGTGGGGGGCGGGGGAGGGAGGAGGGGGAGGGGAGGTGTGGGGGCTTGGGGTGTGTACCTTGGGGGCCACGGGAGCGGCGGCGGCGGCGGAGCAGCGGCGGCGGTGGCGGCAGAGGCGCTTGCGGCTGGGGGCGTCGGGCGTCAACGCGCATGGGGGGGGGAGCCCGGGCTCCTGGGTGGGCGGGCCCCCACCTCCTCCTCCAGTCGGCGGCCGGAGGCAAGCGGCGCGCAGAGGTGCCCCAACCGAGGCAGGCGGCAGCGGCGGCGGTGGCGGCAGAGGCGCTTGCCAGCTGGGGCGGCGGGCGTCGCTCCCCGTGCGCACGGGCGGGGAAGCCCGGGGCTCCTGGGCGGGCAGGCCCCCGCCTCCTCCTCAGTCGGCGGCCGGAGGCAAGCGGCGGCGCAGAGGTGCCCCAACCGAGGCGGGCGGCGGCGGCCGTGGCGCGCGGCAGCCGCCGGGTACTGTGGCTCCGCGGCGGCGGCGGGGCGCCCGCCTCGGTGGGGCACCTCTGCGCCGCCGCTTGCCTCTGGCTGCGGCCTTGGGCGGGCGAGCGGGAGGGGGAGGGGAGGGAGGCCGGTGGGGGTGGCGTCTCCGGCCCGAGGGCGCCACCGGGACCGCCGAGCCGGCCACGGCGGCGGCAGGGCGCCCCGCCACCGGCCGCGGAGTCGCGGCCGAACCCCGGGCGGCTGCCGTGGCCGCCGACAGGAGGAGGAGGCGGGCCCACCCGCCCAGGAGCCCCGGGCTCCCCCACCCCGCCCGTGCGCCGTGCCCGGCGGCGGCGACTCCTCCTCCGGCTGCCCGCGGGACAGAAGAGGAGGAGGAGGAGGGCGGCGGAGGAAAAGGGGAGGAGCCTCCCCGGCCTCCCCAGGCGGCCCGGTGCCAACCGGTCCACGGACCGGCACCGGTCTGCGGCCCGGGGGTTGGGGACCACTGCCATAAGGGACGATAAATCTATTAAAGGTATAGGGAAAGATGGGGCAACTAAAATTAGTTTATTCGCGGACGATGCTCTTTTGACTATTGTAAACCCAATAGAGAATATTCAAAGAGTAAAAACTCATTTAGAAGAATTTGGAGAAATAACAGGATTATGTGTAAACTGGCAAAAATCAGAGAGTTTATTGTTCAATTATGGAAAACATGACTTAAAGATGATTGAAAAATCTGGACTTAAACCGTGAAAAAGCATTAAATATCTAGGATTAGAACTCTATAAAGAATTTACTAAAACTAAAGAAAGAAATATTTCGAAATTAGAAGAGGAGATGAAAAACAAATTATTATCCTACTCTAAACTAAAATTATCGTGGTTTGGCAGAATTGCATTGATAAAAATGAAAATACTTCCAAAAATTAATTTTATTTTTAAAATGTTACCGGTTCAGTTTTTAGAAAAGGAAATTAAAACTCTCCAAGACATGATAAATAGGTATTGTAATACAGGGAAAAAATCAAGAATAAATAAAAGTCTATGGTATAGATCTCAGAAAGAAGGAGGAATAGGTATACCCAATATAAAAAAATTATTATATAGCCAATCAACTTAGTTCTTTGGGGGAAATTCTTTTTAAACCACAGAAGTTAATATGGTGGGAGCAAGAGTCTTTGGATATAAAGGGGGAAATAAACACATTTTTATTCACGGAAGTTAAAAACAAAGTAAAGATTGACAACCCCCTATTGAATAGTTTAATTGTTACATGGAGAACATATAGGAAAATCTTGTCTCCGAAGGGATCCCCACTGGCTTTAGTTACTGACTTGGAAAGCTTTCCAGACAACTTGAAGCATTATTTGGAGTTATTTAAAATTAAGAAAATAGCTAGACTAAAGGATTGGATGCTCAAGATTAAAACAATTCAGGATATAAAAATATTTTGCAACCCAGTGATTTAACATGGTTAAATTATATTCAACTAGGAAAATGGATGAAGGACTGGGGAAAGAGAAATAATCAAATCAGAGAATGCACAAAATTTGAACATTTCCTACTATCGCTTGAGTCTGAACAGGAAAATTCAGAGAAAGGAATAACACGTAAAATATATAAAATACTAGGGGAATTATCAGAAATGAAGGAGTTAAACACCTTGAGAGAAGTTTGGAACCAAGACCTTAATGTATAGATAGAGAAAGAAGACTGGAAGAAAATTTGGAATATGAGAATTTTGAGATCATTATCGGTCAGGATAAAAGAAAACTACTTCAAATTGGTTTCTAGATGGTATTTAACCCCAGTAAGACTAAATAGAATGAATCCTGCTTACTCTAAGATATGTTGGAAATGTGAAAAAGAGCTTGGTACTTACTTGCATCTTTGGTGGGAATGTGAAATAGTCCAAAGGTTCTGGAAAAAGTGTTTTTAGAGCTAAGTAATATGATTAAGATGGATATAGATTGTAATCCAGAGATAGCATTATTATCATTGTTAACAAGTAAAGATTATGTTGTTACAACAAAGGAACTAATAGCAAATTTTATGACAGCTGCTAGATTAATTATAGCAAAAAATTGGAAGTCAAAACTAGAATTCAAGATGGAAGACTGGTATAATGAACTTTGGGATATAGCTATAAACGATAAACTGTCCTGCAGTTTAAAGGTTAAACGAGGAGAAATGAAAAAAGACATTTTCTACAATATCTGGGGTAAATTTTTAGATTATGTACTAGTCGAAGGAAAGGGGAAAGAGTCCACGAATATCTCACAACAATTCTGGAGAAGAGAACTTTAAGAAGACTACTAGAAGAATAGAAGATGGAGCAACGAATAAGAATGTATGGATGGCCCCGTGGGATGGGGGTGCACTTATATTGTTTGTTGTAGTTTTTTTTTTACTTTCATTTTTATATGTCGTTGTATGTAGTTTAAAATTTAATAAAAAAACATTTAAAAAAAGGAAGCTGGACTAGATGGGCCTTTGGCCTGATCCAGCATGGCTCTTCTTATGTTCTATGTTCTTATGTTCTTATGTTCTTACTGCAGAACCTTAGGCCCTGCAGAGGTTTTGGACTGCAACTCCCAGAATCCTGAGATGTTATGGCCAATGATAAAGGACTGTGGGAGCTGTGGACCAAAACATCTGGAGGGCTGAAGGTCCCCCAACTTCTGGTCGGGAACAAGAGCCTAACTTTTGAGGGAATTTTGCTCGCACCAAAACCATGATTTCCCAAACATAGAGACATGTTGATATTTTCAAATATACTCTAGGTAAGCAGGAAGGTATGCTGTGGACCGTGTCCAGCTATAGCAGGTGCAACAGAAACAAATCCTTCAACATACTTCTCATCTGATAATGAGGAGGATTTTAATGGGCCATACATGTTGGATGTTTTTGCTGGGCTGGTTAGCTTTGTTTTGTCCTCATAGGAACTCTCTGCCCCTTTGTTATTTTTCTTCCAACATATGTATGGGGCAATTTGGAATTAGGAAAAATTCTCTCTCTCTCTCTCTCTCTCTCTCTCTTTCTCTCTCCTTTTGGACCCTAGCTTTCATGCTGACCTGGGGATTCTGGAAGTCATGATCCAACAGATAACTTTTCCAAGTGCTGGTACTTCGTTTTTGTTTTCTGGGGAAAATAAATTAAAGTAACTTTCTGCATTGTCTTCCCTACTAAGAAAGAGGAGATTCCTGAGCATTTCCACTTGCGACAACAAGGACTCTGCCATTGCATGTAGATTAGAGATAGGCACAAAATAGAAAAATTATGTTTCATTTTATTTCATTTTGTGCCCACCCTGTTTCATTTTGTACAAATTTAAAAAAATCGTATGAAGTGAAATCAAATGATACGAAACAGCTCCCCTGGGTCCTAGAGGCACCAGATTTGGTGCCCAGGAGCCATTTTAAAGGGGTCCTGCTCAGCTGTCATTGGCTGGACCATTTAAATATGGCCCAGTCACCACTGGGGGATATCCTGGTGTGAGAGCCCCGAGTTGGTGACCTGACCATGTTCAGAGGAACCCTGCCGAGCTGTCATTGGCTGGACCCTTTAAAATGGCCCAGTCAGCACCAAGGGGTTCCCATGGGCCATTTTTAATGTGGTCCAGCTGATGACAGCTCTGCTGGGCCCCCCTGAAAATGGCTTCCTGGAAGTAAATATGTTGCCTCTAGGACCCAGGGGAGTCACACACTCCACCCGCCTCTCAGCTGAGATGAGGCCTCCTGAGAGGAGGAGGTAGGGAGCACCAGAGCACTGCTGGGAACCCACCCCTCCCTCTTCCTCCTCCTGGGCTCACAGCGGCTCACAGCAGGTGAGGAACCCCTTTCACTGATGGAACAAAATGGTTCATTTCAATGAAAAAAACCAACCATTTCGTTTTGTCAGTAAAGAAATGTTGCTTCCTCATTTCATTTTGTTTCATATCATTACCTAACGAAATGATGAAATAGCATTTCATTTTATGTTTCGTGCCCATCTCTAAAGTAGATTTCCAGAAGCAATGGACCCCTACCTTGATTCTCTGCAAGGGCTTCCCGACTCTGAAATCTGCTCCTCAGATCTCTAATTCTATAAACTTCCTCAGTAGGAAGTAACCTTGCTCAGACTTCAGATAAAAACCCAAGATGTTGCTTCTGTCGATAAACGGCCTACATTAAAGGCTTCAACCTTCAACGGTTTTCAATTCCAAGCAACGCACCAAAACATTTGATTTCCTCATGTCCTTTCCATTTATTTTCTGAGATGCAGGCAATATCTGTCTGCTGTGTATCTGTCCAATTCAGTCCCACAGCTATGGGAAATGCTGGCTTCATCCTCCCACTAGCTGATTAACTTTCATGAAATCCTGGGGTGCAAAAAAAAAAAAAAAAACCCTCCAAAACTAAAATAAATTCATGACACCTTAAGAGCCAGCAGGGTAATTTTGAACAGGAAGAGGCAAAGAGAACCAGAGATTTAATTTCTTCCATTATAATTAAGATTTAGGTGCTGCGTAGATGCTCACGGTGGTTCAAAACAGAAGCAACATTTCTTCCCTCAGTCTTCTTTTCTCAAAGCTAAAGCTAAAGTTCTTTCAGACTTTCCTCACAGGGCTTCATTTCCAGTCTCCTGACCATCCTTGTTGCCCTCCTCTGAACTTGGTCCAGCTTCTTGGCATCCTTCTTAAAGTCCAGAATTGGACACAATACTCTAGATTTGTCCTTAACTGGTGTGGAATATAGAGGGACTAGTACCAAAGAGGCTCCATATCCTGTGAGGTAAATTACTCTTTAGCTGTGTGGGAAATACAACCATCCTGCCTCCTTTGTAGAGATGGGCACGAACTGAAAAAAAATGTGATTTGTTTTGGTTCAGTTTGTTTTAAGGTTCATTTCGTTTCATTTCATTTTTAACAATTATTTTTAAATATTCATTCTGTTGGTTCATTTTGATTAGTTATTCATTTTGTGTGAGTAGTGTGTGTGTGGTGCTTATGCAACATTTGGCTAGGGGAAAGAGTGGGCTTAATCTCCCCCAGCCAGTGCAGGGTGGGGTGGGGTAAAGAGCTCCCCCCCAGCCAGCGCCTCTAAGTGAAATGAATAACAAATAACAAAATGAAGAATAAATTCAATTTGTACTCATCTCGACTCCTTGGCATTGTGGTTGACTGCCTGAGAGGTGCTTCATGCCCATCTCTAGTTAGGAACAAACAGAATTAATGGAATTGGTAAGACAAATTAAACTATTAAATCAATGCAATTTGAGTCCATGTTATACCCAGAACTACTCCTCCCACTATGAGAGGCATGCCCACATGATAGGGGGAAAAACTGATTCATTTGAAAGAGGGTTCTAGAGGAGAGCTATGTGATATCCTGGATGGCCAGGAAGATGAGCAAATGGGTCCTAGATCAAATTAAGCCTCAATGATTTCTGGAGTTGACTTCATGGCCCCAAACAACAACAACAACGACAATGTCAATGACGACAACAACAACAACAACAACAACAACAACAAATCAATATATTTAATATGTTGTAGTTATTAGAGTGAGGGCCTAAGAACCAGAGTCTTGGGTTCAATTCCCCGCTCCCCCACAAAAGCTGACTGGGTGCGTAGAACTGGCAAAATCATTCTTTAACCTGAAGCTTAATCCAGAAAAGACAGAACTGCTCCCAGTCAGTTAAACCCCTTCCCCCCAAAAAAACAGATCAAGGAATAGAGCTGCAACATATGCTGGATGGGGTAACACTCCTTCTGAAAACACAGGTCCAAACTTCTGGGTGCTCCTGGATTCATCTCTGAGCCTGAATGCACAGTGTGTTGGCTCAATTAAAGCTATTTAAACTATGTTTAAATATTTGAAAGGATGTCATATTGAAGAGGGAACAGGTTTGTTTTCCATGGCTTCAGAGACTAGGACGCGGGGCAATGGTTTCAAACTACAGGAAAAAGAGAATCCATTTGAACATTAGGAAGAACTTCATGACAGTTAGAGCTGTTCGGCAGTGGAATATGCTGCCACGGAGGGTGGTGGAGTCTCCTCCTTTGGAGGTTTTTAAGCTGGGGCTGGATGGCCATGTGTTGGAAATACTAAGATGGGGGTTCCTGCATGGCAGGGGGTCAGATTGGATGGCCCTTGAGGTCTTTTCCAACTCTGATTCTATGACTCTAGTCCAAAGGGGTACTCAATTTCTTGAGAGGTTAAATCTGGCCACAGTGCCACATGGCCTAGCTATATCTTAGTTGGATTACTGCCATGTTCTCTACACGGGGCTGCCTTTGGAAAGTGTTTGGAAACTCCAGAGGGTCCAAAACGTCACAGCCAGATTGCTAACTGGGGTTGGTGATAGTCTGAAATTTTAGGTATTTTTCTAAATGGGTTAACCATCAGAGCATTATGGGATAACCAGCAGAAGTGGCTTGCTGACAACTTCTGCATTCTCTAAGAGTGAAATATCTTCCAGGATGCAAAAACGCAAAATTGTGAAATTATAGAAATGCTTATGTGACAAGATGTTGAATCAGCAAAGAAGTGTCAGTTTAGAAGTATAACTTTGGACATGCACAGAGGAACACCAGGCATGGGAGGACATTGGAGAGGGCCTTCTTTGTCACTGCCCCCTGACTCTGGAACTTCATCCCATGGGAAGCCAGGTTGGGCCCGTCTTTACTGACTTTCCTCAAACAGGCAAAGAATTTTTCTACTCAGTCAGGGTTTTTCTTAGTGACTGGCAGACTGAAAGCTCTGCTGTTTTAAAACGTGTTTTTAGTAGTAATATAATACCTATTTAATTCTCTTTTGATGCTTGCATAGTCACTTTTTTAGCATTTAAATTTATTTATTTATTTATTTATTTATTTAGCTTATATGCCACCCACTACCCAAAGGTCTCTGGGTGGCTCATAATCAAAATGAACAAATCAGAAAATTAAAACATCAAAACTGCAATAAAATTAAAACAAAAATTAATTTAAATACAATAAATACAATACATTAAAATATTACATTAAAATTGCCATCGGGACCCACAATAATCAGTTTTAAAAAATCTGGAAGGAAGGTTTTAAATGGCGCCGGAATGTCATCAACGTCGGTGCCAGGCGGGTCTCACTTGGGAGGGCATTCCATAGCCATGGGGGACTGCCGAAAAGGCTCTGTTCCTATAAGCCATCCCTTTCACCTCCTTGAGGGATGGCTCTTTCAGGAGGGCTCCCTGGCTAGATCTTAATTGCCAGGTAGGTTCATATTGAAGGAGGCAGCCCTTCAGATATCTAGTTCCTAAGCCATTAGGTGGATTTATAATTGGTTGACTGATCGCACCCAAAGGGTAACCATAAATGGCCTCTTTTCAGCTTGGAGAGACGTGACCGGTGGGGTGCCCCAGGGTTCTGTTCTGGGTCCAGTGCTGTTCAATATCTTTATTAATGACTTGGAGGAATTAATACAGAGTATGCTAATTAAATTTGCAGATGACACCAAATTGGGAGGGGTTGCTAATTCCCAAGAGCATAGGATGAAAATCCAAAAAGACCTTGACAGATTAGAGTGCTGGGCCAAAGCTAATGGAATGGATTTCAACAGAGGGAAATGTAGGGTGGTGTATCTAGGTAAAAAGAATTAATTGCACAGATATAGGATGGAGACACCTGGCTGGAAAAATAGTACCTGTGAAAGGGATCTGGGAGTCTTGGTGGACCACAAATTGAACATGAGTCAGTAGTGTGATGCGGCAGCCAGGAAAGCCGATGTGATTCTTGGTTGCATCACACGAACTATAGTGTTCTGTTGATGATCAAGGGAAGTGATAGTACCACTCTGTTCTGCTCTGGTCAGACCCCACCTGGAGTACTGTGTCCAGTTCTGTGTGCCTCAATTTTAAAAGTATGTTGACAACCTCGAGCAGGTGCAGAGGACGGCGACCAGGATGGTTGAAGGTCTGGAAGAAATGTCTTATGAGGAACAGCTTAGGGAACTGGGAATGTTTGGCCTTTCAAAAAGAAGGCTGAGAGGGGATAGTTATGTTTAAATATTTGAAAGGATGTCATATTGAAGAGGGAACAGGTTTGTTTTCCATGGCTTCAGAGACTAGGACTCGGAGCAATGGTTACAAAGGACAAGAAAAGAGATTCCATTTGAACATTAGGAAGAACTTCATGACAGTTAGAGCTGTTAGGCAGTGGAATATGCTGCCACAAAGGGTGGTGGAGTCTCCCTCTTTGGAGGTTTTTAAGCAGAGGCTGGATGGCCATCTGTCGGAAATACTGTGATGGCGTTCATGCATGTCAGGGGGTTGGACTAGATGGCCCTTTGAGGTCTCTTCCAACTTTATGATTCTATGATTCTATGATTCTATGATAGTCCTTAAATTATTATAAGTCACCTTGTGACCATTTACGGAGAAAGGTGGGGTAAAATATATATTGTATAAATGCAATAAATACATAAAATACAATAAAAGAAAAGAAAAAATACTGGAGCCATTCAAGAGAATAATTTAGATATCCTTTATTTATATTCCTGCCTGAGCAAGGAGTTGGACCTAATGGCCTTATGGGAAGCTTCCTGCTTCATGGTTCTATGATTCTCATATAATTATAATCACCATGAAAACCCTATTAAGGTTTCTGTGAGTCATTTCTTACTCGATGTGGCATAACAACAGCAGCAACATATTCCCCCTTTCCCGTACATGAGCTACACATCGTCCTAATATCTAAGCCCTTTGACATCTATCCCCTTATACTTCACCGTGGCCCTCTGTGCAGCAGAACAAAAAAGAAACCCAACAACATTCTTCAGACTTAATGCCTTCACAATGACATGACAGCGGGAGGTTGTTGGGTGAAATCCAGACTTGAGTGGATGCATATGTAGTGGAGGGAGAGACTTTGCCCTCTTTCCCTCCAGTAGCTTACATTTAGGTCAGGACCTGCCTGGCACCATCAGCATTCTTGGCTTTCCCTAACGCAGAGTCTGAAAGGAAGCAAAAGAGCAGGTACCGAGAGCTAAAGGCAGCACACCTTCCAATTTTGGTCTAAAATTTCACTTAATGCAGTGGTGGCGCCAGCTCTCCCAATAGGATGGGCACTATTAAGCATATGTTTATGTAATGTGACAGCGTGCCTTGGCGATCTGTCCCATTCTTTGCTAAAAGCTTCAGTCGCTCCAGGTTCACTCATCCAAAACCCTTTATGATCTCAAATATCTCAGTAACTTTCTCTCTGGTTAGAAGGGGGGGACAGGAAGATTGGGAGGGAAGGTATGAGCTGGATGGATGGAGACACGGAGGGCAGGGAGAGATTATAACTTATAACTAGGGATGCTGCCTTTGTGGCTTGTGATGTTTTGTTGCACTTCTGGCTCCCAGGCTTTGTCAGTTTGTATGTTAGCTCCACGTGGAAGAAATATCTATCTATCTATCTATCTATCTATCTATCTATCTATCTATCTATCTATCTATCTATCTATCTATCTGTCTGTCTGTCTGTCTGTCTGTCTGTCTGTCTGATGTTCTGTTGTCTGTCTGTCTATCTATCTATCTATCTATCTATCTATCTATCTATCTATCTATCTATCTATCTATCTGTCTGTCTATCTATCTGTCTGTCTATCTATCTGTCTGTGTTCTGTCTGTCTGTCTGTCTGATGTTCTATCTGTCTGTCTGTCTATCTATCTTCTCTATCTATCTATCTATCTATCTATCTATCTGTCTGTCTGTCTGTCTGTCTGTCTGTCTGTCTGTCTGACCAATGGTGAGCCTTTTCAGGGTTTCTCAAGTGGAGAAAGTGGTTTACCCTTCCCTTCTTCCTGGGAGGCTGTGGAGCTGTGCAACTTGCCCAAAGCCACACAGACTGGCTGTACTCCCTGGAAGCATAGTGGGGGAATCGCAACCTTTAGGTCTTCAGTCAGAAACCTAAATCACTGAGCTAGACAACCAACCTTTAGATGTGGTATAAATGTGGCTTTGTACATATAGTATACCTTGGTTTAAAAGCATAATTTTTCTGGAAACATGCTTGTAAACTAAAGCTCTAGTATATCAAAGCAAATTTCCCCATAAGAAATTATGGAAACTCAGATGATTCATTCTGGTGTCCCATAGACCACATACTGTACACGAAAAATGCCAAAACACACAAAAGAAGTTGGCTAGAAGTCCATGTTGACACCATCGATTTTACTGTGTTTTTAATGGGACAATAATACAATGCAATTTGTAGCTCTACACACACTTGACTAGCAGTGTGATGCAGCAGTCAAGAAAGCCAATGCAATTCTTGGTTGCATCAACAGAATCATAGTTTCTAGAGCAAGGGAGGTGATAGTACCACTCTATTCTGTTCTGGTGAGACCCCACCAGGAGTACTGTGTCCAGTTCTGTGCTCTTCAATATGAAAAGGATGTTGACAACCTTGATCAGGTCCAGAGGAGGGCAACCAGGATGGTGAAAGGTCTGGATGTTCTGGTTTGTTATGTTCATTTGGACACTTTGTACTAGACATGGGCACAACCAAAAAAAAAAAAAGACATTTTGAGTTTTCATTTGTCGGAACGGGTCCGTTTCGGGTTGTTTCCGTTTGTCGTGAAATTTTTCAAAAAATTGTCATTTCGTTTGTTGTTTGTTGTTTCCCACCACGATTTAGCGTGAATTTGACTTCCCCCAGAGCATAGGGGCGTCCCGCAATCAGGGCTGGCGCTAGGTGTTTTTGCGCCCTAGGCGGCAGGCGGGGTAGGGGGGCGGGCAGCATGGGGAAGGTACGGGCGGGCGGTGGTGGCGGGGGGCCATGGGCGGGTGGTGACAGCAGCAGGGGGAGGCGCAGGTGGGCGAGTGGGCGGGCGGCAGCACGGGCCGCAGGCGGGTGGTGGCGCAGGCGGACGGGCTAGTGGGCAGTTAGGATATCACTTAGGATAGGGGTTCTGTTCTTGGCTTGCACCCCAAATGTGTGTGTGTGCAAGCAAATTGAAGTTGGGAAAATAGAAAATAAATGGTAGTATATAATATATTTTTAAAATAAATCCACACCTCCCACTCCCAGTCGAACCTCCCCCTTTATCCAATATCAGAAAAAAATCCTCACAAACTGCCAGAGAAGAAATAAAGAAAAAACTGCTATTCCCTTCAGCAGACAAAGCTGCAGGGAATCAAAGAAATTATTTTCTAAATTCAATTCCCTCCCTGCCTGCCTAACTTAAATCCTAAAGCCTCCAGCCTCCCTCCTCAATCTCGATCAGATCACACCAGCACCAGCAGCCAGCCCTCCTCCCTCAACCACATCCATACACCTGACTGCGATTTCTGGAAGGTGCCTCGCCTTTTTATGCCCTCCGAGACATCCAGAAGTGTCAGTCAAAAACTTGGCGATGCCATTGCTGGAATGGTTCAAACAATTTGCATGGTCCCATCCCATGCCCAGCCCAAATGGGCAGGTCTAAAAAATAAAAATAAAATAAAATAAAATAAAATCAATGTGACGTTTTATTGCTATAAAAAACCCACTGCTGCTACTATTAAAATTCAGGCATTTAAAATAAATAAATTTCACATGTTTCTGTGGTGATTTGGTGTGTTTTTTGACCACAATTTCAAAAGAAAATTTGCGGTCGCCATTTTGGATCCCCCCCACCGCATGGCATGCAGCAAGACAGACGATGAGGATGACCCCCCCCCCAGTCTGGTGCAAGCAGCCCAGGACAGGAGGGGGGGAGGCCGGGGACCCCCCCCAGAAACCACCCCTCTGGTAGGTGTCCTCAGGGAGGCATATTTTCGCCTGCTTTTTTGGCCGGGAGTGGGTTTTGTTTTTGTTTTTTACTTTTAAAAAAATTTTTTCATTGCTGCTTGGCATCATGCGATCGCCGTGATGCCATTAACGACAACGAAAAAGCCAACCCAATTTTTCTTTTGTTGGGTCGGGTTCGAGCTGGAGCGGCATAATTATCGTTACCGTTTCCGTTATGTACCGGAAATGATAACTGAAAACGGAAACGACAATTTCGCCGCTCCGTGCCCATGTCTACTTTGTACACATGAACCAAAGTAGGGATATTTATATGCAGAGCAAAGAGTGACTGGTCACCCAGGGAGAAGAACATCACCTCCGTGGAGCTCCCATGTTAAATCTGGCCCATCAAGCATCTTGGTGGTAAAAAACAAAGAGAAATTCAGGAAGACTAAGAGTGTGGTATTTACCTTAGGAAGCATCCCCCTTGCTATTTTCAGATGCAAAGCCATTGATTCTATCATCATAGGCAGTGTTCACACAGCAAAAAATGTTTCAGGGCTGTCCCTGTTTAATCTTGTTGTCTAGGGATATATATATATATATTGGTGATGCCACCCCCTCCCCCGTGGTGCTGCTTCAACCATTAACCATTATTTATTTTTAAAATGATTTTTTTTGCTGTTGAGTTGACCAAAGCTAACGGAATGAGTTTCGACAGAGAGAAATGTAGGGTGCTGCATCTAGGTTTTTTTAAATGAACTGAACAGATATAGGATGGGAAACATCGGGCTGGAGAATAGTACCTGTGAAAGGGATCTGGGAGTCTTGGTGGACCACAAATTGAACATGAGTCAGCAGTGTGACGCGGCGCCCAAGAAAGCCAATGCAATTCTTGGTTGCACCAACAAAAGCATAGTGTCTAGAATCCAGGAAATTTACAGTATTACTCTATTCTGCACTGGGCAGTCTCCACCTGGAGTATTGTGTACAGTTATGCGCTCCTCAATTTAAAAAAAGATGTTTACAACCTTGAATGGGTCCAGAGGAAGGCGACCAGAATGGTTAAAGGTCTGGAAGAAATTTCTTATGAGGAGCAGCTTAGGGAGCTGGGAATGTTTAGGCTTACAAAAAGAAGGCTGAGTGGGGATATGATAGCCATATTTAAATATTTGAAAGAATGTCATATTGAAGAGCTTGTTTTCCATGGCTTCAGAGACTAGGACTTGGAGCAATGCTTTCGAAAGAGATTCCATTTGAATGTTAGGAAGATCATCATGATGGTTAGAGCTGTCCAGCAGTGGAATATGCTGCCACAAAGGAGGGTGGTGGAGTCTCCTTCTTTGGAGGTTTTTAAACAGAGGCTGGATGGCCATCTGTCGGGAGTCCTGTGATGGGGGTTCCTGCATGGCAGGGGGTTGGACTAGATGGCCCTCGAGGTCTCTCCCATCTCTATGATTCTATGATTCTGTGATATATTTTGATGCTTTTTTGTGTACGTTCTGGGTATGCTTCTTAACAATATGCATGTGAACTCTTGACATGGGATATTGATCCTGAGATGGGATCGCACCACAGACCATGACAAGACAAATTCGAATTAAAAGAAAAGCATTTCATCTGTGGGAACACAGCCAATGTGTTTTGGCTTGAGCGGCACTCATTTTAGATCCAGGGAACAGGAAAAATGTGGAGCAGGGAGAGTAGAGGGAAACTCTGTAGAGAAGAGCAGGTCTTGCACATGGCCGTTTTGATTTTAAAAGTGTGTATATTGCCCTTTTAAAGTACATCACTCCATCCCTTCCCAGTGACTCCCTTGGAAAGCTACTTAAGGCATTTTTAATTTTTATTTATCATTTGGAAGAAAGAAAGAGAAAGAGAAAACCTAGCACCCAGTACTGCAATTGCTTAAGCTCTGATCACAAGCCTTCTGTCCTGCCTCTACCATGTAGTCTAAGACCCAGCCTTCTTTGTTTTTCAAGCAAAGATCAAAGAAAAACAAAACAAAACAAAAGACACAAACATGTGGCATCTTAAAGACTAACTTTCATATTTTAATGTAACATTTCGTGGACTACTCGTCCACTTCTTCAGACGTATAGAAGCAGAATTAGGTGTGCAATATAATATGGGATGTTTTCTCTTTTTTGCAGGAATCAGGTGTTCATGGATAGTTGGAGGTACACAAATATTGTCCTGGATCCATTAAAGGATAAGGTTGGGTGGTTTTCAACAGGATGTAGACTAGGCCCCTTCTTTCACTGTGGCAGAGTGAGGCTTAGATGGTTTCCCTACATCCACAGTTGTGGTTATTAAACCAACATTCAAATAACACCCAAGAAGTCATCATGGATTTTTCTAACAAGTTTCAATGACCAAGGGACAGAGAGAGAGAGAGAGAGAGAGAGAGAGAGAGAGAGAGAGAGAGAGAGAGAGAGAGAGAGAGAGAGAGAGAGAGAGAGAGAGAACCCAGTTTCTCAATTTTAGTTTGCATACAGTAATAATTAGATGAGAAAGTGTTTCTATTTTGAGACAAAATCAATGTGAGTCACTTCAAGCGAATCTGGTGCCACTTCATCCCATGAGCTGTGAAATGTCATGTGGTTCAAAAGACTTTTAACTCCTTTCTCATGCCCTTCCTCCTCCACCACACCACCACCACCACACTTAAAGAGTGAGATTCTTTTCAAAACTTCTGCTGCTGGATTACAACCCCTAAAACCCCAGGCCGGGGGAACAGAGTCCTCTCAGATCCAGCAAAGCAGTTTCTGCAGAATGGGGAACAAACATAATGTCCTGGTTACTGTCTTTTTTTCGTCTTGTGCCATTTCCACAGAAATCTCCTCCCGTGATTAACTCTCTTTCATTTTGTATGACTTTATTGCCAATTTTTCTCTCTTGCACTTTCATATATAAAAAACGAGCTGAAGCTTATCATGAGACTGAAAACCATGATGAAGGAACTGATAGTAGCAGGAAATTAAAAAAGAAAGCTATTACTCAGTTGAAATAATACATTCAAGCAATAGAGGCTTCATGTGAGAAATCACATATCGCTGAGGGGAAATATTTATAGCCATGTGGGGTAAAAAAACACCCCAATGCTCCTTCCTCACCCTCAGGATTATAGATGATGCCAAGATAGGTATCATTTCCTTGAATTTCATTGCTAGAGTTTCCAAACTGTGGTGGGATAGGTGTTAGTGTAGGGAGAACTACAGAGGTTGGGCAAGTTCTTGGTGAAATCAGAGTTTGGACGAAAATTACATTTTTAAAAACACTGTCCCCAGAGTCCTCCTTCTGGTATGGCCAATAACCATACCAGCTGGCTGGCTGGGGGAGGTATGGAGTTTTTAGTCCAAAATACTAACTTTTCCAAAACACAAATGAGAGTCACAGCTATGTCCAATGACCTCTTCTTGTATACAGTCAGACCCCTTTATCTGTGGGGGATTAATTGTGCCCCCCCGTGAATACTGAAATCCACCAATAATAGTGAATGGTAAAATATATAGCAATATAAAAGGTGAGGGGGAACTCAGAAACACATTTTAACCCACATTGCCTGAACTGGCCACTAGAAGACACTAGATACCATGCTGTGCATAATATACAGTATAATATTGATGCATATACAGTACTGTATTTTCAAGCATCTTCTACCAAGGTCAGTGTTTTTCAGAAAAACATTGTTCATAATTACTTCTCAATAGGACTTTGTATAGATCTCCTGAATAGAGATGGGCAGAAACTGAATTATGATGAGGGTCCTTTCATACAGCCAACATTGGTTCTGTGTTGGCCTGTGTGTGTGTGTGTGTGTGTGTGTGTGTGTGTGTGTGTGTGTGTGTGTGTGTGTGTGTGTGTGTGTGTGTGTGTGTGTGTGTGTGTTGCGTTGTTACAATCATGACTGAATCTCCGTGACCCCATGTCCATGGAGTTTTCTTGGCAGGAATACTGGAGTGGCTTGCCAGTTCCTATTCCAGGCGCCTACAGCACCTGGTATTCCCCAGTGGTCTCCCATCCAGGTACTAACAGGGGCCAGCCCTTTTTAGCTTCTGAAATCAGGCGGGATCAGATGTGCTTAGGGCATCTAGGCAGCTCTGTGTTGGCCTTAAGGGCCTGTTGGCCTATGCAATGACAGCCATGAAGAATGTGGCGGAGCAGTGTGAAAAAAGATGGTGGTCCACCAGTCTGTGATAAGGACTGAGAAAAAGAACTGTTCCGCAGTCATTTGTCTCAAAGAATGTGCCACACTGAATGGCTCTTTCTAACTGGAGTGTCACTGCCCCAAAACAGAAGGCAGAGAAGAGCAGTGGATAAGAACCCTAGGGGAATGAAAAGAAACTCATGGTGCAGCCCCATCAATCTCTCTCCCCATGATTATGTAGTCAGACAAACTATGCTGATGTTTTATATGGTAATTACACCTGTTGTGACTTTTGTAATTATAGTGCGAGAAGGTCACAGACAGGCGAACTTCGCCAGCCATTCTGATTTGGAAAAGCTGTCTGAACAAGACACACACAGATGGAAATTGACTTTCAAGGTCTAACTGTGGGATAGAGCTGCTGAGAAAAATTATCCAAAACCTGAAGGGTCCTGAGATCATGGGGTGTTTTTCTGAAACCGGTCTGGTTTTGAGGGTGGGATGGTTCAAGGAGAGAGAGAGAGAGAGAGAGAGAGAGAGAGAGAGAGAGAGAGAGAGAGAGAGAGAGAGAGAGAGAGAGGTTTGCTCACAGATAGTTCCAAGGTCTTTCTTTGGCATTTGGCATTGAGAACAGGTCAGAGATAATACAACTGAGGAAAAAATAGTCCCAAGAAAGCTGTTATCAATCAGAAGAACAGCATTGGGAGGTCAGAACATGAGAAGAACAGTGCAAGATTAGGCTGTAGGCATGTCTAGTTCAATTGCTATTTTCCTAGCAGATGTCTATGGAAGGCCTATAAGCCAACCAATGGCTCTTTCTCAGTGTTCTCCCATTCCAAACACTCTTCAGAGCCATCCTAATTCTGGTTATCTTCAGCTGTGGAGCTCATTGCCATCAGATGTGGTGCGAGCTGTCAAATGTGGAGACCTTCACAGATGGTTTGCCAAATCCATGCACAATAAGGCTATAAGTGATTCCTAGGCACCATAAACTGTATGAAAATGCCATGTTTCTATTTCACTAAAACCTTTCTTGCTGAGGTGCAACAATGGAAGAAAGATACCAGCTTCACATCCTGCTTGTGGGATTTCTCATGGCAGTGACAGATCAGGAAAGAGATCTTGGTGTGTTGGTGGACAGCTCCATGAAGGTGTCTCCCCAATGTGTGGCAGCAGTGAAGAAGGCCAATTCCATGCTAGGGATTATCAAAAAGGGGATTGAAAATAAAACAGCCAACATTATAATGCCATTAAACAAAACAATAGTAAGGCCGCATCTGGAGTATTGTGTACAATTCTGGTCACCGCATCTCAAGAAAGACATAGTGGAACTGGAAAAGGTGCAGAAGAGAGCGACCAAAATGATTACTGGGCTGGGGCACCTCCCTTATGAGGAAAGGCTAAAACATTTGGGGCTCTTTAGTCTGGAAAAAAGGCGCCTGAGGGGGGATATGATTGAGACGTACAAAATAATGCAGGGCATGAGTAAAGTGGATAGAGGGAAGCTCTTTTCCCTCTCCCAAAATACCAGAACTAGGGGACATGCACTCAAATTGAGGGCTGGGAGAGTAAGAACAGACAAAAGAAAATATTTTTTCACCCAGTGCGTTGTTAGTCTATGGAACTCCCTGCCACAGGATGTGGTGATGGCATCTGGCTTGGATGCCTTCAAAAGGGGATTGGACAGATTCCTGGAGGAAAAGTCCATCACAGGTTACAACCCATGATGGAGATGTGTAATCTCCAGGCTTAAAACCAGGGTACTTCAAGGGCCAGATGCAGGGGAGTGGTATCAGGAGACAGATATCTAGTCTCATGCGCTCCCAAACGCATCTGGTGGGGCCACTGTGAGATACAGGAAGGTGGACTAGATGGGCCTTTGGCCTGATCCAGCATGGCTCTTCTTATGTTCTTATATGTTCTTATCTGTGCTGGATGGTGGCCCAAGGGTCATTCAATTGGGGAAGGGGTGTCTCAAAAGTAACTGTTATAAGTTGCTATCTTACCAGAAAGGTCCTTCTTAGGTCACGTGGCATGGATGTATCCTGGAGCCTTTCTGGGATGTATCTACCCTGGGGTAGATGTGATCTTGGCTCACCAGTGGGTTCTACTGTTTGGCACTTGGATAGAATCCAGACTTCTTTCCTTTGATTTCATTTTTGAGAAGTAACATTAGTCTCCTACTTACTCCAGCCCACTATGACACCACAAATCACCAAATAAGTATAGTGGGGAGGTAATGCAAGACCTTGTTACTTACCTATCAAATAACCTATATTTATCATAATTTTATAGGACTTTCAGCTACTGGGCAAGTCTTTAAATACAGCAATTTCTCCCTTTTCCTAACATAGTTGAATAATGGTTTGTATTTTTCCAATTGAGCAGTGGTAGAGGGAAATGGGGCAAATAACTTTGCCTCCTAAACGAGTCAAAAATCTTTTCTTGCCTAAGTGGATCCTTGCTTTTTCCCTTCCTTTGTTGACTTTTGTTTTCTTCTGTTCCTATAAACCCAACAAAGTAAAATTCATTAGACCCGTTCCGTTTCCTGACAAATGAAGCACTCAAATGCTGGACTTGGACGGGTTTATTGAGCTAAGGTTGTATCTTACGAGAGGGAGACAAGCTAATAGCGCAGCGTTTACCTAGGGCCCGACTTTCCATTAATCACTTCAAGAGCCAGCTCTAAACACTGCTAAAAGCTACCGGTGGAAACACCGGGCCTTCTACTTCCCAGTGTTGAGAGAGAGAGAGAGAGAGAGAGAGAGAGAGAGAGAGGGAGAGGGAGAGAGAGAGAGAGAGAGAGACCTGCTTTCAGCAGCATGTTCTCTGCTTCCTTAAAATGAAAGGCGTAAAAAAAATTAACATCGCTTCGATCAACGGCCAAGATCTAACAGCGTCACACCATTAGCACAACTGATGCTGTGCTTAGAGGGATGCCAGCCATGGGGGGTGGGGGTGGAGGTGGAACTAAGACTGTTTCCCATGGCACAACTGGGGATGTGTGTAGAGACCACAAAAGCAAGCACACAATGGTCTGCATGACTGGGAAAGCCAACAGAACTCGACTTGTACACCAATGTCCTCTGCTAACAAAAGTACTGGGTTTTTGTTGTTCAGTCATTCAGTCGTGTCCGACTCTTCGTGACCCCATGGAGGAGAGCTCGCCAGGCCTTCCTATCTTCCATTGCCTCCAGGAGTTTTGTCAAATCCATATTGGTTGCATCGATGACACCGTCCAACCGTCTCATTCTCTGCCGTCCTCTTTTCCTTTTGCCTTCAATCTTTCCCAACATCAGGGACTTTTCCAAGGACTCCTCTCTCCTCTTGAGGTGGCCAAAGTACTGGAGCCTCAGCTTCAAAATCTGTCCTTCCAGTGAACATTCAGGGTTGATTTCTGTCAGGATGGATAGGCTGGATCTCCTTGCAGTCCAGGGGACTCTCAAGACTCTCCTCCAGCACCACAGCTCAAATCAATGTCCTCTGCTAACAAAAGTACTGATTTGGGGCCTAATTATTTATTGTATTCTAAACCAGTGGGTTCCTACCTTGGCTCCCCAAGTGTTATTGGACTGCAGCTCCCATAAATCTTGGTGAGCACATCTAGTTGTGAAGGCTTCTAGGAGTTTTAGTCCAAGAACAGCTGGGGACCCAAGGTTAAGAATCACTGGTTGAATCTCTGATAGGCTTATATTAAATATTTATTTATTTATTTATTTATTCTTGCGCTTGTTGACTGCACCAACTTTCCCAAAGGGAACTCTGGGCAGCATACAGCAAATAAATATGAGATACAAAAGACAAAATACAGATGGTAATTTTCCTCACTTTGGAGGTTCATACTGGTTCATATGCACAGCAACACAGGTGCTGTGTGTTCCCACATCCTCAGCTGGATTCCCCACTCACCAGTTGGGGAAGGTTCCTCTCCTCCTCCTTTTCAGTTGTTCAACTACCCTCCTTGGCTGATCACCCACTCAGACAAGGAGGAAGGACAGGCAAACCCAGGCTCCTACTGGGGACTGGCTGAAAAGCTGAAGAGGAAGAGAAGAGGGTGCTTCAACTGATGTGTGGCTCATTGGCTGGGAGGGAGGGTCATATGATGTATACGAACAGGCTTGAACCTCTGAACTGAGGTTTGTACCTATTTCAGGCTAAGATCATCTCGAGGAAATGAGAACACCCATTTCACATGAAATAAGGCAATAAAGTCATGAAATCACCCAAGTCTTCTGCACCCCTGTTTTCACATCTGGGGAGGAAGGAGAGGGCGGCACAAAAGACTGCAAGTTTAAGGTTTTGTTTCAAGCTATCTGAAGGATGATTTCTTCACTTCTGGGCCTTCCTGTACCTTCAGAGCTTTGGAAGAGGCCTTTCTCTTGGTCCCATTTGTTTGACTGGGACGTGACAGAGGGCCTTCTCTATGGCTACTCCCAGGCTGTGGAATGCAGGAGGTCAGGGTGTTCCCCCACGGTCTTGTCTTTCCAGTGACAGATGAAGACTATCTTTTAAAGGCATGCTTTTGGTAACCAACTGGAGCATTTCACATCCTGTGTGCTGAATTGTCCCTCCAGGGAAAAAGAAGAAGGCAAAACTGAGACATCGTTTGTTTAAGAAGAGGAACTGAGACATTCTGTATGCCGTGGGTTATACTGACATGATCTGAGATTTGAATGGTCCGTAAATTTCACTCCAAAAAAAAAAATGGGGCATATAGCTCAGTGGTTTCGGTCTCTGGCTGAGAAGACAGAGGTTGGGAGTTCGATTCCTCACTGTGCCTCCTGAGAGAAGAGCCAGCCTATGTGGCCTTGGGAAGATCCTAGGTGAGTGTGGTGAACCTTCAACACTCCAGATGTTTTGGACCACAAATCCCACAATCCTTTGTCACTAGCAATCTATGCTTGGGATTCTGGGAGTTGTGGTCCAAAACATCTGGAGTGCCGAAGGTTCACCACCACTGTGCTAGGTCAACACCCTCCACCCCTGAAAAGGGGAATCTTAAACCACTTCTGAATTTTCTCTACTCAAAAAGCCTCGGAAGAGGTCATAGCTCAGTGGCCTACATCTCTGGCTAAGGAGCCAGGGGTTGACAGTTCAATTCCCCACTGTGGCTCCTGAACATGAGCTGGACTCAAAGATCCATAAGGTCTCTTCCAGATCTGCAATTATAAGGTTGTTGCGGTTGAGGGATCACTTCCTGTCTGAGAGCAGCAGTGGGGTGAGGGTGGGGGAAATGCCGAGAAAAGCCAAAGAGGTTTTGATAACACCCATGAAATCCATCAGGGAAATTTCGTATGTCCTTGAAATTGCTCAGTCTAGCCAGGTGAAGCGTTGGCCATACATTTCATTCCCTCTCCATTATACTCTGCTTGCCGCCTCTCTCCTCACGGTTGCTTGGTTTACCAATTGGTCCCGCCATGCAAGGACAGAGTGCCCATTTAGCAGAACACAATCAGACAATTGTGCAACAAGACAAATGCAGTGTCGGAAATGGAATCCTTGACGCTGGGTGCTCGCCCCATGCTAGAGCAGACTAACGTTGTCCGGCGCTTGAAACACAGACTCCTCTTGGCAATTACCTTCAATTAATGGTACATTGCACTAAGCGTGGAATGAAGGTCAAGCCATTAAATTCATTGGCACTGGCTGGAAGCATTCCAGCTCCAAGCTAAACTATTCCAAAGAGCTCATGTTCATATTACACAGTTGCAGCTCTGAAAATTCCATGCAGAAACATTCTTTGTGATGTATCGATGGGGAAAGCACTGTTTGATTCAAGTCCCTGTTCAGTCATGAGCCTCCTTTGGTGTGCTCAGTTTAGCATTACATTTATTACATTAAAATCACAGGGTTGGAAGGGGCAAATAAATCAGTTGACTCCACACACCCTCTTTTGCTCAATTTAGGATTCCAAATCAAAGCAGATCAGATAGAAGATGGTCCTATTTTTTTTGTAATGCTTCCTATGTCAGAGTGCTCACCCTCTCTCAAGGTCATTGATTCCATTGCCGTACTTCTCTAACAGTTGAGAAGTTTTTCCTGATACTCAGCTGAAATCTGGCTTCTTATAGGACACATTACTATGTGTCCTGCACTCTGGGATGATAGAGAACACATCCTGACCCTCCTCTTTCCAATGATTTGGAAAGGGCTACAGTGACCCTCCGCCTATTGCGGAGGTTAGGGACCCAACCCGACCCACAATAATAGAAAATCTGTGATATGCAGATGCAGGTCAGTTGGGCCCTGGGGCACCTAGCTGGGGGCTCTTGTACTTACCGGAGGCCTCATAAATGATTTTTGGTGATACAGAAGTCACTTCTGGTTCACAGGGATGTCCTTTTGGGGCCTCCAGAAGGCCTGGGAAGGCCCTTGCAGGCCCATTTGGGACAGCGCCAGGTTGGGGGTAAGTATGGGAGGCCTGAAACAGGCCTTTCCCCCCTTAACCCGGGGGGCCTTTTTTCATATACTGTGGTCCCGCAATATAGCGGGACCGCAGTCTATGAACTGCGAAAGGGCAGAGGACCACTGTAGCATATCTATCCGTTCTCATCTTCAGTTAAACATGCCCAGTTCTTTCAGCCTTTCCTGGGCCTCCTTGTTGCTCTCCCAAACTCTCTGAAGTTTGTGACAAAACAAGAACTACATCTGTGCCAAATTAGAAGCTGATCTGAAACCCAGCTTCAGAATTATATATATATTGTTAGGTTGATCCTATTTGTAGAATTGCCTTATTGCAGTAGTAAGGAACCTTTGGCACTCCAGATTAGAGATGGGCATGAAATGCCAAAATGGCATTTTGTTTTGTTTTTGTTTCATTTTATGAAGACCGACATGATTTTTTTTTAAAAAATCATTCTTTGTTTTGCTTCATCATTTTGCTTCTTTTTTATTTTTATTTATTTTCCCTAGCACTGACCAGCTGGCCTGCTGGCTAGTTGGCGCTTTTAAAAATATTTTTTATTTTCATTTCTTTTCCCTAGTGCTGACTAGCTGGCCTGTGGCCTGGTCAGCACCTTTAAAGAAAAAAATATTTTATTTTCCCCCTAGTGCTGACCAGCTGGCCTACAGGCTGGTCGGCAGTTTTTAAAGAAAAATATTTTTATTTTTTCCCTAGTGGTGACCAGCTGGTCTGCAGGCTGGTTGGCACATTTTTAAAATTTTCTTTTCCCTAGTGCCAACCAGCTGGCCTGTGGGCTGGTCAGCACTTTTTTATTTTTTATTTATTTCCCCCAGTGCCAATCAGCTGTAGCATGGCTGACTGAGGGCACTTTTTTAAAACAAGCTCCACCATGCTACAGCTAACCAGTGCCGCAGCTTTGGAAGCCCCCTCCACATGGCTGGTCAGCAGCAGCATCAGGGGAATGAAAAATAAAATAAACAAAATGAAAATTTTTGTTTTGTTTTGTTTGTTTTACTTAGAGGGGGCAGTTTGTTATTCATTTTGTTACATAATGAAACGAATAATGAATAACAAAACAAATACAAAATTTGTTTCGTGCCCATCTCTACTCCAGATGTTTTGGACCACAACTCCCAGAATTCCAAGTATGTATTACCAGTGACAAAGGACTGTGGGAGTTGTGGTTCAAAACATTTGGAGGGCCAAATGTTCCCCACCACTGCCTTATAGAATTCTAATCTGCTGTGCTGCAGAACAACAGCACTGCACTAGTATGCATCTATGAATAATGCTTACCATTTGATAGGCAATTTCAAGGACCCTGTTCTGCTTGCTTGTGGTTCTTTCTTTTTGATCCAGACTGCCTTTCAAACCAAGGAGTGTCCTTTGACACCACCTCAAAGTGACCACTGTCCTCTGCAAAGCAGGGCACACAGCCACAGTAGTTGCAGATGACTGAATACATTAAATGTTGTTGTTGTTGTTGTTCAGTTGTTCAGTCGTGTCCGACTCTTGGTGACCCTATGGACCAGAGCTTGCCAGGTCTTCCTATCTTCCACTGCCTCCCAGAGTTTGGTCCAATCCATGTTGGTTGTGTCAGTGACACCATCCAGCCATCTCATTCTCTGCTGTCCACTTTTCCTTTTGCCTTCAATCTTTCCCAACATCAGGGACTTTTCCAAGGAGTCCTCTCTCCTCATGAGGTGGCCAAAGTACTGGAGCCTCAGCTTCAAAATCTGTCCTTCCAGTGAACATTCGGGGTTGATTTATTTCAGGATGGATAGGTTTGATCTCCTTGCAGAGGGCATTTTCTTGTGTGCGATGGTGTTCCAACAACCTGGGACTCTCCCTTCAAAAGTCTTCCTTGATGTTAGAGAGCTTGCAACTATGGGGGCTGTGGATTGGCCTGGAAGACCTTGCTTATGAGGCAAATTGATCATGAGGCCTTGAGACTTGGCGTGGAGATGGCAAACCAAGATTAAACCTACGAAGGCTTGAGTAACACGGTACAAAAAGAGAGAGAGATTGCTATCATGTTTCTGAGCTCATAAGCAAAGAAAATATCTTTACCCAGCAAGATTGCAGATAAAATATGGATATCAGTAGAAGTCTAACATGTGGGTGAGTTTCAAGGAACGGGTGCTGAGAGTTTTATCTCAAAAACTAAAATAAAAATAAAAATCTAACTAAGCATGTATAATATCTATCTATCTGTTCTCCTTCACATTGATGATGTGCATGGTTTCTTTTTACTGATAGACAGCATGTTAAACATCACAGTACTCAACATTTTTATTTTAAAAAGCCTTTCTGTGTTGATGTGGGTTGTTGTTTTTAAAAACCATTTTTTTCACACTTAAAGCCTTCCTGCCCTTCTTAGATCGGTACTTATTTTTAGCACAGTGTGACTAAAACATTTTTTTGTCCATAATTTATATCCAATTTGTCTCGGTGACATTCAGCAACCAGTAACAGAATTGAAATGCTGTGTTTTCAACAAGATTTTTTTTAAAAATTCTGTGTAATCCATTCCCCCCTCCCTTTCCTTCAATACAATGGCAGAAATTTTCAAATACCTGGTAAATTCTTCATCACAAAACACTGTAGGATGAAAAAGAGGAGAAAATCTCAGAAAAACTGCAACTATCTGCTAAATTTTGTCATGCATTGTAGACCTTTTTTTTAGAAAGGCAAAGACTATTCTCTTCAGGCAAGCTTTCCCTGAATGATAGACTACCATGTGTATTTTATATGAATCTATGGGTTCACATAGACTTTGTGTTTATGACTACTTATAACTGGGTTGCTTTAATGTAATGCTGTCTATTAATGCTCAATTCCTTGTTCTCAAATACTTGAATATGTCTTAATTGTGCTGGACTGTGTATTATCCCTCATTACTGTAAGCTACCTTGGGTCCTTTTCCAAGGAGAAAGGTGGGGTAAGATGCTGTAAGATGTCCCTCAATTCCTTGTTCTCAAATACTTGAAATTGTCTTAATTGTACTGGACTGTATATTATCCCTCAATTACTGTCAGCCACCTTGAGTCCTTTTCCAAGGAGAAAGGTGGGGTAACAATATTCTAAAATAAATAAATAAATAATTTTTTTTGTCATGCACTGTAGACTCTTTTTAGAATCTAGTGCGAATTATGCCCCCCTCCAGTCAGGAATACACGCACAAACATGTACAGGCCAAGCAGAAAATGAGGAGGAGGGGTGGTGGAGGATGATGATGATGAATCAGCTTAAAGCCATCCTGAAACTCTTCTATAGGCTTCCTGAGGTCAATAGATCACAGCTTAGGAACTCTATGAAACTCCGCCATACAACAATATATAAGAGGCTCCGAATTAGAAATGGGGACAAATTTAAAAATAAATCACTCAAAATTGCTAATTCATCAATTCATATTTGTCAAACAAAATTACTCCCCCATGAATAAAAACTGACATTTTCTAAAAGAGGTTTTTGATTAACCCATTTGTCAATTCCTTTTTGACCCTTGCCATCTGGGGCCTCTGTCCACTTTTGAAGGGTCCCTCTTTCGGTGTGTGTGAGCTAGACATTCAAAATCCAAGCTTCACCAAACTTGGAGGTTTTGTAGAGGAAAGTCATGGGTAGTTTTTCTGTGATCCAGGGTTCTCTAAATGCCTGATAATTTTTCCCTGACACAGACAAATTTTGTCAGTTCATAAGATAAAAAATGTAAATCTATGATTTGTGATTCATCAACATTGTCTAATTATGAATTGCAATGAATCGCAATTTTCCAATTCATGCCCATCTCTGTTTCAAATCTTGTATTCCCAGATGTTCTTGGACTGAAACTGTCTTGATCACTTTAAGGAATCTGTTTTTCACTTCCATTTTGGGACCCAAAATTGGAAACCACAGGTCTAAACAAACATGGAAGAGAACGCCCTTCCTTGACAATAGGCCTCCCTAACCACCCACCTGTATTTTTTACTTTCTTTCAGTCTCTTTTCTTTGATTACTCCCTTAGTAAATACTGACTTGGTTTATTTATTTATTTATTTTTTCTTTCTCCCCCCTCTTATCTACATTGTGTACTTTCTTTTCGTTCTTTCAAATGGTGTTTCCAAGAACAATGTTTGTTTCTTTAAAGGTATTTGCATCAGAGATGACAGTGAGTCCTCTTTTTGACTTCTTTCTTTCTTTCTCTCCCTCTGTCTCCTTCTTTCTTTTTTAACAATTTCTCCCTCTCCCTTCCTCTCTTTCCTTCCTTTTGAGTCCCAATGTATGTAGATGTAAAGTTGATTTCTTTCCTTCCTTCCTCATTTTTCTTTATTTCTTTCTTCTTTTTTCATTGATACCTTCAAAGATGTGATAAATCCAAATCCCAAAGAGTTTCTTCTTCTTTTTTCCCCTTTTTTTTTTAGTCTTCCTTTTATTTATTCTAGATTCTTTCTTTCTTTATTTCCTTCCTTCTCTCCCTCCCTCCTATTCTTTTGTTCCTTTCTTCCTCATTTTCTTCCTTCCTTCCTTCATCTTCTTTAGCTAAAAAGGCCTCTCCCTAACTGCCTCTTCCCTTTCTTTTTGTTTCCCTCCCTCCTTCCTTTACTTATATGGCCTCCCTTCCTCCTTCAAAAGGCTTCTTTCTTTCTTTCTTTGGAGTTCCTTCCTCTTCCTCTCCTTCCTCCAAACCTCCCTCCCTCCTTTCCTTCCTTCCTTTCTCCCTTCTTTCTTTTAATAAGTTGTATTATATTTTGCAACTTTAAAATAATTTGTATTTTTCTTTTTTTCATTCTTTCTTTGTTTGGTTATTTCTTTCTTATAATTTTTCTTTACTTTATATTACTTTAAACTCCCCTTACTTTCTTTCCTTATTTATGGCAACAAACAAGCAAACAATATTTCAGAAAGCTGCTGGGACGGGGGCAATGTGCTAGGCGGTGTGGGGGTGGCTTCAATTATTGTCCAATTATTTTGAAATAATAACTTGATTTATTATTTATTATTATTTATTATTTATTATTTACACTTATATACCGGGCGATTTCCCATAGGAAGGACTCAGGGCGGTTTACAACAACAATAATAAAACAACAAATCAATACAATAGCTAAAACAGTGGTTTCCAAGAATAAATAAGTCGGACGGATATTAATAAATCAATAAATAAAAAACAAAACAAAGCATACATATGTGGATCCTTAGAGATCTCCAAAGGCATCACGGAAAAGATAGGTCTTTAAGTTTTTCCTAAATGACGCCAGTGAGGGGCCAGCCGCAGTTCACCGGGGGTTATTCCACATGGTTGGTGCAGCCGACCGAGAAGGCCCGTCCTCGGGCGGGGTGTTTTACGGGGGGTCCCGGCGGGCAACAGTCCTCAGTGAAAGGGCCATCGATGAACGGGGTGGGTCGGGCGGATCTAATTGTCGGGAAAGACGCTCCACCAGATAGGCAGGGGCCAAGCCATGGAGGGTTTTGTAAACCAAAAGCGGGACCTTGAACCTTATCCGGGAGGGGACGGGTAACCAGTGCAGCAGCGGCGGGATGGGGTGGCGCGGGGGTCGCGGCGGCGGGGGCGCCAACCACCAGCCTGGCCGGTGCCGATTCATCCACGGACGCACCAATCCGCGGACAAGGTTGGGGAACACTGTTGTAGAGGAAAGTCATGGGTAGTTTTTCTGTGATCCAGGGGTTTCTAGTTGCCTGTGTTTTTAAACTGACACAGACAAATCAATTTGTCAGTTCATCAGGAAAAAAACCCTGTAAATCTATGATTTGTGATTCATCAACATTGTCTAATTACGAATTGTGATGAATCGCAATTTTCCAATTCATGCCCATCTCTGTTTCAAATCTTGTATTCCCAGATGTTCTTGGACTGAAACTGTCTTGATCACAATTAATGGGATCTGTGGTTCAGGAACATTTTGGGACCCAAAATTGGAAACCACAGGTCTAAACAAACATGGAAGAGAACTCTAAATGGGACAATAGGTATCCCTAACCACATACACCTGTATGTTTTTACTCAGAAGCCAGTCTCACTGAATTTGATTACATATTAGTAAATACTGACTTGGTTGCATTGCAAATGGTGTTTCCAAGAACAATGTTTGTCAGTTTAAATGTATTTGCATCAGAGATGACAGTGAGTCCCCTGTTTGACTCAGGTGGCCAGGACGTAGAAATGTATCCTGATTTGGTTTGGAACAATTTGTGCCACATCCAATTAGAATTGTACACTATTTTTGAGTATAATGTATGTAGATGTAAAGTTGATGCCTTAACTTGCATTGGAAAATGAAACAGCTATATCTTTGTTCTTTTTGCATTGATACATTCAAAGATGTGACAAATACAAATGAAAAGAGTAAACCTACTTATTTCCCACTTATTTTGTTAGTCTAATTTTATTTATTCTAGATTGTTATTTATCATCATAGGCATCCTTCAGTCTCGACAGACTATGGTATTGTGCTCTGTAGAGAAGTCCGAAAGCAACATCTAGTGTAGCTAAAAAGGCCAGGTAACTGCCTCTTCTCATGTTGTTTCCACACTGCATGCAAAGCTGATATGGCCTCATCAGAGCAAAAGGCCTGTGTAGATTAATATGGAGGTTAAAACTGTTATCCGAGCAGCAAACCTCCCTGGAATAGTCTACGTTAAGTTAAGTTGGGGGATAATAAGTTGTATTATATTTTGTAACTTTAAAATAATTTGTATTTTTTAGTTTTACATTCTTTTTGTTTGGTTATTGTTATCTTATAATTTATATACTTTATATTACTGTAAACTGCCCAGAGTAGCCTTTGGGCTTATTTATATAAACAAACAAGCAAACAATATTTCAGAAAGCTGCTTTCTGGGATTTGTGTGCTAGGCACCCATAAATGGCTTCAATTATTGTCCAATTATTTTGAAATAATAACTTGATGTTAAGTTGGATTTATGTTTCTGTGAAGATTCTCAGTCATCCAGGTGAGCTTATCTGGAACTTGAGTCATGGCACCTGGACTTCTTTTCTTGAGAGAGTGAAATGTTTTGCTGCTCATCCAAACAGCTTCATCAGTTTCCTTTGTTCTTTCAAGAAAAGAAATCCAGTTGCCATGACTCAACTTCCAGCTTGGATTTAAGTTGCATTAGTGGCTTGATTCAGGTTCAACTTGATTGTTTCCCCAATGACTACTTGGACTCAGAATCTAACCAACCCTCCCTTTTTTTCTTGGGGAGAGGGGGGACTTGTTTGTAATAGGGACTCAGACTTGGAGCTTGGGGTTTGAACTGAAATACTGTCAAACATTCCTGAAATTCAGATGAATGGATGTAACCATTCAGGCCCTTTTGGGTTATATCTTTCAGAAACTCTTACCAACCTGAGAGCTATAGTACAAAAATGTAACTTTTCCAGGATGTGAAAAACAGATCTACAAAACTGTAAGCCCTGTAGTGCAGTGGTTAAAATGTGGCATTGCAGACAATAATCTGCTTACAATCAGTGCTTGAGCCCAAGAGCGTCAGGCAGTCATCTCCAGATTCACTCAGCCTTCCATCCTTCTGAGGTCAGTAAAATGAGTGCTCAGCTCACGTGGGAAGGGGTGTGTGCGCAATGTGTAGCCTACACCATTTCAAAAATTGTATACTGCCCAGAGAGTGGTATAAACAATATTGAACAATGTATAAGAAGCACATTTTTAAAAAACCTATACCAAAAAGTATAGATTAAGTCAATTCTTTACATGATTATATGCCTTAAGATACATACAAATGTTGCAGACTTAAAAGAATTGTAATGTAAAAAGATCAAAAAGAGCTGCAAATCAACAAAATGGGGAACCACGATGAGCAAATACAGTATATTCACCTGTAATTACTAGAGCTCTCTCATTTGAATTTTCCTGCTTGATTATGTAATTTCGTATGCACAGAATCAAGAAAGGTGAATTTGTAAAATAGGCTATAAAACACTTTGTCTGTCTGGACGGAACATTTGCAGAGCACTAATTCTGTCAATTTCGTCCCCACCCTCGCCTCTATCCCCAAATTTGGAAGTTTTCGCATGACATAGAAATCACATTTGCTGATTTTCCACTTTTAGCCATCTACACAGTCAATAATTCCAGGTATTCCATGTTGTATTCACTTGCCTTGCAGTTGCTGAAGGTAAAAAGTCTCTGGGATAGAAAAAAAAGATGAAGGGAAAAAGGTGGCAACCATAATTCAACAGCACAAACCTGGCAGAATCCAAAGGCTTTCAAAGCCTTGCGTGGAAAAGCTTTGCTCTGGAAGCTATTAGCTGGATGAGTGAATCTGTCATTTATTTATTTATTTATTTATTTATTTATTTATTTATTTATTTATTTATTTATTTATTTATTTTTTTCTTTCTTTCTTTCTTTCTTTCTTTCTTTCTTTCTTTCTTTCTTTCTTTTAGACCCTGCCCATCTGGCCATGTGGCCACACTTTCATTTGCCTTCACATTCTATTTTTAAGGTTCTCCCTCCAGCACTTCTGAAGAAATCTCTTCAAAGGGTGTTCCAAAAAAAAAAAAAAATGGACATGATTAAATTATTATCCTTCCATTTTCTCCATAAGGATGGATGGAGCCAAAGCCAATTGAGAATGCAAGCCAAGCCAATTGGGAGTGAGGGCAATGATTTCTTGACTAGGGCTGATTGTAGCCAGTGGTATCATTGGTCACCTTTATTCTAAACCAGCATACAATATTTTCTATCCACAAACTGCGGGCAAAAAGGTACGCATGAGCCATTCACTGCAACCAAAAATATTTCCCATATCCAAGTGTTGCGGTAACTTTCTGTTCTTTTCAGCTGCAGTCCCTACCAGGTTTGGAAGCTGATTTGCCTCAGCTACATCTCGAAAAGGTATCAGATTGATCTATTAACTCCTCTCAGCCAGTGCTCTGAGCTACCTCAAAGGCAGGACTCAAAATCCCAATAGTTTCCAGTGACTCATCCTCACTCTCTCGATATATCACCGCAGCCAGGTTGTGTGGGAGAGTGGAAGAAGGTGTGTCCTCGCTCTCTATCTCTCTCTTTTTGGCAAGGGGGGATATTCAGCTGGCAAAGCTCATAAGTCAAACCATTATCATTAACAATCAAAGGAAGACATTGTGGGAAATGGTGAATTAATCATGGGTGGCAATAGAAATACCTCTGCATGAGCTGAGCTATTTTCTTTGTTTAAAAGAGAAGCAGAGATATGTTTGGGAATCCGGTTCAAGGCTTCTCTGGATGAACCCCTGCTCCCGTAAAACTACTCTTCAGCAAATGTCATATTGGGGCCAAATAACCACAAATAGAAATGGGCACGACTCAAAAAATGGTGTTTCGTTTGTCGTTTGGTCATTTAGGGGTCCGTTTTGGTTCGTTTTCGTTTTTGTGACATTTTTTTGCAAAAAAATCGTTTTCATTTCGTTAGGTAACGAAACAAAAAAACAAAAACAAAAATGAAAAATTGCTGTTTCGTTAGCGTTCTTTTTAGTTCAATGCATCTGCTGCAACGAAAACGAAAAACACGGCAAATTTGGTCGTTTCGTTTTCATTTTTGTTTTGTTTAAAAAAATTATTTCATTTTTGTTGCGTAACAAAACGAAAAAACAAAAACAAAAATGAAAAATCGCTCGTTTCATGCCCATCTCTAACCACAAAGCCTGATCCAGTAAGATTCATGCATTTTCCATGCCTTCCTCATCTATCTATCTATCTATCTATCTATCTATCTATCTATCTATCTATCTATCTATCTATCTATCTATCTATCTATCTATCTATCTATCTATCTATCTATCTATCTATCTATTAGGGATAGGTATGAAACAGAAAAATAATGTTTTGTTTCATTTCACGCTCACCCCATTTTGTTTTATTTTGTTTTTTACAAAAGTTTTTTTTAAAAAAATTGTGTGAAATGAAATGAAATAAAACAAAATTGCTCCCCTGGGTCCTAGAGCCACCAGATTTGGTTCCCGGAACTCTGGGAGCCATTTTTAAAGGGCTCCTGCCAAGCTGTTAGTGGCTGGAGCCCTTTAAACCTGGCCCTGGTTGCGAATGAGCCAGGCTTAAAGGGGTCCAGACATTGACAGCTGGGTAGGAGCCCTCAGAAAATGGTCAAGAGGGAAGTTCGGCAGAAGCCCTCAGAAAATGGTGCAGAGGGCTGTTCCAGCAATTGCGCTGCCCTCCCCACCATTTTCTGAGGACTCTTACCGATCTATCAATGGCTGGAACCCTTTAAACCTGGCTCAGTCAGCACCAGAGGGTCCCCATGGTACCAAATGGGCCAGGTTTAAAGGTCTCCAGCCATTGACAGATTGGCAGGAGCCCCAAAACGATGGAATTATTTATTTATTTGTTTTTACAATTTATATGCCGCCCACTACCCAAAGGTCTCTGGGCGGCTTACAATCAAATGAAATGAAATGGTTTGTTTCAATGGGAAAACAACTGTTTTCTTCATCTATTAAAAATGCTGTTTCCTTGTTTTGCTTCATTTTGTTTTGTTTCGTTATGTAATGAAGACAAAACAGCATTTCATTTTTCATTTCCTGCCCATCCCTACTATCTGTCTATGCTTGCTTGCCTGTCTTCCTTCCTTCCTATGCCATATTTCTCCCCATAAAACCCCCAAGGCATCTTGAAACAATTGTAAACATATGTTATCAATCAGAGCATGTACTTGTAAAACTGAGCATTGACTCTTCCCTCAGTGCCCTCTGAAAGTCACCACACACACACACACACACACACACACACACACACAAGATCAATAACAACCATGGCTTGTTAGCTTGGTATGCTGAAAGGCAGCATAATCATTCATTCTTTTGTGGTGACACAACGATGGCCCCTGTGTTAGCTATTCTAATTGAAGTGGGGAGAACTAGAAGGCAGAGAGATATATGCTTTGTTATTTTTCTGTATCACCAACTAGTCTCCTGGTGCTGGCGCTCCTTCTGGAAACCTGAGTGGAATGGAGCAGCATAAATGTCATCAGGATAAAGAAGTAAATTAACATATATGGCTATATGAATCATAGGGCAAGTCAATGACCTGGGCTGGCTCCTGGTATTTTGCTGTCTGAAGCAAGATTCACTCACCTTGCTCAACATACAAAAGGCAGTTTGATGGGCAACTAAATCATTCTTCTGCTGTGGCGAGGGGTTTTCGGATGGGCAGGGGATGAGCTTAAGGGGTGCAGGATTAGAAAAACGACATTCAGAGCTCTGTTCTCTTTACAGCTCTTCGATATCTATCTTCTGCTTGACATGGCCACATCCTAGCATTGGAGACTGAGAGGTGTTGAATCCACTGCAGGTTTCTTTTCAACCTTCAAAGGTGCAACCATATCCTGAACTTATTTTGGGGGTTGGGCTTGTGCTGCTCCCACCAAGTTCAAAGAAAAACCTGGAGCAGAGTTACTGTTCTTGAGAAACTGTAGTTACCAGATGCCACTAACTGCCCTAGCTAATGGTAAGACTAGGCAGGAAATAGCTAAGAAGGTTTGGTACCTTGATACTAGATCTATGAATATGTGGACAGCTCAGTGAAAGTGTCTACTAGAGATGGGCACGAAACGAACAATTTTTTTGGTTCTGTTTCCGTTTTTCATTTTGTTATGTAACAAAACGACAAACGAATTTTGTCTCTAAAATGAAACGAAACGAACAGAAACACCAGAAATTTTGTCGTCCGTTTCATTTTTGTTACGGCAATACATTGAACTTCTTTAAATGCTAAAAAATAATAATCACAAAATGGAAATAAATGGTAATGAAACAGTAATGAAACAAACAAAAACAAAAACGATTTTTGCAAAAATTCACAAAAACAAAAATGAACCGAAATGGACCCTCTAAACGACAAACGACAAATGACAAACGAAACACCATTTTTTGATTCGTGCCCATCTCTAGTGTCTACCCATTGTGTGGCACCTTCATTGAGCTGTCCACCAACACACCGAGATCTCTTTCCTGATCTCTCATGGATAGCTCAGAGCCCATGAATTGATAGATAAAGTTTGGAAATTTTGCCCCAATATGCATTACTTTACATTTTGCTAGATCGAAACACATTTGCCATTTGGCAGCCCATTTCCCCAGTTTGGAGAGATCCTTCTGGAGCTCTTCACAATCTTCTCTGGTTTTTAACACACGGAAAAGTTTCGTGTCATCTGGAAACTTGGCCACCTCAGTGCTTATCCCTGTCTCCAGGTCATTTATGAACAGATAGAAAAGCACCGGTCCCAGGACACATCCCTGGGGCACACCACTTTTCACTTCTCTCCATTGTGAAAATTTCCCATTGACACCTACTCTTTGTTTCCTGGATCTCAACCAGTTCTCAATCCATAAGAGGACCTGCCCTAGTGTCCCCTGACTGTGCAGTTTTCTATAGACTATATCCACTGGTTCACCCAAACCCACATGCCTGTTGACCTTTTCAAAGAATTCTGAAAGATTTGTCAGGCAAGACTTACCCTTACAGAAGCCATGCTGATTTTCTCTCAGCAAGGTTTGTTCTTCTATGTGTTTTAAGATTTTCTCTTGGATGAAGCTTTCCAACATCTTCCGTGGGACAGACGCAAGGATAACCAGCCTGTAGTTTCCCGGGTCCCCCCTCCCTCCTTTTTTAAAAATTGGTGTGACATCCGCTATCCTCCAGTCCTCCGGCATTGTGGCCATTTTAAGAGACAAGTTGCATATTACCGTTAGGAGATCCGCAATTTCATTTCTCAGTTCCTAATAATCCTTGGGTGGATGCCATCTGGGCCCGGTGACTTGTTGATCTTCAATTTATCAATTAGTCATAAAACATCCTCTCTTTTAACCTGTATTTAATTTAATTTAATGAATGAATGAATGAATGAATGAATGAATGAATATAGTAGATAGAATGGGAATGTGAAGAATGTGAATGTGAGGGTTGTATTTTACATGTTTTGTATTTCTATATGTTTTATAATGTGCACTGGAGATGACATTTAATTTCGTTATATGGAAGTAAAATGACAAAAATATTCATTCATTCATTCATTCAACTATGTCACAATGATCATCATGTCCCTTCTGGCTAAAGATTTTCAACTTCTCCAACCATTTTTCATACTGCTTGTTTTCTTGGCCTGTTGCCATCTTTCTTGCCATCCTCTGGCTCAGATTTCCAGCTTGCCTACATTTTTCTTAAATTGTTGCACTGGACAAATAATCCATGGGAGGTCTGCTGAAGCCAGAGTTGAGCACCACCACCACCCAGACACCACTGGGGGCCGGATCCCAGTCCAAAAGCAGCTGTGGAGGCTGGCTTGCTCACAAAACAGGGGGTAGGTGGGGGGTTGCAATTGGTCCCAGGGGCCGGATTCAGGACCTTGGGGGGCCGCATCCGGCCCCGGGGCCTTAGGTTGAGGACCCCTGCTCTAGACTCTATACTTCCATTGGTATACACTAGGGATGGGATTTTGGGTTTTTTTTTTTTTTTTGTTTTTTTACTATTGATACCATACGTCTTCAGTTTGGGAGGTCTACCTGTCTTACAGTGGCACTGCAAATACCTGAATGTGGTCCAGCTGTGAGAAAGGCCTGAATTAGAAGGCTTTATGCTTAGCTGGGCCTAGCTTCCAACCAAACCTTCTGTTCAGAAAGAAAGCTTCCAGGTAAAACTGGGGCAATAACAATCTTTGGGTGGGCATCAAAGATTTCTAATCTGCCTTTCTTCCAATCATAGAATCATAGAGTTGGAAGAGACCTCAAGGGCCATTCACGTCCAACCCCCTGCCATGCAGGAACCCCCATCACAGGACTCCTGACAGATGGCCCTCCAGCCTCTGCTTAAAAACCTCCAAGGAAGGAGACTCCACCACTCTCCTTTGTGGCAGGATATTCCACTGCCGAACAGCTCTAACTGTCATGAAGTCCTTCCTAATGTTTAAATTGAATCTCTTTTCCTGTAGTTTGAGACCATTGCCCTGCGTCCTACTCTCTGAAGCCATGGAAAACAAACCAGTCCCTTCTTCAATGTGACATCCTTTCAAATATTTAAACATAGCTATTGTATCCCCTCTCAGCCTTCTTTTTGTAAGGCGAAACATTCCCAGCTCCTTAAGCCACTCATCATAAGACATTTCCTCCAGACCCTCAATCATCTTGGTCGCCCTCCTCTGGACCTGTTCAAGATTGTCAACATTTAAATTGAGGTGCACAGAACTGGACACAGTACTCCAGATGTTGTCTGACCAGATCATGTTACAATCAGGTATTTGAAAGATGCCTGTAAGATAGCTAGAACTCCCAGAATGGAGAATTATGTTGCTTGTATTTCAGAAAATCCCCCTCCCCAATCTCTAGTAGGCACTATTGACAGGGAGTTTGTGTTCTCCATGCAGAATACAAACTCATGAAAGACCAATGATGGCAGTCCACCTAGCATAATAAGGGTAGCACTTACTGGTTGTATCTCTCTTTAGTTATTGGGCAAGGTTTTTCCCTGACGATGGCAAATGTTGAACTGGGAATCATCTGCATGCAAAGCATGTGCTCTGTTATAGACCTACTATAATCATTGTCACCTTAGATTTGCAGGGCTGGAAGAAATCTTATGGATCATCGATTCCAGCTCCTGTGAAGAGGTAGTGTGGGTAACTGAACTACCAACCTCTGGCTCTTCAGGCAGATGTTTAATCACAAAGCTATCCAGCAGTTCTGGAGAAGCAATGTAGCCATTTGTGTCCCTGGTGGATAATAAGCATGATGGGACATAGTGTGAATTGTTAAGCTGAATATTAAGAGTACATTTCGGTTGTATTTGACCTTATCTGAGGAATTTAGAGTAGACATGACAAACTAGAAGCACAGAAAATGGTTAGCTACCACTGGTCAATTATGTCATGTGACATCTGGAAGCTGTGAGAAGAAGATGAGAAGAGGATAGAAGCCATTATTATACTGATTATTCTGCTGTTGATGAGCTTAGGATCGCTTTGAGCAATGGAGCTCACTGTAGTTACGTAGAATAGGAAAAGTTAGCTTAGAAGAAATCTTGAATGTAATCAGTTAGTCAGGATGACTTAGATTTTATTATTTTTTGGGAAATAAAACTGTGATTTGAGATTTTTAAAGTTTTTTGATACTTTCTGAATTCTTATTTTTGTATCTTAATAGAAAATAAATTACTATTTTTGAAAAGTAGTGTGGCCTCTTGTTTTGAAAAGAACCTAGAGTAAATCAGAAGGTGGAAATGTTTTGGAATATTTTACCTCAGAGAAAAGGAATTCTCTTTACTTTTGAACTTGGCCAATGCAAACCCCTTTTGATTTACCATACAGACAGGTCTTCCATCTCTCCTTCAGAGGAAGGCATGGGCCACAAAGGAACATAGCGATGGCGAGAATGGCTTCAAACAGGTCACTATCAAGGAGCCAGCTCAGTAGAACTGAGCAGAAAGGTGCTCCAGCACAACAGCGCTGGCTTGCAATAAATTTCTGATATGTACAAAGGAATGTACTTCACTGTCTGCAGCCAGATACCTAAACTTTTGAGCTATCAAACAGTTCACCCTTAATGTGGCCATGCTATATAATAGAAGGAACATGTCCCAATATTGCTGGGACTATCATAGAGGATCCTGAAATATAATCTTAGACCAAATAGTGCTTCCTCAGCACCTGAAATATATGGTAAGCTGTGAGCAATTGCTTAGATGTTTCTTACAGATGGACCAATTTCTGGGTATTTTTTTTCTGCTGAAGAAGCAGTGATGGAGACAGAAGCATGTGTAATTTTTCCTCCCAGAAATGTTTTGTGATTTCTTTTCTTGCAATGTTAAAAAAAAAATCACCTCAAGCAAAAGTTAATAACCCCTCTCACCATTCTAATATGTATGCCAGCAATTTCTGTTACTGAAGGGAATATACCATTTAAAAAAATCCACAGGGAATTTTTTTGAAACATGCAGGTTCCCTCTGTTGAATTATTCAATAGCTGTAGCTGCAATAGGTTTGAATTTCTTATTTAAAGTAGGACAACCAGCCTAAATGACAGTGTTGTTGGCATGAAAGGTATTCACTGGGCCACCTTGAATGCTGGGAAATTACTGCCTTCAGTTCCCCAAAGGGGTGGACTGCTTTGGGGAACTTGAAGCTATTCCTCTCTTTGAAACCCTGCAATTCTGCTGTGTAGCGGCAGGAACTTAACTAGAAATTCAAAACTCGGCCAAGGAGGGAAGAAAAGTCAGGGAGCTTCAGAGTCACTGACTGAAGAAACCACCACTGCACCCAAGAAAGGGGCCTGCATTTTTCTTCAGTCTTTTTCTCAACTTTGGTTGCAGTTTAATAGACTTGATTAAGCTTTTAGAACTTAGCTTACTTTTTTCTTTCCTTGGTAGATCTTCTCTCCCTCCCTCTTCTTAGCACATTTCTTCCCATGCTCTGAGGCTTTGTGGATTTCAGCAGATTTGTCACCCACCCCTATCTCAGGCTCTACATACACCATTTCAGCCTCTGCCTCTCTGAGAAATATCCTAATAATATGGATGCTCCCACTGGCATGCATTGTCCAATCCGATTTGTAGGCCCTTCTGAGGCTTCAACTATATACCACTCTGCTCCCAAGGGATTTCACTCTAACAGGCTTGAGGAACACTCCAGATTCAAATCAGTGAGTAGATTTTTACAATGTGGACTGCTGGAAAATGCCAAACACTAAGCAGAAATACCCAAACCAGCCGTAACTTTTATGTGATTGAGTGAACTGGTGCTTCAGAAATGAAATGATTTGAGCCTGGCTGTTCACGGCTCAGCATGCAACTGAGAATGTCTGTTTGGTTTCCTTCACTTGGGAAACCTCCAAAAGTCACACTCTTTGTGCTATATCTGTTTCATTAGGTCAGGGGCAGGAAGATCTGGCCTGCTAGTCAGTCACAATCACTTGATCAGCCAACGGGGAGCAGATGTACTCTTACTGCCTATTTGACACAGCCCATCCAGTCCAGCATTCTGTCTCACACAGCGGCTCACCATTTGCTTCAGGGTATTCCCAAGCAGATGTCTTCACCTGCTTACGATTCCCTGCAAATGGCATTGAGAGATATCCTGCCTACCTCTCCAACCTGGAGGTTGTCCTTAGGCAGCCATAATGATAGCCATTGATACCCTTGTTCTCCATGAACTTGTCTAATCCTTTCTTAAAGCTGTCAAGGCTGACAGCTGTCACCACTTCTTATGGCAGGGAGTTCCAGAGACCAGTGATCCTCTGGGTGAAAAAGTACTTTCTCTTATTTGTTGGAGATCAAGTTTCATGGAGTGCCCCCTAGTTCTAGTGTTGTGTAATAGAGAAAACAGTGTTTCTTATAGAGATGGGCACAAATAGAAAAAAATGACATTTCGGTTTTTCATTTTTCGTTGTGGGTCCATTTCCATTCATTTTCATTTTTCATGATTTTTTTTTGAAAAAAATTCTGTTTCATTTTTTCGTTTTCCATTTTTACCCGCTTTTTGCGCGACTTAAAGCATTTCCGTGTGCAGACGTCCCCCTGCGCCCCAGACCAGAGGGAAAAGACTAAAAAAAAATGATGCTGGCTGAGACACAGTATAGACTAGGTACGCAGGGAGGCTGCAATTTTTGTTATTCGTTTTGTTACATAATGAAACAAATAATGAATAACAGAACAATTTTTTTTCGTTTCGTGCCCATCTCTATTTCCTTATCTACTTTTTCCACACCCTGTATGATTTTATTAACTTCAATCAGGTCACCTCTTAGGTGCCGTCGCTCAAGAGTGAAGAGGCCCAGCTGTTGCAGCCTCAGACGGAAAGAAAGGTGTTCCAGTCCCTGAATCATTCTGGTTGCCCTCCTCTGCACTTTTTTTCATTTCCATGATATCTTTCTGGAGGTACGATGGCCAGAACTGTACACAATACTCCAAATGGGGCCTAACCATAGATATTATAAAGAGGCAAAATGACACTTGCTGACTTATTTTCTATACCCTTCCTAATGATCTTTAGCATTGTGTTTGCTTTTTTCACTGCTCTGGCACACTGGGTTGACATCTTCCTTGAGTTGTCCACCAGGACACCAAGGTCCCTTTCCTGGTTTCTTGCATAGATTTCAGACCCCATCAGTTTATAACTGTAATTGGTTTTTTTTTTTGCCCCAACATGCATCACTCTGCAATTACTAATGTTGGAACTCATTTGCCACTGGTTTGTCCACCCCCCCCCCCAGTGTCAACAGATCTCTCTGGAGCTCCTCACAATCTCTCTCAGTTTTTACTACCCTGTATAATTTAGTGTTGTTGGGAAATTTGGCTACCTGTCCCAGTACAGAACCTTGGGGGGGCACTCTTTACCTCCCTCCACTTGGAGAAGTTTCCATTTAGCGCTACCTTCTGTTTCCTGTCCCTTCGCCGGTTGTTGATCCAGGACAAGACCTGTCCCTTTATTTATAATGGCCACCTCCTGAAGAACTGTAATTTCCAAGCATCATGCCACCTTTTCTTTCTTTCTTTCTCCCCCCCTCTCTCTCCTTCTCTCTCTCTGTCTGCCTGTCTGTCTCCGTCCTCCACTTTTAAATTAATAACACTGGGTTTATTAGTTGGTGCGCATGATAGCAGCCCCATTCTTCTGAGCCCAGTCGGACAGTTTGCAGGACTGATGCAGGTACACCTCTTCCAAAACCCCCAAACTTGCTGCCTCTTAATATCTGTTGGCTACTGTTTAATTGATTAGTCCACAAGGGTTGTTAGAATATATTCCTCCTTTGTCCACAAGGCTGAAAGCCAATAGCATAGCAAGCGAGTCCTTTAACCTGCTGCCTAGGGCCACCCCTGCAGGCTAGAAAAAAGGTGCTGTTCTCTGTCAATGATATTCCACCATCCAGTTGATGGTGTCCTCATTATGCCCTCCATTGTGCGAACAAAGTCCTGGAATATTAGCATCACCTGACTAAGCATGGCTGTCTCTCAGTAATGACTTCTGTTGCACTCTCAAAGCTTTGGAGAACATAGACCATTTTGACCCCTAAGACCCCACTGTTCTCTGCCCAGAAAAGCAGACACAGTAATGGAAGTCTCCAGTGCTAAACCATGGAGTGTCTTAATCCTAACCCTAACCTTAATCCTGTGCTCAGTTTTCAGGTGACTGAGCAGCATGCTACTACTGGATAGGTGGCCCTAGTCTTGCCCACACTTGAGCACCTTCATGCAGTGCACGTACCCTCAGCCATTTTTCCAGATTTTTTGCATCTTGGGATCTCCATCTGATGGTCGGTTCCTAACAGGGATTGCTAACTTGTCATCTCTATTAGTTCAAGCAACTGGTGCAGCAAGTGCAGTTAAAACCTAACTTTGATTTCTATCTTAAGCCAATGAGATGCAGATAATGTAAACACAGTACATTTAGGACGTGGTTTTAGAAAAGGATGAGGATCCTTTAAAAAGGACAGAGATAACTGTTGCAGTGCAGGCTTGTACCAGAGCATATCCTAACAGCAACTGTTCAGGAACTCTATAAACAGCTATGCCCACCATCCAATTGGAAATAACAAACGTGAACAAATGCTGTCTGGTGTTTGTTCCTGCTTCTAGATTTCATTGATGCAGACTGCTGTAGAGATGGGCATGAACCACCATCTTGTTTTGGGGCAAGCAGGTGTTTGGCACTTCAAAGCCCCATCTTCACTGTCAGGTGCCACTCATAGGCCGTGCCCAGAGGAGGCGGAGCAAAAAGGCCAAGCTGCTACCTCCAAGTGGGTGCCTGCCAGAGAAGACAGGACTTTGAAGCAGCAAACACCTGTTTGGCCAAGAAACAATCTGGGATGAACCACCAAACTGGTGGTTCCTGTTCATCTCAAATGCAGACAGAAGTGACTTACAGGTACAGGTTTTGCTCTCACTCCAACCTCCCTCTTTCAGGAAATCCACGGGAATCCCAACCTGGAGACATTTAGTTCTCTGCCCCCACACTACCCTTGATGCCAGAATGTCTTCAAGTTTCATTTCTTAAGATGAAACGAATGAAGAGACATCTGAGGAGCAGGTTCCACTTCCACTTCGCCCTCTTAGCAAGCAGAAGCCCAGCTTTTTGCTTTCAAATCTATGGGAGTAAATAGGACTCTGAATGTCTCAAGAATAATTATTACAGCTATTTGGAGCTATCAAATTGGAATTTGGATATTTTGGGGACTATCTGAATATGGCATTATTTGTTGCATTCCGAATATTTACATATCCAAATGCACATCCTTACCAATACCACAAAAAGGCTTTGGGCCCATAAATGAAGGGATCAATTTGTGTAGCTTGGGAGTCTTCAGAAACAGTTTTCTGATCTCTTTTCTTTGCAGGGAGGCAGTGCAGCCCAAACTTTCTTTTTGAGATGTTGAGCTATATACTTTTAATAATTGAAGCTTGGGCTCCATTGCAGGATACGCATATGAAAACAAAAGGGGTGGTGGTAGGGGAAAGAAATCCAGTGAATAACAAAACGCTGTCCCCCCCCTTCCTCCTTCAACAGCAGAAGCCGTTCTGAAGTCAGAAATGTTCTTGGCAAGCTGCTTCTGGTTAGTGCCGTAAATAGAATTAGGCATTCTCGTCATGATTAATTAATGCTCCTGATTCAAGGAGATACGGGATAGATTTACATTCCATGTGTTACTGAAGAACCTCAGCAGGCAATATTGCTTCTCTGGCATGATGTTCCTCGTAGGAGGTGCAGGTTGTTCGTTGCAAATAACGATGGGGGAATCCGTCTGCTTCTGTTCTTCCCCACATGTCACGTTTTGTCAACCTCAAGTTCTTTCCATCCCTAATATGAACAGATTTTCATATTTTCATACATTCATTCAAGATCAACGGAAGGAATCTCGTCCTTATTTGCACCCCTCTGTAGGTGTCTCTCTGTGTTATTTCTTACATTCTAAGGGCTCTACCACACGTCCTTTAAACCCCAGATCTAATTATCTGATAAACTGGCTCCAAAAATCTTGTCCCTACTGTCATCGGGCTTTAAAAAACACCCGATAGTACCACCTTTAGCGGGTTCTAGCGAGATTTCCAAGACCTACCAGAGCTCTTGGATATTGTTTGCCTCACTTAAAAATGCACATTCCCCCAGCGTGGGGGTGGATATATCCATTTTTTTGGTGTTTTTCAATTTTTTAAAATTTTCCTTAGCCCCACCAGCCAGTCCTGGGGCTGGTCGGCACTGGGTTTTTTTTAAAATTTATTTTTACTCCCACCCCCCAGTGCCAGTCAGATGGCCTGCAGGCTGGTCAGGGCCTTTTTAATTTTTTTTCCTTAGCCCCTACCAGCCAGCTCTGGGGCTGTTCGGAGTTATTTTAAATTTATTTTTAATTTTTATTCCCTCCCCCCCCCGCACCAGTCAGCGGGCTTGCTGGCAAGTCAGGGCATTTTTAATTTTTTTAAAAAATTTCTCCTTAGCTCCCAGCCACTGTCCCTGAGGCTGGTTGGCTATTTTGCTTTTGTTTTTGTTTTAATTTCCTCTGTGCCTGCTTGAAGCAGGTTAGGGCATGGGGACATAACAGAAGCGGAGCAGAATCCAACGGAGGTGGGAACTCTGAACCCACATCTTCAATCACGTGATCGGGTAAGGACAAAAGCTGCAGTTTCCCATGCCCCGCATCTTCCCCCTTGCGTGATAGCGCCCTAAGTCACCTTCTGTGAGGAGAAATGGTGTTCATTTGAATTTAAGCTAATTTTATTTTGCTATGTGTCTGTGACTGTTTTTAATCTTAAATTGTTGTTGTTATATATACCACCAAGTCATCTCCCAATGAAGCAGTGATCTTCAAAATGTCCAGTCCTCAACTCCCCTCTTCAGCTCTTATAAACAAAATCCTGTGGCTTCTCTTAGGTCAGTGGTTCTTAGCCTTGGTTCCCTCGATATTCTTGGGAAATCTTGGCCAACACAGCTGGTGGTGAAGGATTCTGGGAGCTGTAGTCCAAGCACAAGTCCTGGGGACCCAAGGTTGGGAAACACAGCTTCCGAAAGTTGTTTCATTTCCCTCTTATCTGGCTGCCTTCAATCTTTCAAGGTATTATTGTCATTTTCCAGATAAACTTGTTTTCTCGTGATATGCTCAATGTAGGACAGCCTCTAAGTGTAAATATTTTTAAATTACATATGCAGTCTTAAGTGGAGGTTAGAAGAAGGTAAAACAGATGGGCGGCTGATTCTCAAAAGTCCAAACAATGTGTTGTGATACCGAAAAGTTAGCAACTGTTATTCTAGGCCAAAAGGCTTTGGTCCACTCCCTACTTTAGAAAATGCCTTCCTCTGTAATGCCCCAATTACTACAGTGGACCCTTGCATAACAAACAGTTTGTATAACATAAAATCTGTACAACATAAAAAATTCCGGAGATAGGGGAAATTTGCTTAACAGAATTGCCTATGGGGCAAATCTGCACAACATAAAAATGGGATTACTCTGTTTTCAATGCATTCCTATGGGAAATTTGTATAAAGGAAAATTTGCTTAACATAATTTCATTTGGAACAAATGAATTCCTTTATACAAGGTACCACTGTATATCTGTGGGTGAAATCACATAAGATGAAGGGGGGTATATAATCAGATTTCCTGTAATATTTTATGCTTTAAAATACTCCGCTATTTTTAGTTCTCCCAGCAGTTTTCTGGATGGGAATTCCTTCCTAAAATGGTAGTTTCCCCCCCAAGACAACATGCAGGTACGACCTCTAAGTAAGGTTGCCCAGTCAGCGCCTTTCCATTTTCTGAGATTCGGGAGTCAAAATTCGATGTAGGCCCTGCGTATCAACCAGAACATCATTTGTTTCATGAGCTAGTGACACAGACTTTTCTTGTACCACCTTTTAAATTAGTATCACATGCATAACTACAGACACCTTCCTGTGGAATCACTGAGCCCTGATGTGAGTGAGGAGGCAATGGGTGCTGAGGCGGTAAAGCCACTGTTGACAAGAAAATCAAGCTTCTTTCTCCTCTGACATGGCTAGGTGTGAGAACCGCCTCATCCTCCAGAGAGAGGTGTGAGGGGAAGAAGCAGAGCCATTCACAGAGACTTTAGGCAGAGCACTGAGGCTTAGAAATCTTATTTCTTGCGGCTTTTGTTATTTTATTTGTCTTATCTTATTTGCAGGCCGCCTTTCTCCTGATAAGGGGAATCAAGGCAGTCTACAGTATTGTATGTGACCTTTTGTGGGCTGTTGCGTTTGATGTAGATAGTCGTCTCTATTTTTGAGAGAGACAAAATAAATGTACAGTGGTACCTTGTATAAAGCAATTAATTTGTTCCAAATGAAATTATGTCAAGCAAATGTTCCTTTATACAAATTTCCCATAGGAATGCAATGAGAACGGAGTAATCCCATTTTTATGTTGTATGGATTTGCCCCATAGGCGATTATGTTAAGCAAATTTACCCTGTCTCCGGATTTTTTGTTGTACAGATTTTATGTTATACAAACTCTTTGTTATACAAGGGTCCACTATATTTATATTGCACAGAGATCAGAAGTCACACACCTTTTTCTTTTTCTCTCTCTCCCTCCCTTTTATTCTTCAGCTTTAATCTAAGAGCTCACCCCTTTAAAACCTGTTGAGAATGTTGCCATCCACCAAAATCCAAAATGGTGCCCATGTTTTCTGCATTCCCTTGTCGACTGCCATGGTCTTTTTAAACTGGTGAAGTGCCTTAAACATAAAAAAGATTGGAGAGAGGCACCACTGGATCCAGCAAAGGGAAGCATCTCATTGATTCATCTGTTTGCTTCCTTCTCATAGACATTTATTGGTTGGCTCAACCTTTTCTGTATTGGTTGAACCTTTAACGACCTTTACGTTCCATAATCTAATTTGATCATGTAGCAGCACATGCAGTCAACAAGAATGGATGCTGATATTTGGCCAGTCTTCACGTCTTAAAGATAAGAAATGATCTGTCAGTGTCACTAACAAGGCTTGTGCCTCATATATAGTATTTTCTGTCTAGCACACAATGCCTATGTGCTCATGAATTAGGTAGCATGTGTGTGTATGCATCACCATAACAAGGAAGTAGAACACTGGCTCCCTCTATGGGAGGACAATGATAAAGAGGTCAGAACTATGTAAGACTGAAAAACCTCACTTTAAATGCTTTGCACAGTACTTTACCTGAAAAAAGTGTTTATTTTAAAACTCTATGCCCCCTTTGAAGAAGCAAGGGACACATAATTAAATGTTCTCTGTCCATTCTAGAGTAGTTATTTCCACCTCTCATGAGGGACAGCCACTGATGACTGATTTGGATCAAGGCAAAGAAGTGCTCAGCTCAGCAGTTTGAATCCCGGGTGCCATGCAGCGGAGTGAGTTCACGCTGTTAACCCCAGCTCCTGCCAACCTAGCAGTTTGAAAGCATGCAAATGCAAGTAGAAAAATAGGTACCGCTGTAAAAAGTGGGAAGGTAAAACAGTGTTTCCTTGAAGTCATGCCGGCCACGGGGCCATGGACTTGCGCAACACTGGCTCTTCGGCTTGAATACGGAGAGGAGCACCACCCCTAAATTTGGACACAGCTAGCACCCATGTGCGGGGAAAACCTTTACCTTACCTTAAGGGTTTCCCAGTGATGCTAAATGAGTTTGGTTAATTGGGAGAAGGAGGAGGCACGGGAGACACACACTAGCTTGCAAAGGACGGAAATTTGGCCAAGGAAGTGAGTCACCAACCCTTTAAGTGACTCAAGGCTGAGAAGCTGTTGGGGTCCTGACTCTAAAATGCTGTGCGCCCTGCAGACCTCAAAGATCTCGCATGAGATTTCAAAACAAAGTTGAAGGCATCCTTATCGAAAGATAGCCTCTATCTTCCCACGTCAAACAGTGACTCTGAGGGCTTTTTAGAAACAACTTGTTCAAACACCACGTGACAGCCATGTGACTTGGGGTCGATTTAACTCACCTCTGAAATTTTGAAAGCTTTCACGGTCAGGATCTGATAGCTGTTGTGAGTTTTTCAGGCTGTTTGGCCATGTTCTGGAAGTTTTTCTTCCTGATGTATGGCCGGCATCTTCAGAAGGCAAGGAGCTCAGGGAACTAGGAGTTCTCTCTGTGCTCTGGGGTATAGATGCCCACTGGTGAAATGTTGGGAAGAAAAATTTCCAGAATATGGCCAAACAGCCCGAAAAACTCACAACAGCTAACTCACTTTTGTTTGCATCCGGACATATTCCGAACTATCGCTTTGATGTAAACAAGCCCTTTGATTGCACAGTGTTCTCAAAATACAATAGGTAATATTGGAACCAGATGCTGTCTAATTTACAACCCAATCTCTTGACCACTGCAAGGCCTCCAGTGTGTGTTCATCCAATTTGATTAAATAAATAAGCAGTGAGAAGAAGCCAGCCACCTTCTCTGGCCATGGGAATGTAATTCATGTGGTAACCTCAACAAACTCGATGTTCTTTCCCAGTCTTACATGTGGGTGGAAGGTTCAACCTAAGATGATTAAACATTTCCACAGAAGACTGAATGAACCACTTTTAGAGCTATCTTACACCACTCTTGGCAAATGGGGAGTGTAATTAAACCAACACCACAAAGTGGGTGGTTATACCAAACATCTGGAGAACTCAGTGTTCATCCACAGGAGGCAGGAAGCCAAACTGTCTTGCTATTTTCTCAACAATCTGGCAATCTGGCCCACAGCTAAGATTTGGAAAATCCATCCCTTCCACTTTACCCTGTATTCATTCTCCCCTCTCCCATGTTCTACCCACTGTTTATAAATAGAAATTTGAGAAATTTTGTATCTTCTTCAAAAATGAAATTCCCTCTGACGTCCGGTAGCCAAATTCAATAGTTAAGATTTTCTGCAGCATGGATAAAAGCTGTGTTACTTGTTTCTGGAATCATACTGGAGTAGAAGATAAAGAACCTTCATTAGGAAAAGTGGAGGCAGCCCTAATTTAGTGATTCAGTGGTCCCCCACCCTTTTGTGGTTCATATACTGCGGTCCTGCTATATCGCGGGACCGCAGTACCTGGAAAGGGCTTGAGAGAGGGTTTGGGGGTTTGGGGGCTTTCAAAACCTTCTCCCCTTTCCCTAAGGTTTAAAAGGTTTGGGGGCTTTTTAAACCTCCCCCCACTTCCCCAAGCCCCAGGCTCAAGCTGATTGGCACTGGGGTGGGGAAGCAAAAGTTTTTTATCCCCCATCCCAGTGACAATTAGCTGGAGCCTGGGGCTTGCCTCCAGAGGTATTGTGCGCCACTTCTCCCGACCCCCTCAGGGTACAGGTGAGCAGCACGTGATGCTAAAAGGGCTTTCAGCCATGGAGCCGAGTGCTGGGCTCTACAGCCGAGAGCCCTTTTAAAAGACCACACACCTCACATCCACACCCACAATGTTTAAAATTGTGCCCCCACCTGACCTGCATCTGCATATCACGTATTTTCAATGATTGCAGGTCGGATGGGTCCCTAACCCCCACAATAGACAGGGGGTTACTGTAATGTCATTGAACATTGAGGGATTTTAATCTAGAGTGTTGGAACCCACTATGCAGTGCCTGACAGACACAATTTTCAATTGTTAGTTCCCCATAGCTAATTTTACTCCATGGTTTTTCGAATCTCCATGGGCATCTTCCCCACCTTGTTCCAGTCAGTATATGAAGAAATGTGTGGATTTTGGTAAAGGCTGAATAAAAGCTAACTGAAAAAAATATCAGTCTACTCCTGATCACAGCCAATGATCTCAAGTGACTGAGAAGGCATCTTGCTACTTCTCTTCACAAACAGGACTCAATCCCAGGGTCAATGTGTGTTTGTTTCCATGAACCAACTGCAGTTTGTTAATTTGTTTTTTTATTTAAAATATTTATGTGCCAACTTTCTCAGAGACAATCCAGTCTGATTTACAGTATTAAAAGAAACAAAGCTAATTTGTTACAAAAATTTTTTAAAAGCATTTAAACAAATAGCATAATAAAACTCATAACAGAAGCAAGGTTAAAAAGGCACACAGAATAAAATGGTCCCTTATAAAAATTCTCCTTGGTTAGCCAGTCATTTAAAGGGAAACCTGCATGAAGAGAAAGACCTTTGTCTGCTTACAGGACAGCAAAGTTGTGGGCCTCCTTACCTCTTGTGGAAGGAAGGTCCAAAGCCTGGGAGAAGGAGAAGACCCTCTCCTGTGTCCCCACCAAATGCATCTGTGAAGGTGATGGGACTGAGAGAAGGGCCTCTCCTGATGATCTCAATTAGAGATGGGCACGACTCAAAAAAATGGTGTTTCGTTTGTCGTTTGGTCGTTTAGGGGCCCGTTTTGGTTCATTTTCGTTTTCGTGATGTTTTTTGCAAAAAATTTTGTTTTTGTTTCATTAGGTAACAAAACGAAAAAACGAAAACAAAAATGAAAAATTGCTGTTTCGTTAGCATTCTTTTTAGTTCAATGCATCTGCTGCAACGAAAATGAAAAACACGGCAAATTTGGTCGTTTCATTTTCATTTTCATTTTGTTTTTTAAAAAATTTTAATTTCATTTTTGTTGCGTAACGAAACGAAAAAATGAAAACAAAAACAAAAAATTGCTCGTTTCGTGCCCATCTCTAATCTCAATACCTGAGCAGGGCAATAAATGGAGATTCAGTCCAGTTTCCTCTTGAATTCTGCCAATGTTGGGGAGGTCACCATCTCCCAAGGTCATTGGTTCCATTGTCATACTACTCTTAACAGTAAAGAATCCCCCCCCCCCGATGTTCAACCTTAATCTGGCTTCCTATAGCTTGAGCCCATTATTATATCTCCTGCACTCAACTTTGTTGCCCTCCTCTGAACTTGCTCCAGTTTAATGGCATCCTTCTTAAAATGTGGTGCCCCAAACCGGACACAGTACTTTAGTTGCAGCCTAACCCGTGCTGGATCAAGGGAAGACAAAGCAAGCATCATACAAGCATCTCTCCCCAACTTGCCACATCAGCAGGATCACTGTTGCATCAGTTGAACTACCATGAACATGCCATCAGGAGCCTACCAGTGCAGGCAGGAACACTTACTCAGCAGCCCTACTGCTGTCAGCAACCTCAGTAGGATGCTAGCCAACGGCTTCAGTCCAACTGTGAGTGACATTCGATTCAGCCCCACAGTATCTAAGAAAAGACAATCGAGTCAGGAAGGACACCCTGAACATGCAGAAATGTTGAGCACACAGGAGTTCATCTCACAAACAAAAGCTGAAGTTTGAACTAAGACCTGGTTCTAGAATTTGCACATAGTGTACAGTAGGGATGGGCACAAACTGCCAGTTTGGTGGTTTGTTTTGGTTCGTTTTTGCAGAAATGATTTTCATATCATGGTTTGGGGTCCACCAAGAATCAGAGCTCTCCCTGCTTCTTTTCATTCTGGTTATGGATTCAGTCACTTGAGATTTTCAGAATCTGGTGCACTAAATGCTTATTTACACTGATGACATCATGATTGCATCAGGGAGTAAGGCAAATCTTGAGTGTCAAGTACAAGCATGGAGTGACCATCTGGTGATGTTTGGCCTGCGCCTGAATGTGAGGAACACAGAGTATCTGGTGACTGACCCAACTGAATGGAGTACATTCCAAATCAATGGTATTGACCTACCAAGAAGTGAGAAGTTCAAATAACTTGGCTCTATGATCACAGCCAACAGGAGTGTGAATCGTGAAATCACATAAAAGATCACTGGGTTTTTAAAATTGTTATTGATTATTTTGTTATATTGTTGTACCTTGCATTGTGTGGGTTTCCCCCCTTTTGGTGGGTGGGATTAATAGTATTCTGGATTGGGGTGTGGCTGTTGGGTGGTTGGGTGGCTTTGTTTGTTGGTTGCTAGCCTTTTGTTGGTAAAATGTCTTTCTTCTCCCCCCCTTAGTAATCTGCAGCGATTGCCGGTTTTCGGTGGCATTTCCTATTTTAGTGGTGTCGGGCTATGGGTGTTACGCTATGGGTCGGAGGGTTGATTGGGTAGGAAGTAGACATGGGCACGACTTGGCGAAATTCTCGTTTCCATTTCCGTTCCTCGTTTCCGTTACGCAACGGAAACAGTAACGACAATTAAGCCGTCAGAACTTGAACTCCAACCGAAAAAAGAAAAATTGGGTCTGATTTGTTGTTGTCGTTCGCGGTGCCAAGCGCAAGCGGCACAGAAAAAAGTTTTAAAAGGAAAAACCCCAATTCCCAGCCAAAAAAGCAGGCGAAAATATGCCTGCCTGAGGGCACCTACCAGAGGGGTGGTTTCTGGGGGGAGGGGGGTCCCCACTCCAGCCTTCCCCCCTCCCCATCCTGGGCTGCTGGTACCAGGCTGGGAGGGGGCATCCTCGGCAGCGTCTCCATTTGCTATGCAGTGCGGGGGGATCCAAAATGGCGACCGCAATATTTTTTTTAAATCGTGGTCCAAAAACCCACCAAAGCACCACAGAAACATGCGAAAATTAGCTATTTTATATGCCTGATTTTTTTATAGTAGCAGCAGTGGGTTTTTCTTGCAACAAAACGTCTCCATTGATTTTATTTTATTTTATTTTTATTTTTATTTTTTTACACGTGCGCAATGATGGGCTGGCCATGGGATGGGACCATGCAAATTTTTGGACCCATTCCACCAATCACATGGCCAGGTTTTGACTGACACTTCTGGATGTGCCAGAGGGTATAAAAAGGCGAGGCACTCCGAGAACACTCGCAGTCTGGGTTTGGATGTGGGTGAAGAGGGCTGTAGCTGGCTGCTGTGCTAGACTAGTTTCGATTTCGCGGAGCCTTTAGATTTCAGTTAGGCAGGCAGGGAGGGAATAATTGATTCAATTGAATTTTTTAGGAAATATTTCGTTCCCTGTCTGCTGTGGGGAATAGCAATGCAGTTTATTCCTTTATGCTCATGCAGTTTGAAGCGCTCGATGATCAGGGTTGCATTGGCTAATGGCTATTGCAGATGCAGACCTTGGAGATGGGGGAACACTGAGAGGAGTAGACCCTCATCCAGATTTGGGGAGGAACGGAATGTCTGTGTCTCTCTCTCCTGCTGCCTCTGAGAAGTGGAGGGGAGATGGGATGGATAAAAGCTTCAAAACAAAACAACAAAAAAGTACAGCAGCCAGACCAAGTACGGTACTAGGGTGGCCGGCCGGTTCATGACCAAGTCCAAGAGAAAAAAAAAGAAATATGCATTCTGCCCACTTTGTTTGCTTTGATAGGATGCATGCAGTCTTGTGCAATGTGCAGCAGCAATCACCCAGTTTAAAGTGTTTTCCACCTGCTCTGGGTTTTTGCGGGACCCGCAGCCGCCGCCCATGCACCCGCCCGTGCACCCACCCCTCCCCCCTGCCACTGTCGCCGCCCACCCATGCCCCCCACCACCGCCACCCACCCGCACCTCCCCGCCCCCGGACCCCGCCCACTGCCTAGGGCGCAAAAACACCTAGCGCGCAAGCCCTGACTGCGCGGGGACGCCAATGGGATGTCCAGGACTGGGACGTCAAATCGCGCTAAATCGCATGGAAACGACAAATGACAAACGACACGACGAAATGACAAATTTTTGAAAAATTTCACGACAAACGGAAACGACCCGAAACGGACCCGTCCCGAAAAACGACAACTCGGAAAAAATTTTTTCATGCACCTCCTTGGTCTCCATGTTTTGTTGAGCGTGGACCTGTGACATCTGCTGAGGCTTCCAGGGTGCTGGCTCATTGCAGGCCAGTGGCTTCTCCGCTCGATCCCTGCCTATCCTGGCTGATTAAGATCGCTGGGGGGGGGCATGCCAGAGTGGGTTCTTTAATTTCTGCCACCCCTTTCAGGGATGGGGTTTTTCCCAATTGCCTGAAGGAGGCAGTGGTTAAGCCCATTCTAAAAAAATCTGGCCTGCCTGTGGATGGCATGTCCAACTATCATCTGATAGCCAATGTTCCCTTTCTGGGCAAGGTGGTTGAGTAGGTCGCTGCTGAGCTACTGCAGTCATTCCCGGAAGAAGATTGCATCCAGGACTCATTCCAGTCTGGTTTCATGCCAGGGACTGAAACAGCTCTGATTGCATTACAAGATGACCTCTTGAAGGGGGCTGATACATCCCTCATTTTGTTTGTGGTCTTTGATATGGTGTGTTTGACAAATCAATGGTTCCTGGCAAAAATGGCACACGACACCAAGCATCCTGTGCAATAACAAGATCGGTGACCATTTTAAAGTCAAAGATTTATCACACTATCATATGAGCTGTTGCCCTGTATCGCATGGAATGCTGGCCAGCAACTAAAGTTGGGGACAAAGATGCTGCGATGGACCTCTAGGCTCACGGAAAATGATCCTGTGTGCCATGATGACATAAGATAGAAGTACGGTATCACACCAATCCAATGCATTGGTTTGGACACATCTTGTGATGAGGAAACTCTGTCCAAAAAGTGTCTCACTCTGGAGGTCAGCAGATCTCAAATGAGGGGACAACCCAAACAGTCCTGGATGAACACCCTTGACAAGAACATGAAGTTGCCCCGGGTTCACCCCAACCAAGTCATGACTGAGGAAAGTCAAAAACCAGAATAATGAACCCTGCCACCAAATGGGACAGATGCTAAGAAAAAGAAGAAGGTGGTATTTGACATTTGTCAGCCCTGCTTCCTCCAGTGGACACCCACTCAGAGGCAGAGCCCATAGGAGGCAAGGCATAGAAGTCAGGTTGCTGCCTCTGACTGGGCACCCACTGGAGGAAGCAGGATTGGGAAGGGCCAAACACCTGTCTGAATGAAAAATGAACTGGCACAAACTGCCAGTTCTGTGGTTTGTGCCCATCTGATGTCCATAGTATTCCAAGGTCAGTGTTCCCTATAATCTGGAGCTGAAAACCTGATGTTTAGCTTAGGCCCTTTTGTTGTCACTGGGGCCCAGTGCTACCTTATGCAGAAATCACAAATTGTGCATGTCTAATGTCTGATGAAGTGGTCTTCTCCATAAAAGCTCAAATAGGTTAGTCTTTAAAGTGCCACCTTGTTTTCATATTTTTTAATTCTGTTTTCTCCTGTTTGCACATACTAACACAACTACCTCTTCTACAAATTGTGTGTGTGTGTGTGTGTGTGTGTGTGTGTGTGTGTGTGTGTGTGTGTGTGTGAGAGAGAGAGAGAGAGAGAGAGAGAGAGAGAGATGGATGGATGGATGGATAGACAGAGACAGAGACAAATATTGTCCTTCAATTCCTTGTTCTCAAATACTTGAACATGTCTTAATTGTACTGGACTGTGCATTATCCCTCATTACTGTAAGCCACCATGGGTTCTTTTCCAAGGAGAAAGGTGAGGCAAAAATACTCTAAAATAAATAAATAAATAAATAAATAAATAAATAAATAATGCTTTGTGATGACCTCTTAAAGGCTAATGTGGGAACTCCAGTCACAATAGCATGTAAGCTCACAAAAAGACAAGGGTGCTTCTAAGCCTGTGTAAACAGTATGTTCTAAACCTACGAGTATGAAGCTCAAAATCTATGATACCAATTTTGGCAACAACCTGATGTCCTGAGATTTTAATTTCAAAGGTTGAGAGCCAGAGAATGGACCCTAAACCTAAGACACGGGGCAACATCCTTGTGACCTGGTAGCCCTGGTGGCCTTTAGGACTCTGTGTTGTATTCTGTCAGAAACGAAGCCTAATCATAGTCGAACTGTTTGGTCTTTTCCATAGAAAACACATGGAGGATCAAAGAGCCCAGGGGTGCATTGGGGAAGGAGTGGAACCTTCCATGGATCTGTTATAAGAAATCCCTTTCTACCACAAAGCATGGGTGTATCGATAATATTTGGCATGCATATAAAACTAGAGCTGCTTTCTGGAAGGGACAATATTTCAGGGTGGGAAAAATGTTGGCCACTGTCTTCTCCACTGGACTGAAATGCACTGTCATTCTGTTCCGAGTGTAAAAAGTGTTTCTAGTTTTGCATCTGTGCATGTAGTTTGGCACCTGAAGTTAAATGCAAATTGTTGCCTTCTTTTATCATTCTCTTAGAGGAGGCAGATGCTCTCTTTGATGAGTGGCAGGTGGGCACCCTACCTGCCAGTCTCTACGCCATTCTATGCACTTCTGCTGTGTTGCACCTAATCCATCTCACCTTGATCCTTGAGTTTCTGCTGTGATTAGGTGCAAGGCAGGTCTCTTCGTATCCAGCCTCAACATAGCCAATGCCAGGAACCAAATAAATAAATAAATAAATAAATCACAAGTTCATAGAATCACAGAATAGTGATGTTGGAAGTCAGCGACAAGACATTCAAGTCCAACGTCTTGCTCCATGAAGGAATACAAATCAAAGGATGTCTGCCTGGAGGTTGTCCAAATTTCTCTTGAATTCTTCCAGTGTTTGGGCACTCGCCACCTCTTCAGGTCATTGGTTCTATTGCCATACTGCTCTAACAGTTAGGAAGTTTTTCCTGATATTCAGTGAAAGCTGGGTTCCCATATCTTGAGTCCATTATTGCATGTTCTGTGCTCTGGAATGATGGAGAACAGATCCTACCCCTGCTCTGTATGACAGCCATTCAAATATGTGAAAAGTGCTATCATATTTCCCCTCAATCTTTTTTTTCTCCAGACCAAGCATGGCCAATTACCTCAGTCTTTCCTCATAGGGCTTGGTTTCCAACCCTCTTTCTTCCTTGCCACCCTCCCCTGAACTTGCAGCATTTTTCTTGAACTGTGGTGTTGAGAACTGGACACAATACTCAAGGTGAGGCCTATCCAGTGGTGAATAGATGGGGGGACAGACATTTCACTGGATTTGGAAATGGAATGGATTTGATGAATATATCCTGACATTGTTTCAAAAGGAACCATCTGCATTTTATGTCCGTGTCTCAACTTGCCATTCAGGGTTGCTTGAATGACCTATCTTGGTACTTTGTGATGGGGTAGTGGAGGGAGGTGGCATCGGTGGTAGTAATATTAGTAATTCCTCACAGTAGACTGGCTGTCAATATTACTAAAGTACAGAGCATTATTGCAAGCAAGTTTAAAGTAGGTCAGCAAGACAAATAATGCATTCTGCTGGTAGACATCCATCTACCGCAGGGCCTGTGTGTTATGCGTTGACATCAATATGAGATAAGAATTTTGATTTGTAGAGTTTGGAGATCGCATTTCTCCTGAAAGAGGAAAATAAAAAGAGCTGGTGTACTCTTTGACTTCTAAACCATTTAGCTTTGTGTTTTGATAAATGGACAATGTGCATCGTACTTAAACTCTGGGATATATAACAAGAAGATTTCCTCTACTAGACAGATTTAGAGGTGAAAAGGTGAGAGCTTTGTCAATTTCCAAATTGTACCTGTTAGAAGAGTGGTTCCCCACCATTGATCCGCAGAAGGTTTTGGACTAAAACTCCTAGGAGTCTTCACCACTCGTTGTAGGAGCCCCATGGCACGGTCGTTAAATGCCTGTACTGCAGGTAAAACTGTACTCACTCATGACCTTGCCATGAAATTGCCACAATTTAAGCCACAATTTAAGGCACCAGTGGAAACATTTGCACTCACAAGCACAATGATCCAACACATGTATGACACCAAATGTCTATCCAACTCTTTAACATGCGACAATTTGCTGCTGAAATGTACACTGATGGAAACACGCCAGCAGGCCAAACTAAGGAAGTGATGGGCACAAAATGCCAAAATGGTGTTTTGTTTCATTTTTGTAAATTTGTTTCATTTGGAATGAAACAATTTTTTTAAAAAATCATTCTTCATTTTTTTTTTAACAGCTGACCAACCCTGCCGGTTGGTTCTCCCCCCGCCCTTTTTCCCCTTCTTTTTTGCTAGCACCGAACACCTTGCCTGCAGGCTGGGTCAACATGTTTTTTTGGCTTATTCCCCCCCCCTTTTTTTGCTAGCACCAACCAGCTGGCCCACGTCGGCACCATTTCTTTGCCTTTTTTCACTTTGTTTTTGCTAGCACTGACCAGCTGGCCCACAGGCAGGGTCAGGCTCTTTTTTTGTTTTTGGCTTATTTTTACTTTACTTTTTTTTTTTTTTTTTGCTAGTGCTGACTAGCTGGCCCATGGGCTAGGACAACACTTTATTTTTTGCTTATTTTTCCTCCCCCTCACCCCAAGCTTATTTTTATTATTTATTTTGGCCAGTGCCAATCTCGGAGCTTGTCAAAATAAATAATAAACAAAAATGAAATGGAACACAATGAAAATTTCCATTTCGTTTCATTTCATTTTTTAAAGACCACTTCTTTGTTCCATTCTGTACAAAAACAAAAAATGAAAAATGAAATGAAAATAATTCATTTCGTGCCCATCTCTACTAACAGGATGTTTGTCATTGTCATAACTTAGACCAGTGGTTCACAAATTTGAGATCCCCACATGTCCTTGGACTGCAACTCCCAGAAGCCCTTGCCTTCACAGCTAGTGGTGAAAGCTTCTGGGATTTGCAGACCAAGACCATCTGGGAACTCCAAGTTTGAGAATGAATGCCAGAAAGCCATTTGTTTCATCATGCTTCAGATGTACTATATCTTGACTTTGTGAGTGAGTGCTTCTTTTAGTTGGATAGCACAAGTGCTCTCTTAAAGCATCCCTCCCCCTCCAGCCCCCTCAAGATCTGGTCTTGTTTGGCTCCCAAAGGGACCAGCTTGGGTAGAGAGCAGAATAGGTCCAGTTTTTGATTTCCTGTGCATCCTGTGATCATAGTCTACCTGCCACTTATCAGGCAGCTATTTCAGCTATACCAAGACAAATACAAAATATTTAACACCTCCACCACCAAGACCATAGCTAATGACCTATACTTTACGGGTTTCAGCACCTTAGTCCATTGTTTATCTAAAGGCATATTGCGACTCTTGTCTACCTAACGAGCCTATTCAGGCCATTGTTCATTTTATGAGCCTATTTCAGACCAGGATGACATGAGATCAAAATGAACTATAAAATGCAGGACTCACAACTAGCTTTCCTCAGACTGATGAAGCTGTTTGGATAAGCAGCAAAACATTTCAACCTCTCAAGAAAAGAAGTCCAGTTTCCATGACTCAGCTTCCAGATAAACTGACCTGGATGACTAAGAACCTTCACAGTCATCCTGTGATCATAGGAAAACTGCTTGTACCAGATCCTGCCATAAGCAGTTCAGAATGTGAGCTATTTCTCCATTTGATCACACCGTATAATGTATACGATTAAAGAAGAAACACACTGACCCAATCAGACAAAAGAAAAGGGAGAGAGAAATGCCATGAAACTAGCTTTGCGGATTGAATTCCCTTCCTCGGACACTGGAAGAATTGCGTACTCAATTGAAAAATTCCAAAGAGAATATTATTTCTTGATTCCTTTGTTTCTAGAACACTCACATCCCATTCTGGCCACATAAAACAGATCCCTCTTACAGGGAAGCCTCCAGACCCCTCTCGGTTAGGATAGTATTAAAAATAATGATCATAAAATCATAAAATCCTAGAGTTGGAAGAGACCTCAAGGGCCATCCAGTCCAACCCCCTGCCATGCAGGGACCCCCATCACAGGACTCCTGATAGATGGCCCTCCAGCCTCTGCTTAAAAACCTCCAAGGAAGGAGACTCCACCACCCTCCTTTGTGGCAGGATATTCCACTGCCGAACAGCTCTAAATGTCATGAATAGAGATGGGCACGACTAGGGAAAATGACATTTTCGAGTTGTCGTGTGTCAGAGGCAGTCCGTTTCGGCTCGTTTCCGTTTTTCGTGAAATTTTGCAAAAATTAGTCGGTTCATTTTTTTCGTTTTTTGTTGTTGTTAGTACTGGTCTGGGGGGGGTAGCGGGCTCCTGGAGGGAGCTGCAGGAGTCAGCCAGAGCCACAAGTGACGGACTGGCAGACTCTTTGCACCCGCTGTGTCTCACGTACTTGCATGTAGTGCAATGCAAGTAGATCTGGCTTAGGGTTAAGACGGGTTAGCGCAAGGGCTAGGGTTAGGCTAGTTACGGGTGAGGTTAGGGTGAGTATTGGGGTGCACCTCTGGGTGCCTCTCTGACCCACTTAGAAGGACAGTGTACTGGCGTATGGGTTAGGCTTAGGCTTAGGGTTCGGGTTTGGGCTACGATTAGTGGGCTGTTTATGCCCGATTGGCACATCCCAGAAGTCTTCTGTGGTCAACCTGGCCAAGTGGCCATGCGATTGGTGGAAAATTTGCATGGTCCACTCCCATGGGTGAGCCCATCATTGCAAATGTGCAGGTGTAAAAAAATAAAATAAAATAAAATAAAATAAAATAAAATAAAATAAAATAAAATCAACGGAGACTTTTTTTTTGCAAGAAAAACCCACTGCTGCTACTGTAAAAATTCAAGCATTTAAAATAGCTAATTTTTGCATGTTTCTGTGGTGCTTTGGTGGGGTTTTGGGCAACGATTTCAAAAAAAATATTGTGGTCGCCATTTTGGATCCCCCGCACTGCATGGCAAATGGATGCGCCCTCCCAGCCTGGTACAGTCAACAAAACCTGGCCATGCGATTGGTGGAATGGCTCCAAAACTTTGCAAGGTCCATTCCCATGGGCGAGCCCATCATTGTGAATGCGCAGGTGTAAAAATATAAAATAAAATAAAATAAAATAAAATCAACGGAGACTTTTTTTGCAAGAAAAACCCACTGCTGCTACTGTAAAAATTCAAGCATTTAAAATAGCTAATTTTCGCATGTTTCTGTGGTGCTTTGGTGGGGTTTTGGGCAACGATTTAAAAAAAAATATTGCGGTCGCCATTTTGGATCCCCCGCACTGCATGGCAAATGGATGCGCCCTCCCAGCCTGGTACCAGCAGCGCAGCAGTAGCAATAGCCAAGGAGAGGGGGGCGGGGAACCCCCCCCCAAATAAAACACCCTTCTGGCCTGGTAGGTGCCCTCAGACAGTTTTTGCCTACTTTTAGGGCAGGGAATCAGTGTTTTTTTAACTTTTAAAAACTTTTTTTCTGTGCCGCTTGGCATTGCGCGATCGCCGCGATGCAAGTAACGAGCACGACAAATCAGACCAAAATTGTTCGTTCGTCGGTTCGAGCTCGAAGTCTGGTGGAGTAATTCCCGTTACCATTTCCGTAGAGTAAGGGATACGAGTAACGGAAACGATAACGGGAATAACGCTAAGTCGTGCCCATCTCTAGTCATGAAGTCCTTCCTAATGTTTAAATTGAATCTCTTTTCCTGTAGTTTGAGACCATTGCCCCATGTCCTAGTCTCTGAATCCATGGAAAACAAACTAGAACCCTCTTCAATGTGACATCCTTTCAAATATTTAAACATAGCTATCATATCCCCCCTCAGCCTTCTTTTTGTAAGGCTAAACATTCCCAGCTCCCTAAGCCATTCCTCGTAAGACATTTCTTCCAGACCCTCAGTCATCTTGGTTGCCCTCCTCTGAACCCATTCAAGGTTGTCAACATACTTTTTAAATTGAGGTGCACAAAACTGGTCACAGTACTCCAAGTGGGGTCTTATCAGAGTGGAATAGAGTGGTACTATCACTTCCCTTAATCTAGACACTTGATTTATAGCAAACCTTTTTCTGAGTCGTCCATGCAGAGAATCCTCAGAAGTGGTTGACCATTCCCTTCTGCCATTGGGTGTCCTGGGACAGTAGAACCTGTTCAAGGCCCCACAGGCTGGCTCTTCCTCTCAGAGGCCTAGTGGTGAATTGAACTCCCAACTCTGGGTCCACAGCCAGATTCCCAAATCACTGTGCTATCCAGCCAGCTTTGGCCAATGTTAAGCAAGAGCAAATAGATAAAAGGAGCCAATATGCTGAGTGGTACTCAAACAATTTGGGGGAAAATGTTATTTTAAGGGCATTCTGCCCTGTTTGCTGGGGGCAGGCATATAGCCAAAGAGGAAAAACATTATCTGACCAAGGCCTGTTCTAAGCTGTACTAGGGGAGTACAGGTCATTTGTGTCTCTGTATGCCTTGCTAAGCAAAAAGAAAAGGATGCTAGGTTTTGTAGTACTACTTTTGTTTTGTACATTTTTCATTTTCTACCCCTCAGAGTGGCATCCCCCCCTTTATATTTGTTCACTTATTGTTCTTAGCTATGATATTGTCTTTTTGAATTATCTAAGATGACTCTTCACAGTCATTGTTCTTAGCTTTGAACACTGTCTTTTAAAATTGCTTGGCAATTTTTGTTTGCAATTTGTATATTTTCCTTCAGTGTTGCAAGCTCCCTTTGGTCCTTTCTAAGGAAAAAAGCAAGGGAAAATATTTTAAATATATACAATAAAATGGGCTTACTGTCAAAGCCATTTTATTGAAAAAATGCAGGAGTTTTCATGAAGAAAATATGCTGTCTGTCTCATGCTCCCTGGAGGCCACCTACCTTGCAGGATGGAATTCTTATTTATTTATTTATTTTAAAATGAGGGAAATTGAATTTTTGTGTGTGTCTCTAATTTTGGCTGAAGGTAATAGGCAAATATTTTCTTAAGGGCACTCGGTAAAATTCATGTGAAGATTTTTCAGTCACTTTGCTCTCTACCTCTAGGCCAAAAGGTTTCATTCAAACAAACGTTGGAGTGACCAGGTTCTACCCTTGGTTTTCAAAACTAGCAACCATTTTCATATCACTTTGGGTGAAATAAAATAAACAGAGGCATTTAGGTCTAAGAATAAAGAATGTAGGGTTGGAAAAAGACAAAAAAGGTGTTTATCGTCATGTAGGTTAGATGAGTAATTGCAAAGAACACCAATATAAGCATTAAGAGCCTTTGTTGAAATGCCAGTGAATTAGCGAGATTTATTTTTCTTGAAAGCTTGTCTTTAAAAAAATTATTTTATCTTATAAGGAAACTTTGTGTTCTCTTTTTTAAAAACAGAAAATGGATTGTCATCACATTTGTAAATAGCAGCATACTAGACACGCATTACTCTGAAACGGCTTGGGGAATGATAAGGAAGGTTGCTTATCTGGGCACATTTAATATGGCCATCTAAAGGGGTAAATTCTGCTTTGATGTCAATAAAAAGAAGATTGTCTGCCATCCTGTGGAATGCGGATGTATCTTCTTTTTAAAATATGGAATTATTTTGTCGGCTTTTCATTCCGCTAGAAGAAACCAACCTGTTCTGCCTGATATGGGTTACAGTACAGTACTAGTGTCTTAGCAGCAGCTTGTGTGAAGGAAGTCAAATAAATGTTTGTGGATCTGACCTTCCAGTTGACATCTATTTGTAAATATACATCAACAGCAAATACAGTAGTACCTTTTAAGATGAATTTAATTTATTTTACGGGGCAAATCGTTCTATGAAAAATTCATCTTGTGAAGTGCCATTTCCTATAGGAATATACTGAAAACTAGAGATGGGCACGTTTGTGTTTCGTTTTTGTTTGGTCGTTTGGGGATCCATTTCAGTTCGTTTTCGTTTTTCGTTTTCTTTTTGAAAAAATTTTCATTTCGTTTTCGGTTTGTAACGAAATGAAAAAATGAAAACAAAAACAAAAAATTGCTCTTTCGTTAGCATTCTTTTCAGTTCAATGGATTTGCCGCAACAAAAATGAAAAACATGGCAAAATTGGTCATTTCATTTCCGTTTCCGTTTTGGTTTTTGAAAAATTTTTGTTTTCGTTTTCATTACGAAACAAAATGAAAAAATGAAAACAAAAATGAAAATTTCGCTGAGTCGTGCCCATCTCTACTGAAAACCAATTAATCTGTTCCAGAGGGAATGGATTAATAGATTTTCAGTGCATTCCTATAGGAAGGATATCCCAAACCCCTTTAATCAATGGACAGCTGAAGACTGTTCCCACTGCAGCTGACAGACAGCTGAATTTGACAGCTCCAAGCTGTTAGTCGCAGCTGTGTGGAGCAGTCTTTGGCTGTCGGTGATTGAGGGAGTTTACCCCCAACCCATCAAAGGGGGGGAGCTTGAAATCTTTCCCCCTTTTGCTGGCTGTGGCTCCCTGTCCATTCCTCCTTTTCAGGCATCCGAAAGCTGAAAGGAAAAGGGGACAGGTAGCAGACACCACACCGAGAAAGACACTCTGAGCACCCCAAAGCAGCTCAATGTGTCTTTTCCTCAGCAGCTTCAGTAGGGATCCTTGACCGACCCTGCCACCATTGCTGCTTCCCTCAAAAAGCCCCCTGCTGCCGGGGACTGGGTGCTGCACACAGCTTGGTCTGCAGCACCTGATCCACCACTCTGCCTAGCCGCAATGGTACCTCTAAAAACAAATTTAATCCATAGGGATTTTTCATCCTTGGAAGCATGCCTATTCCCAGAAATTTAATTCATCCTACGAATTATTTGTTTTATTGGTAATTCATCTAACGAAGTACCACTGTATAGGCTAGAGATGGGCACAAAATGAATTTTTAATTTGTTTTGTTATTCATTATTTGTTTCATTTCCTAACAAAATGAACAACGAACCCCAATCTAGAAGAGAAAGGAAATGAAATGAAACAGAAATTTCTGTTTCTTCCCATTTCATTTCATTTCTCGATAGGAATGCATTAGCAACACATTCCTATGGGATGTGCTAGAGCTGAGGGGTGCAAATTAAAAATTAAAAAATAAAAATTAAGAAAGAACCAATGGGGCTGTGGGAAGTTCAAAAAAACAAAAACAAAAACAAAATGAAACAAAATATGAAATGAATTTGTTTTAAAAATTCATTTTGTAATAAATGAAATGAACTGGGGCAAGGAGAAACAAAAAAACAAAAGAAAATGGCATTTTGGCATTTCGTGCCCATCTCTAGTATACGCTTTTAAGGCAGTGGGTTACTATAGTTCAGAAGAGGTAGTAACAGCCTGGAATATGAAACATTTATTTAATTTTATCCATTCATTTGAAATATTTTGCACCCTTCTTTCTCCTTAAGAGGAACCAGGTGACATTATTAAAATACATTATTTAAAGGTGACAACAATGAGTATAAAATAGTAAAAAGGGTCAAACAAATATCATACTAAATAAACCATAAGCAACACCAAAACTCACTTGAAGCAGTAAAGTTCAATAACCCATTTAAAACCTTTCTCAGAACACCAGTCATGAAAGGAAAGCCTGCCTGAAGAGAAGGGTATTTACCTGCTTGTGGAAAAAGCAAAGATGAGGCCACTCTGACCTCTTGTGGGAGGGAGTTCCAAAGTCTGGGGGAAGCAAACGTAATGGCCCTCTCCTGTGTCCCTACCCAATGCACCTATGGAGGAAGTAGAACCAAGAGAAAGAATATTTTAAAGGAGGCATGTTTAATGTTGCTTATTCCTTCCCAAAACAAAATGTTATTGTTACCCTACTCCCCATTACACTGTGTGAGTGGTGAATCACAAGCCCGTTACTTGATGTAACTCAAAACAACATAACAATGGAATGAAAAAAAGACAAATAATAGAAAAATGCATACAATGTCTCCAGTCTCCACATATCACCTCTGCAAAATGTTTCATAGAATCATAGAATCATAGAGTTGGAAGAGACCTCAAGGGCCATCCAGTCCAACCCCTACCATGCAGGAACCCCCATCACAGTATTTCTGACAGGCGGCCATCCAGTCTCTGCTTAAAAACCTCCAAAGAAGGAGACTCCACCACCCTCCTTTGTGGCAGCAGATTCCACTGCCTAACAGCTCTAACCATCAGGAAGTTTTTCCGAATGTTCAAATGGAATAATAAATCAATGTTATGTTTCACTAAATTTATGTACAGTGGACCCTCATATAACAAGTGGTTTGTTTAACAGAAAATCCATTTAAAAAGGAAAAAAATTCCAGAGATAGGCCATTCCTATGGTAAATTTGTACAAAGGAAGATTTATTTATTTATTTATTTTTTTTTTACAACTTATATGCCGGCCACTACCCAAAGGTAGTGCTTAACATAATTTCATTTGGAATGAATTAATTCCTTTATACAAGGTACCACTGTATTTATTTATTTATTTATATTTCTATGACGACACCTTCATGCAAACTGCATTAAATACATGTGTTATGCTTCATTACCCCCCCCCCCCGGTAACATCTTGTTGACATCAGTGAAATCTTATTGGCATAAGTTATGTCATGTAAGGCTGGCAATGTCATCGTAATCAGCGATGAGTATTTATTTATTTATTTATTTATTCTTGTATTTATATCCCGCTTATCTACTACAAGTAGTACTCTAAGCGGCTGACAAGCAATGAATGTAAAATCAATAAATGCATCAAGTATAAAACAAAACAACATAAAACAATAAAACAACATTACATGTAAAATCCTCCTACATCCCAGCATGCGGAGGGACAGATCCAACAGGTTAAAATTAGGCACACCGAATAGGCTGACTAATTTAAAACAGTAGCAATGGCGGGGGGGTGGGAAAGAAAAAAAAAAGAAACCTAACTGAGATCGCCAAAGGCCTCTCGGAACAGAAGAGTTTTTAAAGCTTTCCGAAAGGCCTGCAGGGACTCTGCAAGAAAAAGAGAACATGGGGATGGCGTTCCATAAGGAAGGGGCTGCCACTGAGAAGGCCCGGTTCCGAGTGAACGTCTTCCGGGCCTCTCGAGGAGTGGCAACCCGCAGCGAGTGCGCTCGCACCTGCCGAACAGGGCGGGCCGAGGTGGATCGCTGGACGATACGCTCTGTCAGGTAGTCCGGGCCCAAGCCATGGAGGGTTTTATAAACTAAAACCAAGACCTTGAATAGGAAATTAAATATTTCTAAATTCTCTTTACTCCTGTCTCATGGCTCCCATGGGTACTGGAAGAAAAAGAGAACATGAGAATCATAGAATCATAGAGTTGAAAAAGACCTCAAGGGCCATCTAGTCCAACCCCCTGCCATGCAGGAACCCCCTCACAGTATTTCCGACAGATGGCCATCCAGCCTCTGCTTAAAAACCTCCAAAGAAGGAGACTCCACCACCCTCTGTGGAGTCTCCTTCTCTGGAGGTTTTTAAGCAGAGGCTTTGGAAGGGAAGTGGAAATATTTAATGTCTAACGAATCACTGTCGTAGAAGATAGCAACACCTTTATGGAGTTTGAAACAGAATTCCAGACTTGGTTTTGTGCCAGACAGCATTGTGTCTTACAGCATGTTACAGTACGTCCAGGCCCTACAGTAGTCAAGAGTCCATTAGCATTTGCGGAATGACACATACCGTTCTTCCAAAGGCTGATTACAGACTCATAGGGTTGGATCCCCATGTGGGTTGCTTGAATGTCCTGCCAAGAACAGTGTAGGGCAGTGTTGGCAAATCTATGGCACAGGTGCCAAAGGTGGCACTGGGAGCCCTTTCTGTGGGCACCCGACAGGGCCCCTTCACAGCCACCTGTATTCAGGTTAAATTGCTGTATTGGCACATTGCGAAAAATTAGTGGGTTTTGAATCGCAGTTTGGGCACTTGGTCTCTAAAAGGTTTGCCATCACTGGTGTAGGGAGACATTTCTTGAAACCTAGGCATGAAGGTCTGACGTACTGTTGTAGATCAAAAAGCTGAATATGATGGAGGTGGAAAAAAATAACAACTGGTATTTTAGGCTTACTTAACAGAGGTAAAGTCTTCAAAACCATGAAGTGCTGGTTTCCCTTCAATTTGGCACTGGTTAGGCCTCAACATGCATATTGTGTCGAGTTCTCTACACCTTAAGAAGGCTATCAACAAACTGGGATGAAATAAAGACGAAATATATATATATACTCAGAGGAGAACCACAACATTGATTAACGGACTAGAATCCAAGACCTATGAGGACACCCAGTGTGTTGTTAGTCTGTGGAACTCCCTGCCACAGGATGTGGTGATGGCATCTGGCCTGGATGCCTTCAAAAGAGGATTGAGTTTCCTGGAGGAAAAGTCCATCACAGGTTACAAACCATGATGGAGATGTGTAATTTCCAGGCTTAAAACCGGGGTAACGTCAAGGGCCAGATGTAGGGGAGTGGTATGAGGAGACAGATATCTAGTCTCGTGCGCTCCCAGACAAATTTGGTGGGGCCATTGTGAGATACAGGAAGCTGGACCAGATGGGCCTTTGGCCTGATCCAGCATGGCTCTTCTTATTGTCTTTTGTTCTTATGAAAAGAAACTGAGGGGAAATATGATAGCATTTTTCAAATACTTTCAAACAGCGAAATAACATACTATGTTATTAACCCTCACAGATGGAAGGACACGTAATAATGGACTTAAGCTCCAGGTAGCCGGATTTTCACTCAACATCATGAAAAACTTCTTAACTGTAAGAGCAGTATGACAATGACCTTTCAGAAGGCATTCTCTTGAATGCCTCCAAAGCAAAAGGCATTCAAGAGAAAATTGGACAGCCATCTATCAGATCTACTTTGATTAGGATTCCTGCATTGAACAGGAGTTGGGCATGAGAGCTCTATAGTCCTCTTCTAACTGAATTATTCTATGACTTTGTAATCTTTCACTTGCCTTTATTTATTTATTTATTTATTTATTTATTTATTTATTTATTTATTTATTTATTTATTTATTTGTGTTTATAGACCATCCGACCGTCCCATAGGAAACTCTGGGTGGTGGACAGCAAAGGGTAAAACTAAAAATATACATAAACAAATAACTCGGCTGGGAGATACAAGATGGCGGGAAACTTTCAATTTATCACTCTGTCCCTATGTTTTTCATCCATCACACATAGATGATTTTGCCATTGTAGTTAGAGAGTGGGGCCCCCAGGAATGGATAAGGGCACACTCCTGGTTTCACAGGTGGAACTCCCCTGTCGAGGCTATTCTAACCCAGACTGATCATTTCTTGGGCTCTGAGGTATTGTGGAAGATACTGCATGGCATGGAGCAACGGTGAGCTTTGTGTTGACTTTTGGGCTGCTCTGTACCTCCTAAATCATCCTGCTGCCTTCAGGTATGGTGAAAGGTGTGGAAAAGGGTGTACCATGAATGAGGAGAGGCCCCGTCATGTCCTTTACCTCAAGCCATAAAATTGCGTCAGACCAGCCCTGTTGATTCTAGCTTGTTCCAGAACACGCCGGAATACTCCTTACCAAACTGCCATTTCAACAGCCGTGCTCACGTTTATCTGCAAGTTATTTCAGCAACTGCCTTATAGTGGCTGGCAGGGAAAATGAGGAAGGTTAACATTTTCTTTATTTAGTCCTCATTTATGTTTTTCTTGTGATGTATTGGGAACAGGCAAGTATCATCCTAGGACTTATCTGTGTATGCTAGGTGGTAAGAATTTAGCCTGGATCCATCTGCATATTATCACTGAATTAAACACACCTTGGGAAATAACAACAGACCCGGACTTCTTCAATTTAAGGGAGCTGTCACTTTTTGTGTATTTGCATGTTGCCCACCGATGTTCATATCCTTTATCCTGACTGGAGATTTGGCCATTATAGGCTGGGGTATTGATTTTAAAACTTTAGAATACCTTTGACATCCAACGTAAAGCACCTCATTTGTCATGTGGGTGTCGAAAGGCAGATTGTAGGCCTCACTTTATTTCTGATTAATTTGCCCCCGCACTGCTTTTCTGCCTGAACTTGTAATGGTAAGTTTGGTATCTCTGTATTCATTGCATTGTTTGCTTGTGTTTCTCTCCCGCTTCTTTCTCCCAACATAAAGCTTGAGCGTCCAATCACATTATTTAAATCATGGCAAGCCTGGATTCCTTCCCTTTGTTGTTTATGCCCCCCATAATAGTTTATCTGGTGTAAACAGCCTGAAATAAATAAATGCACACAAGAATAATGAAACAAGATAAGGATTCGTCAGGTTCTCTTCAAAAGAAGTATGCCAGCCCAGTGCTCTTCATAATTCGTGTTTTTGATTTCTTTTCTATTATTTACCAGAGCATTTGAAGCTGTGGAACATTTTTATTGGCTCAGGTGCAATATGGTCTAGTGGTAGCCAGTCTTAACCAGGGCTGGCCCAAGCTTTTTTGCTGCATGGTGCAAAGCACATGCCATAGGCCACTACCCGCCCCAACATGCAGAACCCAACTCTACTAACTGCTGAGTGATCCATCATTTCACAGAATTCCCTGGACACTTTGCATGATGAAGGATTCTGGGTGTAGTAGTCCTAGTGGTACATTTTCCATGCTTTAAAAATCAACACTAGTGGGGCAAAAAACCCACTTGTGAAAGGACATATCCTTTGTCTGCCACACCTGGGAGCCACAAACTATCTTTAGAAAAGTGAGCCAGGTCTAAGCTAAGAAATGTGGGAGAAATGATGGGACACTGGCATTGATTTGTTGGGACTACAAATCCCATAATCCCCAGCTAGCAGGACAAGGGGATTTATTTATTTATTTATTTATTTATTTATTTTATTTATTTATTTATTTATTTATTATTTATACAACTTATATACAGCCCACTATCCAAAGGTCTCTGGGTGGCTTGGTATGGGACTCTGAAAGTTTTGATCCTTTTGAACCTACGATTGTGGATATTTATATAATGAAAATTAATGTGGAACTGTGATGGAATAGGCTCATGATGCATACAGATAAAGTTCTTGCAATCCAGGAGGAGATCAAGTTGTACATCTCTGATGTGAAGGGCTTTCAAAATTCCCAGTCCCTGGCTGCCTTCCGCTGAACAGATTGCTTGATTTCTGTTGCCGGCTCATGGATTACAGACCTGTTGTCCTGCCAGCATAAATCATCCCCGAAATGGGATTGTCCCTGTGTTAAGGGAAAAATCCTTTTGGAGGGCCCTCCAGCCTCACATTCACAAAATCCTAGAACAATGGTGGCCAAACGTTTTGCTGCTCATCCAAACAGCTTCATCAGTCTGAATAGAGCTAGTGCGAGTCCTCCATCTAATACTCAGCTTTGACCTCTTGTCACTCTGGTCTGAAATAGGATCATAAGCTGAACAACGGCCTGAATAAGCTCGTTAGGTAGACAATAGTATCCATAGCCTTAAGGTGAACAATGGTCTAAAGTGCTGAAACCTATAAAGTATCCGTTGTTAGCTATGGCCTTGGTGGTTAAGGCTTTTTGATTTGTCTGGTATTGTTGAAAGCACACCCTGATAAGTAGCAGATAGACAATACCTTCCAAATGGTAAACCATACCCCTGTCAACCTCTTCTCCATGTGAATGCAACTCCTCCTGGTCTTTTTCTTGGTAGGGGAATAAGCGGTGACCAAATTGCCAGGGAAGGAAAACAAAGTCCCCAGATTCCCAAACATTAGCCTGGCTGTGGTTGTTCTGTGCCATCAAGTCAGAGTTGCATTATAATGACCCTAATTGGGCTTTCGAGGTACGTGATATATGTTTTTACCAGTTCTATGCCCCCAGGAAATTTCCATAGGTGACATTCAAAATCCAACCCCTCTGAGTCCTAGTCTGTCATTCTATCCATTGATTTATTTATTTTATTTATTTATTCGTTCAACTTTTATACTGCCCATCTAGCCCTAAGGTGACTCTGGGTGGTTTACAATATAGAATAGCAATATAACAAAGTAATACAGTTAAGTAACCAGAATACAAATAACTAATATAAACAAAATATGACTGCATAGAACAACACCAATAAACTAAAATGAAAGTAAAATTAAAGTAAAAATAACCAGGTGATTGGTTAAATTGGATTTCTGGTGATCACAAAAATAAATTAAAATAACCTTAATGAATTGCAGACAATTTGTAGCAGCCAATTTATATAGCCTCCTTCACATTTAGAAAACATGGCTACCATTGAACTATAGTTCCTCTTGGTTTCCTTCATTGTCAGTGTGACAACCCTGGGTCTAATTACTTTGTAACTGTTCTCTGACCCAGGCATCCCCACCACAACACCAGTAGATTACCAGGACTTTTATTATAACAAATAGACGTAGACACTAAGGTTTATGGGTTTAAATCCAACAAAGTATGCAACCTTTATTGTAGTACAATCAGATGTTCATTATAATTATTATTATGGTAGTTTAGCCAGCTATTAGATGTTTAATTCACAAACTACTATTTTGACAATCCTAAACCAGTCCCCTTGCCAGTTATCAGTTCTCACACCTGACCAACTGACATTCAGATAACTGACCCTTCTCAGTTAGCTGACTCAACTGCCTGGACATATCTCCCCTAACTCCCTCACCTCTAAAGTTCCAGATATCTATATAATAACACTAGCTCCATCCACTAGCTTGTGATTGGCTAGCCTATACACACCTATACATATTCATAGCTCACAATACATATTCAAATATAGACCTGTTCGCCACAGTCAGCATCAAAGTTATGTTCCTCTGTACGTTCCCCCTTTCTTCTTAATGTTTAATTGCAATCCTACTTTTGCACTTTTTTCTTTAACACTCATTAACTATCATTGTTTTCTGCCAGCAATCTGGTTTCATCTGCACATCTTAAATTACTGGTCTGTCTTCTATTGGTTTTCACTGTACCTTCATTTGAATTGAATCTAGTTTTTCATGCTACATGTTTTGCATATAGACTGAACAGAGAAAAAGATTGAACACACCCTTGTCTGATACCATTGCCAGTTGGGAAAACCATTGTTTTTCCCCTATCTTCTGTCTGAACTAGAATTCCTTCCCCAGAGCACAAGAACAATCAAACAATCAGAAAAATCAAGTGCACTGGAACTCTCATTTCTTTTAAAATGATTCTGTTCATAGTCCACAAAGTTAACAGCAAAGTGAAGCAATCAAGTATAGGCTGTCTTTTGAAGTTCCTTGGACACATCCTCCACCCATGGTCAATATATGTATTTATTATTTATTTATTTAATTTGCAATGTGTTATGTAGTGCCTCTACGTTTTCTGAATCCAGCATGAATACCTGGTATTTCTTGCTTCATATATTTTAAAACTATTTATTGTAAAATCATGAGCATTGCTTTGCTTGTGTTGAAATGTAATACAGTGGTAACTTGTATAAAGGAATTAATTCGTTCCGAATGAAATTTTGTTAAGCAAATTTTCCTTTATACAAATTTCCCATAGGAATGCATTGAAAACAAAGTAATCCCTAATTACAACCATTTTTATGTTGTATGGATTCGCCCCATTGGTGATTCTGTTAAGCAAATTTCCCCTATCTCCGGAATTTTTTATGTTTTACAGATTTTATGTTATACAAACAGTTTGTTATATGAGAGTCCACTGTACAATGGTTCTATAGTTACTCATTCTGGCTCCCCTTTCTATGGGATTAGAATATGTAGGTTTTTAGTCTGTGGGCCATTGTTTTGTTTTCCGTTCTACTTGCTGTTTACTTGTTAAGATTTTAATAGATTTAGTCACTATGGTGTGAGATAATTCTATCAGTATCACATCCAGTCCTACTGATTTATGTCATTGCTAGGGATGGGCAGGAAACAAAAAATGAAATGCTGTTTTGTCATTTTGTTATGTAACAAAGCATAATTAAATGAAACAAAATGAGGAAGGAGCATTTCATTATAGACGAAATGAAATGGTTGTTTTTGCATTGAAACAAACCATTTCATTCCATCGTTTTCACAGGCCTCCTGATGAGCTCTCAATAGCTGGAACCCTTTAAACCTGGCCCAGTTGACACCAGGGGCTGGGTTTAAAGGGGTCCAGCCATTGACAGTTTGGCAGGAGCCTCTGAAAATGCTCAGGAGGGCAGTGTGATCGCCGGAACTGCCTTCCCAACCATTTTCAGAGAGCTCCTGTTGAGCTGTCAATGGCTGGGCCCCTTTAAACCTGGCCCAGTTGGCACTAGGGGATTCCCCTGGTGCCAACTGAGCCAGTTTTAAAGAGGTCCAGCCAATAATAGCTCAACAGGAGCCCTTTAACAATGCCTCCTGGGCACCAAATCTGGTGCCTCTGGGACCCAGGGGAGCCATTTTGTTTCATTTCATTTTGTTTCGTATAAATTTTTGTTTCGTATGAAACAAAACTGGTGAGCACAAAACGAAATGAAATGAAACATTATTTTTTCCCATTTTGTGCCCATCCCTAGTCACTGCTATAATATCAACTTTCATTTCACTTTCTAAAATTTAAATTCTTCATCAATGGATCCTTGTTCTAAGAAACTGATCATCCTTGCATCTATCCCATATAGTTCTTCAATATATTTCCCCATCATTGTTTATTTCATCCCAGTTTGTTGGCATAAGACATTGATGTTTTGTTTCAGAAATGGACTGGTTCCAATCCGAAACATACCAGCACAGCTAGTGTTCAAAAGACAATCCCACCTTCTGGAACAAAAGCAATCACTGTCAGGGATGTGGAGTGATGCATGTTCTTGCACACCTCCGGATTGGCCAGCACCAGGGAGAGGGAAAGATGATGCATTGGAAAATTGTGTTTCATTTTGATTTGTGATTCATCTATATTAACAAATCACAAATCACAAATTTACATTTTTTCTAAACGAATCAATCCATAAATTTATTTTTTTACTATAATACCCTATAACATGCTCGCCCCCCTTGCCAGGAACCCAGAGACACCAAACTTGCAGGGAAGATTCCCCCATAAGCTTTATATGTTTGGTGAAGACTGAGTTTCAGATATCTGAATTATACATTGACAAAATGGCCCCTCAGGGAAGTGCCCTTTTGCAATTGGTTTGCAGAAACCCAGTCTTTATCAAACCTGGAGGAATTGTGAATGAGAGTCAGAGGAAGTGTCTCTAGATACCTGGGGAGAACTTTCCTTGTGTGTGTGAACTCAGACATCAGAACCCAATCAGAAACTCAGTCTTAACAAAACTTGGGGTGGGTTGTAGAGGAGCGTCAGGAGACGCATCCCTTCATGGTGGCTCTAGGTTCCTTGGGAGCCATTTTATAACCTGATAAATCAATGAACCAAAAATCACTGAAAATCATTGATTCACATTCATCGGCGGGGGGCATAGATTTGTAGGAATAGTGGATGAATTTTACAATTCACTTTTAAAATTGTACCCATCTCTAATGATGACTATGTTGTTGTAAGATGCTGTTCAATTAGACCAGGCATGTCCAAACTTTGGCCCTCCAGATGTTTTGGACCGCAACTCCCAGAATTCTAAGCTTAGATTGCCAATGGCAAAGGTCTGTGGGAGTTGTGGTCCAAAACATCTGGAGGGCTGAAGTATGGACATGCCTGAATTAGACCTATTCAGACATTAAGGAAAGCTTTGATCTGAAGATGTTAGGAAGGAGGGAAGCTTAGCCTCTTTTGCTTACTGTACATGTGTCAAGAACAACAACCTGAACATGGAATATCCTCTGTAAATGAAGACTTGCTACACTTCAGAAATTGAGACTTTTCGGGTCCTCCAGTTGCATGAAGGATCTCCATTTGTATCAGGCCATCTCCTTGCCATCTTGTCTCTTTCCTCAGCAGAGATCAATGATGGAGGGTGGAGGGACCAGTACTTATTCCCTCCCGATGTGTTAAAATTAACTCTTCTCTGAATGCCTCATCACACCATCACCATCACTTTATTTGTGTCAGAGTTTTGTACAATCTAAAATGATGGGCATATGTGAAATAGAAGTCAAATGAAAAAGAAGTTGAAAACTTAAACTGTTTCTGATCAGATGTGGTCTGCTTCAACAGCATTGTCTTTAGCGCTAGATCTTCTTTTGAACATGTGATGGGGCATAGACACGTGTAAGTGCTTCACTGATTGAATTACTCCAATTGCAGAAAATGTGTCCTATATCCAAGGAGCCCCATTTATCTGATTATTCTTTGTCTTCCTACTTCCTAATGAACGTTCATCATGATTTCCTCAGATGACAATTTACCTGAATTGCGTAATGAATTTCTATTTTTCATTGTTATCTTTCTGTTTCATTGTGTATATGCGGCATGATTCTCTCTCTCTCTCTTTTTCTCTCATATGTTTGCCTTCTTGTTTTCTTGCTTGGCTTCTTGATTTACACACCTTCTCAACACAGATGTCACCACTGGCAGCAAAACCTTTGGCAGCTGTCCCAGGGCACCATAAATCTATCAAGAGGGAATAATGAAGTTAGATTCTGCAATGGTTTCTCACAATCTTCTTGGATCCAGCACCCAACTCCTTGCTGTTACCACTGTTGCAAATTGTAAAGCCGGCGGTCATGTTGAGAAAGCACTATGCTCTTTCCTTTCTGCTATGCGCTACTTAAATTTATGCCATCAAGCCAGGTGTTGTGACGGTTCCCTTGCCTTAAGCCCTATTCAGTCATTTCACAAAAGGGTTAATTTGGGAGTATAAGGAAGGAGAAAGCTCTCACATTGCCCCCTGCCTGTCACTGTCTATGCTTGAAAAATGACAGTCTGAAGAGGCAATGGTTTTGCTAGATCTAGAGCAGGCATACCCAAACTTCGGCCCTCCAGATGTTTTGGACCACAACTCCCACTGTCCTTTGCCATTGGCAATACAGGCTTAGAATTCTGGGAGTTGTGATCCAAGACATCTGGATGGCTGAAGTTTGGATATGCCTCATCTAGAGCCTCTTCCCTGAGTTGGAAGCCCTAATTTTTCAGGACGACCAACAGTGTGGAGGGCTTCCATGTACAGCAGAAGCTTGCCTCTATCCAAGCAGTCTGTGTGTGGGGGAGGGAGGGAGGGCTAGAACACTTTACCTGCTTATGATTTCCAATTACAGTAGGACCCCTGTATCCACAGGGGATTGGTTCTGGGGGTGGGGGCTGTGGATACTGAAATCCATGTATAAGAGCAAACACCCTGACAACACCCCAAAAATGAATAGTGGCACCCTTTTGTAAACACGATCTGCTTTGTGGCACCATTTTGAGTCCATGATTTATTTAATAATTATTTAATTATTTTTGGGTGGCCAACAAAGATAACTGAATCGGCAGATGCTGGATCAGTAGATATGGGGTCCTACAGTATCTCCTTATGGAATGTTTGAATAGGGCTTTACGGTTGCCATTAATAAGTATACATACTTTTTTTGATGGGGGAACTGCCTTATTATGAGTAGGTTAGTGGCTGAAATGTTCATCTAGGATAAATCTATGAAAAATATAATTCAGATTCTGAATCTGCCACCACATTCCAAGGATAATCTTGGGCTTGAAGCATTGTTCATAGTCTTATTGTGAAGTAGGGTGGGGTGGGAGAAAGAGCATGGAGTTGAGAGGAGGGAACATCCACTTGGTTCTTTTTAGGGATGGTTGGTAGGGTGGTAGCCGCTGACACTCCCCAACTCTTCCTGTAGCTGCCTCTGCCTATCATTTTGGGTATTGTGACACCAACATTGGTACTGGGTCAGGATTAGGGCAATAGGAGATGACAGCTTTCTGAGTTACTGCCTTGTCCCCACTCTTTTGCCATGGTTCTTCAACTAACAACGTTCTTCCTCCAGCAAGAGGTTTAAATCTCCCTTGGAGATGAATGCCAGTTCCTCATCGTCTTTCCCCCAGTTCTCTTTTCCTTTCGAGGTGGTCATGCTCTGTCGTATCTTCTTGCTGCCTCTTTCCAGCCCCAGACTGTTTTCCTTCTTTCATTTTTATTTTCACTTCATCCTCAGCCACCTTTTTCCCTCATCCAATCCTTGTCAAGAGGCTCCTCAGCAGCCATCTTCTCTCCTTCCATCAAGATTTCCTCTGGCCCCTGAAATGTCTCACTTTTGGGGACCTCTGAGGGGGTATGGGGTGAAGGAAGAGGGCAATGACCACTCAAAAAGGGGGCATGAGAACAAGAAATGAATGAGATACCCTAGGTTCAGTTCCTGACTACCTTGGCAAAAGTTAACCAACTTACCTTAGTTTAGATTAATGCCAAATACGTTTATTTTAAAGTAGGGCAATTCCAAGCCCAAGTCTCATTGGAAAGTCACAATATATGGAAGTTTCACCAACACCTGTTTTGTGCCCATAGGTTAAAAAGAGAAAATTTTAATACAGTGCTTTAATTTCAGGAACATTCATTGCAGCCCCATTTGAGCCTGAACTTCAAAGAAGGTTGACTTCAGCTTACAATGACCCCTAAAAGATCTCAGTAAGGAATACAAGAGTCGCAAATAGGCATGAACCTTTCATTTTGGAACGAGTCTGGTTCCCAAACAAAGTGCAGCAGTACAGATGCTGTTCCAAACTTGGACCCACCCACTGAAATGAAAGCACTCATTGACTTACCTTGCATTACCTTGTGCGGAGTGCACTTTCAGCCAGGAGGAAGCCTCTGATGCATCATCATTCCTTCACTCTGGTGCTGGCCAATCAGGAGCTGGCAAAGGCATGCATCATCTGACCTCCTTGTCTGATAGGCCAGCGCCAGGGAGAAGGAATGAGGCTACTTCTTGGTTGGAGTTTAGCCCCACACGAGGAAAGGCAAGGTAAGTCAATGGGAGATTTTGTTTTGGAGGGTGGGTCCAAGTTCTGAATGGCACCTGTGCTGCCATGCCTCATTTTGGAACCTGACTCATTTCGAAATGAAATTCCCATGCCTAGCCCCAAACTCTGCAAATCCACTAGGTTCTTTCAACCCGATCAGGGTCACCTTGATGCTGCTGCCACTCCTTGGCCATGATGCAGGTCTTTCTCATATGCAGATCTCAGCCAGATGGACAGAGCGTTAGTCATTATTAGGAATACATTGTTGCCTTTGGCAATACAGTGGTACCTCTTAAAACAAATGTAATTCGTTCTATGGTTCAATTTGTCTTAAGAAAAAATTGTCATACAAAATGTGGTTTCCCGTAGGAATACACTGAAAATGGATTAATCTGTTCCGGATTAATCTGTTCACTTGGTTTTATGACAATTGTGTCGTATGAACCACGGTTTCTCATCGGAATGCATTGGGAATGGATTAATCCATTTTGGAGAAAAAAATAACCTAGTTTTCTTTCCTGGGTACATGCAAAATAGTTTTTTTTTGTCCTGTGAAGCATCCCATAGGGAATTTTTTGTCATCCATGCATGCCTATTCCTGGAATTTCTTTTTCTTCTTTTTGTCTTATGGGGCATTTGTCTTAAGAGGTACCACAGCAGTTGCCTTTGCAACCCGCTATATTATCTAGCTTGGAGAGCTAGTCCTGGATTAGTTCTTCAGCACTAATGGGGTGGTACATAAACTGAAGTAAACAATAACAGCAGCAACAGCAACAACAAATTTCTTTGGGCCCATTCATGGTTTTATATCTGCCACACAAGTTTCTCCAAAGCATTACAATAAACATGTGCCCGTCAAGATCTGTTTTACTTGATTACATAGTGTATAGCTGTTCTTTCCCAGAATGCATCTACTGTTTATGGTTCATACTGACATCACAGCCGCAAAACTTAACTGCCTTCTCTTTGTCCATGCCCAGATATGATTTATTCTGGAAATAGCAGTGCTCCGCTCCAGTTTCTACACACCTCTCATTTGTTCTTCTTGGTGCAACCGAGATTCAAGATTCTATGCTATTTTGTTGAAGACATGACTTGGTATTCTGCTTCATATTTCCCTGTTCTTCCCTTCTCTGTCTCCCTATCTTCTCAAGTACCGTCTGGGATGTGTCCACACCCAGTAACAACCAAATAAGATGTGGAAACAAACGTGAAGCATGCTCTCTGCCCGTGGCTTCGACAAAGTGTGTAGCAACACTAGAAACTCAAGATGATGCCTGGAGAAATTGGGTGAGACGGAGCATCATTACCCAAGCGGTGTGTTAATAACTTTTGCAACGCTTGTGAGAGGCGGCCAAGCTAAGAACAGAGCAAGCCAGAACGTGACCAAGTCTCTTGTTCTTACCAAGTTCATGTAGCAAGAACTGGTGAGGTGTTTTCTCTTCATGTAGAGAGGAAGACAGTATGAGCACTCATAGCAAAGGGCCAACCAAGTGGTAGGTGGCATTTTCCATACCCACTTGTAAAAGGTAAGTTCTTGATTACTACTCCCATCCATTGTACTTCCCCAAATTAACTTTTCTGAGGATTGTCCCTTCTCATTTGGTCAAATGAAGTCACATCTAGAGGTTGGCATGAAACAGAAAACCCATGGCTCGGGTTCATCTGTTTCAGGCCCACCCTTGGTTCGGTTCAGGTTTGTACAATTAAAAAAATCATACGAACCCGAACCGATCTGAACTGGTTTGCATCGACTTACTGGGCAGCGGCAGCAGCGGTGGTGGTGGGGCAATCCTGGCCCGGCGGCAAGGGCTTTTTGAAATGCTGCCCCCAAGCCAGCACCTCATTTTTTTTTTCTTCAAGTGCCAACCGCGCGTTCCCTGGGGCCGGGTCAGTTTATAGCGCTGACTGCACAGCTCCTGGGGCCGGTTGGCACTGTTATTTTATTTTATTTTATTTTATTTTATTTTATTTTTAAGTGCTGACCATGCGGCCCCTGTGGCCGGGTCAGTGCTGATTCTTTTTTTATGATTTTTTTTTTTATTTTGGAGCACCGACCTGGCCACCCCTGGGGCCAGGTAAGTGCTCCTTTTGATTTTATGTATGTATGTATGTATGTATGTATGTATGTATGTATGTATGTATGTATGTATGTATGTATTTATTTATTTATTTATTTATTTATTTATTTATTTATTTATTTATTTATTTATTTATTTCGCTTCTAAAAGTCCCCAGTAGGGGCTTTTGAGGTGCTGGCTTGATTCTTTTTTGTTTTGTTCAAGCACCGACCGCGGGGCCCCTGGGGCCGGGTCAGCACTGATTCTTTTTTAATTTTTTTCTTTAGTTTAGAGCGCTGACCTTGCCACCTCTGGGGCTGGATCAGCACTCCTTTTTTAAAATTTGTTTTTAAAGCACTGACCGCGCAGGCACTGGGGCCAGGTCAGCATTGTTTTTTTTAAAATATTAAAATTTTTTTTGTTTTACAGCACCGACCACAGAGCTCCTGGGGCCAGGTCATTTTTTTTTAAAGCACTGAATTTGCAGCCTTGGGGCCAGATTGGTGCTGATTCGTTGTTTAATTATTTTTCTTTATTTTAGAGCACCACCCCAGCCACCCCTGTGGGGGGTTAAAATTCCACAGCGAGGACCAGGAGGACTGAGGTGGTGAGGACAAAGTAGGAGGGATAATAAAAATGAAAAATGTTTCGTTTTTTTTTGATGGGTTGGTTCATTATTTGTTTTGTTAGCTAACAAAATGAATAATGAATAACAAAATGAATTAAAAGTTCATTTCGTACCCATCTCTAGTCACATTCATTAGTAGATCTACCTGAGGTTCATTTGCTTTTGAAAGACAGACAGACAGACAGACAGACAGACAGACAGACAGACAGACAGACAGACAGAAAGAAAGAAAGAAAGAAAGAAAGAAAGAAAGAAAGAAAGAAAGAAAGAAAGAAAGAAAGAAAGAAAGAAAGAAAGAAAGAAAGAAAGATGTATGTGTCTTTTGGGGCTTAGTATCACAGAGGTGTTTCCACTATTATACATATCAGTGGTGCATTCTGTTGATGGGTTGCAATTTTTCCTGGTCATCCTTTGTGAAATGAAGAATAATGACAGAATCTATGGCTTTCCAGATGTTGTTGGACTCCAGCTTCCATCATTGTAAATATGGGACATGCCTCTGTGGCTGATTAGCATTGGAATCCCAAAACATTTGGGAGTCCTTGCTTAAGATGGATGGATGAAGGCAGGCATGGAAGGCAGGCAGGCAGGCATGGGCATGCAGATGCCTCCATATCTGAATAAACACCATACAATTCAGAGCTGACCTGCCTTGTACCCTTTAGGAGACCTCCTGATTAGAGATGGGCACGACTTAGCGGTATTCCCATTTCCGTTTCCGTTACTCGTTTCCGTTACTCTACGGAAACGGTAACGGGAATTACTCCACCAGAATTTGAGCTCGAACCGACAACCGAACAATTTTGGTCTGATTTGTTGTGCTTGTTCCTTGCACCGCGCGATCGCGCGATGAACAGGCGGAAAAATGCCTGCCATGCCTCAGGGCACCTACCAGAGGGGTTGTTTCTGGAGGTCCCCGGCCTCCCCCCCATCCCCCGTCCTGGGCTGCTCTGGTGGGACTCGCCGCAGGCTCGCAGGCAGCCAGCAAAAAGCCCAGTCTTGCCGGCCGCCGCCCGCCGCAATTAAAGCACAAGCAAGCAGCACGGATGGCGCAGGAAAAAACTTTTAAACTCTCCCCACACCCATTCCCAGGCCAAAAAAGCAGGCGGAAAAATGCCTGCTTGACTAAGGGCGCAGGGCACCTACCGGAGGGGTGGTTTCTGGAGGGAGGGTCCCGCCTCCCCCCCGTCCTGGGCAGCCGGACTCGAGTCACCATGCCATGCGGTGCGGGCGGGGAATACAAAATGGGGCGGCGAATGCAATATTGTTTTTGAAATCGTGGTCCAAAAACACACAAGCACAACAGAAACACGCGAAAATTTATAAACTGCCAGATTTTCACAGTAGCAGTGGGTTTTTTCTTGCAACAAAATGTCTCTCCAGTCTCCTCTCCTCCTCTGTCCTCCATTGATTGTATTTTATTTTATTTTATTTACACCTGCGCAATGATGGGCTGGCCGAGTGGCCAGCCATGTGGGAGTGGACGACCATGCAAATTTTTGGAGCCATCCCACCAAACGCATGGCCACATGGCCATGGAGACTTCTGGGATGTGCCAAAAAGCCCCCTAAAACCTGCCCAAGCCCCCTAACCCTAACCCTAACCCTTGACTCCTTACCCATACGTCACAGACTGTCTTCTTAGTGGGTCAGAGAGGCACCCAGAGGTGCAACCCACTAGCCCACCGTAACCTTACCTGTCACTAGCCTAACCCTAGCCCTTGCACTAACCCACCTTAACCCTAAGCCAGATCTACTTGCATATTGCACTACACAGTGATTCCCTCTTTGTGAGACATGGCGGTGCGAGAGCCTTGTGCAGGGAAGGCATGACGCTATCACTCTCACTGGTCTCATAGCCTGCAACTGGTATGCATATCCATATGGCTATTGCATACCATTTTGCAGCAGCAGCAGGTGAGGATGGGAGACCCCCATGTAGAGGGGTCTCTTGGAGCCTGCTTCCCCTTCCTAGTGGGTGAGGATGTGCCTCCAGGAGCCCACTTTCCCTTTATAGCGGGCCAGAGAAGGCACCCACCCCACAGAGATGCCTCTAGGAGCCCACTCCCCCCCAAAAAAACCAGTACTAACGACAACGAAAAACAAAAAAACGAACCGACTAATTTTTGTGAATTTTCACGAAAACCGGAAACGAGCCGAAACGGGACCGGCCCGACTAACGACAACTCAAAAAAAATTTTTTTCAAGTCGTGCTCATCTCTACTCCTGATGCTCCACAGGATGGCTTGGGGAAGCTACACAGTGTTCTGATTTTGTGACAATCACTCAAAGGCAATATAACAATCTTCCTTACGTAGTGAAAAAATGCTCCATTTTAATGATGCAAGGATATTTCAGTAAATTTTGCAAAGCGAAGAGAAGGGAGAAAAGAATTACTGGAGAAGGCATCTAAACAGCAATCCATCTCTTTCTCTTCACCTTACAGGTCTTCAAAACAGCTGGTTGAACTGCAGCAAGAAGTTACATATGTACCATATGTCAAACTCAGTTGGAGCACTCCCTAGTGGCTGGATGTCCAGGGGAAATCTTGGGCTTTATTGGCAAGTTCAGTTGTTGATTGCCTTCTGCTTTAGTGATAGCAGTTTAGTCTACTGTACTATTCCTTTTGATTTTCTTTTGTCCTGAATCAACTCAGTGGCCAACGTGTTAACCCCACAAAATGCCTGATCGGATGCTGAAGATCTGTTATCACATTGCTCCACCCTAGGGATTAACAGCAGCCCCTTGCTCAACCCTGTAGTAACCCCCAAATTGCACAAATACTCCTGATTGGATGCTTTGCAATACATTAATCCTAACAAAATCAATTGATCAATCAATCAATCAATCGATTGATTGATTAAGTGATCAACAGACAGACAGACATCATTTTACTCAGTTTTCTTTATTTATAGCCTGTTATCCCCTCGGGGTTAAACACAGATCAAACCCTCTCCGACAAACCACACACCATTTTTGTATGAGTCACTGTTCCAAACCGCCTGATTGCACAGAGGGAAGTCTAGAAGTGATACTGACTCACAAAGAGACACAGAAGACAGTCTCTGGGGTAACAGCCTCCTGTTGACTTGTTATGCTGAGAGTGGCTGAATAATCCAATGATGCCAGATGCAAATATGTGTCAGGATCTGAAGGATCTATCAATGGTTGAGCACCTGTTTTCCATGTGCAAGAGACCAAGTTCAATTCCTGGTACCTCCACATGAGCAAGAAGTCCTCCTGGAATCATGGAGAACTGTTGTCATTTGGTCCAAGCTGGAGTGGACAGTCCATTAGTAGACATGGGCACAAATTAAAAACTGTATTGCAAAATTCATTCAAAAATCACTAATTTTTGTACAACAAATACGAATTGCTGATTTTTAAAGCAGTTTTTTTGATTTACTGAGTCATCTGGTTATAAAATGGCCTCCAAGAGACCCAGAGACACCAGAATTTCAGGGAAGCTTTCTCTGACCCTCCTCTACAATTTCTCCACATTTGGTGAAAAACAATGGATTTCTAATGTCTGAGCTTTATACCCAAAAGGGTGCACCATCAGGAAAGTTTCCCCAAGGCACCTAGAGAACCTAACTGGCCAAGAAGCTTCCTCTGACTCCAAGTTTGGTGAGGATTGGATTTTCCCAAGCTTGCTTCTAAATGGCACTTTGCTGGTAGTGGTGGTGAGGACACCCACTCTGTGGGTTTATTACCTGGATGTATGAAACCTAGACCACGGTCTTACCTGCGTTTTCTGCGTAGTTTCCCGTCGGCGAACTATGCAGTAAAAGATCATGTGCTAACCAGGAAGAGAAGCAAATTCTGCTCCTGGCCGACCACGCCCCTCGAACAGCAGTTTCAGCAAAGTTTCCTAAACTACTGCCAGGGGCTGGATTTAGAAACTTTGCTCAAAAATGCTTACTTGTTTGCTTCTGTTGCAATGACAGGACACTGAAAATATGCAGTAAAATCAATTTCTCCCCTTTCTTCTCGGCTTAAAAGATGGAGCCTTGGAAACTGGAGCCGGAAAGTAGGACAAAATGCATAGTACACAGGTTAGGACAGAACCAGAATAGGAAGGTATGACGCAGAGGGGAGGACACCAACTGCTCATTAAAAACCACATGACCGCTCCCCCCAAAATATGCAGGAAATTTAAATACGAAGGAAACCCAGGTATCACCGTGGTCCTAATCTTCACCAGTCTCTGAAAGATTTTAGAGGAGTGTTATGGGAAGCATCTCTGCACTTGGGGTATATCTAGGTTCCTGTGTGGCACTTTGTGAGTGTGTGCATTTTTGTGCATGTATTACTTCGACATCTGGAATCCAAACTTCATCAAACTTGCAGGGCCTATAGAGGAAATTCAGGGGAAACTTTCCGTATCTCCAAGTGCCTTGAATGGCATTATATAGGGTTTTAAAGTAAAACAAAATATGAATCACTTCATCAGTTTACCAGAAAAAAATCATGAATTTCATTGACCCCAATGAGCCACAAATCTAAACGAATCACCAGTTTTTGATTTGTGCCCATTTCTATTCACTCCTTAGGAGTTCCATTAATTTTCACACCTTCTGGACTACTCTGGAATCTACCACCCCATTTTTTCTAGTAGGTTTTTTTCACTAGTTGAAAAAAAAGGCTCCTTCCAAAAGCAGTGACTTTTGCTCCACAAACAAGGCATTCCCATGTCTTGTTGTCCCTGACAATGCAATATAAGATTGTTTCAATGGCTGGCCCTTCAGGAAGAAAAGGGGGCCCTACCTTTGGGAACTTGCTATCATGGGTCCTGGCTAAAGCCCTTCACTCCTATAAGGCAGTGGTTCTCAACCTTCCTAATGCCGCAAACATTTAATAAAGTTCCTCATGTTGTGGTGACCCCTTGCCCTGCTTGGAAGAGGCCATAAACCCCCTTCAGCAGGCCATGGCCACAGGTGCCATAGAGATTTTTCCTCTACAGGCACCCTTAGCCAATCGCAGCCTCCGGTGCCATTGACTGACATCCCCTCCAACCTATCCAGCTGTAACTCACTCTTTCCCCCTTTCTCCTCCTCCTCCTCCAGACCCAAGCCGTTTGTGTCTTTTTCTTCACTGGCTCATGGTGACCCCTGTGAAATAGTCATTCAACCCCCAAAGGGGTCACGACCCCCAGGTTGGGAACCACTGCTATAAGTGATGTAAAACCTGGCTGGTCTTGTCCTCACACAGAAGGAAGAGGAACTGCAAATAAATAAAGTCCATTGATGAACAAAAATTGCCTTCGTTCCACCACCCCCACCCCCAGCACCTTCAAGCGCTTGGCAAGCCATAAGAATTGTTATCACATGACTATTTATTTTTGAGATTGCTCTTTTTGTTTAAAAATTGCAAGCAAGGATTCGGTTGTTGGCATCTTTCATAACAATCAGCAGGTCTTTCTGAACCTGCTGGGTATGTATGTGCAAATTACAGAGACATGGTAGGTGAGAGAAGAGCTCTTCACCTTACCCACGTCAAGGGAGTAGAAATTTTACTGGCTCTTACAAATCATTATCAAGGTATTTTGTTGTGTCAAGACAACCTACACTTATGAGAATGAAGGAACGAATTATTTATTTATTTATAGTTGTTAACCGACTCCTACACACTATTAAAATATTAGCCGCTCAGAGTGGCCAGATGGCCAGATGGGCTGGGTATAAATCTAATTAATTAATTATTATTATTATTATTATTATTATTATTATTATTAATTAATTATTATTAATTATTATTAATTATTATTAATAATAATAATAATAATAAATAATAATAATAATAATAATAATAATAATAATAATAATAATAATAATAAATAGTTTCATACAATAAAACCTTATAGTGAAGATACAAAATTTATAAAACCAAATATGAATAAAACCATATATAAATATATCAAGGAAATCGGTATGTCAGTATGCTATTTTATCAGTCATTAATAATCAGCTCTTAGGGTTAAACAGGTAGCAAGATATTAAAACAGATAAGCTAACACTGTGCCCCTGAGTAAGAACTACAATCTATATGGCTATTAGAAATTGGAGTTGCTATCAGTCACAAGCCTATGTACAGCTGCTGCGGCAGTACAAAAATTTCGTAACACAATTTGTCCTGAGAACATGGAATTTGATACTTTTTCCAACACTATTTTCTGCTAGTCTTCTTGAGACCTCTGAACTTGAGAGCCAATGTCAATCATGGTGAGAGAAATGGGGTTTTATTAGGAACATTTTATGCTTGAAATTACCCCTATTATAATGCAAAATATTTGGTTGTGGTTTGAGTTTGAATTGGCATTCAAGAGCTATCAACTTAACAAAAGACCTTTTCTTCGTTTGCTGCTTTGAACCAATCTAACAACATGTTTTTGGACTTTCTTCAGGGGAGGAGAAACCAGGTATAGGGCATACAATCTAAGGGTGTAATATGAATTAACCAATTCATTTTAAAAAAAGATTTACTAGATTTGGTAAAAAAAAAAGGAAAGGAACACAAATTGTGGTTGGAAATCTATGCATTTAATGTCTTGTAAGGTTTTCTGTCAAAGCAGGGGGAATGGCATTCAACAACATGCAGAAGTCTGAAAAATTGCGTAAGATACACCACCCACATTTTTCAAATGTACGCAAACCCACTTCTATCAACAGAGGCATGCTGTTATGGACATGACAATTCTTGCATCCATTTAATAGATTCAGACAAAAATAGACACCTCCTTATAACAATTAAAGAAATCAGCATGGAATTGGCAAGAAAACTGGTACTGGTTATGATGCTTTAACCGATATGATTTGTTTCAATTTTATTGCTCTTGTTATCTGATTTACTATAATTTCTGTTCTGTTTGATTGTATCTGATTACTGAACCACCCAGAATAATGCCTTGGACTAATAGGGTGGTGTAGAAATATAAATAAATAAATAAATAAATAAATAAATAAATAAATAAATAAATAAATAAAAAGGAACCAGACATCTGCCAACTGCTAGCAGAAGCCAAAGTAAGGTAATATTAATATACCAGGGGTCATATTTGAAATCCAAAAATTGTTTCACAGTCTTCACAAGTCATTGTTGGAGCCTGGAATTATGACTTAGTTGTGTCACCAATTCTAGAATCTTGTAATCGACATGGCCGCTGGTGCTACTGACTAGGGAAATTTGGGAAAGGCATAAAATAATGTGAGATTTCTGAGTCCTAGAAGTGATAGTTTGGTTGGGAGACAACTTGAGAGTCAGCTAGAATGAGGGTGCTGAAAGGCAACATTATTTTAAAGTGAATATTCCCTCATGGAAGTCACTTAGCACCCCCCCCCAAAAAAATCACTTTCCCTGAGATCTTGTCCTGTCCTCATTCTTGCAAAATCAAGCATTTGCTCCACACCTACTTCATTCAGCCACTGATTGAGCCACCCAAAACGAGACAGCTTCTGAACATTTGCCTTTAGCTCTCTCTTTTATCTCATTTACTCCATCTCTAGGGCTTAATTGTCTACCTCTAATGGATACTGTGAAGATTAATTAGTGAATGTTTGTGCTATGATTCGGAGATGTCAAGTGCTACTGTATTTAAAAGAATTGTATTATTAAACGCCTGAGGATTTTACTGCCTTTCTCACAATGAAACAGAGGATGGGGCCATTTTACACGTGAAATAAGGTAACATTTAATTGTTAATTTTCATTTTTTTAAAAAAAAAAGCTCATAACTCTCAATTTTAGGTTACACCCTCCTCATGAGTTAATCAAACCTCTCCCAACCAGCACAAATTGTTGAATGCTAGCAATTTGAAATCTTTTGTCCCATTAGTATTTGTATGAACAAGAAATTAAAGACATGGCATAGGCTTGCAAACGTGGAAGGCAGCAAACAACTTGGACAAGTTGCTTTTTTGGAGTAAAAAACTTGTATAATAACCTCCCCACTAGAGATGGGCATGAAATGAACAATTTTTCGTTTCCGTTTTCATTTTTTCATTTCGTTACGTAACGAAACGACAAATGAATTTTGCCCCCAAAATGAAACGAAACGAACAGAAACACCGGAAATTTTGTCGTGCGTTTTGTTTCCGTTACTGCAATACAGTAAACTGCTTTAACTGCTAAAAAAATAAAAAATTGAAATAAATAGTAACGAAACAGTAACAAAACGAACAAAAATGAAACATTTTTTTAAAAAATCACAAAAAATGGAAATGAACCGAAACGGACCCTCCAAATGACAAACAACAAACGAAACTCCATTTTTTCTATTCATGCCCATCTCTACTCCCCACCACCACCCATCTCTGCTGGTATAGCCAATAGTTCAAACAGGCATTCTGGTTCTGTAGATTGCATTTCGAAGCAATGTCTGAAAGTTCATTGCTGGGCCAAGTAAATCATCTATGGGTGTGAAACCTGGACAGTGAAGAAATCCAAAAGAGTTTTTAAAAGGTTTATTTGAAATGTGGTGCTGGAGGAGATCTTGGCAGATACCCTGGACTGCCAGAAGGACAAACAAGTGGGTCCAATATAAAATCAAGCCTGAACTATCTCTGGAGGCAAAAAATGTTGAAGCTGAGACTGTCAAGTAATGCAACTTTTAACAAAATGTATGCCATATAATATTTAACAGATTCAAAACGATTTCTATGTATAGAAATGCATAGTCATTTGTCAAGATACAGCTGAATAGTGTAATCACATGAAAAGGTCAGAATAATTATATCCAGGTGCCATGGATAACTGCTTAACATTGTCTGGCTATGTGTACTCATGTGATTGGCTTATAATATGATGTCTGCCACATGTATAAATTTTATATAATATAAATAAATAAAAAGCAGAATTGATGCTTTTGAGCTGTGGTGCTGGAGGAGAGTCTTGAGAGTCCCCTGGACTGCAAGGTGATCAAACCTATCCATCCTGAAAGAAATCAACCCCGAATGTTCACTGGAAAGACAGATTTTGAAGCTGAGGCTCCAGTACTTTGGCCACCTCATGAGGAGAGAAGACTCCTTGGAAAAGTCCCTGATGTTGGAAAAGATTGAAGGCAAAAGGAAAAGAGGACGGCAGAGAATGAGATGGTTGGATGGTGTCATTGATGCAACCAATATGGATTTGACAAAACTCCGGGAGGCAGTGGAAGATAGGAAGGCCTGGTGAGCTCTTGTCCATGGGGTCACTAAGAGTCAGACATGACTGAACAACTGAACAACAACAACAACAAATATGTATAAAAGGCAGGATTGTAACCCATTTTACTTTGGGACTGCTTGTTGGTGAGATGAGCAGTTTTCCCCACTACTCTGTAATATTTATGCTGTGTTTATTATCTCATTGTGTATTTGTATTTGTGTATGTTTTTGTAATACAAGCTTTTATGCTAAAGTTTACTTCTGTCTCCCAGGTCCAAATCTGTGCTTAGCAATTGCATAACTCTCCACACCACTGTATAACTTTCCATGCCAATGTGTAACTCTGCTAATCTCTGAAACATTTAATACTTAACCACGGCTTAACAGAGACTGTCCTACTTTAGGCAGGATTCTCTGGAAAAGACCATTACGCTGGGAAAGGTGGAAGGAAGCAGAAGAGGAAGACTGAATATGAGATTCATAGAATCATAGAATCATAGAATCATCACAGGATTGGAAGGGACCTTGGAGGTCTTCTAGTTCTCCCCCACCCCAACCCCAGCCTCACTCAAGACAGGAGACCTAATACCATTCCGAACATTGATGCCCTAAAGCAGCGGTAGTGAAACCTAAGCCCTCCAGATGTTTTTGACCAAAACTCCCACAGTTCTTTGTCATTGGCAACACAGGCTTGGAATTCTAGGAGTTGTGGTCCAAAACATCTGGAGTGCCAAAGTTTGGCCGCCACTGCCCTAAAGGAAGTCACAGAGTTGAGCAAGGACTGGTGAGGAAGGGACATTTCATAGACTGCTCTCATTCATAGGGTCGCCATAAGTTGGGAGTCACTTGACCACACACAACAACATAGTAAATCACAGTAGAGTAGGCCTTTTGAATCTGTTGAGATTTGGTGAGTCTGACTGAAAAGGTGGGTGGAAAAAGACATATCTTCCAGACCTTCAACCATCCTGGTCGTCCTCCTCTGTACCCGCTCGAGGTTGTCAACAAACTTTTTAAATTGATGTTAAAAACCTTGAGCGGGTACAGAGGTTTAGCTTTTCAAAAAGAAGGCTGGGGGGTGGGATATGATAGCTATGTTTAAATATTTGAAAGGATGTCATATTGAAGAGGGAACAGGCTTGTTTTCCATGGCTTCAGAGACTAGGACACAGGGCAATGGTTTCAAACTACAGGAAAAGAGATTCCATTTGAACATTAGGAAGAACTTCATGATGGTTAGAGTTGTTTGGCAGTGGAATATGCTGCCACTGGAGGGTGGTGGAGTCTCCTTCTTTGGAGGCTTTTAAGCAGAGGTTGGTTGGCCATCTGTCGGAAATACTGTGATGGGGGTTTCTGCATGGCAGGGGGTTGGACTGGATGGCCCTTGAGGTCTCTTCCAACTCTATGATTCTATGATTCTATGACTTAAGCAGGGAGGCAGGGCTGTCTTCAAAATCTGAGGTAGAGAGGAACAATTGGCCGCTGCTGAGTTGTTTAACAGTCACTTATGCATAAGCCAGTCTTACAAGAGCCAAAATCTTGTTGGTGAAACTTCACACCTGACAGTAACAAATTTCAAACATTAAATGTTTCCTCCCTTATTCCAAGGCTCCCAAAGATTCCTTCAATAGGTCAAAAGGGATCTCTAGGGGGCCTCAGAACTGGGAGGTGGAAAGGAGGAATAGGAATCTTTTAAGTACAAATAAAAGGCCAGGGTTGATGACATCATCAGCCTTGCATGCGCAGGGCTGTACCAACAGGTTTCCAGCCACGATGTAAGCTTAATCAACAGGAAATCAAATCCATGGGTACCAAATGGCCAGTGACAACTCTGTTTTTCAGGATCTAGCTGCTCCGACAGTTTATATCCATTGATGAGGGAACAGCCCTGATTGTCAGCTGGCTTCAATTCATTTTTGTTCTGCTATAGGACCACCATGACTTATTCAGTATTGCTTAGAAAAGGAAGGCTTGTTAATTTCATGTTGTTTCAGCAGGCAGAATAACCTAATATGTGTTTTAGAGATCGTTATGGAGCCCAGAGTTTTTGCTGCACATGCATTATCCTGGTGAGGGGGAATTAAAATGCATTTATTTGTGGAGAGGTGCTCCTGTTTGGGCGGTATAGAAATCCAACATCTCTTTTAGCTAGATGAGTGGTAGAGAAATCCAATTGATCAATCAATCCTTGTTTTTGATGTTGTGTGATAAAATAGTGGAAATATGAGATGGCACATCCTAAACTGCTGGAGCCCACAGATACCAGTGGATTGCACTAAAAATATTTATGCCCATGTGGAAATCTTGGAATTGCAGAGTTGGAAGGGACCCTGTGGAAGGGACTCTGTCCAGGAGGCACATTGAGGGATCGAACACTTAAACCCTGGCTCCACAGACAGATGTCTAAACCACTGAGCCATCTAGCAGTTCATTTATCCAGGAGGATGTGCCATGGGACTTAGCGGGACTTCCTTCTGAATAAACACGCAGGGAATGATCACACTTTATAAACTCACAGTGCAACCGTGTCTGAAATGTTGCGTATTGTGTAAGGTGCTATAGATGTACATGATCCTCATGAGATAACTCACAAATTGTGCAACTCGGTTTCACCGTGTTCTATGAGTGGGCTGCTTTTGTGATATATAACACAATCCAATGAGCTTTGAAAGGATCCACTGTTTCATCCAGAATTGGAAAAGGGCATGTGAAAACAATCATGCCTCTCTCTGTGTGTGTTATTTACTATGTGTTGACAATGTACTGATGATATGGAAGGACAAATTAGGAGAGCTGTTGCCATGATGGCTGTTATTACTGATGTTTCCAAACATTTGGAGTAGCCTTTCTCTTTCAGTTTAATTCAGTCCCCTGCAAATCCAAGGGATAATTGTGTGTGCACAATGTGCATTCAAGTTAGAAACAACTTTCAGCAATCTTAGGCAGTTACTTCACGTCCTTCCTCGCTCCAAGATTACGTTTGTTTTGTGATACCATTGTTCGCGAACATGTGGTCTTGTCCCTGTTCTGTTCCTGTTTCTGTTTACCCACAGGCGTGATTGATGGTATAATGATGACTGTTACTTCACGTCTTGTTTTGTGACAATATCTGTACTTCCCTGCCTTCATTCCCCCCCCTTTTTTGGTCTGACCTTCCATTTTTCGATATTTTGATATTTCAATTCTCCATAATTTTACCTTTCATGTGTTAAGCAGCAAAGTTCAAGGTTTTATGCCTTCTTATCTCTCTGTGATGCATTGTTTACGCCATTGGTATTATACTGGAAAATGCAACTTTACACTCCTGCCACTAGATGCAAAATGTGTATGTTGCGTGATGAGCCTTACTTCACGGGTGCTTGTCTCAAAATAGGAACCGAAACAAGAGAATTCCCAAGGTCAGGGAGAGGTATGGCTCATCATGCTTAAATCCCAGTTCGGGGGTGTGGTTGGGACGAGATTCCGCCATCACGCAATGGACATGGAGTAACATTTTCTCATACTGGTCCCAAGCATGACCACGAACCGCGATGAGAGGGACGTGAAGTAGCTGTCTTAGTATGGCTTTTAAGGCAAGTGAGGGTTTTAGGGAATGGTTTTACCACCTCCATTCCTCTCTTTCTTTGGGTGTCCATGGTTGAGTGGAGATTTGAGCCCAGATCTCCTGAGTCTGTTGCTCTATATCTACTACTACACCACACTGGGTTATGGACAGGATTCCACATATCTAAATCCACTTGAGAAGACTGGAGCTATAGAATCATTGGGATTCCGATAAGTGCTGAATCACCATTTGGCAATTAATTCAATTGGTGTACTCCAGCTGGGATTAGCAATTGGATTTAGAGCTTAGTGAACTAATCTAATTTTCTTATCACAGAAGATAAGGGGAAATGAATGGAGTTGACTGTAGGAAGGAGAGGATGCTGCCACTCCCTTATTTGTTTGATTTTGTGCACTCCTCATTTGAGCTCTCTTGGGTCCCATATGAGAGGAAAGGTTACAAAAAGGAAAATGCAGTTGTAGGGTGCATTAGCAAAAGTATAGTCTCTATCTCCAAATCAGATGACGTACCAGTCACCCTTCTATTCAGCACTGAAGGATTTATTTATTTATTTATTATATTTTTATACCGCCCATCTTCTAAGGGAACTCCAGGCGGTTAACAATAAGATTAAAAGAGCAATAAAACAGAAAAAGACAACACAATAATAAGGGAAAATCAGCGGAAAGAGGTGTCAAAGGAAAAAAATTAATTAAAGGTCCTCAAATGCTTCCCAATAAAGCATGGTCTTAAGTGCTTTTCTGAAGGCAGGCAGGGACTGTGCAAGGCGCAACTCACTGGGGAAGTGGTTCCAGAGTGAGGGGCCAATCACAGAGAAGGCTTGGTTGTGTGCAAGCGATTTCCGCGCCTCCCTTGAGGTGGCCACTTGGAGTGAGAGTGCCTGCGACATTCTAGTGGGTCGGGGTGAGAGCACCTGCGACATTCTAGTGGGTCGGGCCTTGCTGACAAACTGGAACAAGTTCAGAAGAATGCAACAACAATGATTGGGGACTAGAGATGGGTGTTGAATTTCAGAAGGGGACTGGTTCTGAAATGAAACACACCAGCACAGCTAGCATTTGGAACACAGTCCCACCTTCCGGAACAAATCCCTTACCTTGCACTAGGCTCGCACAGAGTTAAACTCCAATGAGAAAGCAGCCTCTGGCTCATCTTTCCTTCTCTCTGGTGCTGGCCAATCAGGAGCTGTGCAGGGAAATGCATCATCCCACCTCACTGTCTGATTGGCTAGCACCAGGAAGAAGGAAAAATGACATCGAAGGCTTCTTCTTCATTTGAGTTTAATCCCACGTGAGCCGAGCAAAAGGTAATGGGAAGCTGACCACTGCTGAAACGAAAGGCCCATCTCTATTTTCAACCAATCAGCCAGTCATTTTGTGCTTGCTATGTGCATGATTTGGTTCACTTGTTTTCTCTTTCCCCTAATCTGTTCGTACACTAGCTTTTTGCAGATATGCTTTGTCTAAATTGCAGAAATCTTGGTGGAGAAAAAAAAAAGCATTTGTTATCTCATTCCTATGACCATATATCCCAATATGAGCCTTCCCGGCCTCTGAGAGCTTCAGAAGAGGCCCTCTTCTCAGTCCCATTGCAGGCATGTCAGGTGGGAACATGAGAGAGGTCATTCTCTGTGGTTGTTCTCAGGTTGCGGAATGCTCACCCTCATTGGCCTCACCTTTTGTCCTTCTGCTGATAGCTGAAGGCCCAGGGCAGGCTTTCAATAGCTGTAACTGAGTCTTGGTCTTTACCTAAGGACATTTGTTTTTGAAGTTATAAGTGTTTTTAATTTTCCAGTCCATTTCAATTACTGTATATTGTTTTGTTTCTTTTTTTTAAAAAAATTAATTAATTAATTTTTAATTTTTACAAATGTATAATTTGTGGTTTCTAATTTTACTTGTTTCAACACTTGTCTTGTTCCTGCTCATTGGGAGGAAAGTGGCCCATAAATGTGGCATATAACATATATAGAGTGGAGGATCATGCCAGTTCATGAACTCTCAATAGCCTCTTCAGGCAATCACAGAATAATAAAAGGGACCATAAAACTATAGAGTTCAACCCCTTGCCCCAAGGCTAGCATCCAAACCAAAGTACAGATGGTTATCATTTCCTTTTGAATGCCTCCAGTGTTGGAGCACTCACCCTGTCCCAAGGAAATTGGTTCCATTGTCATACTGCTCTAACAGTTAAGAGGTTTTTCCTGATATTCAGCCTAAACCTGGCTTCCTATAGCATAAGGACATTATTATGCATAGCATCATAGAATCATAGAGTTGGAAGGGACCTCAAGGGCCATCCAGTCCAACCCCCTGCCATGCAGGAACCCCCATCACAGTAATTCCAACAGATGGCCATCCAGCCTCTGCTTAAAAACCTCCAAAGAAGGAGACTCCACCACCCTCTGTGGCAGCATATTCCACTTCCAAACAGCTCTAACCATCATGAAGTTCTTCCAAATGTTCAAATGGAATCTCTTTTCCTGTAGTGTGAAACCCTTGCATTTTGCAGGAGTGTCTTATTAAAAGAAGCCAATAGGGATGGGCACTTCCTATTAGTAGAGATGGGCACGACTCAAAAAAATGGTGTTTCATTTGTCGTTTGTCGTTTAGGGGGTCCGTTTCGGTTCATTTTCATTTTTTGTGAATTTTTTGCAAAAAAATCATTTTCATTTTGTTACGTAATGAAATGAAAAAACAAAAACGAAAATGAAAAATTGCTGTTTCGTTAGCATTCATTACAGTTCAATGTATTTGCGCAATGAAAACAAAACACACGGCAAAATTTCTGATTCGTTTTGTTTCGTTTCATTTTGGAGACAAAATTCATTTTTCGTTTCATTACGTAACGAAATGAAAAAATGAAAACAAAAACAAAAAATTGCTCATTTCATGCCCATCTCTACCTATTAGCAATTCCTATTAGATAGATCCGCTTGAGCCCAGGTGGTGTTCGGAAGCCTTGGAAACACAAGCAGCCAATCCCTTACCTTGTTCTTTGCCCACATAGAGCTGAGCTCCAACAAGGAAGCAGGCTGTGACATCATCTTTGCTCCTCCGTGGTGCTGGCCAATCAGACACAGCTGCTGATTGGCCAGCACTACAGAGAAGCAAATATGACATCAGAGCCTGCTTCCTTGTAGGAAGTCAGCTCCGTGCAGGTGCAGAACAAGGTAAGTGATTGGCTGCTTGTGTGTCAGAGGCTTCCAAACACCACCTGGGCTCATGCAGGATCAAATTGTCCATCCCTAGAAACTAACAAGACGTCCTGCTGATCAAAAATGATTGAGATTTTTTAATAAAAGTCTTTGAATCCAGAGTCACAGGAAATAAGCCTCTAATAGATATAAGCTTCAGTGCTTCTTATATGACTAAGACTTTCACTGAGCTGGCCATCTCAGCTTCACATTGCACAATTGTTAATATAAAATTTCACCCACCCTCCCTTACCAGCCAATATCTAACTGCTACATCTAGCCATCGTCACTAGAAGGGAGTCAAGAAAGATAATGGTGTTCCACCCGATGAACACGTCGCGTTATGGCAATCCTCTTTCCTACTTTCTATTTAGTAACTTCCCATTAGCCTCTTAACATCCTTTGAATCAGCTCTTTGAGATCAGAGAAGTGATACTTCAAAGGTGTGCAGGTATTTTTAATTAATGCTCAAGCCAACCTGTTGCCATACCTCACACCCAATGATACTTCAAGGACGGAGGCAGGAACGGATGCCAGGAAAATAAAGTGTCTTGCTTTATCTTATCTCAGGCATCTCTGTCATTTTTAAACCTGTGATTAACTTGGGTTGTTACACTTAAGCACTTGGTTGCTCTTCATATTATGATTAGGAATGGGATTAAGACCCAGAGAAGATGGTGCTATATCAAGGGTTAAGAATATGAGTGCGCTGCAGGATCAGATCAAAACTTCAGATAGTCCAGTATCCTCTTCTAACTCTGGAAGTTCAAAAGGAGTCCACAAAAGCTCTCCACTATTGTTTGATCCCATTAGAGATGATTCAAGGTCCTATTCCTTCTGAAGTTTCAGGGTTCCACTTAGCTATCACATGTCCATGGATGATGATATCTGAGGAACAATCTTCTCCAAGATGAACCTGCTCATTTAGGGCAATAATCTTCAGAGACCTCACCCCATGGTCCACCACAAGCAATGATGCCTGATAAGCCAAAAAAAGCCCATGCGATTTTTGGTTGCATCAACAGAAGCATCGTGTCTAGATCAAGGGAAGTGATAGTACCACTCTATTCTGCTCTGGTCAGACCCCACCTGGAGTACTGTGTCCAGTTTTATGCACCTCAATTTAAAAAGGGTTTTGACAGTCTCGAGCGGGTACAGAGGAGCAGGATGGTTGAGGGTCTGGAAGAAATATCTTACGAGGAGAGGCTTAGGGAGCTGGGAATGTTTAGCCTTACAAAAAGAAGACTGAGAGGGGATATGATAGCTATGTTTAAATATGGCTTCAGAGATTAGGACACGAGGAAAGGGATTCAAACTACAGGAAAAGAGATTCCATTTAAACATTAGGAAGAATTTCATGACAGTTAGAGCTGTTCAGCAATGGAATATGCTGCCACGGAGGGTGGTGGAGTCTCCTTCTTTGTAGGTGTTTGAGCAGAGACTGGATGGCCATCTGTTGGGAGCACTGTGATGGGGGTTCCTGCGTGGCAGGGGGTTGGACTACATGGCCCTTGAGGTCTCTTCCAACTCTATGATTCTATGACTCTATGACACTAAGTCTGGAGGATGTTCTTTCACTCGGGTAGATTCATGGAATCATTTCCCCCATGGAGCTGAAGTAGGCTTTAAATCCCTGAAGATGGCTCCTTGTTTGTGATGTCATCACTTTTCCCAGTTGTGCAAGTTGCACAACAGGATTTTGGCCACTGATTTAAAAGATATACATGATCAATTTTAGAGATATTTTGATAGGGTTTCTCCACCACCACCACCACCATGCGTTTACCATAGCAATCCTTTTAGCCAAAAGTAACCCAAAAGCACGAGGCAATATAATAAGCAAAGGCTGGCTTTGAAACTAATCAGAATTCTACAGTAAACACAGCTTAGAGCCCACTATCGGGCCTATTCCATGGCTATACGGTTGGCGAAAAGGCAGTATTTCGCCAACCGTATTGCTTCCTCAGAGTGCCGTCCAGCGGAGCTGTTTCGGGTGGTCCGGGAACTTCTTCAGCCAGGAGATAGGGTGGAGGCCCAGGACCATTCGGTGGCATGCTGTGATGAGTTTGCTGTTCACTTTGAGGGAAAAATTGCTCAGATTCGCAGTGACCTGGACTCCACTATTGATACAGTATCAAGGGATGTGTCCAGTGCACCGTGCTTAGGTCCAGTGTTATTGGATGAGTTTCAATTGTTGAGACCCGAGGATGTGGACAGGGTGCTTGGATCTGTCCGTTCCACCACCACACTGCTCGACCCTTGCCCTTCTTGGCTAATTGAAAGATCTGCCAGGGGGGTTCGCACCTGGGTCCAGGAAGCTGTAAATGCCTCATTAAGAGAGGGAGTGGTCCCTGCTGCCTTAAAGGAGGCAGTAATTAGGCCACTCCTTAAAAAAACCAACCTGGACCCAGGGCTGGTGGGTAACTACCGGCCAGTAGCGAACCTCCCTTATTTGGGCAAGGTGTTGGAGCGGGTGGTGGCCGGACAGCTCCAGGCGCTGCTGGATGAAACGGATTTTCTGGATCCATTTCAATCTGGTTTCAGGCTGGGTTTTGGAACAGAGACTGCCTTGGTCGCCCTGTACGATGACCTTTGCCAGGAGAGAGACAGGGGGAGTGCAACCCTGTTGATACTCCTGGACCTCTCAGCGGCTTTCGACACCATCGACCATGGTGTCCTTCTGGATAGGCTGGCCAGGTTGGGAGTTGGAGGCACTGTTTTGCAGTGGTTCCGCTCCTTCCTGGCTGACTGTGTCCAGAAGGTGGTGCTGAGGGACAGTTGCTCTGCCCCGTGGCGTTTACGTCATGGGGTTCCTCAGGGCTCAATACTGTCTCCCATGATGTTTAACATCTACATGGAACCACTGGGAGAGGTCATCAGGAGGTTTGGGCTGAGGAGTCAGCAATATGCTGACGATACTCAGCTCTACCTCTCATTCTCCACCAATCCAGGTGAGGCGGTTTCTGTCCTGAACTCGTGTCTGAGCCAGATAATGGACTGGATTAGGGTTAATAAATTGAAACTCAATCCAGACAAGACGGAAGTGCTGTTAGTGGGTGCTTCGCCGGACAGGTTAGAGGGCCACTTCCCTGTCTTGGACGGGGTTGCACTCCCCCTAAGGGACAGGGTCCGCAGCTTGGGGGTGCTTCTGGACCCTGGTCTAACTCTGGAAGCCCAGGTGGATTCGGTGGCCAGGGGCGCCTTCCTTCAGCTGCGGAAAATATACCAGCTCCGCCCCTACCTAGATGAGCAGAGCCTCATGACAGTTACGCATGCGCTGGTAACATCCCGTATTGATTACTGCAATGCGCTCTACGTGGGGCTGCCTTTGAAGACGGTCCGGCGATTGCAACTGGTTCAGAATCGTGCGGCGCGGCTGGCGAGTGGTGGGGCCGCCAGAGATCACATCACGCCGATTCTACGTAACCTGCATTGGTTACCAGTTGCTGCCCGAGCCCAATTCAAAGTGCTTGTCTTGACATATAAAGCCCTAAACGGCTTGGGACCTAGATACCTGAAGGACTGCCTCCTTCCATATGAACCTACCCGGCAATTAAGATCTAGCCAGGGGGCCCTCTTGAAAGAGCCATCCCTCAAGGAGGTGAGAGGGATGGCTTGTAGACATAGGGCCTTCTCGGCAGCTGCCTCCAAGTTATGGAATGCCCTCCCAAGTAAGATCCGCCTGGCGCCAACATTGATGACATTTCGGCGCCAGGTAAAAACCTTCCTGTTCCAGAAGTTTTTTAATTGATACAACATAGACTGGGGTCCTTGATGGCAATTTTAGTGATGTTTTTAGTATAAGGTTTTGCTGTTGTTTTAATTATTTATTGATATTTGATGTCTTAACTGTTTTAATTCCTTGTTGTAAGCCGCCCAGAGACCTTGGGTAGTGGGCGGCATATAAGCTGTAAAAATAAATAAATAAAATAAATAAAATAAATTTCCGTGCAGAACATTTGGAGTTCCACCAGTTGGCAGTCTTTCTCCTGCCAACATCTTCATTTAACTAAGTTTGGAATGGTTCAGGTCTTCTTCTAGGACTTCATTTCCTGTGCTGCTATGTTCCCTGGAAGTGAGAATCTCATTGCCTCTGTAGAGCAGTAGCTCCTGGTCTTGGATCCCCAGGTGTTCATGGACTAGAACTCCCAGAAGTCTTCACCACTAGCTGTGCCAGTCAGCTTTTCTGGGAGGGTTGTAATCCAGGAACATCTGGGGACCCAAGTTTGGAAACCACTGCTCTAATTGAGGATACCTCCTAAAGAACCACCCACATGCAGACAGCATGGCAGCAGGATGTGGAGGGCTAGAAGAAGACCAGGAGAAGATGGCAGGCAGCCTTAACCAGGTAAGGGAAATGAAAGTGTCTGCAGGTATGTAGTTCAGAGCTGGAATTCTGCCTGGGAGGAATTCTGAAGTTTGGAGTCGGGGGGGGGAGGGAGAACATGTTACTCATAAGGGATATTAGTGCCTGATACAGCCTGGTGACCATATTCAAATAACCTACTGAGCTTCTCCAGGGTTGGAATGTCCACAATAAATCTTGGGCTGTGTCACTCTCCTTCTCCTTTAACACCAGTTCAGTTTCCCTGATCACATATCTTGACTTTAATCCACGTTTCAGGACACATAACTTTTTTTTTTGCTTTCCTATAGAGATACCCTCTTGGAGGAGATTAAAAAGCACCCCAGCCGGCTTCCTGGGCAAGGTCTTTTGAGAAGCATTGAACCCCATCTGTGTGGGGAAACACCAGATGAGAGGACAATGGATTCCATGGGGCCTGATGCACAGGAAGCCAGGCTTGCTGTTATCTCTTCCCCCCACATTAGCCAACAAGGCCATGAGATGGTACATAGGAAAAAAACAAGCTTTCTGGTAGTCATTCATCAAGACCCCTGCTATTTGACACTGCTACGTCAGATAAGCCCTTCCCAGGAATTCATCAGCCTACACCATCCTGACACGGAGACCCTCGCTCCACCTCTGATGCTCTGCCTTGGTACCAATAAAGAGACTGGATTCATGCTGGCAGAAGAAGCTGTTGCATGAGGCCTGGCTTGTTGAACCCAATAATGTGCCTATGCGTAATTATTACTACACTTTCCCTTTGTCAAACCCAAGAATGCTAGGTGGAAAATGTGAGGTCCACATAGGGGTGCCATGCGACCCCATGGGAGGCCAGGGACTCCTCACATCTCCCTGTGCTTGCCACATGGCTGCATAAATAGCCCATTTGCTCCGTATTTACACATTGGACCACAGCACAAATGGAGGGATGGGTGGGTTCTGAGCGGCGAGTCACATTTAAGTAATGAAAGAAATCTGGGCGGAGTCTGCGGCAAGTCTCCAGTGTGACTTAAGTCTGACTTGACAGCAAGTCCTGCGACTTGAGTCTCCATGCCGGTTTGACAGGGCTTTAAAAATTCATAATTGCTATTGTGCAGAAGATGACAGTGGTTTGCAAGGCTAGGTGGAGGCCATTGTGCAAGATCTCACCGGAACACTTTGAATGTGTTCTGCTTTGCCACTTTGAACACTGGCAAAGCAGAACACTTTGCTTTGCCAGAAGTGCTTTGTACGTAATAACTCAAGTAATCCTTAGCAAAATCCTACTGGTGTTACAGTAATCTCCAAATGCAGATGAGGAGAGATCAGATCTGGAGGTGATCTGTTGTTACAAGACCTAAGCTTCCACGGGCAATCACCGATTGCATCAGGAAATGACATAATGTTTGTGATAGAACAAGCGCATCAGTCTGCAGTGGGTCCCACGGGATCCTTGATGGTTCTCCAGGTTCATAAGCCATTTTCTGGACATCATTGGGCATGAGGGGATTTTTTTTATTTCCTGGCCTGCTTCTGGTCTTCCCAGATATTTGGAAGGGCTGTACAGTACCTCTACGGCACATAGTTTGCAAGCAAAGGTCCAGTCCCAGGAACCTCTAGTTAAGGTTGGGAAAGGTTTCCATCTAGAAGGTGTGAAAACCTTTCCCTTTCATCACTCTCTTCAGAATCCCATTGGTATTTCATCACAGTCCCATGTTGAGTTGTAAGTCTCTTACTCCTTTCCCAATACACTCCTGAGTGAGCATTTTTCTATTTCTCTTCAGCATTTTTATGACTGTGAACTGTTTTCCTATAATAACTAAAGTATATTTGGGTTCCTTTCCCACAAATATGTCCACTTTTATGTTATGTTATGTTATGTTATGTTATGTTATGTTATGTTATGTTATGTTATGTTATGTATGCCCCGTGGCACAGTGGTTAAATGCCCGTACTGCAGGCAAAACTGTGCTCACGACCTGGGGTTCAATCCCAGATAGCAGACTCATGGTTGACTCAGCCATCCATCTTTCCATGGTCGGTAAAATGAGTACCCAGCTTGCTGGGGAGGGGGGGCAATGTGTAGCCTGCATTACTGTAATTAAAACTGTAAACCGCCCAGAGACTACTTGAAGTGGTATGGGGCAGTACATAAGCAGAACACTTTGCTTTTTATGTTAAGGCATCCATCCTCATTCTCTGCATTTACTAATTTGCACTTTATGTGTTGATGTGTTTAAAATACTGTATTGCCTGTGTGTATTTCCTTGGTTGGAACTAAGCCGCCTACTTACTTTTCAAGAACATTTTTTGCAGGGTGATATAAACAATGTCATGGTCCCTCGTTCTCCTGTGGGAGGATGTGACAACCAAAGATTTATATCTTTACCTCATAGAGTAAAGAATACAACCCTAGGAGAGCTGGATTCACAACCATGGCCTGTGATTTTCCACCTCAGAGTCGGTCTACCATGCAGCCAGGTATAGCACATGTCTGGCTGTAGTCTGGGTCCTTTTAAGGAGAAAGGCAGGTAAAAATATTTTAAATACATAAAAGTACATAAGAACTGGCTTTGCATGTTCCAGTTCAACACTATGAGGACACAGTGTGTGAGAGACACCTGTTCTGCTCTAGATGTGCTTCTCTTATGTTCTAGAGCAGTGGTGCCTAAACTTGAGTCCCCAGATGTTGGACTAAAACTCCCAGAAGCCTCATCACAGCTGTGCTGGGCAGGATTTCTGGGAGCTGTAGTCCAAGAAGAGCTGGGGGCTGAAAGCGGAGAACCAATGGTCTAGACTAGAGATGGGCACGGAATGAAAAAAATTTCATTCTGTTGTTCGTTATTCATTTTGTTACATAACAAAATGAATAACGAAAATTGTGATGAAATTGGAACGATCCGAACAGAACCATGAAAATTAGGTTCGTTACATTTCGTTTTCATTAATGGTGACGCGCAATGAAATGAGCTATTTTTAAATGTTAAAAAATGTCCTGAATATCCGTAAAAAAACCAGCAATAATTATTTATTCTGCCTGATAATACCTACCAGGGGGGTTGGGGTCCTTAAAACGTGCATTTATGTCTTTTCTCAGATTGCTATTTTTTTTTCCTTTAAGGGGAGTTAGGGGACATCGACCCAAAATGGCTCCCAGATGCCTATATTGATTTCTTGGGTATTAAAATGCCCTGGACATCCGTAAAAACGCAGTGATAATTATTAGAAATTATTACCTACCAGGGGGTTGCAGTACTTAAAATGTTTGTTTTTGTCTTTCTTCCACCACGATGTATTTTTTTCTTTTCCCTTTAAGGATGACACAAAATGGATTCCAGCCACAAGATGGATGCAAGCCATGTGATGCGATCATGTAAATTCTTGGACAATTTCAATCAATAGCATGCCCAGGTTGCAGTCTGGGTAGGTTTGGCAGCCACAGAGGGCATAAAAAGCTTTGGCAGCCCTGGTCCTCCTTGCAGTTTGCGGTGGAAGTTAGGGTGGGATTGCTGTCTCTGAGACTCGTTACTTTAGGCTAGCCAGGCAGGTGTGTGTCTCTGTGTTCCTGCTGGCTGCAGCTTGGCTCTTAGGGGAGAGAAAGAAGAGATTTCTCTTGCAGCCTCCCTGTGTGTGTGCGTACCTCTTGGTGAGTACTCTCCCCTGCCCCGCAGTGCAGTCACTCTGCGGCTGCCTTACGCCCTGGGCAACGCCCTCTGCTGCCTTTGCAGCCTCCCTGTGTACCTAGTCTATACTGTGTCTCTGCCAGCATCATTTTTTTTAGTGTTTTCCCTCTGGTCTGGGGCGTTGGGGGACGTCCATGCACGGAAATGCTTTAAGTTGTGCAAAAAGTGGGTAAAAATGAAAAACGAAAAATGAAAAAACAAACAATTTTTTTTCAAAAAATTCACGAAAAACAAAAATGAACCGAAAAGGATCCGCAATGAAAAATGAAAAACTGAAACGTCATTTTTTTTATTCGTGCCCATCTCTAGTCTAGACCAGTGGTGGCTAACCTCCGGCACTCCAGATGTTTTGGACCACAACTCCCACTGTCCTTTGTCATTGGCAATCTAGGCTTGGAATTCTAGGAGTTGTAGTCGAAAACATCTGGAGTGCCGAAGGTTCACCACCACTGATCTAGAAGAACGTAACCCCAAAGTATGTATCTGGGCTGGAGTGGTTTTACCAGCAATTCAGACATGATTTGAAATCCATCTGTGCAAGGTTGATCCCTACGTAGGTGAAAACTTGACTCAAATGCCAAAAATATTTTTCTCTCCTCATTTTTTATGATGCTTGATTTGGTGGGGAACATGTGTGCATGTGTGTGTGGGGCAGAGATAATTAAAAGGTGGATATGAATTACCTGCATTCTTCCTTTTAATAATGTGGTAGAAAGTTAATGGTGATTATGTGTCTCTTTAGTTGTCTATGATGTTAATTACTGAAGATTAGCTGGCAATCGGTGATATGATTCACAAAGTCGTATTGTTAAGCAAATCTGCAAATCTGTTTGATTTAGGTGAAACGAGGATGTGAGAGGTTTTACAGAAAGAGGGGGAGATGGGTGGAGGAGGAGCGGTGGGAAGAGATGAAAGACATGACACAGGTATAATCTGCGTCTCTGCTGTTCGGAAGACCAAGGTTTATGGCAGCCAACCTGGTGGATAAAATTTTGGAGAGTGAGGATTCTACTTAGAGATTAGATCAGCTACAAATTGCTGAATCTGATGACTTAGATAAAAATTTCACCAGAGGCTTCAAAAGAAGGAGAACATGTTTTGTTATTGGCCCATACACTGTAAAGGTTGATGGATAATAATATACAGTGACAATCTCCCTGGATTCATTTTCAGGGATCTCCATGATTGTGCCATGTCCATTAAATTCTACCCTTTCAGGCTGGTAGCCACACACCTTTTCTCTTTGGCTGCTCAGCCCGTTCCCGCAGAACCACTGAAATGGCTTTGCTGATGCTTCATGGTGGACAGTGGTGTGGTGGTAAGTTTGGACATACATCACAACAATGTCCATCTGTAAATTTGAACATGCATTTCAGTCACCTCCCATAAGGGCAGTCAAAAGATGCAGGCAATGGGATTTTTGATTGACCACATAATGTTCTGATTGTTATTATGTGCCTTGAAATGTCTACTGTTTTACAATGTTATATTCATTGATGACCTCCCAAAGGTTCCAGGGTTAAGAGCAAATCAAATCAAAGTGTGCTGCTTGTATAGCACCCCATAGCACTTAAAGCACTCTGTGAGTGGTTTACAAATGAAGGCTACACATTGCCTCCACAGCAAGCTGGATACTCATTTTACCAACTTTGGAAGGATGGAAGGCTGAGTGAACCTTGAGCCAGCTACCGGGGATTGAACCCTGGGTCATGAGCACAGTTATGGCTGCATTACAGCAGGCCATGAGGTTCTCTAAGACCCTTGCTCAGATCTTGCAACCTGAAATCCATGGCACCTTTTGTTGAGTCAACCAGTCTCTCACTTGCTTCTCCTCTTTTCCTCCAGCCTTCATGTTTTCCTAGCATTATTGACTTTCCCACCCAATCTTGCCTTTCCATCGTATGCCCATAGTACAAGAGCCTGTCTTGTGACAGGTTTACCTCTAGAACAGTGTTTCCCAACCTTGGGTCCCCAGATGTTGTTGGATTAAATTCTCAGAAGCCTTTACCACTGCCTGTACTGGCCAGGATTTGGGGGAATTCTGGCTTCATTTGATCTATCACCCACTTGTCTAACTTTCTGGCAGTGTATGTTGTCCATAAATGTCTCTTGCAACCCCTTTGTCAACTTTCTTTATCATCCAGCTTTTGCAAACAGGAATAGCGTAGAACATAGATGATCTTACCTTTGTCTCCCATTGCACATCCTTCCTTACACTTCAGAATCTTTGTGAAATGTTCTTTGGAAAAGGTTTTTTTAGAGCTAAGTGACTTTAAACTAGATATTTTGCAATCCAGAGAGAGTGCATTATCAGTTAACTAGTAAAGATTATGATGCTACAACAAAGGAACTAATAGCAAACCTAGGAAAGCTAAACTAGATTTCAAGATGGAAGATTGATTCTTGGGATATAGCATCAATAAATTGTCTTGTAGAAAGGTTAAACGCAGAAATGAAAAAGACTTTTTAGACATTTGGGGAAAATTTATAGACTTTGTATTAGTTGAAGGGAAGGAGAAAGAGCCACTCTATTCTGCTTTAAGAAGAATACTAGAAGACAGGCCCCAAAGAAGAACCTGGAAGAACAGGATGTCCCGGGGTTCTTGTATTGTTAATTGTTAGTTGTTACTTTGTTTGAATGTATTATAAAATTAATAAATATTAAAAAAAATCTTTTCCTGGATTTCAGCCATTTCTCCCACAGAGTGCATTATGAGTCAGCAGGTGCAGAGGAGCCAATGTGATTCTTGGTTGCATCAACAAAACCATAGGTCTGATTGATAGGTCTGGAAGAAATGTCATATGGATGGAAACCTCGGAGGAGGGCGAGGGTTGAGCTGGGGATGTTTAGCAGCTTTCAAAAAGAAGACTGAGAGGGGATATGATAGCTATGTTTAAATATTTGAAAGGATGTCATATTGAAGAGGGAACAGGTTTGTTTTCCATGGCTTCAGAGACTAGGACTCGGAGAAATGGTTTCAAACTACAGGAAAAGAGATTCCATTTGAACATCAGGAAGAACTTCATGACAGTTAGAGCTGTCCTGGCAGTGGAATATGTTGCCACAAAGGGTGGTGGAGTCTTCTTCTTTGGAGGTTTTTAAGCAGAGGCTGGATGGCCATCTGTCGGAAATAGAGATGGGCACGAATAAAAAAATGGCATTTTGTTTTTTTGTTTTTTTGTTGAGAGGTCTGTTTAAGTTCATTTCCATTTTTCGCGAATTTTTGGAAAAATTTCATTTTGTTTTTCATTTTTTCATTTTTCGTTTCTACCCGCTTTTGTGCAATTTTTAAAGCATTTCCATACACGGGCGTCCCCCAACGCCCCAGACCAGAGGGAAAACACTAAAAAAATTGATGCTGGCAGAGACACAGTATAGACTAGGTACGCACGGAGGCTGCAAAGGCAGCGGCGGGCGTTGCCCAGGGTGCAAGGCAGCCACAGAGTGACTGCACTGCGGGGCATGGCAGGGCACTCACCGAGAGGTGCAACACGTATGCACACAGGGAGGCTGCAGGACTGAAGCTAGAGTTGCAGAGACAGCAATCCCACCCTAACTCCCATCGGAGACTGCAAGGAGGGCAGGGGCTGCCAGAGCTTTTTATGCCCTCTGTGGCTGCCAGACCTGCCCAGTCTGCAACCTGGGCATGCTATTGGTTGAACATGGGTTGCCTCCATTTTGTGGCTGGCGACATCCATTTTGTCATCCTTAAAAGGAAAAGAAAAATGCATCACGATGGGAGAAGACAAAAACAAACGTTTTAAGGACTGCAACCACCTGGTAGGTAATAATTTCAAATAATTATTGCATTATTGCTGCGTTTTTATGGATGCCCAGGGCGCTTTAATACCCAAGAAATCAATATTAGGTATCTGGGAGCCATTTTGAGTCAATGTCCCCTAACTTCCCTTAAAGGGAAAAAATACAGTGATCTGAGAAAATACATAAATGCACATTTTAAGGACCCTAACCCCCCGGTAGGTATTATCAGACAGTATAAATAATTATCGCTGCATTTTTATGGATGTCCAGGGCGTTTTTTATCATTTAAAACAGCTCATTTCATTGCACGTCACCATTAACGAAAACAAAACATAATGAACCTAAATTTCGTTGTTCTGTTTGTTTCATTTCATTTTCATCACAATTTTTGTTAGTTGTTTTGTTACATAACAGAACGAATAATGAATAACGGAAACAAAAAAAAGTTCATTTCATGCCCATCTCTAGGCGGAAATACTGTGATGGGGGTTCCTGCATGGCAGGGGGTTGGACTGGATGGCCCTTGAGGTCTCTTCCAACTCTGAGATTCTATGATTCGATGATTCGATGATTCTACACTTTAAGCCTGAGTAGCAGAAGCTTGACAGAACCTGTCCAAATTTTAAGCAGCTTCCCTTGTGGTCCCAGTGTTGCTTCTTTGAAAGTAACAGAAAGATCAGCCAAATGAATCAAAGTTACTTTTTCCACATTACAATGAGTGATACTGTGACAAACTGTTCAACAAGTAACAGGAATGTTCCAAGTGGCATCTATGCCTCGGGCAAGGGAGCAAAATGGAATTTGCAAACAATAGAGCAATGCATACTTATCTTGGGGATGCAGCGTAAATGCCTGCTGCTCAAAAGAACCAACATTCAGAAGACATATTAGATCTAAAACAGCTCCCCAGACTGAGCTCTTTTGATATATTATAAATGATTTCCAGGAACTGTTCAGTTAGTAGCATCCATCAGATAAAGCTAATCCCTTGGTTCTGCAAAGTACACAAGCAGATAGTTAACTTTAAATATATGAGTAATTATCTTGACATCCCTGGATTTAAATGCTTAAACAGTAGCACCTTCCATTGCCTGTTTCCATGCAACTGTCCAATGGAATAATTGATGTTCCAAGGAGAGAGAATACTGGAGGTTTTTGTATGCAATTCCCCATGCCTTGCTTTTGTGTGATGTGCAGGGCATTGTGTGGAAGTGTTTGGTTACGGAGCCAGGATCTCAGAGAGAAACTCTTGGACGAGGAGCTAGCCAAGATCATCCAGAGTGATCAGTTTTGGGCAAGCTTATAACCCCAGAGCACCAAGAGATGGAGGAAATGATAAACCACTAAATGCAGACAACCAAATAATTTGACTTACAAATGCTGCTCTCCACTCCTCCCAACAGCTGACTTTGACAGGTCAGACCTGTCAAAGTCAGCTGTTGGGAGGAGTGGAGAGCAGTGTTCACTGTCCATAGCTACCACCTCCTCCTTCTTGGTTGCTTTGATCTCTGCAAAAAGATTCAGGCACCTAGGAGAAGAAGGAGGAAGTGGCAATCTCTGCCTCTGTTGCGTCCATCTTCCTTCCTTGCTTGCTTCCCTTCCAAGGCTTACCTGAGCTTTCCTCTGGGCTGGCTGAAGATCAATGTGTGATCTTCCTCAATCAAGGGCAACCAAAGGCTACTCTCCATAATCCCTCCCCAGCTGATTTTGACAGGTACGACCTGTCAAAGTCAGCTGTCTGGGCAGGGCTGTGGAGAGCAGCCTTCAGCTGCCCTTGATTGAGAGGGGGTTGGGACAGCTTTTCCATGGGAATGCACTGAAAACCAATTAATCTGTTCCCTTTCTTACCTTTTTCCAACCTCTGGAACAGATTAGTTGATTTTCAGTACATTCCTGTGAGAAACTGCTGTTTGACTTATGAATAATTTGACTTACAAATGTGCATTCAGAATGAATTAATGTTGTAAGTCCAGGTACCACTGTACTTGATCCCTAGAAAACCCCGGACAGGTCTCTGTAAGTTAGAATCAGCTTGATGGCAGAGAGCTCAAAATGATGGTTTGTTGTATATATGTGTGTATGTGATTCCCAGAATGGTGTAGTGGATAGAGTGATTGACTGGGACTTTGGAGAACAGGGTTCGAATCCCTGCTTAGCCACAGAAACTGACTGGAGGACTGGAACTGGAAAAAAAAACTATCTTTAAATCTCTGTTACCTTGAAAGCCCTACTATTTATTTATTTATTTATTTATTTATTTATTTATTTATTTATTTATTTATTTAATTATATCTTGCCCATCTGGCCAAAAAGGCCACTCCGGGTGGCGATGATGGTTTTTATAAGTTGGTTCCAACTTGGAAGCACATGACATACCTCATAGTATGTAATTTTTACACTGAGCCTCATGGTGCAGTAGCCAAGCTGCAGTAGAGAGCAGTGGAAAATTCTGCTCATGGTTCCAGTGGATTCACCTAGCTGGCACAGTTTCTTCAATTTGGAAGGCCACCTTGAATCCCCTTACTGGGAGAGAGGCAGCCTATGAATAAAGTAAAATTAAAAACAAACATGCAAAAAGCCAAAATCCTGAAAGTATCATGAGGACTGCATTGTTGGCACTCTGAGCAAAAACAAACATTTGTCCAGATGTTCCTGGACTGCAACTCCCAGAATTCTTCATCACTAGCTGAGCTGGCCAGGATTTCTGGGAGTTGCAGTCCAGGAATATCTGGGGACCCACAGGTTGAGAACCATTGCTTTACGCATTACTTGGGAAGGAGTAAGAGTTATTTTAAAGAAGTTTCTTCAAAATGATGTTAAGGCTTTTGAAGAGAAGGCACAGTTTTTCCAATTTAATTAAGCTCTATGTAATTTATAGGCAGAAGCTTATTGGTGTGCTGGTTGGGTAAAGTTTACATAACTTTAATGTTGCCTCCCTGGTCCTGGGCCCAGCTGTGCATCTGAGATGTGAGTGAGCCAACGCCTTGTCACTTAACCACTGTAAGTTGTACAGGTTTACACAAACTTGCTGCCAACCACAAAAGGGTGTCAGCCTGTGCTATTTAGAAGCATAATGAGTAGAGATGGGCATGACTTAGCGGTATTCCTGTTTCCGTTTCCGTTACTCGTATCCGTTACTCTACGGAAACGGTAACGGGAATTACTCCGCCAGAATTCGAGCTCGAACCGACAAATGAACAATTTGGTCTGATTTGTTGTGCTCATTACTTGCATCGCGGCGATCGCACAAGGCCAAGTGGCACAGAAAAAAAGTTTTTAAAAGTTAAAAAAAACTGAGGCAAAAACTGTCTGAGGGCACCTACCAGGCCAGAAGGGTGTTTTATTGGGGAGGGGTTTCCCCGCCCCCCTCTCCTTGGCTATTGCTATTGCTGCGCTGCTGGTACCAGGCTGGGAGGGCGCATCCATTTGCCATGCAGTGCGGGGGATCCAAAATGGCGACCACAATATTTTTTTTGAAATTGTTGCCCAAAACCCCACCAAAGCACCACAGAAACATGCAAAAATTAACTATTTTAAATGCTTGAATTTTTACAGTAGCAGCAGTGGGTTTTTCTTGCAAAAAAAAAGTCTCCATTGATTTTATTTTATTTTATTTTATTTTATTTTATTTTTTTACACCTGCACATTTGCAATGATGGGCTCGCCCATGGGAGTGGACCATGCAAATTTTCCACCAATCGCATGGCCACTTGGCCAGGTTGACCACAGAGACTTCTGGGATGTGCCAATCGGGCATAAACAGCCCACTAATCGTAGCCAAAACCCAAACCCTAAGCCTAAGCCTAACCCATACGCCAGTACACTGTCCTTCTAAGTGGGTCAGAGAGGCACCCAGAGGTGCACCCCAATACTCACCCTAACCTCACCCGTAACTAGCCTAACCCTAGCCCTTGCGCTAACCCGTCTTAACCCTAAGCCAGATCTACTTGCATTGCACTACATGCAAGTACGTGAGACACAGCAGGTGCAAAGAGTCTGCCAGTCCGTCACTTGTGGCTCTGGCTGACTCCTGCAGCTCCCTCCAGGAGCCCGCTACCCCCCAAACCAGTACTAATGACAACGAAAAAACGAAAAAACAAACCGACTAATTTTTGCAAAATTTTGCGAAAAACGGAAACGAGCCAAAACGGACTGCCTCCGACACACGACAACTCGAAAACGTCATTTTCCCTAGTCGTGCCCATCTCTAATAATGAGTAGTATAAACAAGTTTCTTTTTTTGAAAGGAAAGATATAGGAATGTCCTTAGCTTACTTTTTTTCTCAAAGCAATGATAATGGTGCCAAATTTGCTCTAAAACTCTTTCCAAGCTCTGCTCTGAAAACTCCCCAGGTCTTTACTCTTCTCCTTTCTCCTGTGGTGCATGAAATAGAATAGAACAATTTAACTAAAAAGTCCTGCAGCTCTAATTAATAAGTTTCTCTGGACTAAATTGAAAGAGAGGAGAATGAGAGTAAGAGTAGATGAGAAAGGAAGGCACTAGAGAAGATAAGAAAGTGACATATCGTTTCAGTAGGGATGGGCACCTTACCAAAAAATGACATGCAGTTTTGTTGATTCATAAGCTTACGAAATGTTATGAAACAAAACAGCAAACAGCATGTCATCATGAAAAGAAATACCATTTCTTGTTTCGGAAATGAAATCATTCATCCTAGTGGCAAGAAGCTTCTTGATCCAGTCGTCTTGAGAACAGGAGACTTATTTTTAAACTGATTGATTTGTTTTCCTTCCTCCTCTCCCGCACCTCAGCTATTACTTATCTCCAATCTTGATCTGCCTGCCAGCAGTTATCCAGAACCTGAGCTTTCTGTTCCCTCCCCTACATTTGCTGTTCCTGTATCTGCAGGTTGATTTAAAGTTTAAACTGATTGTTTTGCTGTCCTGATTAAGTAGGAAGGTGGAGTTTATTTTAAAAAATTTCCTTCCTCTTACAACCGATCAGCTGTTGAGCTTATCTCTCCATGCAGCAGCTAGCCCTTAAGTTTCCTACTTGTTTACAGAGGTTTCTTTGTTTGAAAGCAAATTGATTGGAAGGTTTAAAGAGGATCTTTGATTTAGGGTAGTGGGCTCCTGTTAAATAAAAAAAAAAAAAGCTCCCCATTATTTATAGCCTTATGAATCATTTCGTTTGGTGATGAAAATTCTTTTAAAAAATCCATTATTAATGAAACGAAATGAAATGAAGACTGAAACGAAACAAAACAAAACAAAACTAATTTCCATTTCATGACCGTCTCTACAATTTGTTTAGTGGCATACACCATCTAGAAAGAATAAGCACAGAGAGAATGCTTAGTTAAGGATAAGTGTTTGATATGAGAGCTGATAAGCAAAATAAAACAGATCCCTAACCCAAGGATGTTACATTCTAAATATTCCACTTAGGAGAGACAGTGAGCAGAATATCCCATTTCATATATTCTTATTCAAGGTGGGAATGAAAGCTGCCATGACCATGACTGAAGGCCTAGGTCAGTGGTGGTGAACCTTCGGCACTCCAGATGTTTTGGACCACAACTCCCACAGTCCTTTTTCATTGGCAATACAGGCTTGAAATTCTGGGAGTTGTGGTCCAAAACATCTGGAGTGCCACAGGTTCTCTACCACTGGCCTAGCTGATTTTAGTTTCACATTTCACTGTGTCCTTAGGGCTAAATCCAGCTGTTAGTCTCAACAAAAAGCAGTCCCAGTGAATCAAGGAGTCACACGTAATTGCTGACTTGTCAGGTTTTATTGGTTCGATGGGTGTATATGGCTAGGAGTAGCATTTGCAGTTAAATATTTTGCATTTCTCTAGATAGTGACTTGTGCTTTCCTGGATTTGGTGGTGGGGAAATGTTGCAGATAAGGAACTTTAATAAAGAAAGCTGCGATTCTTAACGCCTACTAAGCATAAGTTACTTACAACATACTGCTCTCCAAATGCAGGATCATGCTGTAAGGCTGGAAGAATTAATCTTGAACACAGAACTGAGGCAAGATGATCCTTAAATCTTGATTTGGGAGTTTGGGAAATTTAACAGTCAGAACCTGAGGAATTCCCCTCACCACCCCATCTTCAGCGTGTCCATTTATTTTCCACATGTCAGTGGTCCGTGATAAAATGTTGTCACCAGACCAGACAACCCTCTGTCTAGGATAATACAATGATTGTTGTTGTTGTTGTTCAGTCGTTGAGTCATGTCTGACTCTTTGTGACCCCATGGACCAGAGCTCGCTGGGCCTTCCTATCTTCTACTGCCTCTTGGAGTTTGGTCAAATCCATATTGGTTGCATTGATGACACCGTCCAACCATCTCATTCTCTGACGTCCTCTTTTCCTTTTGCCTTCCATCTTTCCCAACATCAGGGACTTTTCCAAGGACTCCTCTCTCCTCGTGAGGTGGCCAAAGTACTGGAGCCTCAGCTTCAAAATCTGTCTTTCCAGTGAACATTCGGGGTTGATTTCTTTCAGGATGGATAGGTTTGATCTCCTTGCAGTCCAGGGGACTCTCAAGACTCTCCTCCAGCACCACAGCACCACCTCTCAAAAGCTCAAGATACAATGATACAGCACTCTAAACATTCCCCGGTAATATTGCATCCAACATTATGGAGTTGAGTACTATCTCTGTTGTGCAGATGGGAACCTGGCAGCACAACTGTGTACATGTTTTCTCAGAAGTAAGCCCCATTGACTACAATGGGTTGTATTCCAATGTAAGGCACAGCACACCTGTGTGGGAGGGCAGCCTGAGGTAGAGAGATAGGGGCCTCCTACTGAATGAGTAGCAAGCAGAGGTAACATTGCAACAGCAGGCTCATTAGCCGTTCTACCTGCTCTCAAATATTAATGTTTGACAAAAAATATTTGACTAAACTATCTAATTATAATATCACACGCTCTCTGATAAGGATAAACAACGCCTCCATCATCCTGTTGAGGAATCGGATCCTTATCTGCACGAACAGGCTTCTCATCATCAGGAGTTTAATATAAATTCATTAGGATATTAAACCCAGTTCCTTTTTGTCAAAATTAATTTGATGCGCCAATTCTATCCATTTCAAATGTTAACTGTCAGCTGAATCCTGCTCTCTCTCTCTCTCTCTCTCTCTCTCTCTCTCTCTCTCTCTCTCTCACTCACTCACTCACACACACACACACACACACACACACACACACACACACACACACACACACACACACACACACACACACACACACACACCACCTCAAGACAGAATGTGTGCCAGCTTGGAAGAGTAATAATTATAGTTATATGTACCAAAGTGTTTATTAAATTATCAAATTAATACACCTCTTGGCATGTTGGGGTTTGTGAGTAATTATAGTTTAGCACTGTGGTAATAATTTGCAAGATTTATGTAACCAATGAAGCAGTGATTGGAGCCAAAAAGCTGTCTGGAATAATTACACTGAAGAGGTATGATCAACAGGTAATGCCCGCCGAAAGAACACAGCCCTGAGGGCAAGAGACTTTTTTAAAAGAGAGAGAGAGAGAGAAGGAAAAAAGGGAGAGAACCCAAAAATTGCTTGAAATATTCTCTTCAGAGTGGACTATTCTCTTACCTGAACAACAGCAGCCCACCCACTGCTTAGCAGGGCTGTTCCTTCTCCAGAGACTCAGATCTGGAGATTTAGGGCCTTTTTACACGACCCCGAAGATCCGCTGGCCACTTAAATTCGGACCAGAGATCTTAGGGGTTCGTCGGTCTTCTTCTGTCCCCACCCCCCTCCGCACTTCCTGGCTGCTGGCTGCGTGAGGGAGGGAGAAAAAGAGAAAGAAAAGCATGCCGCTCACCTCGTTCTGCCTCTCGTCTCTGTAAAAGTAGCTCTTAAAGGGGCGGGAGCCAAAAAGCAGCAAACAGAAGCGAGGAGAGCCCCGCACTCACTATCGTTGCACCGTATCAAAGATTTTTCACCTCCAAAGAGAAGGTACAAGAAAAGTGCGCTGGGTCGCTCTAAAGTGGGCGGGGTCGCACTTAATTGTCTGCAAACTCCGGAGCTGGTGGGGAAACATTTTTAAGCTCCGGAGCTTGCAGCCATTTGCAGCGGAGCTTAGGGGTCATGTATAAACGCCCTTAGAGGAAAATGCCCAGATGATAAATCTTTAGGCCACGTGTGACTTTGTGACAAAGGTTTGGAATGATTGGGAAAGTGATTTTTTTTACCACATTTCCCAGAACCCCCTCAGAATTCTGGCAGTTGTTGACTCAAAAAGCAATTTTTTTCTGATTTCCGTCTCTGAAGAAGGAAGGAGATGAAAAATGGAAATGGTGCTAAAATGTACTTGGTGATCCAGGACTGGGAATTGCTAGACACAGCTTAAGTTTCCTGTGAGCCCATGCTGGAAATAGCAAAGCTGTGGGGTTTTTATTCTCTTTGTCCAAGAGAGTGAAGGGAAAAAGTCATTTTTGCTTGGAATCTCCAGTCCCTCCTGCATTCCAGCGCTATCCTTTGTTCTTATTTAGTTGCAAGAGTTTCTAATTCTTCCATGTAAATCCATATGCAGTTTGCATCAAAATGAGTCAAGGCAGTTCTCATTCTCCAGGTATACTTGGAGCTGCTTAGCTACCACCCAATCAATCTCCTTGCCCACCAAGGGTATGTTGGCGATCAGATGAAAGTTGTTAAGATTATCCCTTGCCAACTGCGGCCATTTAATCATGGCTCAGGCAATAATTTCTTTTACATGTGAGGGAAGAAACTCCTCCCTCAGGGAAGAGTTCACGATATTCATGACCCAGTTCACCATTGCCCAATTGCCGGCTTTTACAAACTGGGAAAGGGTCAGTCAAGGAGTTAGTAGGCCTTCAGCTAGCCAGCATCCTGTAAACTTGTTCTGCTATTACAAGGTCAAACTGAACCAAATGGGCAGAGGGATTGGGCACAGCAGCAGTCCTCCCCTGGTCTACTGGTAGAGTCAAGGTCAGATGAGAGGATAGCTGTTGTGAGTTTTTCGGGCTGTTTGGCTGTGTTCTGGAAGTTTTTCTTCCTGACGTTTCACCAGATGCTGTGGCTGGCATCTTCACAGGGCAAGGATCTCAGGGAACTAGGAGTTCTCACTGTGCTCTGGGGTATAGAGTGAGCGAGATTGAGAGATTCTATCCCCTAGAGCACATAGCTCTGGAGCTCAGGGAACTAGGAGTTCTCACTGTGCTCTGGAGTGTAGAGTGACTGAGGCTGTGTAGTTTTAAAATTGTGGGAAAGAGGAAACTTGTCATATGCAGGAGAATAGGTGTTAGTCATTGTATTGTGATGGAGGATTGCAATCAGGGGTGTCAGCAATCCTTCTCTGTAGTTAATGGGTGTCGTTAGCTGTTCTATTGTGTGAAGAGATCAGAGGACTTCAATATTAGATTTTTAAAAGACTGCAGATGGGTCACTGGTGAAAGAACCAAGATGTAGCTATTAATAACCAGGGTTTGTAAGGCCACAATCCAGCTGGAAAAGTTCCATTTGTTGAGTCATGACCTCATCAATGCTAGGAAAGACAGCACTGGGTCATACTGCATGGTGACCTCTTAAGGGAGGCCAATGGGTAGGATCTACCTTGCTGGTTCTCCTTGATCTCTGTCTCTCGGTGACTTTTGACACAGTCAGTTATGTTATTTTCCTGAAGAGGCTCTCAAAGATTTAGAATGAAGGTCTAGCACTGACCTGGATCTAGTCTTTCCTTGAAGACCATGTCCAGAAAATCCAGCTTGGAGATGAATTGCACCCCCCAGACCCTCAACTGGGGGGTGCCCCAGGGGTCATAAATACCCCAAATGTTATTTCTATATTAGGCTACTGGAGGAGATCATAAGGCAATTTGGAGCAAGGTGTCATCAATACACTGATGACACACAACTTGGCCTCTCCATGTCACTTCTGCATTGTATGCCATGTGGATGTTGTGATGCCTGACGTTGGCTCTGGGGTGGACCAGGGCTGGCACCAGCTCCCAATGGAGTGATTCCTAGCCCACTCCCTGTTAAAATGTAGAAGGCAGTTCAAAAGTTGCTTTTCTGGGAGGCTTCCCACACCAATCTGCTTTGGTTGTATACTGCCTGTCCTGTCATCACTTGGTGAGAATTTACCTTTGGCACCACTTATAAAACTTTTTAATTGCATTGTCTATTTTTAGTTTACTATTAGAGATGGGCACAAAACACTAAAATGGCGTTTTGTTTAGTGTTTTTTTGTTTTGTTTCATTTACCCTTGTTTTGTTTTATTTCATTTCAAATGGTTTTTTAAAAAAATTGTTTCATTTTTCGTTTTTATGTGTTTTATGTGTTATATCATGTTTTATGTAACTAACAGTGTGTTTAATGTGCATTTAACTTTTAAACTTTGTGTTTTTGGGGGATTGGGGAAAGCACCGGCTTTGAAAACTATTATTTAGCCACCAAAGCCAGCGGCGATGGCTGCCACCGCCACTTACTTCTGGGGCTAAAAACAATTTTGTAAAAGCTGGCACTCCCCACCCCACCCCAACATACCCAATTGGGGGTGAGGAAGGAAAACCAAAACAGAATGAACTGAATTTTTTTCATTTTTTAAAAAAGCAAATTTGTTTTTTGTTTCATTAGGAAATGAAATGAAAACAAAAAACAAACAATGAAACAAAAAATTCATTTCATGCCCACCTCTATTTACTATTATATATTTTCATTTATGGCTGTAAATCATTGTTACATGAATGGGGTGATAAAGAAACAAATTGTGCCACTCTAATCTGCTTTGTTGAGACCTCAGCTCAAATAATGTGACCAGATTTAGATACCACAGTCTACAAATGATATTGTCCAAAGGGTAGTGACCAGGATGGAAAGGGTCTAGAAATCAACTAGATGAAGAATAGTTGAGGAAATGTGGGCATATTTAGCCTAGGAAAAAATTGAGAGGTAATATAACAGCTGTCTCCAAATATCTGAAGGGTAATCATGTCGTCGATGGTCCAATTATTTTTCCTGTTCCAAATACTCAAAATAACATAAAACCAAGGAAAAACAAAGCAAAATGTTCTGCTTAGATACCACACAATAGTGCTTCAAGCATTCTCTGGGTGGTTTATAGTTTAATTATGCAGGCTACACATTGCACCCCCAGCAAGCTAGGTACTCATTTTACCAACCTCGGAAGGGTAGAAGGCTGACTAAGCCATGAGCTGGCTACCTGGGTGTTTTGGCTGCAGTATAGCAGTTTAAGAACTGAGCCATGAGGCTGCCAAATGGCAAGAGAAAACCAAAACAAAACAAAACAAAACATATGAGTGTAGTTGCACTTTAAAGACTAACTTGTATCTTTCAGGAAAAGCTTTAGGGCAGTGATGGCGAACCTTTTGGAGACCGAGTGCCCAAACTGCAATTCAAAACCCACTAATTTTTTTTTCAAATTGCCAATACAGTAATTTAACCTGTATACAGGTGGCTATGAAGGGGTGATGTCGGGTGCCCACAGAAAGGGCTCCGAGTGCCACCTTTGGCACCCGTGCCATAGGTTCGCCATCACTGGCTTTAGGAGATTAATCCACTTTGTCAAACATTTCAGGGTGCCATGACATGAAGGCATGGGTGCATATAGGCAGGCACAGGGCAGTGGCAGTGGCATTGTTGACATAGGTCAACTGTGGGAATGTCGACTCCATGTCTTGGATTGTTTCACCCTCATTGTGAACTTCAAAAGCAGCATCTCTTCCACCACCACCACCCAGATCCAACTCTTGCAATCATGGTTGATATTTTAGATGTCTAATAAATGCATCACTTATCCTTGACCTTGAATAGCCTGGGAGATGGTCCAATCCAGGCAAAACATAGTAGGGAGAAGTGCTTGATGATGTGTGAGACTATTCACCATATGTAGCCATTGTGTCTCAGTTCCAGAAGTTAATTACCACCTGTTTGAAATTGGAACAGATTGCCCTGGACAATGTTGGGTTCTCTTATCATTTGAGGTTGTTGCTTTTTTAAAAAGTGGAGGTTGGATGTCCACCCATCAGGGTTGCTGCAGCAGTGGAGTTTCTGCTTCTACAGAGAGCTTGATGAAAAACAAATAAGAGAAAGTACTTTTTCAACCAGAGGACCACTGGTCTCTAGAACTCCCTGCCAGAAGAAGTGGTGACAGCTGTCAGCCTTGACAGCTTTAAGAAAGGATTGGATAAGTTCATGGAGAACAAGGGTATCAATGGCTATCAGTATGGATGCCTAAGGACAACCTCCGGGTTGGAGAGATAGGCAGGGTATCTCTCAATGTCATTTGCAGGGAATCATAAGCAGGTGAAGACATCTGCTTGGGAATACCCTGAATGAAATGGCGAGCCACTGTGTGAGACAGAATGCTGGGCTGGATGGGCTGTGGCCTGTTCCAGCAAGGCTGTTCTTATGCTCCAACTCTGCCACTTTATCATACTATGATGTGAGTCTTTCTTCTCCTTCCCACCCACTTGAGGATCCAGAGAGGAACAAGAATGCTCCAAGACTGATATCTCTATATAGCAAGTTTATAAAGCTGGCTCTTACAAGCAGGAAAGGGGGTTTCTAATTCAGTATCACTGGGCTATAGGGTTTGGTACTAGAGATGGGCATGACTCAAAAAAATGGTGTTTTATTTGTCGTTTGTCGTTTAGGGGGTCCGTTTTGGTTCGTTTTCATTTTTTGTGAATTTTTTGCAAAAAAACCATTTTCATTTCATTACGTAATGAAACGAAAAATGAAAACAAAAATGAAAATTTGCTGTTTCGTTAGCATTCATTGCAGTTCAATGTATTTGCCACAATGAAAATGAAACGCACAACAAAATTTCTGTAGTTTTGTTTCATTTCATTTCATTTTGGAGACAAAATTCATTTTTCGTTTCGTTACGTAATGAAACGAAAAAACAAAAACAAAAACAAAAAATTGCTCGTTTCCTGCCCATCTCTAGTTTGGTACATAAGGGGGCAGATTGGAAGCCATTTGGTGCCATTGTAAATGAGCACTTTATAAAATGGCTGCCAGGGTAAAGAGCTTTTATACACATACATTGGCTTGTGTTGCTTGCTCCTGCATATTTTCAAACAAACCCCATCACTTGGGCTCCACAGGGCCTATTTGGGTTCTACTCACTGGATCTAATCCTAAAACATCTTTGCCAGCTGAAATTTCATTTTGTTTTAGTGGGCTTTAGGCCAAAGTGAGGCTTTAAATTCAAGATGAAACATATACTCAAAGCAGTGCATTTATATTTAGGGCTTAAAGGTGTTTTTCTTGGGCTACGATTCACAGAATTCCCAGATACCATGTTGGCTGGAATTTTTAGGAACTAAAATCCAAAACAAATTACAACCAGAGAATTCTGGGAGATGCACTCCCAGAAGGCAAATTGACATGCCTCTGAGTTTTATGGTATGCATTTTGAGTCAAGATTAGAAATTATAAACTGCCAGTATGAAACAACATTTCTGATGCAACACTTTGATCCATGGAAAGAAATTTTTTTGCTCTTCTACCTGCTATGCAATATTTTCCTTGGCATGTCTTGTCAATATCAGAAGAGGCATTTATATTTAAAAGGGGGAAGGGAGGGGCATGGGTCAAAATCTGCCTACTACATTCCCAGCAGGTGGGAAGATCTGAAGGAGGATTCTGGAGTCCAGACTGAGCTGATGTTAAATGGGGTCAGCAAACCACTGACATACAGTATATTGCACCTGGTCACACAGCATGGAGAGGTTAACTTTGTCCCTGACAATGTTGGCTGGGAATATTCTTGGAGTTAAAGAAGCCCACTCAAAAAGTAACTTTCCAAACATCAGCACATGGGTCTCTTCTACCTGGGTAAATTTTGGAGATTGTTCTCTCCCCATACCCTTTTTCTGTTGCAGATCAAAAGCTGAATCTGAGCCAACTGTGCACATTGACTTCAAAAAAGGCAAACATGATTTTAGGCTGCATTAACAGAAGTATAGTCTCCAACGCCCATGAGGCTCTAGGTATCCTGTATTCTGTACTGGTTAATAGACATGGGCACGGAGCGGCGAAAATGTTGTTTCCGTTTTCGGTTATCGTTTCCATTACGTAACGGAAACAGTAACGATAATTACACCGTTCCAGCTTGAACCCAACCCAAAAAAAGAAAAATTGGGTCGGGTTTTTCGTTGTCGTTAAGTAAAAAAAAAAAAACCCCGACTCCCAGCCAAAAAAGCAGGTGAAAATATGCCTGTCTGAGGACACCTACCAGAGGGGTGGTTTCTGGGGGGGGGTCCCGGCCTTCTACCCCCCTCTCCTGTCCTGGGCTGCTTGCAACAGGCTGGGGGGGGTCATCCTCGTCGTCTGTCTCGCTGCATGCCATGCGGTGGGGGGGATCCAAAATAGCGACCACAATTTTTCTTTTGAAATTGTGGTAAAAAAACACACCAAATCACCACAGAAACATGTGAAATTTATTTATTTAAAATGCCTGAATTTTAAGAGTAGCAGCAGTGGGATTTTATAGCAATAAAACGTCGTATTGATTTTATTTTATTTTATTTTATTTTTTATTTATTTAGACCTGCTCATTTGGGCTGGGCATGGGATGGGACCATGCAAATTGTTTGAACCATTCCACCAATGGCGTCACCAGGTTTTTGACTGACACTTCTGGATGTTTCGGAGGGCACAAAAAGCTGCGGCACCTTCCAGAAATCGCAGTCGGGTGTATGGATGTGGTTGAGGGAGGAGGGCTGGCTGCTGGTGCTGGTGTGATCCGATCGAGATTGAGGAGGGAGGCTGGAGGCTTTAAGATTTAAGTTAGGCAGGCAGGGAGGGAACTGAATTTAGAAAATAATTTCTTTGATTCCCTGCAGCTTTGTCTGCTGAAGGGAATAGCAGTTTATTCTTTATTTCTTCTCTGGCAGTTTGTGAGGATTTTTTTCTGATATTGGATAAAGGGTGAGGTTCGACAGGGAGTGAGAGGTGTGGATTTATTTTAAAAATATATTATATACTACCATTTATTTTCTATTTTCCCAATTTCAATTTGCTTGCACACACACACATTTGGGGTGCAAGCCAAGAACAGAACCTCTATCCTAAGTGATATCCTAACTGCCCACTCGCCCATCCGCCCGCGCTGCCACCTGCCTGCGGCCTGTGCCACCGCCCGCCCCTCGCCCGCCCATGGCTGCCGTCTGCGCCTCCCCCTGCTGCTGTTGCCACCCGCCCATGGCCCCCCGCCACCACCGCCTGCCTGCACCTCCCCCCCGCCCCGCCCCCCACCCCGCCCGCCGCCTAGGGTGCAAAAACACCTAGCACTGGCCCTGATTGCGGGATGCCCCTGCGCTCTGGGAAGTCAAATTCTTGTTTGCAAAGGGACAGAAATGCCACAGACTTACAAAATCACAGAGAGGCAGAAAGGCAACCAGAGAACAATATATTCTGCTAAGAAAGGAATTTGGAACATTTGTCCAAAAGATTTTCCAAAAAAAAAAATGCTTTGGTGCATATGGAAAGTTTTATTTTGGGAGCCGCTGCAAATTAAGGTGGCCATGGAAAAAAAAGAAACAGTAAAAAGAAAGAAAGAAAAGAAAGAATGGGTGCAACAGCCAAGGAATCAGTTTGAAGCACTTCAGCGACTCTCCTTTTATTCACTTTGCAAAAAAAAAAAAAAAAAAGGAAAAAGGAAAAAGGAAAAAGGAAAACAAAGCCACTCACACACACACACAAAAACACCCCCACATGTTTAGTTCAGCTCCCAGTTACTTTAACATTTACATTTCCAAGCAATTAATTAAAACTCCAAATCAGGTTTCTTTCTTGATTGTTGCCAGCAGGAGATGGTTGCTATGGCAATAGAATGATCAGTAGAATTTAGGAAGGGGGAGGAGGAAGGGGCAGGAAAGGCAATGAGCTTTTAAAAAAAATGAAAACACAACGGAAGGTCTGATAGGTTGACTCCAAGCTGGTGGCACCAGTAGAAGGACCCCAAAGGGAATGGAGCAAAGAGTCAGCTCATCCCCCTTAGTCCTTCTCCTCCAGATTTTCCTGATCATTACCTTGGGAGATAGCTTGAGACAAGGGCCACCTTATCAGCCTATCTTATCCATCAGGAGCCCTTTTCAGTCATTTTGGAGGGAGGCATTCCCATCACCCATGAAACAATGGGCACAAGGAATCAGAATCCTAAAGAACCCTTCTTATTTGGACCTTCATGATTCCTCTTTCAGGGAAAAGCAGCTGGACAAACTAAATACTTCTCTCTCCAGATACAAACAAGGAGGAACCTCTCCTCAGAGCACGGTTGGCTCTTATCTCACCCTTTGGACTGTTTGGAGTCACACACATGCCAGAGTTTCCAGTACTTGTTTTAGAGTTTCTTCTGGGAAAAAATTGGAATGGCATGCTACAAAAATGGAAGGCCTGATGGGGCTAAAACTATGGATCCTGAGAAATTATTTTGGTCCATGGGGCCAAGGCCCCAACCTCTGATTTTTATTCAGGCTCTTGAACAAATCAACTTCGGCGCTTTGCCAGCCTGCAGAGAGTATTCGCTGCTGACATGTCTACTTTGGCAGCCATTTTGTGACTAGGAGAACCCTCCAGGGTAGCCATTTTGTGGTGGCATCCCTGATATCTCTTCTAACTTCCAAAGGTTCTCACTGGAAGACCACCAAACACACACACACCCTGGAACAAGGCAAAGCTTTACCTTACAGATCTGTTTCATTGCCAGTAAAACAGTTACAGATCTGTCTCCTTGCCAGTAAAACAGTTCATTATTTCCTTACATGCATAGAAGAACTAATAGGAAACAATGCATTGGGATTGAGATGGGGAGGGCCATGAGTTCAAATCCATATTGCAAAGATTTGAACTCCTGGCCCTCCCCATCTCAGTACCCTCCCCATCTCTCTCTCTCTCTCTCTCTCTCTCTCTCTCTCTCTCTCTCTCTCACACACACACACACACACACACACACACACACACACACACACACACACACACACACACACACACATGGGGGGGTCCTGGAATCAAAATGATGGACCACATATGTGTACATTAATTAGCAGAACATCTGTTGTAAGTCAGGGGGAGTGATTGAGCATTATCCATTAATGACATCTGTTTCACCTTTACTGGATATCATGATTCATGAACGTAGCAAGAGTGCTGACCACCAGAGACCTGTCACTATAGGTAAGGCTGGATTATCCTAATCTGATTTGTGCCTAGTCAGGAAAAGTCAAGGTGGCCAGAAAGGAAGCATGTAAAGGAATTAAACCCCACAGATACTCCTGTAGCAACAGTGCCCTCTAAGAAGAAATAGATGGGAAATCAAAGGGATCTGGAAGTGGTGAACCCTTGTAGGTAGCAGTCCATAATCCTGATTTGCATTTTAGCAGCAGCAGCAGCAGCAGCAGCAAAAGCACCACCACCACCACGAAATGCACACGTCCATTGAAAGAGAAGTACCCATATTTCCCATCTATAAGACACCCCTACTTTTCCAGCTCGAAATCAGAGTTTCGCAACCGTATTGTTCTCTCCTTGGCATATTTCCATGCATAAGACAACACTCATTATTTTAGTCTGACAATTTTAGACAAAAATATAGTCATATACACAGAAAAATGTTGTATGTGACATTGATTCCTTAGGACAGCGGTTGACATATTTAAAAACAAAAATAATGTTTTAAGGAGAGATAGAGAGAGAGAGAGAGAGGCCGTTACTTCACGAAGTGCATTGCTTCGCAGCGGCATTGCCTTCGCTTTGAATTCGGTGGCGGTCATGTGCTCTCCCTTCGATCCCACCCCTGTTTCTCAGTACTCACACGGAGCATTTCTAGGACCGAATCGATTACTACCTCACGTGCTCCCTTCGCATTAGAAAACTGCTTTGGAACGTCCGGTTCCACCCTCCTTTTATTTTTTAAAAAATATTAACTCGGCGTATTGATGCATCAATTAACCGAAATATCGATGCATCGATATTTCGGCACAAAAGTAACTATTAAAAAAAAACAAGTCCACACGTGACGTTGGGAGCGAAGCGAAAAGATTCCCGGCCGCTGGCAGGGGAACCACTCACCCCGCTTGGAGCACGGTAAAGGGGGCATGGTCGGGGTGGCATTGCAGCCAAAAAGGAGGAGCGTGCGGACTGAAATGATCAATTCGCACAGAAATGAGGGCTTGCCGCGAAGCGAGAGGTTTGTGAAGTAACAGCCAGAGAGAGAGAGAGAGAGAGAGCATTTATACATGACCCCTAAACTCCGGGGCAAATGGCTCCCAGCTCCGGAGCTTAAAAATGTTTACCCACCAGCTCTGGAGTTAACAGGAAATTAAGTGCGACCCCGCCCACTTTAGCGCGTCCCAGCGCAGCTTTCAGGTACCTGCTCTTTGGAGGTGAAAATAATTTGATCCGGTGTAACGATAGTGAGTGCGGGGCTCTCCTTGCTTCTGTTTGTTGTTTTTTGGCTCCCGCCCCTTTAAGAGCTACTTTTACAGAGACGAGAGGCAGAACGAGGTGAGCAGCATGCTTTTCTTTCTCTTTTTCTCCCTCCCCTCACGCAGCCAGCAGCCAGGAAGTGCAGAGGGAGTGGGAACGCAGGAAGAGCGACGAACCCCTAAGATCTCTGGTCCAAATTTAAGTGGCCAGCGGATCTTAGGGGTCGTGTAAAAAGGCCCAGAGAGAGAGAGAGAGAGAGAAAGGTGGTGGGTAGAATCAAGAGTGAAGTGGGATTTTTGTTGCCTTAAGGGTAAAACAAACTAAAACCAAAGGATGAGTTTACAGTCATGGTTTTATTCTATAATAATTTTACTGCAGAGAATTAAGTACAGTACTCTGATTATATGACCCAGAGTTAAAGGCTACATTATAAAATTGACTCAAGATATGGCACATCTTCAAAACTTAGCCATATGTCGGTCTGAATTTGGCTTTGCAATCATTATCTTTTGAAAAATTGAGCACAGCCTCTATCATGCCAGTTGTTCTCCCTCACTTTGCTGCCCAATGACACCATGCTCCATCGATGTTCTCAGAGTGGTTTGGGGCAAGAGCAGACAGGCCTCCTGGGATGCCAGTGGTGACCCCCTCAAAGGACAAATCTGCCACATTACATCGAGGTCTTCCCTTCAGTCATCCTGTGTAACTTTATTTATTTATTTATTCAAGAGTATTTTTACCCCATCTTTCTCCTTGGAAAAGGACCCAAGGCAGCTTACAGTAATGAGGGATAATATACAGTCCAGTACAATTAAGACATGTTCAAGTATTTGAGAACAAGGAATTGAGGGACATCTTACAGCATTAATAGATGACAGTACATTAAAGCTACAAGGTTATAAGTAGTTATTTATAAACACAAAGTCTATGTGAACCTATAGAATCATATAAAATACATATGGTAGGCCATCATTCAGGGAAAGCTTGCCTGAAGAGAAAGGTCTTTTCCTGTTTCCGGAAGGACAACAGAGATGAGACAGTCCTGGCCTCTAGTGGGAGGGAGTTCCAGAGTCTGGGCGCAGCAGTTGAGAAAGCCGTTTCATGGGTTCCCATGAGATGTACCTGTGAGGGTGGTGGGATGGAGAGAAGGGCTTCTCCTGATGACCTTAACACCCAGTTGGTTCATACTGTGAGATTATATCTTTGAAGTAACTAGGACCCAGGTCATATAGTGCTTTGTAGGTCAAGGTCAGCATCTTGAATTGTGCCTGATAGCTGATAGGCAGCCAGTGGAGCTCTTTTAATAGGGGTATAATGTGATCTCTCTACCCCATCCCAGTTAGCAGTCTGGCTGCTGCATTTTGGACCCGTTGAAGTTTCCTGAGACTTTTCATTGGTAGCCCCACATAGAGTGCATTACAGTAGTCTAGCTGGGACATCACTAGGACATGTGTCACTGTGGCCAGAGCTGGTTTCTCATGAAACGGGCATGACTAGCATACTAGCCTTAATTCTGCAAATGTGCTCCTGGTCACAGCTGTGACCTGGGCATCCAAGCTCCAGGATGAGTCCAAGAGCACCTCCAAGCTGTGCACCCCATCCAGTGCAGGCTGCATCCCTATCCCTTGTTCTCCCTTTTGACTGTCCAGAAGCACCTCTGTCTTGTTTGGATTTAGTTTCATTTTGTTCATCCTCATCCAGTTAATTACTACAGCTAAACACTCCTCCTCTTTTGCTTCTCATCATTTCTTGTGCCTGAACAGGAATTTTTGAAGGAACTTTTGTAAGTTCCCTTTTTTCCAGCAGTAGCTAGAGTCTAGACATTTTGCAAAAACCTGCAACTCTAAAGTAATGGTTCCTGATCTTGGGTCTCCAGATGTTGGCCAGGATGTCTGAGAGTTGGAATTCAAGAACATCTGGAGACCCAAAGTTGGGAAACACAACTCTAAAAGCAAAGCTCAGTCTGCAGAGTGAGGTGACAAAACTTATCCTCCAAGTTCCCAAAATTTCACAAAGAAGTTTTAATTATTCTGCCTCATGCTCAGGATATGTTATTGTTTCTTTTGAATCTCTTTTTCTGGTCTTCTTGAGCTACTTTTAATGTGAAGTCATACAAGGTGCTGCCTCTTTTATTGCCTATCGTCCCATCAGCTCCTCTCCTGCTGTCCCAGCTGCCCACACTTTCTGGTCTGGAATAGCTTCAGAGGTAGACATGGGCACGACCAGAAAAAGTGACGCTTCGAGTTTTCGTTTGTCGGAACGGGTCCGTTTCGGGTCGTTTCCGTTTGTCGCGAAATTTTTCAAAAATTTGTCATTTCCGTTTGTCATTTCCACCGCGATTTAGTGTGATTTGACTTCCCAGAGCATAGGGGCATCCCGCAATCAGGGCCAGCGCTAGGTGTTTTTGCACACTAGGCGGCGGGCGGGGCGGGGGGCGGTTGGTGGGGGGAGGTGCAGGAGGGCGGCAGGAGGGGGCCATGGGTGGGCGGCGGCTGCAGGTGGGCGAGTGGGCGGGCAGCGGCGTGGGCGGACGGGCGAGTGGGCAGTTAGGATATCATTTAGGATAGAGGTTCTGTTCTTGGCTTGCACCCCAAATGTGTGTGTGTGCAAGCAAATTGAAGTTGGGAAAATGCAAAATAAATGGTAGTATATAATATATATTTAAAATAAATCCACACCTCCCACTCCCAGTCAAACCTCCCCCTTTATCCAATATCAGAAAAACATCCTCACAAACTGCCAGAGAAGAAATAAAGAATAAACTGCTATTCCCTTCAGCAGACAAAGCTGCAGGCAATCAAAGAAATTATTTTCTAAATTCAATTCCCTCCCTGCCTACCTAATTTAAATCCTAAAGCCTCCAGCCTCCCTCCTCAATCTCGATCGGATCACACCAGCACCAGCAGCCAGCCCTCCTCCCTCAACCACATCCATACACCCGACTGCGATTTCTGGACGGTGCCTCGGCTTTTTATGCCCCCCGAGACATCCAGAAGTGTCAGTCAAAAACCTGGCGATGCCATTGGTGGAATGGTTCAAACAATTTGCATGGTCCCATCCCATGCCCAGCCCAAATGGGCAGGTCTAAAAAAATAAAAAATAAAATAAAATAAAATAAAATCAATACGATGTTTTATTGCTATAAAAAACCCACTGCTGCTACTATTAAAATTCAGGCATTTAAAATAAATAAATTTCACTTGTTTGTGTGGTGATTTGGTGTGTTTTTTGACCATGATTTCAAAAGAAAAATTGCGGTCGCCATTTTGGATCCCCCCCACCACATGGCATGGCGAGACGATGAGGATGACCCCCCCAGCCTGGTGCAAGCAGCCCAGGACAGGAGAAGAGGGGGAGAGGCTGGGGACCCCCCAGAAACCACCCCTCTGGTAGGTGGCAAAGCCTCAGGCAGGCATATTTTGTCTGCTTTTTTGGCCGGGAGTCGGGTTTTTTTAAAAAAACTTTTAAAAACTTTTTCTGTGCTTCACATTGCGCGATCGACGCGATGCCACAAACGGAAATGAAAAACCAGACCAAATTTTTCTTTTATTGGTTCAAGTTCGAGTTCGAGTTCTGACGGCTTAATTATCATTACCGTTTCTGTTACGTAACGGAAACGATAACTGAAAACAGAAATGACAATTTCGCCGAGTCGTGCCCATGTCTATTCAGAGGAGGAGTTACCATATGATTTATTTTATTTCATTTATTTTTATATTTATATACTTCCAGATTTTCCCAGATGGAATTTAGGGTGGTTAACGAAGAATAGCATACAACAAATACAGAGAAAAATATTAATCGATTTTATTTAATAATAATGATCTCTTCCACCAGTCTTCAGCTGAAACACAGAAGCCAAGAAGGTTGCAGACCATCAGGACAATGACTGTGTAACAAACAGAGATGGGCACGAACTTGCCAGTTCAGCGATTTGTGCTGGTTGGTCCTTTGGCAGAACAGGTGCCAAATGCCTGTTTGACTGAAGGATGAAGTGGCACCAACTGGGTATTACTGTCAGTTCATGCCTATCTCTAGTACTACATGCCACAGCTCTTGCATGCACTCCTCATAACCAAGCAAAATATTAGTGTGCTGCTTATACTCTGCCCCATAGTAGTCAAAGCACTCTCTGGGTGGTTTACAATGTAATTACACAGGGTGCACATTGCCCCCCCCCCCAGCAACCCAAACTGGTACTCAGATTAACAGCTTCAGAAGGATTGGAAGCCGAATCAGTCTCAAACTAGTTAACAGAACGTGCTGCGATCAAACCCATGTTGGGAGCAGAGACTTGACTGCAGTACTTCAGTTTAATCACTGTGCCATGAATCTTCTAGAGCAGTGGTGGTGAGCCTTCAGCACTCCAAATGTTTTGGACCACCACTCCCAGAATTCCAAGCTTGTATTGCGAATGACAAAGGACTGTGGGAGTTGTGGTCCAAAACATCTGGAGTGCCGAAGGTTCGCCATCACTGTTCTAGAGCAAGTCCACGAACCTGTCACTCCTCCAAGAACCTCTTTTTCTTCTCTTTTGTTGTCTTTTCTATCAAGCTATGTCTTTTCAAGTCAAAAGAGCTCAGAGGTTTAGGCATCTGGCTACTGAGCCAGAAGTTGGGAGTTTGATTCCCTGCTGTGCCTCCTTGACAGGGGCTGAACTTAATGATCCATCAGGCCTCTTGCAGCAAGATAATGGTGGTGGTGGTGTCAACCCAGTGTGCCGCAGCAGTGGAAAAAGCAAACTCAATGCTAGAGATCATTAGGAAGGTTATAGAAAATAAGTCATCAAGTGCCATTTTGCCTCTTTATAATATCTATGGTGAGGCCCCATCTGGAGTACTGTGTACAGTTCTGGTCACCATATCTCCAGAATAGAGATGGGCACGACCAGGAAAAATTATGTTTTGAGTTGTCGTGTGTTGGAGCCGGCCCGTTTTGGCTTGTTTCTGTTTTTCGTGAAATTTTCCAAAAATTTAGTTTCGTTTGTCGGTTTTTCGTCTGTCGTTAGTACTGGTTTGGGGGGGGAGTGGGCTCCTGGAGGCACCTCTCTGGGGTGGGTGCCTCCTCTGGCCCGCCATGAAGGGAAAGCGGGCTCCTGGAGGCACCTCTCTGGGGTGGGTGCCTCCTCTGGCCCGCTACAAAATTGCATGCATAGCCAATTGGATATGCATACCATTAAGTTGCAGTTGCAGTAGCAGGCAGAGGCACCTCTCTTTCGGGTGCCTCTGTGACTCACTGCCTGCGGTGCACTTGGGCTGGGGAACAAAGTGAGAGAGGACCCCTACGGGCGCCCTGTGACTCACTAAGAAGGGAAGTGTACTTGCTGTAGTGCAATGCGAGTACACATCTGACTTACTGGTTAGGGGTTAGTGCAAGGGCTAGGCTTAGGGTTACGGGTAAGGTTAGGGTGAGTTACTGGGGTGCACTTCTGGGTGCCTCTCTGACCCACTAAGAAGGACAGTGTACTGGCGTATAGGTTAGGGTTCGGGTTCGGGTTCGGGCTCGGGCTAGGGTTAGTGGGCTTTTTATGCCCGACTGGCACATCCCAGAAGTCTTGGTCAAAACCTGGCCAAGTGGCCATGCAATTGGTGGAATGGCTCCAAAAATTTGCATGGTCCACTCCCATGGCCAGCCCATCATTGCGCAGGTGTTAAAAAGTAAAAATAAAAATAAAATAAAATAAAATCAATGGAGACTTTTTTTGCAAGAAAAACCCACTGCTGCTACTGAAAAAATTCAGGCAGTTTTAAAATAGCTATTTTCGCATGTTTCTGTGGTGCTTTGGTGTGTTTTTGGACCATGATTTCAAAATAAATATTGCAGTCACCCCATTTTGGATCCCCCGCCCGCACCGCATTGGTGAGTTGGCGAGACGACGAGGATGCCCCCCACCACAGCAGCTCAGGAGAGGAGAGGGGGGAGGCCGGGGGACCCCCCCAGAAACCACCCCTCTGGTAGGTGCCCTCAGGCAGGCATATTTTCGCCCAATCGCCTGCTTTTTTGGCTGGGAATCGGGTTTTTTTTAATTTTTAAAACTTTTTTTCTGTGCCGCGCCGCTTGGCGAGTTGGCGAGACGACGAGGATGCGCACTTTGCGCAGCCCAGGAGAGGAGGGGGAGGCCGGGGACCCCCCCCCAGAAACCACCCCTCTGGTAGGTGCCCTCAGGCAGGCATATTTTTGCCTGCTTTTTGGGCCGGGAATCGGGTTTTTTTATTTTTAAAACTTTTTTTCTGTGCCGCTTGGCATCACGCGATTGCTGCGATGCCGCCAGGAACAACAACGACAAATCAGACCCAATTTTTCTTTAGTTGGTTCGAGTTCGAGTTCTGGCGGAGTAATTGTCGTTACCGTTTCCGTTACGTAACGGAAACGAGGAACGCAAACGGAAACGAGGATTTCGCCAAGTCGTGCCCATGTCTACTCTAGAAGGATATTATGGAAATGGGAAAAGTGCAGACGAGGGCAACCAAAATGATTAGGGGACTCAAACACCTTCCTTACCATCTGAGGGTGCAACGGCTGGGCCTCTTCACTCTTGGACGACTGGGCCTAAGAAGTGACCTGGTTGAAGTTTATAAAATCATACATGGTATGGACAAAGTAGAAAAGGAAAAACTGTTTTCCCTATCACACATCACTAGAACTAGGGGGCACACAATGAAATTTGTGGGCGCTAGATCTCAAACAAGTACTTTTTCACCCAGAGGATCACTGCTCTGTGGAACTCCCTGCCAGAAGAAGTGGTGGTGATGATGATGATGATGAGGAGGAGGATTATGAGGATGAGGATGAGGATGAGGATGAGGATGAGGATGATGAGGATGAGAATGAGGAGGAGGAGGAGGAGGAGGAGGAGGAGGGGGAGGAGGAGGAGGAGGAGGAGGAGGAGGATATAAAAATGTTAGGAAACATTGCAAGCTGGAAAAGAGGAAGACCAATATGAGATGGACTGACTCCATATAGGAAAGCACAGCCTGAAGTGTACAAGAGCTGAGCCAGGGCTGTTGAGGACATGACATTTTGGAGCCCATCCATTCCAAAAGACACCATAGGTCTGGGGTAGATATGGGTATGAAATGAACTTTTAGTTCATTTTGTTATTTGTTATTCATTTCATTAGGTAACGAAATGAATAACGAACCCCAGAGTGATTTTAGAATGAAAGGAAATGAACTGTAAAAAATTGGTTCAGTTAGGTTTGTTTTGTTCTTCCCTACTGGCGATGACAGCCTGGCTGTCATCACCCGTGGGGGAGGACTGTCTAGAGAGAGCCCCGTTCTCGCCTCCATACGAAGAGGTGGGATTGGGGCTCTCTCACAAGGGATCTCTGCCACGGGTGGATGACAACGAAAAACGAAATGAATTTTTTAAAAAACGTTTCAAAGAAACGGAAATGAAGCGAGATGGGCCCTGAAACACAACAAAATGAAACACCATTTTTCTGTTTCGTGCCCATCTCTAGTCTGGGTCAATGTGCTGGTGTGTAACAGCAACACCAGCTGTCTTTTCTATCATGCTAAATGGCAATGGTTGAAAACGAACAAACCCCAAACTGCATATAGAACAGCCCAGAGTAGCCTTTGGGCTAGATGGCTGTGGTACAAATCTAATAAATACATAAATAAATAAATAAATAAATAAATAAATAAATAAATAAATAAATAAATAAATCTTCATCTCAGATCTGTGAATAACCAGAGGGAGCAGAAGAACTCTGGACAGGTGTTCAAAGAACAAAGCAGGTTGGCGCGACTCTCGGAAGAACACACCAGGCCTAAATCCAAAGCCCACTTAACGGCCCATATCCCGTCAAGTCAAATCAGCCTCCATTATTTGGCAAATCCCTCCCATAACTTGCTTCCTTAGAATATCCCTTGAAAGCGGTAATCTTTTCCGAGCTCCAGCATTCTTTCGGGTTTATCCGAGCTCATCACAATGATCCTAAGGTGTCCCATTTCTAAGGCTCAGAGCGGATAATGAAATTGCTGGCTCAGCTGTAGCCTGACAAGATGGATTGAAACAAACTTCTTCCCTCAGCCCCCAATGACAGCCCATAAAAAAAAAGGCTCAGATGGAAGCAGGATGCACCTCAAAAGGAGACCGTTTCTTATGTTCTCTGTAATTAAAGCTATTAAGAAAGCCGTTTTTAAGTGCATTTTATCTGGCGTATCATGGAGGAAAGATCTAGATATGCATAGCAATTAGAGATCAACTTTGATTCTGATAATCCTTTTTAATTGCTTTTTTAATTGTAGCGAATTTTAAAGAAACATTTCTGTAAGGACTCTGTGGAAAAGAAAGAAGAAAGAAGGGGGGAACCCACACCCTAAAATGCTGATGCAAGGAGATTAGTTAATCAAGATTGCCGCATTTTGTTTGAATAAGTAGTAGGGAAATTTTCAGTGGGCAAAGTGTAGAATAATTATTCTGACTAATGTAGGGCTCCGTGTAATCTCATCTCACCTTCTGGGAACAATGTAGAACCAATTAAGGTTTGGATCATGAAATGTCATACATATCTGACAGTAAGATTCCTTTGGGTTGGGAAAAATAGTTGTGAGGAGCTTATTAACAAATAAAAGGTAAGTCTGAGGGATTTTTTTAAAAAAATCTACCTTGGAATTGTGTGGAACATGAGTGGACAAACAGAATGTTAGAATCATAGAGTTGGATGAGACCTCAAGGGCCATCTAGTCCAACCCCCTGCCATGCAGGAACCCCATCACAATATTTCAGACAGATGGCCATCCAGCCTCTGCTTAAAAACCTCCAAAGAAGGAGACTCCACCACCCTCCTTTGTGGCAGCATAGTCCACTGCCGAACAGCTTTAACTGTCATGAAGTTCTTCCTAATGTTCAAATGGAATCTCTTTTCTTGCAGTTTGAAACCATTGTCCCGAGTCCTAGTCTCTGAAGCCATGGAAAACAAACCTGTTCCCTCAATATACTGTTGTTGGCTTGGTTTTGTTGTGTTTTGTTCTGTTTTGCTGTCACCTTGGTACTGCCAACAAGTTTGTGACATGCCACCAAGATACATGCCATCAAGTATCAACTACTAATGATGATCCTTCCAAGGATGTTCTCCTTAGGGATAGAGTACACAGAAATAGTCTCTTGTTCCTTACTTCTGAGGGTGTCCTAGGACCATAGAGTTCACACAGGCTGGCTCTTCTCATGGGATGCCACAGTGAGTTAACTGAGCTCTCAGCCTTTGGCTTCATACCTAATTCACTGAGTTATACATCCATAGTTGAGCAGGGATTGTTGAATATGGAAAATCTGATTATCTTTCCTCAAAGTTAATATTTGTGGGTTTTCACAATATTCAATATTTTCAATATTTGTGGATTTTCACAATATTCTGTGAGAGTGACTTGAATGGAACTTCTCTCCTGTTTCCAACAGACAAATTCACTTGGTTCACAGTTCTGAGTATGGAGAGAACCTTACACCCATTAGAAATAAAGAACTTTGTGTATGTTTATGTGTGTAAACCCCTATTCATTATTATGAATAAAATCCATAGGGATTCAAAACCAGGCTTGTATGAGGCAACTATTCCAAGACCTTGGCTTGACTGGATAAATTTATCAGTTTTGCTTTCACACATGCTCATATTTATCCCAAACATGCTCACAGTCACACTGTATCATGGGCCTTGTTCCATAAAACTGAAGAAACAGGTAATGCTTATTTCAGTCAAACAGTGAAAAAAATGCAAAGTTATATGATATGATATTAATATTTTATCTCTCTGACAGTCGACCCAGGGCTGCTCACAGTTAGAATTAAAACAGATAACAGCTAAAATAATCCCCATCCCCATCAATTATGTTTAAAAAGGAATTAAAACAATTAAATAAATTATATAAAAATGAGCTCTTAATTACTTTTAAAACAATTTAAAAGCACAAGAAGAAAAGCAAATGCACAACAGCAACCAGTGAAAGAGGCTACCAAAACTGTTAGTGACCAAGACCTGTCTAATAAAAAGATCATTGCCTTTTGGTGGACAGCAGAGATAAATCTGACTAGCCTTTCATGGGGAATGGAGTTCCAAAGCCTAAATGAACCTATGAAGGCTCTTCCTTGTATCCTCTCCAAGTGTGCCTGAGGAAAATGGGAGTGAAATAAAAATTCCCTCCCTATGAAGATCTCAAGACATAGGAGTCTCATATGAAGAAATTTTAATTTAATTTAATTTAAACCTCTCATTTCTTCCAGCATAGAGCCCCAAGGCAGCTTATGAAGAATTAAAAAGAAAAACAATTATCCATGCAAATAATCTGGGCCAAAGTAAAATAAAGTGAAACAAACTTTTCTAGGGCTTATAAAACATAGCAAAGAATTAGCAGCTACTGAAGGCATCATAACAAGGGGGTTTTGTTTTCCTCGTACCCATGTCTGGACATTTAGAGGCCTGTGAAAAATTCTGAAGGCTTAAAATAAAGGAACCATTCTTAGATAGGAAAACTGCAGTCTATATTTGCCTTGTCTTTGTATGAAATTATGATCCTAACAAATGTTGCCCCCCAATTTTGCTTTTTGAAGGGATTCAACTTCAAGGTGCAACCTATGCATGCACACATTAGCAGCCAGTGCTTGGCTATGTGTACACTGTACACACATGGTAAAAAACATTGCTGTATTGAAACAAGTGAAAGACAATGGGTATTTCCTCAGCGCATGGCTTCAAAAGGTCTATCCATGTCAACAAATGGATGCAGACAACTACGGAATCCGTATGCAAGTATGCGGAAAATATAGGGAACTAAAGGCAAACATGATAACATATTTGTTCCAGCCTGTTTTGTTTAGTTTAGACCTGTTGGAACACAGTCTTTTTATGCAACACTGTACATCAAGATATGAGGAATTCCAACAGATTGCCGTCTCTAAACAAGGACGCTGGCTTGGAGTGGCATGGTATGTCAACAGTGTACCTTACTGGTCTTTTACAGACAACAACAGCAGTACTAAGATGTTGTTTGATAACTAATTAGCTTTTTAGAACCTGTCTTTAATTATCCTGAGACCCAACATGAATAGACAAACCTAGAAAGATTAGACAGGGAAATCAGCAACTCGGTTCCTATGATGTCATTGATGGCTCCTATGATGTCATCATGACTTGGAGGTTGCATGTACCAGATTGGGGGTTTGAGATCACTTTAAGATCCCTTGATTCCATTCTAAAGAATCCCGATTTTGGCAGTTTGATCAGGTCCTTAGACTTCTCTGCTAAAACACGTCAATTTATCATTTAAGGCAATATTCCAAACTTCGTTATACTATTCATCCATACATAGTTCATAGTCCCCCCCTTCCACTTCCTAGCTATGATTAATCTAGCCGCTATCAAGAGATTAGTGATCAACTCTCTAGTTTTAAAGTCATAATCTGTCTTAACAAATATTGAGAATAAAGCAATTTCTGAATTGGGCTCTATATATCTTTCAAATATATAATTTAATTCTTTAAAAATAGATCTCAAAAATGTTGTACTTTTTCACATTCTTGCCACATATGAAAATATGTACCAACATCCTTACCACATTTCCAACAAATCTTAGAAAAATTACTATTTATTTTATTTAATTTCAGTGGTGTTAAATACCATCTTAAACCTATTTTTTTAAAAAAATATTCTCACTGACATAGATCAAAGTATTTTTATTCTCCATATTTAAGCCCAATCTTCCTCTTCTATTTCTTTTTTAAAATCTTGCTCCCAGACTACCTTCAATCCTCTGCCCTCAAGCAAGATGGAGTCCTGATGGTGTCTTAGAATCACCATTTGTCTCATCCTTGTGGGCAAGGATAAGGAACCTGTGAAATTTTCCTCCTTGTTCTGTAACTGAGTGAGATACTTTATGGTGTTGCCTATAGAAGAAGAGTCTGGGAATGAGTTCCCATATGCAAAGAAAGAACTTTTCAAGGGGAAAATAACACCTGAACAAAAAATAAATAACACAGGCAGTGTGAAATGATGATGCCTACAGCCTAGTTGCATGATGTCCTAAGGATGAGAAACATTGGCGTGGTTGTCTGCATACTTCTCTTCACCTTCAAAAGTGAAAAGGCAATAATTTATCACAGAGACAGTTTGTGCGAATTATGGAGACCATGGCAATTAAAGATGGTGTTCTTTGGTTTAATCTTGCCTGAAGGTGAGGAATCTCGGAGGACTTGGAAATTCCTTATTGAGATGTCTTGTTGAGTCAAGCCAGATGAAGTTGGGGAAAACAAGCAACTTAGGCGATATTTACATTCCTAGTGGCGATCTCATCCTTACATTTTTACACAACATATTCAATAAACAATGTAGACAATCAAGCCATGTCAATATAGAATAATAGCCACAATAATTACATGCTGTCAAGAGGATTCTGACTTATTGCAATCCTCTGAGGGTTTTCAAGGTATAGAGTACTCAAAAGGTGTTTACCATCTCCTAAGGGGGCCCTGGCATGGTGCAGCTTGCCGAAGGTCACCCAGGCTGGTTGTTCTCCCAGGAGGCCCAGCGGGTAACTAAACTCCCACACTGTGGTTCCGTATCCAGGCACCCAACTCACTGAGCCTTCTGGCCAGCTAGTAATAATTCAATGCCTTCAAGTTGATTCCAACTTATGGTAACTCTTTCAGGGGATAGGCTACCCAGAGTTAGTTTGCTACTCCCTTGAGCCACTAAAGTGAATCTAAAACACAACTGGAGCTTGTTGTAGGGATTTATTTATTTATTTATTTATTTATTAAGCTTTTATACTGCCTATTTCCCAATGGGACTCTAGGCGGTTTACAAAGAGCATCAATAAAACAATAAAACAATAAAACATCTATAAAAAGCCATTGATGAGGGGCAGCAAGAAATAGCAGGGCAGAGGGAAAACCCTCAACATGTAGCAGCAGGCGAAAAAAATTAAAATGTAACCCCCCTCCCCCGGTTATGTATATTAACAATTCAGCTGTTATTAAAAGAGGGGAAAAATGAAGCTATGGAACCCCACTGAGGGAGCAGCAAAACAAAAAATCAGCTGTCTCCATTATTTGAAAGTTTGCACGTTAAAAGGAGAAACCTGTAGAACTATTCTCTGGCTCAGACTTTATATTTATTTGTTCATGGTTTGCAAGCAAGTGGCATTGCCATACACATAATGTCACAACCATGACAGATGGCTGTTCTCTCGGACGGCCATTCACAAATTTGGGTCTCAAGATGTTCCTGGGCTCAAACTCCCAGAAGCCTTTGCCACTAGCTGTGCTGGTCAGGATTTCTGCGAGGTGTAGTCCAACAGCATCTAGGGATCTAAGGTTGGGAACTTCTGGTCTAGGACAACATAGTTTGTCATGTTATTTGGTATAATTTCACAGAACTCCTTTTCTAAAAATGTCTGATCTGGCATTCCTTCCCCTTTGGAGAAGACAGACCTGAAGGACTTGTGCCGTTTCTCTACAACAGGGGTGTCCAAACTTTTTGCAAGGAGGGCCAGATTTGGTGAGGTGAAACTGTGTGGGGGCCAATCATTCAGCTGCATTGGGCCCCCAGGCTGGACTTTGGACAAGTCTCTATAACATACCAGGAGGTGGGGAGGATGCTGCAGCAATGGAGCTGGGTGTGAGTAGGCTGGGCAGGTGGCTGGGGGGGGGATGGAGAAGGGCAGGGAGAGCAGGCAAACCATAAAATCACAAGCTAACATCTCCATCCAGTATGGGGAGGGGCCAGCTGGCGGGGATGCATGACAGGCTGAGCTGGTGGGGAAAAGAAGCCGTGGGCCACTCAGAATTTGAAAACGGGCCACATTTGGCCCCTGGGCCTGACTTTGGACATGCCTGCTTTACAATCTCCTTGTCCTGCTTTGATATACCTTTAACTCTCCTGACGCGCAGCCATCCACATGGCTCCCCAGTGGGTTTTTGCCTTCCGCTGTCTTTCTCCACGGTTGTCCCATCAAAGTTTTATAGGTTTTGCTTTGCAGTGGTGGTAGAAAGTGGTAGAAAACAAGGCTGTTTTCCTCCTGGTGAAAGCTTTTCATTAGAAAGCCAGAGTAATATAATCTGGATTAAATCTGGTAGAGAAAAAAGGCATGTGTTTATGGTTTAAGACTTCTTCAAGATACATCTTTCTTGGTTGCCATCCAATGAATCTACTAGACTGATAATATCTTCACTAAACAAAAAACCTTGTGCACTCTTGATCCTAACCAACTAATACTAACTAGGAGCCCTAATCATTTGTCATTTAAAATGGCTACTTCTAAATCACAATGCAAATTATATCCACTTCCCAAGGAAAATTAAAAAAACACTATTATTAATTAACCCCCCCATTATGAAAACATTAATATTTCTGTCCTCTTTTCCTATTGGAATCTCACTAAACCTGTTGAGCTCATTGGCTGTTGAACATTTATTCATGAAAGAAAAGTTTTGTTAACAAAATGTTGGTAATCGCTGATCCTGTCTCTCACTGAGAGGAATATTTTACCTTTAATATCTGCTTAGGAGGCAAACATTGTCAAATATATAGAGCAGATGTACCAGTGGGTAGAAAAGTACCAGAAATACAGTAAAAGAAAAAAAAATTACAGTATTACATTTCCCCATATAACTTATTCACTGGCTGGGTTGCTCCTCATTATAAAAACCAGGCTACAGCTATAGATGCAATTGAATTTTCTGGAGGAAAAGTCCATCACAGGTGATAAGCCATGATGGGGGATACGTGTTATCTCCATACTTCATAGCAGGGTACTTCAAAGTGCCAGATGCAGGGAAGTCTACTGGCATCAGTAGACACTAGACAGGTATCTCATTGTCTCAGATGCTCCCAGAGGCATCTGGTGGGGTCACTGTAATATACAGGAAGCTGGACTAGATGGAGCCTTGGCCTGATCCAGGAAGGTTCCAATATTCTTAAGAGCTGATTAAAAAGCTGTCATTCTGAAGGGGTACCATGGATATTTGCTGCACAAGCTCAGTGGCTATGAACAAAGGTCATAAAAGCATCCAATTGTTGCAAGATTTTTGGTTCTGGCTAAGAATGGAAGGACTAGCACTTTTTTTAGTAGCAGCATCATCATTTATTTATTATTTATTATTTCAAAGCACTTTCTGGGCAGTTCACAATCATAACTGTTTAAACAATAGAAGACAAGTGGAATACATGGTATCATCAAATAAAATCGGTCAATCAAGAAAACCATTCAACCAGATAAGATACAATTCAGAATGGCATCACAGGTAAATGGTTCTAAGAAAAAGCAGCTTGAAACGATTATGTTTAAACTAAATTCTTTTTTAAAAAAACTGAGAGGGAAGATGCCTGGTGAAGCTCTGCTGGAAGCATAATGGTAAATACACACCCACTTTGATACAAAAATGATTTTGGTGGGGAAATGTTTTTTGCATTTAAAAACCTTGCATTTTTCAGGAAAGCACAACAATTTCAGTGCAAAATACTTTTTGTGGAAAAAAACCCCACACAAATTCTGCAACTTTTGAGTCCCAAAATAATGCAGACATTTTAAGTGTCCAAAATATTCTCACAATTTATTTAGTGGGGACAAATGTTTCATATCCCCCCTGCAATGGATGAAACAGAAAAAGATTTTGTTCCAGACTCATAACTGAAATGGAAGATATTGTAGAACAGTTCCATGGTAACTTCAGATCTGCACAGATTTGGCATCAGTCTTTAACTCTGGGAATTGAACTTGTCCCATCTTGAAACAAGAAGGTTGGAATGAAAGCTTACTTTGTTTTCATTTAAGAACACGACCAAGTGTGTGAGAAAAGACTTCAGAAAATTAATGAGCCAAAAGGGGGACAAGTGAAAATCCTGGTAGATTTTTACTCAACTGTGTGTGCGATTAGTTGGCTGCAAAGACACACACCTGAGAGAGGTCATTTTAACAGGAACAATGCACTTTAAAACAATCCTTCTGTCTGTTGGAAAATTGCCCCAGCTTGACCCCAAATATTCAGTTTGGACACAGATTAGGATCAAGCTGGAGCCCATATCCCTGTATGGCATGTGGCCACTGGGAATACCTTGCATTCAATGGGTCTTTTTAAAAGGCGAAAGTGAAAAACTTAGATTGTGCCTCAACACCCAGAGAAAAATAATAATGACAATGACAGACTGCAGTAATACCTCTTAAGACAAACTGTATAAGATGAAAAACAATTCCAGGAACAGGGCTGCTTCTCATAACGAAAATTCCCTATGGGATATGGAAGTTGAGTCATGGCAACTGGACTTCTTTTCTTGAAAGACTGAAACATTTTGCTGCTCATCCAAACAGCTTCATCAGCCTGAAGAAAGCTAGTTGTGAGTCCTCCATTTTATAGTTCACTTTGACCCTGGGGAATAATTTTGACTGCTGGAATGTAAAATTTTAAAAGAATTAACTTACTTGTGTGTGTGTCACAATTAACTGTGTTGGAAGATGAATTAGAGGGTGGATTTTGAAAAGGATATTGGTCCTATAGAATGTATAAATAATGAGATGCTATTGTACTGTTTTCTTAACTTGTCTTGTGAAATAAAATTAAATAAATTAAAAAAATATATTTTAAAAAAACTTTGACCTCCTGTCATCCTGTTCTGAAATAGACTCATGAGACGAACAATGGCCTGAATTGGCTTGTTAGGTGGTCAATAGTCTCAATAGGCCATTAGGTGGACAATGACTCAATTTCCAGATAAACTCACCTGGATGACTGACAGTCTTCACAGACATATTTTCCCTATGGGATGCCTCACAAGATAGAAAACCATCACAAAAGTTAAAAAAAAATCCTATGGGAAACCATGTTTCTCAAGATGATTTTTTTTTTTTGGGGGGGGGGGGTAAAATGAAATGACTCAGAACAAATTAAATTTATCTTAAGAGGTATTACTGTGTTATGCATCTCATGGACAGTGAGGATTACCAACAAGGGAGTCCTAGACAGAGTCAAACAAAAAATATTTCTCGCACAGGGTTAAAATCCAACAAGGAAGCATCCTGCCACATCCTCTGTGCTAGATCTGTGATGCTGTCTAATAAGGAGCTGACACATCCTCCTGCCTCCCTCTCTGATTGGCTAGCAGGAAAGATGACATCGCAGCATGCTTCCTCGTTGGATTTTAACCCTGTGCAAGATAGAGAAAGGTAAAGCAATTGAATCTGCATAAATCAGCCAGTTCTGAGGACCAGTTGGGCTCATGTGGTTTATTTCTTAACCTACTTGTTCCGAAACGAAATGCCCATCTCTAATCGCATGCTAAGGAACTTTTCTCCTCTCCCCGTCATTCAAAATGATGGAGAAAATTATGCACCAGCAGAGGAGGAAGATTTTAGTGTTTCTTGATATAGTAGGATGTTGTTACTTTTTGTTGTTTTAAACAGCATAGACCATACTGAGCCCTGCCAAATGTTCTGTCGCTCCAGTGTAGCAGGAAGAGTTGCTTCAGGGAAGTTCACAAAGAGGGCAAGATGACAATAAAGTGAGGCTGGTTGTTAGTTTCCAGTGCCTAATAAGCCATTTCTCAAAATGAAGATTTCACAGTTAGCAATCATAACAACAAGATGCCTGCATTTAGAGATGGGCACGACTTAGCGGTATTCCCGTTTCCGTTTCCGTTACTCGGTTCCGTTACTCTACGGAAACGGTAACGGGAATTACTCCGCCAGAATTTGAGCTCAAACCGACGAACGAACAATTTTGGTCTGATTTGTCGTGCTCGTTCCTTGCATCGCACGATTGTGCAATGCCACGCGGCACAGAAAAAACGTTTTTAAAAGTAAAAAAACCCGGTTCCCGGCCGAAAAGCAGGCAGAAAAATGCCTGCCGTGCCTCAGGGCACCTACCAGAGGGGTTGTTTCTGGAGGTCCCCGGCCTCCCCCCCATCCCCCGTCCTGGGCTGCTCTGGTGGGACTCGCTGCAGGCTCGCAGCCAGCAAAAAGCCCAGTCTCGCCGCCGGCCGCCGCAATTAAAGCGCAAGCAAGCGGCACGGACGGCACAGGAAAAAACTTTTAAACTCTCCCCCCACCCATTCCCGGGCCAAAAAAGCAGGCGGAAAAATGCCTGCTTGACTAAGGGCGCAGGGCACCTACCGGAGGGGTGGTTTCTGGAGGGGGGGTCCCACCTCCCCCCCGCCCTGGGCAGCCAGACTCGCCATGCCATGCGGTGCGGGCGGGGGATCCAAAATGGGGCGGCGAACGCAATATTGTTTTTGAAATCGTGGTCCAAAAACACACAAGCACAACAGAAAGAAACACACAAAAATTTATAAACTGCCAGATTTTTCACAGTAGCAGTGGGTTTTTTCTTGCAACAAAATGTCTCTCCTCTCCTCCTCTGTCCTCCATTTATTTTTTTTTTTATTTTATTTTATTTTACACCTGCGCAATGATGGGCTGGCCGAGTGGCCAGCCATGTGGGAGTGGACGACCATGCAAATTTTTGGAGCCATCCCACCAATCGCATGGCCACTTGGCCATGGAGACTTCTGGGATGTGCCAAAAAGCCCCCTAAAACCTGCCCTAGCCCCCTAACCCTAACCCTAATCCTTGACTCCAGTTCTTACCCATACATCACAGACTGTCTTCTTAGTGGGTCAGAGAGGCACCCAGAGGTGCAACCCACTAGCCCACCGTAGCCTAACCCTAGCCCTTGCACTAACCCACCTTAACCCTAAGCCAGATCTACTTGCATTGCACTACACGCAAGTACGATTCCCTTCTTTGTGAGACATGGCGGTTCGAGAGCCTTAGGCATCACCTATGGCTCTGGGTTCACTGCCATCACTAGTCTCACTGTCTGCTACTGGTATGCATATCCATATGGCTATTGCATACCATTTTGCAGCAGCAGCAGGTGAGGAGGGGAGACCCCCATGTAGAGGGGTCTCTTGGAGCCTGCTTCCCTTTCCTAGTGGGTGAGGATAGGAGGCACCCACGGGTGCCTCCAGGAGCCCGCTTTCCCTTTATAGCAGGCCAGAGGAGGCACCCACCCCACAGAGGTGCCTCCAGGAGCCCGCTCCCCCCCAAAAAAACAGTACTAATGAAAATGAAAAAACGAAAAAATGAACCGACTAATTTTTGTGAATTTTCGCGAAAACTGGAAACGACCCGAAACAGAACCGGCCCGACTAACGACAACTCGAAAAATTTTTTTCAAGTCGTGCCCATCTCTACCTGCATTCATTACAATGTCCCCCCTCCCTTGCTGCCTTCATACCATCCAGTCATATGATGCTGGCTTGTGGTATCTTGTCAACCTCTGCTAGGTAAATATGTTTTATTAACTTTCTGAGTTTGGCCATATATTTTCCCTTCCAGGACAGGCATGTCCAAACTTTGGCTCTCCTGATGTTTTGGACCCCAACTCCCAGAATTCTAAGCCTAGATTACCAATGACAAAGGACCGTGGGAGTTGTAGTCCAAAATATCTCGAGGTCCGAAGTTTGGACATGCCTACTCTAGGATGAAACAATTTGTCCTAGAGGAAATGGCAGGGGAACAATTCTAGGTAAGCCCCCCCCCCATATTTGGAAAGGTTTGGCAGTAAGGGGGCTGAGCTATTAAACTCCAAAGGGATGCCCCTAGGAAAAAATATTTCTAATTGGATTCAGAAACCAAGCTAAAGGTGATCAATTAGTGCCACCGTGGCTTGGCTTCCATTCTGAAACCCGTTATATAGAAACTTCTTTAGCCCCCCCCTTTGGACCTTAATAACTCAGCCCCCTTACCCCAAAACCTTTCCAAATTTTAGAAGCTTACAGGGAAGACCTTGAGGAAGTTCTCCTGTCATTTTGGTGCCTCTAAGACCCAGGGGGCAATTCATTTCATTTTGTAACAAAACTACTTTAAAATTTGTTACAAATGAAACAAAACAAAACCACCAAAGAAACAAAATGGAACACTATTTTTCTGTTTCAGGCCCATCTGTAGTTAGAAGTAATGGCCATTTTGGTGACAAGGTGGAGCAGCCTTGTGATTGTTGAAGAATGACAGTCTGAAAAGAAAGCAAAAGGGGCAGGGAAGAGAAGAATCAGTTACGGTATACAGTCATACCTCGGATAACAAATGACTCCGATAACAAACGTTTCGGATAACAAATGGAAATTTCCAGGTATAGGGATGCCTCAGATAACAGATGTTCCCTATGGGCTGCCTCGGATAATGAATGTTTCAAAAGTGTACCCAGGTGGCATTGCACCCCCCACAGTTTGTGGAGGGGTGGGAGGAGTTAGAGCGTTTCTTAATGGTGTTTTGGAGCCATTCTGCACATTTTTTTTTTTTTTTTTGCTGATGAATTTGGACCTTTCAAACTTGGGAAGGTAGGGAGCTTGTTCTGGGGGTTTGTGTTCCAGCACTTTATGCCTTTAAAGTGCACTTTATAAAGAGGTCTGGGGAAAAACAGTTTTTTGCCTTTTTCCGGACCTCTGGAACAGATTAATCGGTTTCCCATTCATTTCAATGGGAAACCATGTTTTGGATAACAATTTTTTTTCGAATAACAAATTGCCTCGGAATGAATTAAATTCATTATCAGAGGTACCACTGTATCTGGAAAAAATGCATAATAGTACAGGGGCACAGATTTTAAACTTATTTCCTGAAGCCCTTAGAGCAGAACTCATATTATTATAGAATCATGAAGCTGGAAGGAGCCTAAAAGGCCTTTGAATCCAACACCCTGCTCAATGCAAGAATAAAGGAATTTCTATGTTTGCAGATCTACTACTCTGTTTATTTAAAATGGTGGAGGTAGATGAAACAGGGAGTGGCCTCAGAGGAAGAAGGACAGGTGGAGGGAGAAGCTGAGATAAGTTGATTGCATTGCTACCTGTGAAGAGGGGAATATGTCCAGATGTTGATCTGACTTTTCTGGCTTCTACCCCAGCAGAGCTTACTTACAACAGTACTTGTGTTGGAGAGAACTAAAGGAACAAGGAGAAAATCAAAACATAAGGAGGTCTCGGAGTCGTGATACATAATATTCCCAAAGTGAATATTGTACACAAAGGCATTGGGAGAAGTTGGGAGGGCTGAGAATCACGATTACATGGACCTCATTCAGCTCTGTGTTGTCTTTCTAATCAAATCTGAAGCCCATATTTGATGCCAGGAACAGGCTGGATGGAGGAAAGCAAGGTGAAAAGTACTGATTTTGACCTACAAAGACCTAAATGATTTTGATTCCAGTTATCTAATGGACATTATCTCCACTTGTGAGCCTCACTGGGTTTTTAGACCATCAGCGGCGTGGTTTTGCTAGATCCTGCTGTCCTCACAGACAAATGAAGTGAGGATATATAAGGAGTAAGGTAAAGGTAAAGGTTCCCCCTGCACATGTGTGCTAGTCGTGTGTGACGCCTGGGGTGGTGCTCATCATCGTAATAAAGAACATAAGAACATAAGAAGAGCCCTGCTGGATCAGGCCAACGGCCCATCTAGTCCAGCTTCCTGTATCCCACAGTGGCCCCACCAAATGTGTCTGGGAGCGCATGAGACTAGATATCTGTCTCTTTGTACCATTCCCCTGCATCTGGTCCTTGAAGTACCCTGGTTTTAAGCCTGGAGATTACACATTTCCACCATGATTTGTAACCTGTGATGGACTTTCCCTCCAGGAATCTGTCCAATCCACTTTTGAAGGCATCCAGGCTAGATGCCATCACCAAATTCTGTGGCAGGGAGTTCCACAGACTAACAACACACTGGGTAAAAAAATATTTTCTTTTGTCTGTTCTTACTCTCCCAACCCTCAGTTTGAGTGGATGTCCCCTAGTTCTGGTATTTTTTGAGAGGGAGAAGAACATCCCTCTATCCACTTTATTGAGAGCCAATGTTGTGTAAGTCCGTGGCCACAACTTCTCACTTTTTTATGGCAGTACCTATTTATCTACTTGCATTTACATGCTTTCAAACCGCTAGGTTGGCACGAGCTGGAGCTAACAGCGGGAGCTCACTCTGCTGCGTGGCACCCAGGATTCGAACCACTGAGTTGCTGACTTTGTAGCCGACATTTTTCAGTGCTCTAGCCCTCTGAGCCACCATGCCCCAGTACATGAGGAGTAGGGCTGTTTTTTAAATATTTTGTAAGCCCTTTTGGGTCCCTTTATTAGGGGAAAGGCAGAGTATATAACTAAAAGACAATGAATGAATGAATCCTTCAAAATCAATATTAAAGTTTACTTGATTAAAATGCATGCTTTTTTAAAGCATGCAAGGTGGGGGAATGATGCAAAAGCCATTCATTTCTTTTAGACATACGCATTCCAAGAATATTCACTGGATGATCTCATTTTGCCTGGTGCAAGACACAATATTTCCAATACCTTTAAAACCACTGCTTCTCACTTTTCAGTCGAGGCCTAGATAACTCCAAATTTGCCTGCCAAGGGAGTGTCGAACAGCAAAACAATTAAATCCATCCTTAGTTAGTTGTGTATTGTGCATGCAACTTGAGACAGTGTGACTGACTTAACCTTGTACAATGTTTGCAGTGTTGCAGAAACTCCTGCTTTCCTCTTGTTAATTCCCCCTCCCTTTCCCTAAGCAAATCCCCATAACAAATGAAGATACACTTGAAGACTGGATTACATAGGCTGTTAGGTTTGCATGCCAATGTTTACTTTAGTTAGGAGGGGGGTGGGCAGGCTGGTGGGAATACTTCTGAGAATTCAAATACTATGTCTAAAGTATTTCCAGGCTATTGCTCTGTATGTATTTGCCTTGGCACACATTTCCCTCCTAGCAAGGATATTATGGATCATTTCCCCCTATGTATGAGAGATGAATAGTGTTGAGTTAAATCAGTTTCCCATTGATCTTCCATATAGCATCTGTGGAGAGGGTGTTTGCAGCACCTCTCTCTCTCTCTCTCTCTCTCTCTCTCTCTCTCTCTCTCTCTCTGTGTGTGTGTGTGTGTGTGTGTGTGTGTGTGTGTGTGTGAGAGAGAGAGAGAGAGAGAGAGAGAGAGAGAGAGAGAGAGAGAGAGAGAGAGAGAGTTTCCATCACAAATGCAGAGAGTTTTGTACAGACAGGAACAGCAGCGCACTGAGAGTTGAAAGTAGTAGGTGTAGAATTTAAGGGATGACCTGAAAGAGCCATAGTATGACCTGTGAGCCCATATCAAAGTTGTCAAGGTCATACAGCTGTAATAAACTTTTTAACTGCAGAGCTGGAAGGGATCCGATGGATAATCGACGGACAGGATAGTGGCTTCCTTCCTTTTCCTTCCACTCTTTCATACACACACTTGGGGTCCATTACAGTAGCACCTTGGTTTACAGACAAAATTTGTTCTGGAAACATGCTTGTAAGCCAAACTATCTGTAAACCCAAAACAAAATGGAACCTTGGATGATTAGTTTTAGGGGCCCTGGCCACTGCCACCATTGCTGTCATTTCTTCGCTACCACACCTGAAGCTGGCGTGACAGCAGTGCACCGAGGGGAGTGATGGCTGTGGCGGCAAAGGCATGAAGCATCAAGGAGCCAGCGGCTGTAGTGGTTGAAAGGCTGGCCAGCGGACATGGTGGGCAAAGGTGTTGGGGTTCACCCCAAGGTATTGAGAACTGGAGCAAGTGGCTGCTTTCTTGAGGGGGGGAAGCACCCCATCTCTGCCTTCCGAGCAGAGAGAAAACAGTTCGTCTCTTAACGAGCTGGGAGCTGAAAGATCCAAGAAGGGCTAGATAGATAAGAAGGCTGAGGTCAGAAATAAATGTTGACACGTTCTGTCCAGCAGAAGTGGACTGAAGACAAAAGGCCTCCAGGTATTTTATTGAGCAAAAAGATTACACCATGCTGTTTACCGATTAATGAGTAACTGTGGTGGCTCAACGGGCTAGAGCACTGAAAATGTCAGGTGCAAGGTTGGCAGCTCAGCGGTTCAAATCCTGGGTGCCATGCAGCAGAGTGAGCTCCCACTGTTAACCCCAACTGCTACCAACCTAGCAGTTTGAAAGCATGTACATGCAAGTAGATAAATAGGTACTGCCGTAAAAAGTGGGAAGGTGAAACAGTGTTTCCTTGCAGCCATGCCAGCCACATGGCCACGGTCTTGGACAACACTGGCTCTTTGGCTTGAATACGGAGATGAGCACCGCCCCTAGAGTCGGACACAACTAGCATGCATGTATGGGGGGGGGGAACTTTACCTTTAAACCTTTACTATAGGCTAGCAGTTACATCACCTTGCCAGAATTGGTCAAGAAACCTACTTGCCATAGCTAAACACAAGCAGAAGCTGGGAAAGAGGGAGGGTCCCTCCTCTCACAGCTTTGGTCAAGATCGGATCTTTGACGGTTACTTCATGTCCACTCTCATCCTGGGAGGAAGTTCGTTGCGTGTTCATGTCAGTTGCAGTCACGTGGTCCTCTTGCGGGTTCTGTCCCTGTTCCCGTGTATGCACGGATGTGATTGATCATACCGGCATGACTGTTTCCACACGTCCTCGTTCCGTGATGAGATGTGAAATTCCATGCCTTTGTTCTCCATTTTTTTTACCCGACCTTCCGTTTTTCGATGTTTCGATTCTCCGAAGCCTCCTCTTCTGGCAGAGCAGCAGAGAGGAAGGAGCTGGTCAGAGGAGCACAGAACAAAGGGCAGAGCTAACTTCTTCTTTTTGCAGGAGCAAGGGGCGGAGTTTTAGCTTTAAATAGCTGCTACCAGCAGTCTCTCAGTCCTCCTCTGGCAGAGCAGCAGAGAGGAAGGAGCTGGTCAGAGGAGCACAGAACAAAGGGCAGAGCTAACTTCTTCTTTTTGCAGGAGCAAGGGGCGGAGTTTTAGCTTTAAATAGCTGCTACCAGCAGTCTCTCAGTCCTCTTCTGGCAGAGCAGCAGAGAGGAAGGAGCTGGTCAGAGGAGCACAGAACAAAGGGCAGAGCTAACTTCTTCTTTTTGCAGGAGCAAGGGGCGGAGTTTTAGCTTTAAATAGCTGCTACCAGCAGTCTCTCAGTCCTCTTCTGGCAGAGCAGCAGAGAGGAAGGAGCTGGTCAGAGGAGCACAGAACAAAGGGCAGAGCTAACTTCTTTTTGCAGGAGCAAGGGGCGGAGTTTTAGCTTTAAATAGCTGCTACCAGCAGTCTCTCAGTCCTCTTCTGGCAGAGCAGCAGAGAGGAAGGAGCTGGTCAGAGGAGCACAGAACAAAGGGCAGAGCTAACTTCTTCTTTTTTGCAGGAGCAAGGGGCGGAGTTTTAGCTTTAAATAGCTGCTACCAGCAGTCTCTCAGTCCTCTTCTGGCAGAGCAGCAGAGAGGAAGGAGCTGGTCAGAGGAGCACAGAACAAAGGGCAGAGCTAACTTCTTCTTTTTGCAGGAGCAAGGGGCAGAGTTTTAGCTTTAAATAGCTGCTACCAGCAGTCTCTCAGTCCTCTTCTGGCAGAGCAGCAGAGAGGAAGGAGCTGGTCAGAGGAGCACAGAACAAAGGGCAGAGTTAACTTCTTCTTTTTGCAGGAGCAAGGGGCGGAGTTTTAGCTTTAAATAGCTGCTACCAGCAGTCTCTCAGTCCTCTTCTGGCAGAGCAGCAGAGAGGAAGGAGCTGGTCAGAGGAGCACAGAACAAAGGGCAGAGCTAACTTCTTTTTGCAGGAGCAAGGGGCGGAGTTTTAGCTTTAAATAGCTGCTACCAGCAGTCTCTCAGTCCTCTTCTGGCAGAGCAGCAGAGAGGAAGGAGCTGGTCAGAGGAGCACAGAACAAAGGGCAGAGCTAACTTCTTCTTTTTGCAGGAGCAAGGGGCGGAGTTTTAGCTTTAAATAGCTGCTACCAGCAGCACGCGCCTTACGGCGCGTGCAAACTAAAAAAAAAAAAATCTGGGTTTAATTGAGTTCCCAAGCCAAGCAACTCCTCAGGAGGTCCTACACTTCCTGACGTGCTTGTAGTTAAGGTAGAGGTGCTTTAGCGGCCCCTACACTGTTAGGTTTTGACTAAACAATAAAAGAAGTAAAGAGTCTTACTAGATTAAAAAAAAAGTGCAAGTTTACATTTTTGAGACCTTGAATACATTTTATTGTAATAGTTAAAATGGAGTTGCAGGGAGCAGCTGTAGTTACCTGCAGTACTTGTGCCATGTTTGTTATCTTGACAGAGCGTGTGCAGAACTACATCTGCTGCAAGTGCAAGCTGGTAGCGCTATTGGAAGAGAAGGTCCAGCAGCTAGAGGCTCGCATAGTGGACCAGCAACATATTAAGGAGCTTGAGCAGTTCCTGGACAGAGCGGAAGAGACTATCCAGGTCCAAGAAGAACCAGGGCACACTTCAGAGGAGGAAGTCACTCCCCCAACTCAGGAGGTGGATGGGTGGAGGAATGTGACTCAAAGGAGTAGAAGGCCAAGGCATCGCTCAGAGAGTCTCATCTTGCACAATCAATTTGAAGCTCTTTCCCTCAGCACACCTCATGAGGCACACATAGAGGAAGAAGTGGTTCCGCCGGAGGATCTCTCCCTCATCACTATTGATGAGATACAAGATCAGGTACATGTTGATGAGCAGGCTGCAGGAGAGAAGCTCATTGTGCTAGGGGATTCTATCATTAGAAATACGGAGGGATGGATTTGTGAGGAGCATGATAACCGGATGGTCACTTGCCTGCCGGGTGCAAAGGTTGCAGACATCACCAGAAATATAGATAGCTTGTTAGAGAGAACTGGGAAGGAGCCAGTGGTCATGGTACACGCCCAATGATGTCGGGAAGGCCAAGCGGTCAGTCTTGGAAGCCAAATTCAGGTTGCTAGGTAGAAGATTGAAGTCCCGGGCTTCCAAGGTAGCATTTTCAGAAGTGCTACCTGTTCCTCATGCAGGTCCCGCCAGGCAGGCAGAACTCAGAAGCCTCAATGCGTGGATGAGGCGATGGTGTCGAGAGGAGGGCTTTAGATTTGTCAGGAACTGGAGAACATTTTGGGACAAGCCAAACCTCTTCAGGAGGGATGGGTTGCACTTGAATCATGATGGGACCAGATTGCTGGCACTCAACCTCAAAAAGGCAGCAGAGCAGCTTTTAAACTGATAACTGGGGAAAGCCGACAGGAGCTGTGTGGCATCCGGTTGGAACACCTCATCCTCGGGAATGAGGTTGGAGAGGGTAGAGAATCACATAGAGATGACATAGCAAGTATTAACACTGGCAGAATAGTGGAATGTGACAATTCGTCTACTGAAAATAAAAGCTGTGGGGGAGAAGAACAAGGCAGCAGCTGTTGCGGGACCCACTGTACAAGTGCTTCTATGCCAATGCTCAAGCCTCCGAGCAAAGATGGGAGAACTTGAACATCTGGCAGCTAGGGATAACATTGATATAATAGCCATAACAGAAACCTGGTGGAATGTGGAGAACCAGTGGGACACAGCAATCCCAGGCTATAAACTCTATAGAAGGGATAGAGAGGGGCGGGTTGGAGGAGGAGTGGCCATCTATGTCAAAGAAGGCGTAAAATCCAGCAGAATGGAGATTGACAGAGGGTCTGACTCCGCCATAGAATCACTGTGGGTTAAACTACCAGGTCCAAAGAGTGATATGATAGTTGGAGTATTCTATCGTCCACCAGATCAAAAACTTGAGGGGGACCTTGAAATGAGGAGAGAAATCATGGAGGTGGCTAAGAGGGATAGGATAGTAATCATGGGGGACTTTAATTATCCCCACATTGACTGGGCCAATGCGAGCTCCGGGCAAGAAAGAGAAACTGGGTTTCTCGACTTGCTGAATGACTGTGCCTTAGAGCAACTTGTCATGGAGCCCACCCGAGAACAGGCAACTCTAGATCTAATATTGTGTGATACTCAGGACCTCGTCAGGGATGTGAATGTCACTGAGCCTCTGGGGAACAGTGACCATGCTGCAATTACCTTTGCCATGCATGTCGGAGGAAGAGTGTCAACCAAATCAGACATAAAAACCCTTGATTTTCGAAGGGCAAACTTCCCTCAGATGAGGAAACTAGTTAGAGAGAAACTGAAGGGGAGGGTTAGAAGAATCCAATCTCTTCAGAGCGCATGGAGCCTGTTTAAAACAACAATAATAGAGGCCCAGCGCAAGTGCATACCACAAAGAAAGAAGAGCTCATTTAAGTCCAAGAGGACACCGGCATGGTTAACGAGTGGAGTTAGAGAGGCTCTAAAGCACAAGGAGAGGTCCTTCTGTAAATGGAAATCCTCCCCAAATGAGGAAAATAAAAAGGAACACAAACTCTGGCAAAAGAAATGTAAAAAGATGATAAGGGAGGCAAAGAAAGACTTTGAGGAACGCATGGCTAGCAATATAAAGGGTAATAATAAAAGCTTCTTTAAATATGTTAGAAGTAGAAAATCTGCCAGAGAACCAATTGGGCCTCTGGATGGTGAGAGAGAGAAAAGGGGAGGTTAAGGAGGACTTGGACATTGCAGAGAAATTGAACGAGTTCTTTGCGTCTGTCTTCACGACAGAGGACCTTGAGCGGATTCCGCTGCCTGAGCCGCCCCTCTTGACTAAAGAATTAAATCAAATACAGGTTAAAAGAGAGGAGGTTTTAGGACTAATTGATAAATTGAGGATTAACAAGTCACCGGGCCCAGATGGCATACACCCAAGGGTTATTAGGGAACTGAGAAATGAAATTGCAGATCTCTTAACGGTAATATGCAACTTGTCTCTTCAAACGGCCACAGTGCCGGAGGACTGGAGGATAGCGGATGTCACACCAATTTTTAAAAAAGGAAGGAGGGGGACCCAGGAAACTACAGGCCAGTTAGCCTTACATCTGTCCCAGGGAAGATGGTGGAAGGCCTCATCCAAGAGAAAATCTTAAAACACATAAAAGAACAAACCTTGCTGAGAGAAAATCAGCATGGCTTCTGTAAGGGTAAATCTTGTCTTACAAACCTTTTAGAATTTTTTGAAAAGGTCAACAGGCACGTGGATTTGGGTGAACCAGTGGATATAGTCTATCTGGATTTTCAAAAGGCTTTTGACACAGTCCCTCACCAAAGGCTGCTGAGAAAATTGCATAGTCAGGGGATAAGAGGGCAGGTCCTCTTATGGATTGAGAACTGGTTGAGATCCCGGAAACAAAGAGTAGGTGTCAATGGGAAATTTTCACAATGGAGAGAAGTGAAAAGCGGTGTGCCCCAGGGCTCGGTCCTGGGACCGGTGCTTTCAATCTGTTCATAAATGACCTGGAGACAGGGATAAACAGTGAGGTGGCCAAGTTTGCAGATGACACAAAACTTTTCCATGTGGTAAAAACCAGAGAAGATTGTGAAGAGCTCCAGAAGGATCTCTCCAAACTGGGGGAGTGGGCTGAGAAATGGCAAATGTGTTTTAATGTAACCAAATGTAAAGTAATGCATATTGGGGCAAAAAAATCCAAACTTCATCTATCAACTCATGGGCTCTGAGTTATCCGTGACGGATCAGGAAAGAGATCTTGGTGTGTTGGTGGACAGCTCCATGAAGGTGTCTCCCCAATGTGTGCAAGCAGTGAAGAAGGCCAATTCCATGCTAGGGATTATCAAAAGGGGATTGAAAATAAAACAGCCAACATTATAATGCCGTTATACAAAACAATAGTAAGGCCCCACCTGGAGTATTGTGTACAATTCTGGTCACCGCATCTCAAGAAAGACATAGTGGAACTGGAAAAGGTGCAGAAGAGAGCGACTAAAATGATTACTGGGCTAGGGCACCTCCCTTATGAAGAAAGGCTAAAACAATTGGGCCTCTTCAGTCTGGAAAAAGGCGCTTGAGGGGGATATGATTGAGACATACAAAATAATGCAGGGTATGAGTAAAGTGGATAGAGGGAAGCTCTTCTCCCTCTCTCAAAATACCAGAACTAGGGGACATACACTCAAACTGAGTGCTGGGAGAGTAAGAACTGACAAAAGAAAATATTTTTTCACCCAGCGCGTTGTAAGTCTATGGAACTCCCTGCCACAGGATGTGGTGATGGCATCTGGCCTGGATGCCTTCAAAAGGGGATTGGACAGATTCCTAGAGGAAAAGTCCATCACGGGTTACAAACCATGATGGAGATGTGTAATCTCTAGGCTTTAAACCAGGGTACTTCAAGGGCCAGATGCAGGGGAGTGGTATCAGGAGACAGATATCTAGTCTCATGCGCTCCCAAACGCATCTGGTGGGGCCGCTGTGAGATACAGGAAGCTGGACTAGATGGGCCTTTGGCCTGATCCAGCATGGCTCTTCTTATGTTCTTATGTTCTTATGTTCAATGCGTTACGGAGCTAAGTTTGAGGAATTTGTCTTTTAATCTCTCTGCACTGTATTGCTGACTCCATAGGGAATGTACTGGCGAACGGCATTTGACACTCCTGCCACTAGATGGAGAATGGCACGTTGCAGGAGGAGACTGACCTCACGGGCTCTCATATTGGAAGGAGAAGCAAGATGAGGAGATTTCCGAGGCCAGGGAGGGGAATCTCTCATCCCGCTTAGATTGCAGTTCAGAGGGCGTGGTCGGGATGAACTCCCTTCATCCTGCAATGGATGTGCAGTTAGATTTCTTCGTACCGGTCCCCAGTGGGACCGTGAACAGCAATGAGATGGACGTGAAGTATCAGCCTTTGCCAGGGGAGGATTCTCTCACTGAAGGAAAGGTCAGCTTGACCCAGCTGCTAGGAAGCAGTCTTCCACACCAAGGGACGGCTGTTGGCCATAGTAGTGGCCGAAGCCGCCAGGATCTTGCCACTGCGGAGTGCTCCGGGGCTCGTTTTCCAAGGCAGAGCTTGTAAACCTGAACAAAAATGTTCCAAAATTTTTGCACATCTGACAAAATGCTCATTGACCGGGCCACTCATAAACCGAGGTATTACTGTACTTCAAAGCAATTTGTTCATCTGAATATGCATATATTAATGGATCACAACTACAGTACTGTGATTTCACCACTACTTGGTAAACCTGCTCTCTTTTGCTCCTTCTTTGGGTGACACATTTCCTCTTTTGCAGCTACCCTAGCACTAAGCAGTGGGAGACCTGCAAAGGACAGAAATGTTTCTGGATGAGATTGTTTGCTTTATGCTGTGCCTTGCCATGCACAGATTCTACACTATATGAAAACGTGATTAACACGTATTAACAAGTTCAGTCTGATGAAGCTATTTGGATGAACAGCGAAATGTTTCTATCTCTCAAAAAGAAGTCCAGTAGCCATGACCCAACTTCCAGATAAACTCACCTGGATGACTGAGAATCTTCACAGATGTATTAACAAGTTCTGCAAAGAGGGACTTTCCCATATAAGAGACATACACCTGCACCTCTTTTCGAAACCCAATGGCCCTACCAAACTAAAAATATATTTATGGACAAATTGCAACAAATAGACCGACCCAATTGAAATCAAGGAGACTCAGTGATATCTAATCTGTTTCCTTGATTTTGAAAGGTCTCATCTAAGTATATCTGTCTGAATCCAAATCATGATAATTACCTGCTTTCTGAGTAATACCCATTGAAATGAAGGGGATTTCCTAAATAACATTAATCTCCATGCTTAAGAACAGGGTACTTCAAGGGCCAGATGCGGGGGAATGGTATCAGATTCTATGATTCTATGATTCTATGAAACAGATATGTAATCTCGTGTGCTCCCAGACTCATCTGGTGGGGCCACTGTGAGATACAGGAAGCTGGACTAAATGGGCCTTTGGCCTGATCCAGCATGGCTCTTCTCATGTTCGTATGTTCTTAAAAGCCCTGTTCATTTCACGGGACCTTTTCTATTAAACATTGATATAGCTTATCCCAAAACATCCACAACTGGGAGCTGAGGCCATAGATAGCTAATCAAATGAAAAAAATCAACTCTAAACTCAACAGGGTTATTTTCTGAGCATATTTACATAGGAGACCATTATTAATTTACTGTCTTGCAAGCAAGGACTAGAGATTGACAAGAATCGAAAAAATGACGTTTCAGTTTTTCATTTTTCTTTGTGGGTCTGTTTTGGTTCATTTTCGTTTTTTGTGAATTTTTTGAAAAAAATTCATTTTGCTTTTTCATTTTTCGTTTTTACCCACTTTTTTGCGACTTAAAGCATTTCCACGTGCAGACGTCCCCCAACGCCCCAGACTAGAGGGAAAACACTAAAAAATGATGCTACACAGTATAGACTAGGCACGCAGGGAGGCTGCAAAGGCAGCGGTGGGAGTTGCCTAGGGCGTACGGCAGCCACAGAGTGACTGCACTGCAGGGCAGGGGAGGGTACTCACCGAGAGGTATGCACACACACAGGGAGGCTGAAAGAGAAATCTCTTCTTTCTCTCCCCTAAGAGCCAGGCTGCAGCCAGCAGGAACACAGACACACACACCACACCTGCCTGCCTGGCCTAAAGTAACGAGTTGCAGAGACAGCAATCCCACCCTAACTCCCACCGCAGACTGCAAGGAGGACCAGGGCTGCCAAAGCTTTTTATGCCCTCTGTGACTGCGCACCTACCCAGTCTGCAACCTGGGCATGCTATTGGTTGAAATTGTCCAAGAATTTACATGATCCCATCACATCGCTTGCATCCATTTTGTGGCTGGAATCCATTTTGTGTCATCCCTAAAGGGAAAAGAAAAAATACATCACGATGGGAGAAAGAAAAAAACAAACGTTTTAAGGTCCGGAACCCCCTGGTAGGTAATAATTTCAAATAATTATCACTGCGTTTTTACGGATGTCCAGGATGTTTTAATACCCAAGACAGGAATATTAGGCATCTGGGAGCCATTTTGGGTTGATGTCCCCCCTAACTCCCCTTAAAGGGAAAAAAAATACAGCGATCTGAGAAAAGACATAAATGCACGTTTTAAGGACCCCAACCCCCCTGGTAGGTATTATTAGGCAGAATAAATAATTATCGCTGGTTTTTTACGGATATTCAGGACATTTTTTAACATTTAAAAACAGCTCATTTCATTGCACATTGCCATTAACGAAAATGAAACGTAATGAACCTAATTTTTGTGGTTCTGTTTGGTTCGTTCTAATTTCATCACAATTTTCGTTATTCATTTTCTTATGTAATGAAATGAATAACAAATAGCAGAATGAATTTTGTTTTCATTTCATGCCCATCTCTAGCCAGGACTAATTAAAAAAAATGGTCTCAACACAAATTTTTCAATCCTTTCCTTAGCAAAATGCAAAGCAAAGTGTTCTGCTTATATACTTCCCCATAATGATTAAGGCACTCTCTGGGCGGTTTATAATTTATTTATGCAGGCTACACATTGTCTCCCCCAAGTGAGCTGTGTACTCCTGTTACTGACCTTGGAAGGATAGAAGGCTGAGTCAACTATGAGCCGGCTACCTTGGGATTGAGCCCCAGATCTTGAGCACAGCTTTAGTTGCAGTACAGCTGTTTAACTGCTGCACCATGAGCACATTTTTAATGCTAGCTGCAGAACTTTCTTTGCATTCCTCCACAACCCTGTGTTCTTTATGTGAACAAGAAACATTTTGCATTGAAACCCTCGCACATGGTGCAAAATGCAAGTGTTCTGCAGAAAAGCAATTCCCGATTTTTTTTTTTTTTGGCCAAAACAATGCTGAAAAGTCACAGAGGCACCAAACCTCTCAGAATTCTAGTTGACGGGGAGAACACTTCTAAAAGTTTCATTTGCCCTGGCAAGCACAGAATAAGCAAAGATTTACGCTCCTATTCAAGGTGCTAGATTCTGCTGCCAGTCTTAAATGTATTTAAATTCTCCATGAAATAAAAGCCTCTATCGCTGATGAATAGCCCAAAGTGACAACCCTCAGCAAATACTTTGGAGAATCTCAAAATTAAACTATACAATCTGGCTTTATTATCCTTTAAATAATGGGTGAATACAATGGAAGGGGAAAGTTAGCCAAGTTAATTAACACAGTCAAAGGGAGGGGGGAAGATGTAACGGTAGTCTTAGGAGCAACTTGACATTGAGATAAAGAAATAAGTCATTAATTGGTTATTTTGTTAAGTATATAGAAAGAGGGTTCGCACACCCCATCCAAGGTCAACATGACTTTGACAGTGACCACGGCTCCCTTTCACTCTGGAACTGAACCTGAACAAGAGAAATACCAAGTGGGAGTGAGACAAGATAAGGAAACTGGATTGGTAATTATGCAAAGGCCACAAAGGAGGGTCAACTGATTGGAAGAGAGGTCAAAGGGCGGAATGCATAATCGACATAGTTGTAATAATAGTCCTGCATGATGCACATTGTCTCTTGTCAATGTAGCATCAAAGAAGATTGAAAAATGCTGATGAGGGCTCAAAGAAGCTACTTGGTGGGGTGGCCATCGCAATGGCTGGAAAGCTCCAGAGAGATCAATAACCTAGCAAAGCATGGGCCAAAACAGAAGACGCGATTGAGAAGTCTCATATTTTAAGGTAGGTGAATTGGTTTGTAAAATAATTTTAATTTTGATGCTTTTTTATTTTAAAGAACAGTCCACTGGAATGCAGAAATCACCACTATTGCTCTGAGCGAACCTTGGTTACCGGGAGGAATTCCAGATAGCACTCAATGTATATAGTATATGCTTTAATGTTACTTTAAAAATATTCTCTGGCTAGATTTGAACCAATGGGATATCACATCCATAAAAAAATACTCTGATGCTAGATGAAGAAGTCATGCATGGCCCAAGTGTTCTTTGGAATGCAGCATCTACCTTCTATGTTAGGAAAGGAAATAACATTCAAAAAGTTAGGAAGGTAAAATGCTCTGAATAAATCTTCCTCATTTTCATGGCTCCAAGATCCATCTGTAACACCCAGGACATGAAGTTGTATTTCATGTTCCTAATATCATCTCATTCTTTCCTCATAGATTTAAGCTTTCCTCAAAGTTACACTGTTCCCAAGAGCAGCGAGTGGATTTTAGCAAAATGATAAATTATTTCTCTCCCGTCATGATGTTCATCAGATTTCATTTTTTACAGCATTGGCAACATTAACATTACCCTTTTGAAATGTTTTCCATTCCCTTTCCATTCCAGATAAGATGCCTTCATTTTCATGTTCGGACAACTCCCCTCTCCTTCCGAGATTAATGTCTTCCCATAAGCGAGACTGTTAATTGTAAAGGGAATGAAATGCAGTTGTCAAGTAAACTTTGAACAAGGAGTCTATGCAGCAGTGGTGGTGGAGAATCAAAATCTGTCCCTGGAGCACATTAAAATGCTGTTTAGAGTCTCTCTGTTACTGATGCCTATATCTTCTTAGCCATCATGCATGACTAAAGAATCAAAAAGCCATCTGGAAGAAACCAGGAGACAAAATGCAAAGTTGGATCTCTGCAAAAGGCAGTTCCAGAGAAAGGTGCAATTCAATGTGCTTATGGGGAGATGGAAATGCAAATCTTATTTATTTATTTATTTATTTATTTATTTATTTATTTATTTATTTATTTATTTATTTTTGATTTATATACTGTAGTCATCCAGCAAAAAGCTACTCTGGGCGGTTTATATCCATAGGCAAAGTACAAAAACAGGTTAAACAATTTAAAATAGTAAATAAAAGCTAATCAATCAGACCAACATAAGGTAAATAAACAAATTATAATAATAAAAAGAACAAATAAGAAAATACAATAAATCAAAACCATTTGACAATTCAAAATAAGAACAGAGGGGGAAAATAAAGAACTAATAGAAATCCCCACCCAAACAACTGTTTTAGTTACAACTCATCATTATGGTGAGTTTTTATGCTTAACAGTTGGCAGATGGAATGCAGAGATCTGCCCACAGAGGGATCTGCCAGGAGAATGCAGCAAAAAGTAGAAAAAGGGGTGCAGTGCAGGAGGCTGTCATATGGTCTCACATATAGAGATGCCAACACAGTCTTTCAAATAGACATGGGTGAAATTTTCGTTTCCATTTCTGTTTTTCATTTCTGTTATGTAACAGAAACAGTAACGATAATTAAGCCGTCAGAACTCAAACTCGAACCGAAAAAAGAAAAATTTGGTCAGGTTTTTCGTTTTCATTTGTGGCATCGTGGCGATCGCGCAATGCGAAGCACAGAAAAAGTTTTTAAAAGTTTTTTTAAAAAACCCCGACTCCTGGCCAAAAAAGCAGACAAAAATATGCCTGCCTGAGGCTTTGCCACCTACCAGAGGGGTGGTTTCTGGGGGGTCCCCAGCCTTTCCCCCCTCTTTTCCTGTCCTGGGCTGCTTGCACCAGGCTGGGGGGGGTCATCCTCGTTGTCTCGCCATGCCATGCGGTGGGAGGGGGATCCAAAATGGCGACCGCAATTTTTCTTTTGAAATGGTGGTCAAAAAACACAACAAATGACCACAGAAACATGTGAAATTTATTTATTTTAAATGCCTGAATTTTAATAGTAGCAGCAGTGGGGTTTTTTATAGCAATAAAACGTCGTATTGATTTTATTTTATTTTATTTTATTTTTTATTTTTTTAGACCTGCCCATTTGGGCTGGGCATGGGATGGGACCATGCAATTTTTTTGAACCATTCCACCAATGGCATCGCCAGGTTTTTGACTGACACTTCTGGATGTCTCGGAGGGCATAAATAACCGAGGCACCTTCCAGAAATCGCAGTCGGGTGTATGGATGTGGTTGAAGGAGGAGGGCTGGCTGCTGGTGCTGATGTGATCCGATCGAGATTGAGGAGGGAGGCTGGAGGCTTTAGGATTTAAGTTAGGCAGGCAGGGAGGGAATTGAATTTAGAAAATAATTTCTTTGTTTCCCTGCAGCTTTGTCTGCTGAAGAGAATAGCAGTTTATTCTTTATTTCTTCTCTGGCAGTTTGTGAGGATTTTTTTCTGATATTGGATAAAGGGGGTGGTTCGACTGGGAGTGGGAGGTGTGGATTTATTTTAAAAATATATTATAAACTACCATTTATTTTCTCTTTTCCCAACTTCAATTTGCTTGCACACACACACACATTTGGGGTGCAAGCCAAGAACAGAACCTCTTTCCTAAGTGATATCCTAACTGCCCACTCGCCCGTCCGCCTGCGCCGCCACCCGCCTGCAGCCCGCGCCACCGCCTGCCCACTCGCCTGCGCCTCCCCCCTGCCGCTGTCGCCACCCACCCATGGCCCCCCGCCACTGCTGCCCGCCCACACCTCCCCACCACCACCCGCCCCCCACCCCACCCACCGCCTAGGGCACAAAACACCTAGCGCCAGCCCTGATTGCGGGACGCCCCTATGCTCTGGGGAAAGTCAGATAGCGCTAAGTCACGGCAGAAATGACAAAAGACAAATGAAATGACACATTTTTGAAAAATTTCGCAACAAACAGAAACGACCCGAAACGGACCCGTTCCGACAAACGAAAACTCGAAACATCATTTTTTCTGGTCGTGCCCATGTCTACTTTCAAAGTTAACAGGCCAAAAATTCTCAGGGTGAACCCTTACTGTTTATTTTATTTTATTCATTCATTTTTGAGTATTTTTACCCCCCTCTTTCTCCTTGGAAAAAGACCCAAGTCGGCTTACAGGAAGGAGAGACAATATACAGTCAATTACAATTAAGACACATTCTGTTTGAGAAATAGGGCATTGAAGATTATCTTACAGCAGTGGTTCCCAACTTGGGGGTCGGGACCCCTTTGAGGGTCGAATGACCATTTCACAGGGGTTGCCATAAGTCAGTAAAGAAAAAGGCACAAATGGCTTGGGTCTGGTGAGGAGGTGGAGGAAGGGGGGGGAGAGTGAGTTACAGCTTGATAGGCTGGAGGGGATGTCAGTCAAGGGCATCAGAGGCTTTAATAGGCTGAGGGTGCCTGTAGAGGGAAGTTCTCTAGGGCACCTGTGGCAGTGGCCTACCAAGTGGGGCTTGTGGCCTCTTCCAAGCAGGGCAAGGGGTCACCACAACATGAGGGAGTTCCAAAGTCTGGTAGCAGCAGCCGAGAACGCTCTTTCATATGTTCCCACGAAATGTACCTGTGAGGGTGGCAGGATGAAGAGAAAGGCCTCTCCTGATGACCTTAACATCCGAGCCAGTTCCTACTGTGAGATTCGATCTTTGAGGTAGCTAGGACCCAGGTCGTCCTAGTCTTGCAGCTGGGTTTAAATTCAGTTCAGAGTGAATGTCATTTTCCTCTCACCCATCTGAATTGTTCCTTACTTCTCTCTCTCTCATCTCCTCCCAAGGAAACCAACTAGCAGAGGAGGAAACTGAACAGGAGGTAAAGTCTACTCCTACTCAAGCCTTCAAGATGTTCTGGCTGTTTCTACTGGTCATTCACTTGAAGAAGCCACAACAACCTGGCCGGGATGCAATCTAGAAGGCATATGATCTCCTCTCCAGGATAGAGGGGTTGGGATCTTCTCACCAAGTGAGTTTATCAACTGAGAAGCCCTTTTCCTTCCTCCCCTTTCTCCCTCTTGTTGCTCCCCACCTTAACTCCTCCTCCTCCTCCTCCTCCTCCTCTTCTTCTTCTTCTTCTTCTTCTTCTTCTTCTTCTTCTTCTTCTTCTTGACCACTACCACCACCACAACCACCACCACCACCACCACCACCACCATCATCATCTTAGAATTGCTGAGCTGGAACTGATCTATGAATCATCAAGTCCACCCCCTGTCAAGGAGGCACAGAGGGTAATTGAACTCTCAACCTCTGGCTCATCAGTCACAGGATAAGCTACATTGCTCTGTGTATCCCTAGAGGGTAATCTCTTCCCAGCCAGGTCTTCCATCGCTCCTTCAGAGGAAGACATGAGTCACAAAGGAACATAGCGATGGCGAGAATGGCTTTAATCAGGGCACTATCAAGGAGCCAGCTCAGTAGAAATGAGCAGAAAGGCACTTCAGTGCAGCAGCGCTGGCTTGCAGTATTCCGAAATGAACAAAGGAATGCACCTCACCATCTAAAGAACCACCTTGTCACCACCATGCATGTCCAAATACATGTTACTGCCCAAATGAGAAAGGGAAAGAGCAGCTCTGGTTACAAAATTAAGGTCCATGACATCCTGGGGCAGTCAAATTACTCCCACACTTGAGGCAAAGAAATCTTACAAACATTGCTCTCCTTTCTGGGCAGTAAAATAAAATGCCATTATTTTCAAATTAAATACAAATTTCATGCCATTTGTGAAATCTCAAAATGGAAGCAAGTGTTGTTAATGCCGGTGAAGTATTCTACTTCTTTGAACCATCTAACAGTATGGTTTAATTCAATTTTCAAGTTGTTGTTTAGTTGAGGAATGCATTATTTATTTTTTCTCCCTTGCTTAAAAATGATACATGGTGTAAAATCTGACGGTAGAGAAACTCATTTTTATCTGCAATCAGCTTCCCTGCCATCGCTCCTTCCATTCAGAAATAGCTTGCAGAAGTCTAAATATAGGTAACCACTCTAAAGATCTAAAAATATTCTTTATTCCAGGTTTCAGCAGGAAGCCCTTCCGTTTCTTAGAATGTACTTTCCTTACTCTGTGCTACCAAGAGGCCGCTGCTTCTCTGAAAGAGCATGAACGTAGATCAAAGGCCACACATTTCCTCTTCTCACACCTACAGAAGTAATTCTGCCCCTTATTCCATAGAAGGAAGCAGAGTCATCTTCACCTAGATTGGAAGAGTTGTACCAACAGGTTGGTATTTTGACTTGTAGTAGCAGCATGGTTCACCTCAGCTTATCACTTAGGTCTATGCACCGACAGAAGGACCTGTTCTTTCATTTTAGTTATTTATTTATATTTCTATGCCTCCTTTCTCCCAGTCAAGGGACTCAAAGTGGCTTACAAGTTACATCACTTACCAAGTTACCTGTTTAACGACTGCTCAGATTTACAACCAGAACCTAGTTGTAAGAACGGAACTCTGTCATTAAGTGAGGAATGCCGGTATTAAAAACTACAGTAAAACAACTAAAGCCAGAATCAATTATGAGATTAAAAAAGAATTAAATGCAATACATACACATCTTAAACCAATTACAGTGGACCCTCGTATAACAAATGGTTCAATGATCCATAGGGCCCCTTCCAACTCTGTACTTCTAAGACAGTGGTTCTCAACCTGGGGGTCAGGAGCCCTTTGGGGATTGAATGACCATCTCACAGGGGTCACCATGAACCAGTGAAGAAAAAGGCACAAACAGCTTGGGTCTGGAGGAGGAGGGGGAGGAAGGGGGGGAAAGAGTGAGTTATAGCTTGATAGGTTGGAGGGGATGTCAGTCAATGGCATCAGAGCCTGCCATGAGGAACTGTATTTTTTTTTTTTTGCATTGAATAATTTTATTGGGTTTTTAAGGAGGGAACAAAGGGAAGGGATATGGGAAAAAGGGGGTACTGTTTTTAAAATTTACATTGAATATGTCAAGCAAAGTAAAAAAAAAGTGATTTAACATATTGGTAGATGGCCAAATATTATCACAGTACTAATAGGTTTGTTACTTCTTGCCATCTTTTCCGAGAGATCTCATCATAGTCTCCCTTTAAATAGCCGGAAAGTCTGTCGATTTCGATGCATTCTCTTATCTTTTCATGGAGATTCTTCTCTGTTGGCACGTTTGGTTGTTTCCAGAATTTCGCATACAGTATTCTTGCAGCAACAATTACATGGTGAAGTACATATCTCTGATCATATGAAATATTTATGTCTACTATGTTTAATAAAAAAAGTTCTGGTCTAAGCTCTATCTTAATTTTCAAATATCTTTCTAAAAATAGTTTTACCATTTTCCAATATGCCTTTGCCTCTTTACATGTCCACCACATATGATAAAAGGTACCACAATCATATTTACATTTCCAACATTTAGGTGAGCAATTATACATCTTAGATAATCAGTGTGGTGAGAGATGCCATCTATAGAACATCTTATAGCAATTTTCCTTAAAAGAAATAGATTTGAAGATTTTGACTGTATTCCACAGAGAGTCCCATTTATTTAGATGAATAGAGTAACCGAAGTTTTCTGCCCATCTTATCATAGTATCTTTGACCAGTGTATCAATCATTTTCTCATTTAACAAAATACTATAAAATTTACTAAGGAGCTTGGAGTCGCCAGAGGATAGTATTTTGTCAAGTGGAGTATCAATAGTCGTAAATTCCCCCTCTTTGGTAAGACCTTTGAAGTGAGAGTATATTTGTTGGTACTTCCACCAGTCTAAATTATAACCTTCTGATACTAATTTCCCTAGTGGTTTCAATGAAAGGTCAGCGTTCAGAAGGTGTCTATAAGTTAAAGCTTTTGGGGTTTCACTTGTATAGGGGCTAATGACCGCTCCCAGCGGAGATAACCACAGTGGTGCTTTGAAATAGAATTGTTTTTTAATCGATAACCATATTTTAACTAAGGCATTCCTTATCCATTGCTTTTTAAAGAGGGTAGGTATATTACCCTTATACCACATATAATGATGCCAACCCTTATCTAGGCCATAACTCTCAAGCTGCAGTATTCTTTTATTTGTCATCAAAATCCAATCTTTAATCCAAGTCATGACAGCCGCCTTGTAGTATAACACTAGATTGGACAGGGCAAAGCCACCAGTTTTGGTTCTATCCTGTAAATAAACATTTTTAATCCTTGCTTTTTTCTTTTGCCATATAAATATACGTATACTTTTTTCCAGGTCTGTAATAATCTTAAAATTAGGTAATATAGGTAAAGATTGAAATAAAAAAGCAGTTTAGGTAGAACATTCATTTTAACTGCTGCAATTCTGCCCATTAAGGATAACTGGAGTCTTGACCAAATTTCCAAGTCATCTTTGATTGTTTTTATAGCATTAACATAGTTATCTTTATATAAAGAGTTACAACGGTTGGAAACAATGATACCCAGGTATTTTACCTTGCTAGCATGTTGAAAACCCGATTGGTTTACCAGTTTTTCAATCATGGATGAAGTCATATTTTTGGTAAGCAACAGTGTTTTTTCTCTGTTTACCTTTAATCCAGAGATTTTAGAGTAGGCCTGCAAAGTCTTTAGGAGTTCTAGAGAGGAGGTCTGAGGATTCTCCATAATACCCAACAAATCGTCTGCAAAGGCTTGTACCTTATAAACTTCTCCTTTGCTTTGTAGGCCTTGAATACCTGGAGTATTTCTTATAACATGAAGAAGCACCTCCAAGGTTAATATAAACAGGAGGGGAGAAAGAGGGCATCCTTGCCTGGTGCCTTTATGTATGTTGACTTTATCTGTAAGGTGGCCATTGACTACAAACCTAGTATTTTGGGTGGAATAAATTTGTTCAATTGCTCGCAGCATTCTATGGCCACACTGTAGATAATCTAACTGAGATCTGAGTAAAGACCAGGATACGTTGTCAAAAGCTTTCTCAGCATCAATGAATGCGAAAGCTACTTGCTTTTCAGGGTGGCATTCATAATATTCCAACACGTTGAGGAAAGTTCTAATGTTGGATTGAAGATGCCTTTTTGGAAGAAAGCCAGTCTGATCATGTGATATCAGAGAGGGTAGGATCGTCCGCCATCTATAAGCCAAAATAGTTGCAAAAATTTTCTAATCCACATTTAGAAGAGCAATAGGCCTGTAGTTCTGTATCAAATCTTTAGATTTCCCTTCTTTAAGAATCAGTGTTGTATGTGATAATTTCCATGAGTCTGGTATGTCTTCACCTTCCATGATGGATGTAAAGAGATTTTTCATATTTCCAGAGACTATCTCAGAGAATTTTTTGTAAAATTGTGCCAGTATTGAGTCCAGTCCAGGAGCCTTGTTCATTTTTTGATGATTGATAGCCTCTGTTATTTCCATCATTGTAATAGGAGCATTCGTCTGAGCTCTCTGTTCTTCAGTAAGTTTTGGGAAATTGGCTTGTTCGAGGTATTGAAAGATGACATCTTTGTCGATCGTTTCCGGCTTGAATAAATTCTGGTAATATGCCTCTATGATTTTTTGGATTTGTAGCTGCTCTGTCTGGTTTTCCCCAGTTTTATCTTTGAGTGCTAAAATAAGTTTTTGAGATTGTACCTTTTTTAACCTGTAGGCTAGCCATCTACCTGGTTTGTTTGCGTTTTCCACAAAATTCAGCTTGGCCAATTTGATTTTATGGGCTATATCTGCGGTCAAGATCAAATTTAATTCATGCCTACAAGAAGCCAGGTCTTTGTTCAGCTGCTCATTGCAGGGATCGTGGATTAAGTCCTTTTCGAGCTTTTTCATCGCATTGAGAATGGATTCAGATTGCTTTTTCCTCTCTTTGTTCCGTTTTGCCATATATTGGATAACAAACCCTCTAAAGTAGGGCTTTGAGGCATCCCACACCGTTTTCAGTGGTGTACCCTTGTTCAGGTTCATTTCAAAGTATAAGTTCAAGTCTTTGGCTGCCTCCGAAATAAATTCTTTATCAGTCCACAGAGCTGAGTTGATTTTCCAGTGTCTGGGCTTACCTGAAGATTTCAGAGTCCACAAAATAGCATTGTGATCAGATATTGTTCGAGGTAAGGTTTCTATATCTCTTGTGTTAAGTAAAAGATTGGATGTGGCCCAGCACATATCAATATGGGAGAAAGAGGCATATTGTCTTGAATGAAAGGTGAAACCATCTTTTAGTGGGTTTTTCCTTCTCCAAATATCTTGAAGTTCTAGAATATCAGACATGTCCAGGAATGATTTTGGCAGTGTGGAAGATGAGGTCTTGAGTTTTTTCCCTTTTGGTATTTTCCTGTCTACAGATGGAATATGTACAGCGTTGAAGTCTCCCAATATTATTAACTGATGATTTTCATATTGCAGCAGTTTCTGAGCCAGTTCTTCAAAGAAGGTTTGTCTTCCATGATTGTCATTGGGAGCATATATACCAACAATAATTGTTTCTTTAGATTGGATGTTTACCTGGACAAGGATCCATCTGCCTGATTCATCTTTTTCCAGAAGGATTGGGGAAAGCTCTGGTTTAATATATAGTGCCACCCCATTTTGCTTCTTTTCTTTGTTTGATGTAGAAAATAAGTTCCCCAATCTGTTTTGGATTAAATATTGTTCATGCTTTCTCAATATATGAGTTTCCTGTAAGCAGATAATTGAACATTGTTGTTTTTGGAGAAGATTAAAAGTCTTTCGACGCTTCTGTGGGGTGTTCAATCCATTAATATTCCATGTTAGGATTTTCTGAGCCATCTTGTTTTACTTCCAGCGATATTTCTTCCCAGATTTTGGCCTGAGATAATGTTTCGGCCTGGCACCTCCCACTGCGCCACCGGAATCTTGATCCTGCTTTGAGGTCTCTTGTTTACGGGTCTGGTTATCTCAGCTGTCATCTTTAGTAGTGGTTTGAGTATTGGTTGTATCCTCACCTTCGGAAGAGGATGATGAAGAGGGGGAAGGGGAGTAGCCCAACTTCCCTGCATTTTTTTCAGCGAAGGTTCTAGCTTTCTTGTGGGATTCAATTTTCTGTAATTTCCCTTCCCATTGGAAAGACAAACCTTGGGGATAGATCCACTTGTATCTTATATCATGCTTGAGCAGAAGTTTGGTAAGAAATGTATATTCTTTTTGCAGTTGGCGGACTTCTTATGGGACATCTTTCAATATTGTCACTTTGGATTTATTGATTTCCACCTCTTTGTCTCGGATAACCTTGAGGATGCAGTCTCGGGTGTATCTTCTGACAAGTTTGACTATTACCTCCGGAGGGAGTTTGTTTCTCCTGGTATAGGCTGTAGGTTGATGGTAGATCACGTCTACCTCACGAAGGAATTCATCAACAGGTGCCTCAAGTAAGGTAGCCAGGCCTTCTCCAACTGTAGTATAGAAGTTTTCATCTTTATCTACAGTGAGATTTTGGATCCTTAAAATTTTAGAGGAGACTTCAATTTCTTGCGTGAGAACCAGTCTGCTGGTTGATTCCATTGTGGCTTCAATTTCTCCTAAATGGAAGTCGGTAACGTTCATATTTTCTTCCAATGCTTGTAAACATCCACAAAAGGGTTCCATTTTAGAATCTACATTCGTAAAACCTTCTTTCATCTCGGCTCTTAATTGAGAAAACCTGGTGCTCTGGTCTGATACCAGCTGGGCCTGGGTTAAATTTAACTGGTTTAACATATCTAGGATTTGGCTAGATTGACTTGATTGTTGGGACATGGTTGCTGAATAGGAGGAATGAGCCGGAGGGGTAGAGGCAGACTTTTTTTGTATGAATGGAGTTTTGCTCATTGCTGAGAGTTTGCACTACAAAATTCTGCTGACCAAAAGAATCCAGGTTGCAGTGTGGTGTATTTACTGTACTGTGGTAATAAGAAGATCAATTTGCCTCTTCTCAAAAACATTACAGAGTCTCAGAGGAATCAACAAGAGCTTGTTATAATCATATTAAGTTAGCTTGCTGCTTTCAAGAAATCTATATGTAGTTGCATACATAGAAAGATCCAGTAGATGGTGTGTTGTACCCACTTTAAGCCAGCAGAGTCCGAGAGCCGTATCAGAAGTGAAGCGGAGATTATAGGGTTAATCTGCCTTTAACAGAGAAAGTGAAACTGCAGCCCTTCCGAGAGGCAGATAATAACAAACAGGCGAAGAAGTAATTAAAGAAAATCAGATTCTCTTTAGGTGAGTTTTGCTTGATTTTATATTTTTGAAGGGGCTATCTGGTAAGAAGAAAGCCACTCACATGGTTTTTGGAAGGTTAGAGGCAGCTCTTCTTCCGTCCAGATCTCCCAGGGTCTCAGCCGCACGAGAATTCCCAGGGGTTTCTACCCCCCACGGGGGAGGGGGAACCACACCTGAGTAGCCTCGGTTCGATTCTGGGATGTCTTCTGCTCCCAGCGGGTGGTCTTGAAGTGGAAACACCCTCTAGGGACCTGGGATACAAAGACACTAGCCGGGCTGCTTTCAGCTAATGCCTCTGCTGCTCGCCGCCATCTTCCTTCACTCTCATGAGGAACTGTATTAAAGGGTTGCAGCATTAGGAAGGCTGAGAACCACTGTTCTAAGATAAGATTGCAAACCAGTTAAAAACACATTTAAACCACATCAAGCACACACCTCCTGTGGGGACCTTTCTTCAGAGTTTGCTTTCCCCCCAGCCTGCTGGAAAGAAAGTCCTGTGCAGACTTGTAGACAAAGACTGACTTGCATCTTCTCCAGAAGGCTTGTTTTATTCATCTTATCTAAATTCATAAGCAGAGATAGGAGCATTTATGAAAATAATTATTCTAATAGGAAGCAAGTGACTTTAGCCCTTTAGCCCTACCCCAAAGCAAAGGTCAAAGGAAATAGGTCACTTCCCTCCAGATATGACATGTTGGCAAAAAGTCAGGAGTGTGTGCACTGCACTGAAACTTTCCCAAAAAGCATATTCTGAAGAAAGGTTCCCACAACCTACAAATGTTAATAGCCAGCACACAAGATCAAAAGATGGCCAGTTATTTCCTGTACCTAGAGGCAGAAGCTAAGCTCACTTCCTGGTGGAGGGAATACAGTGGAGCAACATATGCAACAGGGACTCTAAGGGCCAGAATTATAAGGGCAGAGCCATGCTTCTGATGGTTGTGAGCTATATCTGCCATATAGAATGTTTGATGGGAGTATGTTACATCTTGCTAAGGTAAAAGCATGCCGTTCTCCAATTTCCTTTTGAATGCTTCCAGTTTTGGAGTGCTCTCCATTTCCTGAGGTAATGGGTTCCTTCCATTTTCACACTGCTCTAGCAGTCCATATGTTGCCCCATATGTTGCCCCCCCCATATTCAATCTAAATCAGCTTCCTGTAACTTGAGCCCATTATTATGTGTCCTGAACTCTGGGATGATCAAGAGTAGATCCTATCTCTCCTCTGTAGGACTACCTCTGAAGTAGTGTATATACTTGAGTATAAGCCTAGTTTTTCAGCCCTAATTTTGGGCTGAAAAAAAGGGTCCTCGGTTTATATGCGGGTCAATACTTTTAGCCACTGAGGCAAGTTTGGGTCAGGGGCTAAAAATCATTTTAAACATTGTGCGCCACTTTTCCTGACCCCCCCCCATGTTTAAAATGACTTTTAGCCACCAACTCAGGCACTTGCCTCGGTGGCTAAAAGTCATTTTAAACATCACACACACACCCAGCTCACAAAGGAGGAGTTGCCAGGCCCTGCTGCATTTCCCACCCTAGGCTTATACTTGAATTAATAAATTTTCCCTGTTTTGGGGGTTTAAATTAGGGGCCCTGGCTTATACTCGGGTCAACTTATACTTGAGTATATAAGGTATTTGAAAAGTGCTGTCCTTTCTCGCCTCAGTCTTCTATTTGAAAGGCCAAACATGCCCAGTTCTTTCAGTCTTTCCTCACAGGTCGTGGGGAACAGATAGATAACATCTTGTAAGATGAAGATTAGACTCACTGATGAAAAAAATCTCAGCTAATGCTGATTTCTTTTGCATACCTTGTTACTGACAGCCTTCCTGTTTTGTCATATTCTCAAAAGCTTTCACGGCCAGGATCCGATACCTGTTGTGAGTTTTTCAGGCTGTTTGGCCATGTTCTGGAAGTCTTCCTCCTGACGTTTTGCCAAACACTGTGGCCGGCATTGTTAGAGGGCAAGGAGCTCAGTGAAACTAGGAGTTCTCTCTGTGCTCTGGGGCTGAAGATGCTGGCCACAGAGTCTGGCAAAACGTCAGGAAGAAAAACTTCCAGAACACGGCCAAACAGCCCCCCCCCAAAAAAAAAACCTCACAATAGCTTCCTGTATTTTCTCCATCTTACAAAACTGCATTTTCTAGCCACCAGATACTGACACATTTGATGGGAGAGAGCTCAGTATTTCTCTTTTATTTTTCAACCTGCTCAACCGAGCAGATCAAACACACAGACTGAAGAGATCTATGGAGCCTGGTTCAAAAGTGGGCAACCTAAAAGCAGAGTGAAAAACTTGAGCGTGGGAGCAATGGCAAATGCATCAAAGACTTTTGTCACATCTTCCTTCCTTTCTGCGTTCAACACTTTGCCCAGATCAAGAAACCTCTGACTTTCTCAGTGACACCCACAGCTCCCACCATTTCTTCCAGAATAAAAAATATCTGCAAATGAAGCTGTTAGATTTTAAGGGGTTTGTTTGCACATCGGGATGCAGGCCTGTGGAAATAAAGAACGGAGAAGAGAGGTCACACCATTATCTCAGGAATATAGATTTAAGACAAGGTTATTTACATTTGGGAAAAAAATTAGATTGCTTGTCTAACAGCAAAACATTGGTGTATGTCATTAAATGATAAGAAGCGAATTCTGTGCAGGCATATCTGCTCACTTCATAACCCCAAACACATTCTTTATCCTTCTGACATTACCATAATTTAAACTCAACAAAGTTCCATTCCCATCTCGCGACTTTTAAAAATGTTATTTGTTTTTATACCCACCCTGGAGATTGGATTGGGGAATCTCCAGCCTGCCTATCAAAAAGCCATGGAATGAGAGAGCTCTAACTGTGCACGACAGGGAGAAAGTAAAAAAGAGATGAGGTTTCTTTCCTTCCCTCAAAATGATGGTGCCTGGGACACAAAGTGGCATGATGGGAAATTCTGAACTTTAAAAAGCAAGCATGGAGATTTGAGTAGCAGGGCTCACTGACGAGCCAGAATTCAGTTGCACTGATAAGTCAACTTGGATCTGACTTCAGGAAAGCCAATGCGATTCAACAGAACCTTAGTGTTGAGATCAAGGGAAGTGATACTGCCACTCTATTCTGCTCTGGTCAGACCCCATCTGGAGTCCTGTGTCCAGTTCTGTGCACCTCAATTAAAAAAAGGATGCAAAAAATCACTTCACTTGGTAAAAGATAAAGGATTGTGAGCAATGTCCCTGCATGTTCTGAAGGATGTTGACAACCTCAAGAGGGTACAGAGGAGGGCGACCAGGATGGTTGAAAGTCTGGAAGAAATGTTTTATGAGGAGCAGCTTAGGGAACTGGGAATGTTTAGCCTCTCAAAAGAAGGCTGAGAGGGGATATGATAGCTATGTTTAAATATTTGAAAGGATGTCCTATTGATGAGGGAACAGGTTTGTTTTCCATGGCTTCAGAGACTAGGACGCGGGGCAATGGTTTCAAAATACAGGAAAAGAGATTCCATTTGAACATTAGGGAAAACTTCCTGACAGTTAGAGCTCTTTGACAGTGGAATATGCTGCCACAAAGGAGGGTGGTGGAGTCTTCTTTGGAGATTTTTAAGCAGAGGCTGGATGGCCATCTGTCAGAAATACTGTGATAGGGGTTCCTCCATGGCAGGGGGTTGGACAGGATGGCCCTTGAGGTCTCTTCCAACTCTATGATTCTATGATTCTGTTATTCCCTCCCCACTTTTTTCAATGACTTGGACTCAACACACTCACCCACCCTTTTTTCTGGAGGGGGAGCTTATTTTTAATAGGGGCTCAGACTTGGGGCTTGGGACTCAGGATTTGATATCAAAGACTCAGACTTGGGAGCAAAGACTCAGAATTGGACTTCGGATTCAAACCCAAAGACTCCCCAACATTCCTGTTAAAAGAAAGTGCTTTGTCCCTGAATATGGAGATGGTGTCCCCCAATTTAGGTGGTTCCAGAAGACAGGGCTGTGGATTGGCTCTCAGCACTGTGGCTAAGTAAGAGCACTCAGCTGAGTCCCCATGTCCCCCGTTGGCATGATTCAACTTCCAGGTATACAACTCATTTCCAGTAGAGGAAGCAAAAATAACTAGAAGAAAGAAAAGAGAAAATCCGAGACTGCAAGGTGAATATGAGATTCCAGTATAAGTCCCTTGCGTTGCAATGCAGTTCAGAAACTTGTAGCTGCAAGCAGACAAATATGGCCCAGAACAAGTCTTGGACTTTACTGGAATGTTAAGCTCTTAGTCTCTTTCTCCCTTGGTCCCAACTCAGCATCTTTAGTTTCTCTTTCTATTTCCCTATTTTTAATCATGTTACATCTTTTTAAATAGTTTTTTTTAACCATACAAAGGATGGATTTAAACCCGCATGCACCATGCTCTGGACTCTACCTGCCATTGCCACAGAGAGACACAAATAGTCCCATCTAGTTAGTTGTTTGGCAAAACACCAAATCATCTGCACAGCACACATGAGAATTTCATTTCAGTTTGGTTCATGATTTGTTCACATTTGCAAGCTTCTTGGTATTCAGGATGGAAACTCCTTGAGATTTTTTTTAATGGGTGGAGGAGAAACCACAACCACAGATTCATCCATCAAGGGCCAAGGCTGACTTCTCTGGAACTTCATTTCAAATTGAAAGGAAATGTTGTGTATGTTGTTCTCAGAAGAGATTTAGGGACACCACCGCAAAACAACCATTTTTCTTTTAAAAAATACCACATGCCCTTCTTTGCCATTCAAAATGAGATGAGACAAATGTCAAAGAGTACACAGTGTATCTGACTATCCTAATAACCCCTGATCATTTATGATTTTTGATGTCCGCTCTCCATCCTGGTTATCTTGATCTCTATGGTTCTCTCTTGCTAAGTGCAAAAACCAAGTTTTCTCATGTTTTCTAAGAATGAGTGGTTTCTTAGGAAGAAGAACATCAGCAGATTATGTCACAATGTCCATAATGACATGGAACGGATACTCTTTCCTTAACTGCTCGCATTTTCTTTTAGCTTTAGAATCATAGAATCATAGAGTTGGAAGGGACCTTGAGAGCCACCCAAGTCCAACCACCGGCCATGCAGGAACAGTACTCCACACAGATGGCCATCCAGCTTCTGCTTTAAAACATCCAAACAAGGAGACTCCACCACCCTCCATGGTAGCATATTCCACTGCTGGACAGCTCTGACTACCAGGAAGTTCTTCCTAATTTTCAGATTGAACCTCTTTTCCTGTTGATTGAAACCATTTCCCTGAGTCCTAGTCTCTGAAACTATGGAAAACAAGCCAGCCCCATCTTCAATATGACATCTAGAGATGGGTTGGCATGGGTTTTTTTTATCCCCCCTTATCACACTAACCAGGTGGCCTGCAGGTTGGGTCAGGCCAAAGGCCCATCTAGTCCAGCTTCCTGTATCTCACGGTGGCCCCACCAGATGTGTATGGGACGGCACGAAACTAGATATTGGTCTCCTGATGCCACTTCCCTGTTTCTGGTCCTTGAAGTACCCCGGTTTTAAGCATGGTGATTACACATCTCCATCATTGTTTGTAACCTGTGATGGACTTTTCCTCCAGGAATCTGTCCAATCCCCTTTTGAAGGCATCTAGGCCAGATGCCATCACCACATCCTGTGGCAGGGAGTTCCACAGACTAACAAGACGCTGGGTGAAAAAAAGTTTCTTTTGTCTGTTCCTACTCTCCCATTCCTCAATTTGACTCTATGTCCCCTAGCTCTGGTATTTTGCGAGAGAGAAAAGATTGTCCCTCTATCCACTTTACTCATGCCCTGCAGTACGTCTCACTCATATCCCCCCTCACGCGCCTTTTTTCCAGACTAAGGAGCCCCAAATGTTTTAGCCTTTCCTCATAAGGGAGGTCCCCCAGCCCAGTAATCATAATCATGTTGACCTGTGGTCCTCTGTTCCAAATCCCAAAAGGAGTTTGGGAGAGAGGTCAGTAAAACTAGTCAAGTCTTTCTTGTCACTGGTCTCTGCTCTTTCACCTATACCAGAGCAGTGGATTCCAATTTTTTGGGAGGTGGACCACAGAAATCCTGGCCAGCACAGCTAGTGGTGAAAGCTTCTGGGAGTTTTAGTCTAAGAATGTCTGGGGATCTAAGGATGGGAATTGAAGTTGGGTGTGCTTTTCATTGTACGAAGCACGAAGCACTGCAACCCAGATGGTTCTAATCCCCCCCCCTAGCCACCTGGTCCACTTCCCAACTCCACATGCTGATGGGGTCCTTCTTGGGTGCCAGGGCACCAATCAATGTTGGAGCCCATCCGGCCCATCCTCACCTCACTCAGGCACAGAGGCGGGAAATAGAGCCACCTCCTTCACAGCCAATAAGTGGTTCCAGCATTGATAGGAATGCCACTAACAAAGAAGGACCCTAGCAGAACACAGATCCCAGTAAGTGGACTGGATAGCTGTGGGGGGATTTGAAACAGTTGGGCAGCTGTGCTTTATGCCTTGTTATGAAGCATGAAGCACCCGACTCTAATGGGCACCATGGGCATGGAAGTCATTATCACTTTTCTCAGCTTTGGACTTCTTGTTTGGGCAAGGTGTTTACTTCCTCCAACATTGTGCCACCATTACCCTGCTCTGGAGTACATGTTCCTTTTAGTTAGAAAAAGAGTTTGGGTTTCTCTGTCTTTAGTGGGCCATTCTCAATAAAATAAAATCACTGAGTTTTAGAACATCATCTTTTCTTTTTCATTAATGAAACTGCATTGGGACTAACTGCCCAAATGTCTATCAGATTCAACTCTGTTAAGCACAAATATTTTTTTATTTATTATTTATTTATATATTTATATACCACCTGTCTTCCAGCAGAACTACTGGAGGTTTACAACAAGGCACTGAGAATAAAAAAATTAAAAAATAAAAATAAAAACAACAACAACAACAACAACAACAACAACAACAAACCAGCAGGCAATTTATGTTACAGGTCCAAAATAATAATAATAATTAAAGGTCAGTCAAATGCCTCTCGAAAAAGCAGTGTTTAAACTGCTTTCTTAAAGGCAGTCAGGAACTTTGCAAGGTGAATCTCACTCGGAAGCTGATTCCATAATGTTGGGGCGACCACGCAGAAGGCCCATCTCCTAGTGATCATTATTCGGGCCTCTCTACATGTGGCCACCAAGGGTAAGAATACCTGCAATGCTCTGGTGGGTTGTCCCACAGCTGATCTTGAGATTCGCTATGCCAGGTACTCACTCTTTGAACACCTCATGTAGCTTAGCAACCCAGCTTAGTCAGAAGCAGCAACTGGATGACCCTTTACAACAACCACCTCAAAGAATTAGGAGGAAAGGTACTTTGAGGGACATCAACTCCCAGAATCCCCTAACGAGCTAGACTGGGGGATTATGGGAAAAGTAGATCAAGGACACAACTTTTTTCTTTCTTAAACAGCAAAGAATTTGCAGCCATTTCAAGCCACCCTTAAATTTGATCCCTGGAACAGTATAATGAGAGGCCTCACTTTTACATCTACCACCTCTGTCTTCTCAGATCCTCACCTGCTTTTGTAAGGTCTCATTTAAAAGCCTGCATGTTTTCATGTCAACATCCTTCAAACCCTTGCTTCCTTCTGACAGTCTGATCCGGAGCATGGCCAAGTCTTGACAAATCCTGAACCGCCAAGAATCACATGCCCTTTGTCCCTAAATCGGGTATGAAAACATCGAGCCGTTACTATCCAGATTTTCCGCTTGCTGGATTCGAAGCATTGACTTTCCCCAATGTAGCAGAGGGAAAGAGTTTTGTAGATTCCACGCACACCCCGCCCCGGTGCAGATGAAAGCTAAGGTTCCTTAAACATGCAAAGCGCAGCGGCAAATCAGAGCCTCTTTTCATAATTTCTTCTAATGCCAAAGCCTCTCTGGAGGCAACAAGACGACTTACCTGCCAACACTGACATTTCTAGAAGGAAATCAATATTTTAGCAGTCCTCAGCTATTAATCTGATGTTGATTTGAATTTCAGAATGTTACAGATTATGCCCCAATTAGGGAGGGGGTGGCGGAAAACCCAACCAACCAAGCAGACAAAAAAAAAGGTGTAGAATAATGACTGTGTTTACTTTTCTTCCTGCTTGATAAAGCAGGTTCCGACAAAACAGACTGCCCCTCCGAAGCCCTCACACCCAGGGAAGGTGGCCATTGATCTTGGGAGTTAAAGGTTCTGTTTGCATTTCTTAAGGTCATTCCAATGAAAATGTATTGCTTTGATTAGAGACGTTAAGGAGGAACAAGGATATGAAAACACGTACTGTATGTCTCATTTTCTATGTCTCTGCTAGGAATTCATTGGCTATCTTCTTTTTCTATGTGTGTGTATGTGTTGAGGTGGTGGGATACATTATCTGCAAAGGAATAAATCCGACTTGGCAATGATTAATAATCACTGAGCATTTAAAAATAAATTCCACACTACACCTTGGTGCTGATGAATATCGCTCATGAGCGCTGGCAGTTTTTTCACCATCCTGTTATGAAAGTTTCTTTGGCCTTGTGAAAACATAGAGTTATTGAAAATAAAACAGCCAATATAATAATGCCATTGTACAAAATGATAGTAAGGCCGCACCTGGAGTATTGTGTACAATTCTGGTCATTGCACCTCAAAAAATACATAGTGGAACTGGAAAAGGTGCAGAAGAGAGCGACTAAAATGATGGCTGGGCTGGGGGACCTCTCTTATGAGGAAAGGCTAAAACATTTGGTGCTCTTTAGTTTGGAAAAAAGGTACCTGAGGGGGGATATGATTGAGACGTACAAAATAATGCAGGGCATGGGTGAAGTGGATAGAGGGAAGCGCTTCTCCATCTCACAAAATACCAGAACTAGGGGTTGGAACTTGGGAGACTGAGAACACACAAAAGAATTTTTTTTTTACCCAGCGCATTGTTAGTCTGTGGAACTCCCTGCCACAGGATGTGGTGATGGCATCTAGCCTGGATGCCTTCAAAAGGGGATTGGACAGATTCCTGGAGGAAAAGTCCATCACAGGTTACAAACCTTGATGGAGACATGTAATCTCCAGGCTTAAAACCGGGGTACTTCAAGGGCCAGATACAGGGAAGTGGTATCAGGAGACAAATATCTAGTTTTGTGTGCTCCCAGACGCATTGGGTGGGGCCACTGTGGAATACAGGAAGCTGGACTACATGGGCCATTGGCCTGATCCAGCATGGCTGTTCTTGTGTTCTTGTGTTCTTTTGTTCTTTTTTTTAAAGGGTATCTGAAAGCATTCTTGAAAAGGACAGTGAATTTAACACAGATTCTGAGTGCCTGCAACCTGCCAAGTGTTTAAAAACAAACCCCAAATTGACATCAAATTTGATCGTCTTTCTGGAAATTTTGTGCCACTTCTTAAATCAGGATGGAAATAGACTTCTGGCAATTCAGATTTTACCCCTGAAATTTAGGTTTGAGGTAGTGTGCTCCGGGTTTCAGGTATCGGACCTGAAATCTTAGGGAATGGGGTGATGCCAGTTTTACAATCCAAATTTATGAAAGTGCAGGAAATACTAAGTAAATTTGCAGACATCACAAAAGTGGGTGGAATAGCCAATACCTTGGAAGACAGAAACAAAATTCAAAAGACCTTGATATAGTCTTGAGGAATGGGCTAAAAACAATGGAATAACATTTGGCAGAGATAAGTGCATAGTTCTGAACCTAGGGGGATAAAAAAACCCCAAATGCACATTTAAAAGATGGGGGACACTTGGCTCAGTAATGCTTCAAGCGAGAAGGATCTGGGAATTGTTGCAGATCACAAGCTGGATATGAGCCAGCAATGTGATGTAGCTTCAAAAAAGCCCAATGCTATTTTGGGATGCATTGGCAGAGGCATAGTTTCCAGATCTTTTGAGGTACTAGTCTCTTACTATTCAACACTGGCCAACCCTTATCTTGAGTACTGTGTCCAGTTCTGGACGCCAGTCTTTAAAAAGTATGCCAGCAAACTGGAACAAGTTCAGAGCAGGGCAATGAAGATGATCAAGGGACAGGACATACAAGCCCTATCAGGACAGATGGAAGGAGCTGTGGATGTTTAGTCTAGAGAAAAGAAGACAGAGGGAAGATATGATAGTGCTGTACAAATACTTGAAAGACACTCATACAGAGGACGGGAAGGATCTGTTTCTTCTCAATCATACCAGAATGCAGGACATGTAATAATGAACGTAAGTTAAGGAATCCCAGATTCAGGCTGAATATCAAGGGAAAAATAATTTTAGAGCATTACGGCAATGGAATCAACTATCTCAGGAGGTGCTGAGTGTTCCAACGCTGGATGTATTCAAGAGAAAATTTAAAAAAACATTTGTCAGATATACTTTGATTTGGATTTCTGCACTGTGTACGGGGTTGGTCATACCAACTCTGACATGCTCAGAATCACCCTGTACCTGCCCTGCCCCATACCTTGCATGCTTTCCCGAATCTCACACATTATCATGCAAATCCATTTTATCGTCTCCATACATTCTGATCAAAATTCTGTTTCTTAATATAGTCAGTTGTACTACAGTAAGCCTATTGAATCAATGGGGATTTAGTGACTCAAAGTCTTCCACAGAAAATCCCTCTCTCAACAGGGGTGGAGGACATAGCCACAATCTGTCTCCTATTTATCATGCTGCCTGTTCATCTATGCCTAGAAACAATCAGGACCACAAGAAGGGCACTGCTAATTAGAGATGGGCACGAAAAGCAAAAATGGCGTTCCGTTTCCGTTTTGGTTTGGGCCCTTTTCATTTCGGTTCGGTTCCACTGAAATGGATTTTTCTAGAAAAACTTCATTCCGTTTGTCGTTTTGGTTCGATTGTCATTTTCTCATAGGAATGCATTGAAGCAATGCATTCCTATGGGAAAAAGCAAGCACGGAAACCGCAGCATTTTTTTTTTGGAACAGCCCCAAGTGCCAATCAGCTGTAGCGTGGGCTTGGGATTCAGCAAAAAAAAAAAAAAAAGTTTTAAAAGCTCGTGCTTTCCGGATGCATTGGGGCGGAAGTGCCCTGGCTTATTTTTAAATCTCCTTTGTTTTTTAAAGAACAAGAATAATTCTCACCGTCTTCTGCCACCGCCACCGCCTCCCAAACTCTGGAACAGGTGCTTGCTTTCTTAAATTCTCCCCCTCCCCCCCACTGCCCTTTACCATACCATCACAAAAAAGCAAAATAGCAACATAGCAAGCTCAGCGAAATACACCCTCTTTTACCTCCACCTTGATTCGGGATCTCCTCCTGGGGTTGCTGCCTCCTCTGCCTCATGGTCCATCACCCTCATTGCCAAATGGATGCAGAAAGACAACCCGCCCCTTTAAGGAGCCCAGCATTGTTCCCAGAATCCCTACCAGGTTCCCCCTCTTCTCCATACACATGCGCGGCGCGCACATACACACACACACACAGCACGGAGGGCATGACCATGAGGGTGGAGGAGGCAAGCCTGGGAGATCCGGAGGAAAGGTGAGGCCAAGGGGTGTACTTCATTGAGCTCGCTCGTTAATATTTTCTTTTTTACATTGATACAGCAAAGGGGGGGAGGAGAATGTAAGAAAGCGAGCACCCAAACCTTGGCTAGGAATAAATCGCTTGATTTATTTAGGCATGCTTGACCCAGAGTTCCAGAGGTGGCAGTGGGAGGTGGAGAAAATTATCTTCTTGTTCTTTAAAAAGCAAAGGAGGTTTAAAAATATGCCGGGAGCTTCCCTTCCCCAATGTGCCCAATCGGCGCTGGGAAAGCAGGGGCTTTTAAAACTATTTTTTGCCAAGCCCCAAGCCCCCGCACTACAGCTGATCAGTGCTTGGGGCTCTGCCAAAAAAAGCTGCGGTTTCCTGCGCCATTTTTTCCCCACAGCTCCAGTCCATTTTATCGCATGCCACCACTAATGGAAACGAACAGCACCGAACAAATTTTTGTCGGTACTGTTCGGTTCAAGCCTGACCCGTCCAAATTGTCGTTCTTCGTTCCGTTACGTAACGGAAACAAAGAACGGTAATGGAAATGGAAATTTTGCCGTTCCGTGCCCATGTCTACTGCTAATGTCATTTGCAGGGAATCGTGGCAGATGAAGACATCTGCTTGGGAATACCCTGAACCAAATGGTGAGCCACTGTGTGAGACAGAATGCTGGACAGGATGGGCTGTGTCCTGTTCCAGCAAGGCTGTTCTTATGTTCTTAATTCAAGAGGTTTACTCTAGTGTGATGAATTACACTACCAACAGATTTTTTTTGTCATTGCCTGTTTGTCAAACACACCACATTTTATAAGTATTACTGAAAGGTGACAATATATCACAAAATCCTTTTTCTACTAGGTAATTTCAGTGGTGCCAGCAGTTCTTTCTTCCTTTGGCATAATGATTTCCATGGATATTTCACAAATGAACAAAAATAATTTCAATAAACTGTTTTCCTGGATATGAACACAGTGTCATTTTTAAATCTGCCCCAATTTGGGGCAAGATAAACACACTCAAAACAAATATTAAGCCTCAGTTTTAGGGATGGGCAGGAAACAAAAAAACAAAATGTTGTTTCGTCGTTTCATTATGTAATGAAACGAAATGAAATGAGGAAGCAGAATCTCATTATAGACTAAACAATATGGTCGTTTTCCCCACTGAAATGCACCATTTTGTTCCATCAAGCTGTCAATGGCTGGAGCCCAAGGAATATGGTGCAGAGGGCAGTTCTGGCAATTACGCAGTCCTCCGCATCGTTTTCTGAGGGCTCCTGCTGCTTTGTTAATGGCTTGAGCCCTTTAAACCTGGCCCAGTCAGTACCAGGGGATCCCCTGGTGCAAAGTGGGCCAGGTTTAAAGGGCTCAAGCCATTGATAGATAGGCAGGAGCCCTCAGAAAATGGTGGGGAGGGGAGCGAGATTGCTGCCTGGATCTGACCTCCACACCTTTTTCTGAGTGCTCCTGCTGAGCTGTCACTGTCTGGATCCCTTTAAACCTGGCCCAATTGTCACCAGGGGGTCCCCCTGGTACTGAATGGGCCAGGTTTAAAGGGCTCCAGCCATTGACAGCTCAGCAGGAGCCCTTTAAAATGGCTGCTGGAGTCCCAGGCACCAAATATGGTGCCTCTAGGACCCAGGGGAGCCATTTCATTTTTTATGTTTTTTTTAAATGTAAGAAATGAAACAAAACAAAATGGGTGTGAGCACGAAACAAAACAAAATGAAATATTATTTTTCCGTTTCGTGCCCATCTCTACTCAGTTTGTATATGTCTTGTATAGAATCATTCTTCGTATACTTAGCAGGTATTTCCATAAAATCAAAACTCCACTTTGGAAATTTATATTATATTCTCTACCACCTAGAATTTCTTTGAGAAGTATTCTGCTGACATATTGCAAACATTGATCCAGTAGTACTGATCTTAGTTTAGATCATCATGCCTATTTACTACGTAGCTCAGGAGACCTGGGTTTGAATCCCAACTCAGCCATGAAATTTCACTGGGAGTGTAGGGTCGCTATATTAGGGTCACTATAAATCAGTTGTGACTTGATGGCACATAGCAACAAATGAAATACTGGAACCGTGTTTTGCTATTGAATTATCAATCCCAGGCCTGCTTTGAAGCCTCTTATTTAGTATCTCTTTCAAACTGACCCAAATATGATGGTGTAGAATTTTTTTGTATTTAGTTTTGTAGTACTAGAAGCAGGATTACCTTTAATCTTCACAGTTGCTCAATGTAAGCCCAATAATTTAGTTAGGATTGAATAGCAACATGTCTGTAAAGATTCTCCGTCATCCAGGGTGAGGTTATCTGGAAGCGGAGTCATGGCAATTGGATATCTTTCTTTTGAGATCTTACAAGAAAGGAAGTCCAGTTACTTTGACTCAACTTCAATATTGAACAGCAAGTTACCAAACACACACATGCACACAGAGAATGAGAGAGAGAAAGAGAGAGAGAGAGAGAGAGAGAGAGAGAAAGGAGAGAGCATTTGCCTGCTTGTGTAATTAATTACTCAGGCACTTTAAAGTAAAAGAAGAAATAGTTCTTTACTCACTGCAACTTGTAGAGTTCAGTTCATTACAGTATATTTCAATAGAGTGCCCAACAGGAAAGAAAGCTGAATACCTTTCATATCCGCTGTCTTAGGCGAATACTCAACATTACCTGGCACGGCAAAGTTCCAAATAGCATAGTCCTGAAACAAGCTGGAATCTCTAGCATGTATACTTTATTGAAACAGCGATGCCTGCGCTGGCTTGGACACATTGTGAGAATGGACGATGGCCGGATCCCAAAAGATCTTCTATACGGAGAACTAGGGCAGGGAAAATGCCCCAGAGGGAGACCACAGCTGTGGTATAAGGATATCTGTAAGAGGGACCTGAAGGCCTTGGGAATGGACCTCAATATATGGGAAACCCTGACCTCCGATCGCACTGTCTGGAGGCAAAAGATACAGCATGGTCTACATAAATTCGAAGAGTCATTTGTCCAACAGGCAGACGAAAAGAGGCAGGCACGGAGACAATGACACTCGAGGACTGGGCAAGAAGCAAATACATCTGTCCTCAGTGCGGTAGAGACTGCCATTTCGGAATTTGCCTATTTAGTCACACTAAGTGTTGTTTTTAGGATCTCTACTCCAGGCATGATACCATAGTCTTTCGAGACTCAAAAGATATAGTAGAAATGAAGAAAAAAATTAAGAGAATTAAAAAAACAAAGTTGCATCCTCTCAGCCCTTATGGCTAAGAGAGAGAAAAGGTCAGCATGAGACAGAGGCCGCGGTCATACATGTGTTTTCTCTGTAGTTTCCCTTCAGCTAACCACGAAGAGAAGTAAATTCCAGTCCCAGCCGACCACGCCCCTTGAACTCCAGTTTCAGTGAAGTTTCAATAACGACCGCCAGGGGCTGGATTTAGAAACTTTGCTCGAAAATGCTTACTTATTTGCTTGTATAACCACGATAGGACACAGAAAATACACAGTAAAATCAGTTGTTCCCCTTTTTTTGACAGCTTAAACACCACGGAGACTTGGAAAGTAGAGCCAGAAAGAAGAGGAAAATGTGAAGTAGACAGGTAGAAACGGAACCAGAATAGGAAAATACGATGCAGAAGAGAGGACACTAACTGCACATTATAAACCACGTGACCGCCCGGAAAAAAATACGCATGAAATTCATATACGCAGAGAACGCTGGTGTGACCATGGCCAGAGACTCTTGATAGGGCAAGTTCCTGATCTGGAAATCCTAGGAGGATGAAAGACCTTGATTCTTGATGTCTACAGTACACCTACTTGGGTAAATTCCTGGGTGAAGCAAGGCTGACCCAAGTCATTCTGCTACTAGAAGCAAAGAACAAAATGGCACCTGTTCCATTCTGTGCGACCTAATTGATTGGACTGACAAATCAGCCAAACCTTTCTGCAGGAATGAAAATAGTGTCGCTTCCTGTCATGTTCTTCCAACTATGAGCAACAGGAAAGCAACTTTTCCAACCTTCGAAAGGCATACTATGTCCTCACAGAGCTGCCATCTGCATAATAAAGATAGACCATCCCATCGTACAGTGCATATTCGTAAATATAAATTTTTATTGGCATTGCATGCACAGAGGGGAGATAAAGAGAACAGTCATCATCATCATAATGATATCGGAAGAAAGAAAAAGTAACGGCTGGCATGGTAATGGATGACATTGAGTCGAGATCTGATAGAACAGAATGGAGCAGCTTTTTTTTGTATACACCAGGATGGACTGTTTAATACTGAAAATAAATAAAAAGTGAGAGATGATAGGGTACGATTCCCCCCACCCCAAAAAAGGAAATAGAATAGAAAGTGTTTCCTCATTTTTCTTTGGGGACATTTCTGTTTTCTCATTTAAAAACAAGGGCCAACAATTTCAAAAGTGTATACTGATAACTCTTAACGGTTAGTAAAACTAAAATGTCTTCTTTTTCATAAATTGTATTCCACATCATTCTGAAACATAATAGTAAATAAATATGCACTTTATCTTTTACCTTTACAGGAGTTGAACAAATACTTTAAAATAAAATGTTGAATCCTGTCAGCAGCTAGCATCTTTCAGAGCAGGATGTGTGTGTGTGTGTGTGTGTGTGTGTGTGTGTGTGTGTGTGTGTGTGTGTGTGTGTGTGTGTGTGTGTGTGTGTGTGTGTGTCCTCTTCCGTTTTATCATGTTTTCCACCATGGGTGGGGGTGGACCAATGCTGAAGGAAAAGAGATTCTGAAGAAATAATAATAAAATAATCAAAGCTGTGGATGTGGTTTTTCCTCAGAATTTTTTTTACCTGTCCTGACTTGTCACCTGCTGAAGGCGAAAGTTCAGGTTCAGTTCACAATAATGTCCACTTCACAGAAACACTTACATGAGCTTATGTAAATATTAACAATGACATTAGAGGCCCTATTTCAGTTCCCAGATCTTCGATGTGTGGTACGTGGATATTTCCTTTATGCTTTGTGGTTCTGAGTGTGAACACAGTGCAAAAGAATTTTCTTTTTGTTCTGAGAAAGACAGAGGTGTGTCAGAATGCATATCATTAATTTTTGTAAGGAGAACTTTTCTTGCTTGCTTGCTTGCATTATTTGCATATATAACTTAATTATTCTCTTTTTATGGAATGAGCCCTTTGCTATCTAACTGCCATTTTTAACTGATGTTGTGACCAGGGCTGATTTAGCACAACCATGTTATGAATTTCCACTGTTATTCTTTAGGTTTCTAACAAACACCGGGTTACTAGCAGTGCACACCTACTACCTGGAAGGAAGGGAAGTAACAATGGAACTAATACACAACTGAGCTAAAATCCATTTTCGCATTAGTGAGTGCAAATTCCTACTAGCATGATTATTTATATTATTTTTATGTATTTATTTTTACATTTCTATACCACACCAATTTTCCCAAAGGAACTCTGGGCTGTTTCTATAGAAATCAACATGTAAACAGTAGTTAAAAATCAAGGCAAAACAAATAATTAACCAGACAAGCATTGAAACAATAGGATAAAAAACAGAGAGCCCGGCAAGAGGCACAAAGACTGAAAATGATGGGGAAAACATCAAAACACATGGGAGAACAGCACAAGCATTTGCAATCACCAAATGCTTCTTGGAAAAGCTAGGTTTTTAAGGCTTTTTAAAAAGCTGTTTAGGATTCAGCTAGGTGAATCCAACTTGGCAATTTATTCACAATGCCCGGCCCGGCCACAGAGAAGGCCTGATTACAGGTGGAAACCTTACAGGTGGCCACCCAGAGCGAGAGTGCCAGTGATGCTCTGGTGGGCTGGGCCAGCACTGACCTTTGCTGGATTTACGAATAGTTGCACAAGTGGTTGTGAGACTCTCCCACTTTTTCTTTTTTACAAGCACTGGCACAAACACGTGCACTGAAAAACTCTATTGAATTACACCTTTGGATAGAAAATGGTGAACCAGTATGAAAGCTGCCTTAGAGTTATTCTTGGATCCAGGTAATTACAAATTTGTAATTTAGATAGATAGATAGATAGATAGATAGATAGATAGATAGATAGATAGATAGATAGATAGATAGATAGATAGATTCTTCTTTAGGTGTGTAAGTGCTAGATTCTCAGAAATCCTATAGGAATTATAATGCAAAGATGCATTCACCAGGAGGAATGTTCCCTGGATATTCCTCCCCTCCTCCAATTTCATGATATATCCAAAATACCTTTAAAGAAACATTCTATGAGTGGAAAATATGTTTGAGTTTCTTCCTGGATGTTGTTTTTAAACCTTGTTGGTGGAATGTGGACACTAAATTTTGAAGGAATGAGTCAATGCATGAGGAAATATTGTGCAGCCGATGTATATATATTTTTTCTTACTTGTACTGTACAAATCCTATGGGTTGCACCTGTCTAGCTTTCTATGTCTTTGTTTATTTCTCACACCTCATAAAGCTAGCCCACAATTTAGCTCACCTCACCAAAATGTCTGACACTGTTAAAACCTCAGAGCTTCCTGACATTGGTGGGATGAGCCTCTTCTTGTGGTTGATGTTGTGCTTGAGAACCAATACACGAGGAGAGGAAGCATTTATCAAAATGTACAATGTAGCTACAGAAACTTTTACCTCATTCCTTTCCTTAACTAAATCAATGTGGTGCACCCCCCACCCAATTATTAGCCAATTCCATCTTTTTCTTCCTCACTCTTAACCATTCCAACTGTTTCTTCTGCCCAAGTCCTGTAACACCACCCATGGCCATTGGGAAGATGAGACCTGAAACCGAATGACCAGTATGAAAAGGGTTCCTGATTTATGAGGTCATGTTGTTGTCGTTCCTTATCTGGCTTTAGGAACAGGATTTGAGGCTCAAACGTGTGCTTTTTCATCGTGAGAAAATAAGGTTGACTTGGGTGTTGGAGTTTTTTTGTTATTTTAGATTCAGTAATTTAGTATTTGTCCCTAGGAAGGCAAAAGAGTGTCCTCTAGTGACAGAATTTGTAGTTACAAGACTCTGTATTAGCACCTCTTAACAATTTTTTAAAAATAATAATAAAATAAATTGATGCTCATGCTAAAAATGTCTTGATGTGGAGTGTTGAAGGGCCCTCAACAGTTTTGCTGGTGTCAGACTATGGTCCTTTTGTACAAGTGCCTTTTCGTATTTTTCGCTTCTGGGACAGAAGGAAGAGAAGCACTATTGTTACGTTTTTCAAGACTATGTTTTTGCTACATATATTGTATCTAGTTCTTATTGCTCTGTGTAGCTTGCTTTAGCTGTTTTTAAACCACCTAGAATTGTGTTTTGGCATAAAGGGGTAGTAAACAAACAAACAAACAAACATACATACATACATACATACATACATACATACATACATACATACATACATACATACATACATACGTTGTTGTTCAGTCATTCAGTCGTGTCCGACTCTTTGTGACCCCATGGACCAGAGCTCACCAGGCCTTCCTATCTTACATACATACATACATACATACATACATACATACATACATACATACATACATACATACATACATACATACATACATACATACAAATCATATCCTTCCTAGTGTTTTCCTGCATGAACAGGATCTGTTTTTCAGATTCTGAAATTCCACTTTTCCCAATCCACTGCATTTTCATGGGTCAGACCAACAATTTGCATGTCCTTATTGATAATGTCGTTTGTCATTTAGAGGTCCATTTCACTTCGTTTCCGTTGTTCGTGAAATTTTTCAAAAAAATGTTTTCGTTTCATTACCATTTCGTTACCGTTTTGTTACCATTTATTCCAATTTTTAATGATTTTTTTAAAGCATTTAAAGCCGCTCACTCCATTGCAGTAACGGAAACGAAACGCATGACCAAATTCCCCACGTTTCTGTTCGTTTCGTTTCATTTTGGGGACAAATTTCATTTGTCGTTTTGTTGCGTAATGAAACGAAAAACAAACAATGGAAACAAAAAATTGTTCGTTCCGTGCCCATCTCTACCTGCCATCTCTGTTTCGGTCACCCTCGTGGCTGCTGGCCATCAATTTCCAGGTGTTACACAGTTTGGGCAATGGTGGATGGTGCCTTTCTGGGGATGTATCAGTGGAGCCAGCTTTCTCTCATCTTCTCTGTTACTGATACCACACCTAGTTGCTGTCAGGTAGTATCATTTGTGGTGTGGTCAAGTAGGGAGGTACCAGATATCCAACAGAGCATATGCATTTCCATGGCATGGAGATGACTCTCTATCCCCATTGTTGCTGCCGGGCATTCTGTGCCAGTGCAACAGGGCAGATGATCATTTTGTAGATCTTAGAACTGAGATGGACTGGAATTCTTCTGTTACAAAGCACACCCATGGGTTTTTGCCAGTGCGACCAAGCAAAATTCACCCTGGCTCATATGTTGCTACTGATTCCTGCTTAATTCAGGAATCCAAATCAAAGCAGATCTTACAGATGGTTGCCCAGTGGTTCCCTTGAATGCCTCCAATGATGGAGCACCAATCATTTCCAAGGTAATTGCTTCAATTGTCATACTGCTCTAACAATTAAGAATTTCTTTCCCTGATATTCAGCCTAAATCTGGCTTCCTGTAACATGAACCCATTATTATGTGTCCAGCATTCTGGTATGATCTAGAACAGATCTTGCTCCTCCGCTGTATGGCTACCTTTATTTCATTATTAATATTGTGTGTGTGTGTATCTTGTGGAATTGCAATAGCTTGTGATCTTGGAGTAGAAAGGTCTCACAGTTAGGGTGCGAGGTAGCACATTCCATCAGAAGTGTTGATGTCTCAATTATAGATTTTGAACAACAGAGAAAACACCACCGTCTTGGTGACAGAGTGGGCACAAGGTTCCATAAAGGCTACCGTGTGGGTTATCACCCATTGTATCTCCTCAGCTTTTTTTTTCATAGAATCATAGAATCATAGAATCATAGAATCATAGAATCATAGAGTTGGAAGAGACCTCAAGGGCCATCCAGTCCAACCCCCTCCATCCAGGAACCCCCATCACAGTATTTCCGACAGATGGCCATCCAGCCTCTACTTAAAAACCTCCAAAGAAGGAGACTCCACCACCCTCCTTTGTGGCAGCATATTCCACTGCTGAACAGTTCTAACCATCATGAAGTTCTCCCTAATGTTCAAATGGAATCTCTTTTCCTATAGTTTGAAACCATTGCCCTGCATCTTCGTCTCTGAAGCCATGGAAAACAAACCAGTCCCCTCTTCAATGTGACCTCCTTTCAAATATTTAAACATAGCTATCATATCCCCCCTCAGCCTTCTTTTCGTGAGGCTAAACATTTCCAGCTTCCTAAGCCATTCCTTGAAAGACATATGTTCCAGACCTTTCACCATCCTCTGGACCCGTTCAAGCTTGTTAACATCCTTTTTAAATTGAGGTGCACAGAACTGGACACAGTACTCCAGGTGGGGTCTGATTTACATACTAAAGTAAAACCTTACGATCGGTGAAATAAACTTTTGTATATCGATTACGTAAACCTATCTCCTCAGAAAGCAGTGGAACTCATGTCTTCATATGCTTAAGAATGAGACTCTGCACTACAATCTGAGATGCATTTCTTTAGAAGCTTCAGTTTCAGTGGAACATCATGTTTGAAAACAATGAGTCAGATTTTTTTTTTTTTTAGGTATGCCTTGGTTAGATTTTATCCAGATCTACAAATGTTGTCATACTCAGAATGAAGGAACTTGAGGGTGGGGTTTTTTTTTTTTTTTTTTTTTTGAGAAAGCTAATAAATTTTCAGAGGAAACAAAAAAGCCTTGTCTTTCCAAGTACTTTTTGTGCAAATCCTTCAAAATGAGAAACCTTACCAAACCTCCTTGTTCACTGAAGATCACAAGACTGAGAATCCCATAATTAAAAATTATACTTTTTAATGTGAAAATTCAGTATCACTTAAATTCAGCATAACATCTTTCTTTACTCTCAAAACTAAGGGACCAATTCAAAGTGTAAGGAAAATTTACTGTTAACATTTTTAGTTAAAAATAAATAAATCACTTTTAGCCTGTTTCAACTTGAATATGAAGGAGTTTAAAACCCTGACACGGAACAAAGGAAATAAAAAAATCCAAATGGAAGTCAAATGATATTAAAGCAGTCAAGTTGATATATTTGTATACATTACAATATGATAATTATACAATATTTTAGTAATACTTTTAACAACAACAAAACAATAAGAATTTATATATAATTATAATATAAATCATTAGTGTAATAGTTTCATATCCTATAACTTATTAAATATTTAATTATATATTATAAATTATAATTAATCTGATAATTATGATTAAAATAATAACAATTATGTGTCATGAACACAACCCTGATTTATGCCAAGCCTTGAAGGGTTTTCTTCTTTGTTTTCTCATTCCCTTCTTCTGATGTGCTCTGGGTCTGTCCAGCATTCCCAAGTAGAGATGGGCACAAAATGAAAACTAAAACACTGTTTCATTGTTTCATTACGTAACAAATTAATTTATTATGCAAAGAAATGGTAGAACTTACTAATGCACACTGGGGCAAAAATCAAAAATTTATCTATCACCTCATGGGCTCTGACCTATCTGTGATGGATCAGGAAAGAGATCTTGGAGTGCTGATGGACAGCTCAATGAAGGTGTCTACCCAGTGAAAAAATAAAGGGGATTGAAAATAAAACAACCAACATTATAGTGCCATTGTATGAAACTATAGTAAGGCTGCACCTGGAATATTGTGTACAATTCTGGTCACCGCATCTCAAAAAAAGACATAGTGGAACTGGAAAAGATGCAGAAGAGAGCAACTAAAACGATTACTGGGCTGGTGGATCTCCCTTATGAGGAAAGGCTAAAATATTTGGGGCTCTTTAGTCTGGAAAAAAGGCGCCTGAGGGGGTTATGATTGAGATGTACGAAATAATGAAGGGCATGAGAGAAGTGGATAGAGGGATGCTCTTCTCCCTCTCACAAAATACCAGAACTAGGGGACATCCACTCAAACTGAGGGCTGGGACATTAAGAAAAGACAAAAGAATTTTTTTTTTTACTCAGCATGTTGTTAGTCTGTGGAACTCCCTACCACATGATGTGGTGATCGCATCTGGCCTGGATGCCTTCAAAAGGGGATTGGACAGATTCCTGGAGGAAAAGTCCATCACAGATTACAAACCATGAGGGAGATGTGTAATGTCCAGGCTTAAAACCACGGTACTTCAAGGGCAAGATGCAGGGGAGTGGTATCAGGAGACAGATATCTAGACTCGTGCGCTCCCAGACACATCTGGTGGGGCCACTGTGAGATATAGGAAGCTGGACTACATGGGTCTTTGGCCTGATTCAGCATTGCTCTTCTTATGTTCTTATGTTATTTTAACGTGTTTTGTCACGAAATGAAACAAAACACATTTTCTCTCTAGGAATGAAACAATTTGTCCTAGAGGAACCAAAATGGCAGGGGAGCTTCCTCGAGCTCTTCCTTGTAACCCCCCAAATTTGGAGAGATTTGGGGATCAGGGGGCTGAGTTATTAAACTCCAAAGGGGGGTGGCCCTAGGAAAAAATCATTCAACAGCAATTGAATCAAGAAACCGCAATACTCCCCCCACCCTGTGGGTGAATGATTAGTGCCGTGGCTTCCCAAATTAATTCTATGTAGAAATCCCTGAAAACTATTGCCATAAATCAGACTCAACTTTATGACACACAAATATGACTTTATTCTTAGGAAAAACAAGAAAAGATAACATTACACATTAAATCTATTTATTATTTGGTGTGTACTGTCCACCTTGAGTCCCTCTGTTTATAAATCCATTTTAAAAAGCATCTTGAAATTAAAGCACACACAGTTCACCACTTTTTAAGTTCTTTCACCATACGTTCCTTCCTAACGGCCTCTTACTCTTTCTGCCTCATTGCCATCTAAAACTAATACATTTTTGCCCAGTATGTGTTAGTGTATTTGCACCCAGGAGAATTACAACCAGCAAACCACACACACACACACACACACACACACACACACACACACACACACACACACACACACACACACACACACACACACACGGGGGGGTTAAAACCAGCATTTCAAATCTTAAATAAGTTAAGATTTATGTATATATTTGAAATAGTTCCACCTTTCTCCTTAGAAGGCACCTTATACCATTGAAAGACCATGTAAAGCTAACAACAGTGAGTATTCGAATACTAAAAAAGGATCTAGCAATTATCACACTAAAAATAGTAAAAAAAGCATTACCAAAATCACATTTGAAATAATATGGCACAACTATCTGCTTCTGTTTAAAAACCTCAGTCAGGTAGCCAGGGAGACCTTGCCTAAAGTGAAATATATTTGCCTGCACTTTGCCTCCTATAGGAGGGAGTTCCAAAGTCTGGAAGCAGCAACAGAGAAAGTCCTATCTTGTGACACCTCCCCAACCAAACACCTGTGGAGATAGAAGGACTAAGAAAAGGGCCTCTCCTGATGATCGTAACACCTGAGCAGGCACATAAAAGGAGTCATGATTCTTGTGATTGCTTGAGATAGTCCATGCCATTTGCTGCTTTATAGAAAACTCCATGGAGTCATGAAGAGTCAGTCGTGACTGTAACCACACACACACCACACCCCACACACAGAGAGAGGGGGGAGGTTAAAACCACCATTTCAAATTGTTCCCTGAAACAGATTGTCACCCAGTGGAGCACCTGTAACAGGTGTGGTGGTGGTGGTGGTGGTGGTGGTGGTGGTGGTGGTGGTGGTGGTGTGTGTGTGTGTGTGTGTGTGTGTGTGTGTGTGTGTGTGTGTGTGTGTGTGTGTGTGTGAGAGAGAGAGAGAGAGAGAGAGAGAGAGAGAGAGAGAGAGATGATCCCTGTAACCAGATTCTCTTCATTTTACTCTGGCGATATTTTACTCTGGCATATATATAACCTTCTGGTTTCTGAAGTTTCTTAACTGACATAGATTATGGATCCTGATGTCAATTTTAGTGTTCTGTGTTTAAATGTTTTTATCCAGTATTCCTGCCAAGAAAACTCCATGGACATGAGGCCATGAACAGTTGGTCACGACAGTAAAGACACAACACACAACACAACACATTGTTCTTAATTGTCCGCTGCCATTTCAATGTTTTAACTGTTTTAACTGGTCATTTTAATTGTAAGCCACCCAGAGACCTTTGGGTAGTGGGCAGCATATAAGTTGTATAAATAAATAAATAAATAAATAATAAATAAATGAATAAATAAATAAATAAATAAATCTGGTTTTAGGCTCTGAAAAATAATAGAAAAGGCTGGATCCTTTTCGGATACTTTTTTTTTTGCATCAGAGTGAAGCAAACTTATAAAAGCATGAAATAAAAGTGTGTGGGGGAGAGAGAGAGCATGTCAAAATCCAACCCTAAAATAAAAGACCTGAATTTGCTGAAATTCTTTGATGTTTCTATTTGCAGCCAAGAGATCAATACATGAAAAGGAGGCAGACAGAGAAGAAAAGGAAGCAAAAAAGAGGTTCTGGCTTTGAATTTCATCAACTGAACAGCATTTGATCTAGATTTAAAACAGGAAACAAAACAATTTTTTTAAAAAAAAACCTTGGAGTCTTCTTGTAAGACTCTTGTGATCTGTAAGTCCATCTCAGGCAGAAAAGACATTTAATGTTCCTATGAAGTGGATTGACATGAGCATAATCTGTGGCTGAGGTCCTGTCTGTATAAATTCCAATTGAGTACAATTCACAGTGTGGTGTAGTGGATAGAGTACTGGACAAGGACTCAGGAGTCCTCGCTTCAAATTTCCTGTGACCATGTAAACTCAATGGGTGAGTGGAAGTGCTAAAACTGTTCCTTAACTATCTCACATAGGCCGCGGTCCTACAAGCGTTTTCTGTGTAATTTCCCATCAGCGAACTGCATAGTAAAAGATTGCGTGCTAACCAGAAAAAGAAGTAAATTCTGAACCCGGCCGACTACGCCCCTGGAATAGCAGTTTCGGTGAAGTTTCCTAAACCACCGCCAGGAGCTGGATTTAGGGCCTTTTTACCGCTGCTCCCGTGGCCCCCAAGGTACACCCCAAGCCCCCTGCCTCCCCCTCCCCCTCCTCCCTCCCCCTCCCCCCACCCTCCCCTGCCCCCACACCCCATCTCCCCCTCCCCAAGATCCGCTGGTCCCTTAAAGTCGGACCAGAGATCTTGGGTTTGTTGCTGTTCCTTAACGTCCCCACCCGCTCCGCACTTCTTTGTTCTGTCTGCGTGAGGGAATAGGGAGGAAAAAAGCTGGATTTAGGGCCCTTAGACAGAGACAAAAGAATGCATTCTTACCTCCGGTGGTGGTGGACGTTGCTCAGAGACGACCTCCGTTTACTTCCTGGTTCCTCTTTTTAAGGGCGGAGGCAAAAGAAAAACAACAGAAAGAAGCGAGGAGAGCTCAGGCACTCTCCGCATCAAATATTTTTCACCATAAAAAAGCAGGTACAAGAAAAGTGTGCTGGGTCACGCTAAACTGGGCGGGGTCGCACTTAATTGTCTGCAAACTCCGGAGCTGGTGGGTAAACATTTTTAAGGTCCGGAGCTTGCAGCCATTTGCGGTGGAGCTTAGGGGTCGTCTATAAATGCCCTTAGAAACTTCACTCAAAAATGCTTACTTATTTGCTTCTGTAGCTACGACAGGACCCTGAAAATACACAGTAAAATCAGTTGTTCCCCTTTAACACCATGGAGGCTTGGAAACTAGAGTTGGAAAGAAGGACAAAATGAGAAGGAGACAGGTAGAGACTGAACCAGAATATGAAAATATGGCACAGAAAAGAGGACACTAACTGCACATTAAAAACCGCATGACTGCCCCCAAAAAAAAAAAAAAAATACGCAGGAAATTTATATACACAGAAAACTCTGGTAAGACCGTGGCCTTAACTTGGTATATTAAGAAATATAAAAAATAATTCCTATTAATGTCTAGAAGGGTTCTATGGGTGACTTTCTCCATAAAATAGACTTAAAAAACAAAAAAAAAAAAAACAACAACAACAGTGACTGTTTTTCCCAAGAAATGACAAGCCAAGCTAGAATATTCTTTGGCTTAGGTGTACTACACCATGGTGAAGACTTTATCTTTAAAAATATAAAACAATTGCTGATTCCTTCCAAGCAACACTTGTTCTGTTCAACCATCTTTATGAATGGTTTTCTATATGTTCAAGAAAGGCCCAGAAAGAAGCAGATCTGGGCTCTGGAGGATTCTGGGGATTTTATTGAAAAACAGAGAAAGGGTAACATTTCTATACTCTTGTAGGAGACGGCATCCACCGGTGCAACCCCACTTGGCTTCTTAGGTTTCACCCTCCCGATCTTTCTCTTCTTGGTGCAAGGTTACATTCATTCACAAAGGGGGAGATTTCAGCTAGACCCTGGGATCTTGCATGCAGTGGATGGTTGTCAGGACAGCCTGTTGAGCGTTTGCTGCCTTGTCCCCGCCCCCAAATCAGTCCCTCTCTCCACGTGTGCGCCTTCCCTTTTTGAAGAAACACACACACACACACACACACACACACACACACACAGAGAGAGAGAGAGAGAGAGAGAGAGAGAGAGAGAGAGAGAGAGAGAGAGAGAGAGAGAGAAAAAAGTCTGGGTTTGTCAGCTATTTTGCCAGGTATATTCAGATGTCTGAAGTTGTCAGATATTAAGTTAGTGAAATATATATATTAGACAGGATGTTCTATATGTATTTGATATGTGTTTAATTGATTTAAAGATGGAGTCGGTAAAAGTGCAAAGTCACAGTGACTCACTGTATAGTTTTTTCAAATGGAGTACAGATGCAAAGAATTAACATAATGAATTTTGACTGATGCAGGAAGTTGCAATAGCGATGATGTAATTTATGATTGGACAGACATGTGTATAAAAATGTTCTGTAAATCACTAGTTATTGGGCTTTCTGTGAGTAAAGGCACCCACTCTGTTTCTCTGTCATATATTTCATCTATGTACTGTATGCTATTATGCTGTTATGCTGTTGAATTTTGTATCAATGTGCTAATGTGATTTTTCCCTCTGTGCTTTGTTAAACTTTGTAGAAGTTCTGTGCCGTTGTGATATATTTTGTACATTTGTAATATAGCTGTTTGGTTTTAAGAAAACTCTGTTTCTGGCTAACAATTTATTCATTAAGTATTGCTTCTGCTGGCTGATTAAATAGCACATACTCTGACAGGTTTATTCATCAGAATGATGGAAGTAACACACTGGCCTCTCCAGAATGTGTTAAAGCACACAGGAGTAGGATGCTGCCATTGGAGTTTTTCATTTACATTTTTCAAAAATCAGGTTTTTTTATGATTTAAATTTTTAAAAACCTGGTTTTTTTTCTCTTTAAAACATGTAAATCATGATTTGAATGAATTTGGTTGAAAACAATTATTGATTTGAATCAACCCTGCAATTTCTACAGTTTATCTGCTTTGAGTTATACGGTATATAAGTTTATGGAAAAATCATTCTGACCAATGCAAAAACTCCTCACAAAGAATGGAAAAATATCTCACACCGAGATCTTTGTTGTTGAAGCTCTTGACTACCACATATGACAAGAGTTAGGCAGTGCCAATTTGCTCCCAAATGCTACCTGCTGCATCTTGGTATCTGGGCCATGATGTGTGAATTTCACCACACCTCTTCAGCCATGTACATGTGCATACAAGCAAGGACAGGGCTGTACATCACACTTTCAGAAAGATGGAGCCAGCCCAAAGTAGGGCAACAAAGATGATCAGGGGATTGGAAACCAAGCCCTGCGAGGAAAGACTGAAAGAACTGGGCAGGTTTAGCCTTGAAAAAGGAAGAATGAGGGGAAACAAAGTAGCATTTTTCAAATACAGTGGTACCTCTGATAACAAATGCCTCAGACCAGATTAATTGGTTTCTTATTCATTTCAATGGGAAACCGCATTTTGGATAACGAGGCATTTGCACTGTTTATCATTGCAACTTTGGGCAGGAACAGGCTGGGGCTAGTCTTGCTATTTTCTTTTGTCCATGCTTGCAATCTTTCCCATTGCTTGGCAGACAAGAAAGGGCGGGGTTTCTCTTGCTGCTTGTGTGTCTTTGTTTGCATTTTTTTCCCATTGCATTTTTGATGGGAACAGACTGGGGCTAGTCTTGCTGCTTTCTTTTGTCCATGTTTGCAATCTTTTCCATTGCTCTGCAGGCAAGAAAAGGCTGGGTTTCTCTTGCTGCTTGTGTTTGTCTATGTTTGCATTTTCTCCATTGCATTTTGGCGGGAACAGCCTCGGGGTAATCTTGCTGCTTTCTTTTGTCCATGTTTGCATTGCACTGCAGGGGGGTGTTCTGGGTTTGTGTGCTCCAGCACTGCATGCCTTTAAAGTGCACTTTATAAAAAGGTCTGACCCCCCCACCCAGCTTTTTTGCCTTTTTTCAGACCTCCAGAAAAGATTAATCATTTTCTTATTCATTTCAATGGGAAACCGCATTTCAGATAGCATTTTTTTTCAGTTAGCAAATTGACTTGCAGAATGAATTAAATTCATTATCAGAGGTACCGCTGTATTTAAAAAGTTGTTGCATAATGTGCACAAAGGAAAAAAATCTCTTAATTGTTAAGAGCAGTATGACAATGGAAACGAATTACTTCAGGAGGTGGCCAGCACTCAAATGTGTGTGTGGGGGGCATTCAAGGGAAAAGTGGACAACCATCTGTCAGATATGCTTTGATTTTGATTCCTGCCTTGAGCAGAGGGTTGGTCTCAATGGCTTGAGATGAAGGCTCGTGGTTGATCAGAAAATCGCTGGGTACCAGCTTCCAGCTGTTCGAATGAAGCAGGATGTCCCATGTACTCTTTGAGCTAGTCCACTCATGTTCCATGTGAGGCCTAATTGGCTTCTCTCTACGTAATCGCCTATGGACAGACACATTGTCCTCATTTTGACTCCCTGCCTCCAGTGCATCAAATACATTTGCACACAATCATGGTCTACAATAGCAAAGGAGAGAGCAAAATTGGAAGCGAGGCTGAGGCAATGGTGACAGCTGATTCACTCATTTTGCGTTAAAAGCCACTATGGATAAATTTTCACACTTAATTGGTTCCTTCAAGGTGGGGAATGTGCATTGTGATTATTTTTTTAAAGGAAGAAAATGTGACATCATTTAAGAATAAGTACCCACAGGTGGGGTGAGACATTTTTGCTGATGTCTGTATTAGACAGGGGCCAGAAGAGAAGGGAGGGAGGGAGGAAGGAGGAAGGAAGGAAGGAAGGAAGGAAGGAAGGAAGGAAGGAAGGAAGGATCAATGGATCAACGAATGGATCTGAGGAAGGAAGGAAGGAGCTGGTAAGTGAGGAAGGAAGCAAGCAAGCAAGAAACAAAAGAATAATGAAGAGATGAAGGAAAGCAGTCATCAATTTCTCTAGCACAGGGATATCCGAGCTCACTGGTTCCACATGAAGGTATCTGTAGATGTGTTACACAGGTAACACTGGTTTACAAGATCATACAGGCCTGGCCCATGAACCAAGTGATTGTGTGGTTGTTACACCAGGTTCTGTATCAGGTTTTTGGCTCCTGAATCTCAGAAAATGGAAAGCTGCTGACTGAGCAACTTTACTTGGATGTCATATCTGCATGTTCTCTCTTGGTGGGAAAACTGCCATTTCAGGGAGGAATTTCAATCCAGAAAACTGCTGTTTTTTTTTTTAAATAGTGGAGTTTTAATGTTATTTTCTCAACTATAACATCTGGAATCCTCTGCCTGGAAATAGTGACAAAATGGAGCAACAGTCTTACCTGTAGTATAAACCACCTTCCAGCATACAAAGGAGAGGCCTAAAAATACTTACCTATGGACTTAGATCTGTACCCCTATCCCCAGATGGCCCAGGCCTGAGTCCATATAGGATCAGCACCACAGACAGCTCCTTCTAAACTCAGACCTGGCGTAAGTTCACCAACGCAATTGCTGACTCCGATATACACAAGCTGAGTCACTGTTGTGACTTTAGTCTGATTTGACAGCAAGTCCCATGAGTTGAGCCCCTGTCCCTGCCCACTAGCCATTGAAATATGTGTGGCAGGAGGTTAATCTAAAATGTACAAATTTTCAGCTCTGCTTATCATCCTGTAGAGACTCCAGTGTAAAATCCAACATACACCCCTCCTCCGGTGAATCCCAAGATTCATCACCTGGCAGTGGGTCAGATATAGCATCTTGCTCTAAGCTACCTTATGGGTTTGTCCCAAAGATGTATTTAATTTTTTAAAAGGCCTCTGTGCTTTCCCTTAATCTCCAAGACAAAAGGCAGGATATAAATGGGATTTATGAAACAGGAGCAAAGTAGCAATCTCTGAGGCAAGTATTTAAATTCTGCAGCCTATTTCCCAGTTGCCGACAATACAGAAAAAGTTCACTCTTTTAAAGGCATTCATTGTTTTAGGCCCTCAAGAGGAGAAATAATATTTGGTACTGCCAATCCTAAAGTGATTGCATTAAACCAAATGCTTCTATTGTATTCCAGCATTTTTTAATATATATATATATATTCCCACAGTGAACATGTATTTATTCTCTAAATGCTGATAACGGAGCAGCATCACTCTAGATTATCTATTCAAACAACCCAGAGTTCACATTACTTACTGAAACTGTTGTATTTGAAATCCAGAGTTGGGCTGAATCTCCTCCAACTTATTTTTTTTTAAAAAAGAAAGAAAAAGAAACTATTATCAGTAGATTAACTCTATCTGAATAGAACATTGGGTGACTATTCAGTTATGTTTAAAAAACAAGACAAAGATCGTCAGACAAAGAGGAGAAAGAAAGAAAGAAAGAAAGAAAGAAAGAAAGAAAGAAAGAAAGAAAGAAAGAAAGAAAGAAAGAAAGAAAGAAAGAAAGAAAGGTTATGCAATTAAATATATAGGTGAGAAATAAAAAATGGAGCACAATAATGACAGAAGGATTTAGTAAATTCTTCATTCCCTTTGAGTTGTGCATTATTTATTTATTTATTTATTTATTTATTTATTTATTTATTTATTTACTGCCCATCTCCCGAAGGAACTCCGGGCGGTTAACAACATCAACAAATCAACAATAAAATAACAACAATAGAAAGAAATATAGGGCAAGATGGTGGGATAAGGTAAAAAATGTTCACATTACATTAGATTATATGAAATGCATGCAGTGCATTACAGAGAAACTTGGCCTAGAGCAGGACTGGAGCAAGAGAGGCCCTCTTATCTCATTAATTGGAGTGCCAACATATGGTGAGTAGAGATGGGCACGACTCAAAAAAATGGTGTTTCGTTTGTTGTTTGGTCGTTTAGGGGTCCGTTTCGGTTCGTTTTCGTTTTCATGACATTTTTTGCAAAAAATTTGTTTTTGTTTCATTAGGTAACAAAACAAAAATGAAAATGAAAACGAAAATGAAAAATTGCTGTTTCATTAGCATTCTTTTTAGTTCAATGCAGCCACTGCAACAAAAATGAAAAACACGGCAAATTTGGTTGTTTTGTTTTCATTTTCATTTTGTTTTTTTAAAAAAATTGTTTTGTTTTCGTTGCATAACGAAATGAAAAAACAAAAATGAAAAATCGCTCATTTCTTGCCCATCTCTAATGGTGAGAGTTCCAGTTCAATTTCATCCCCCAAGTTAACCCAGTCAAATGATGTGTACAATTTCTTGGGCAGACGCGACTACTCTGGACTTCAGGGGATTGAATCTCAAAGCCTTTTGGAAGGTGGTGCAGGAGGAGAGCTTTGCCGATACGCAGGGCCACCAGAAAGACAAACAGGTGGGTCCTAGCTCAAACCAAGCCTGAACTTTATCTGGAGGCAAACATATTGACCCTGAGGCGGTCCTACTTTGGGCAGAAAAGAGCATTCCCTGAAAAGGAGCATAATCCTGGGGAAACGTGGAAGGTAGCAAGAAAAGAGGAAGACCAAATATGAGAAGCACTGACTCCCTCAAGGAAGCCATGGGGTCGAGTGTGCAAGAGTTGAGCAGCATTATCGAGGACAGGACATTTTGGAGATTGCTCATTCCTGGGGTTGCATTAGCCAGTGATGGCAAATGTTTTAGAGACCGAGGGCCCACACTGTAATTCAAAACCCACTATTTTTTTCGCAGTGTCAATATGGCACTTTAACCTATATTTATTTATTTATTTATTTATTTATTTATTTATTTATTTATTTATTTATTTATTTTTATACTTCCCGTCTTCCCGAAAGAACTCCAGACGGTTAACAATAAGGGCAAGACAAACCCAATAAAGGAAACCAATACAACAATCAACCCAAAGAGAAAAGAAATAAAAAGATAGAAAGCAAATCGACAAGGTAGTTGAAAAGATCATCGGCAGGATGGCGACACTGTTTTTAAAAAAGTAAATTAAATTAAAGGTCGCCAAATGCCTCCCTGAAAGGCAAGGTGGCTGTGATGGGGCAATGTTGGGTGCCCACAAAAAGGGCTCCAAGTGTCACCTTTGGCACCCGTGCCATAGGTTCACCGACACTGCCATAAGTTGGCAGCTATTTGATCCCACGAAACAACAGCAAAAAGAACCTTGTGGAAGTATTTCACATTTTTCAGCCATCTCACGGTACTTCCCCCTGAACGTCCTATTCCTGCACAGCTGGGTGGTTTTTTTCCCCCCTGCAGAGGGTTCACCTGGAAAAGGAAGGTGAAGCACCAAACTGCACAAGATTGTGACCTGTTTCTGTGCAGAGTGGCATCATTCGGGTGCTAGGATACACCAGACTGGGGGGGGGGTTAAGCTGGGCAAAGATCTTGTTTTGGAGGTGGTGGCCTCCTTTCCAATAGAGAGTAATTCTGGACAGGGTTATGGTCCCCCATAAAGACTGGGTTTGGAAGCTGAGTGTATTCCTGGATCTGACATTTTTGCCTGTCTGAGAGCATGCCTCTTACACTGCTTCTGTATACAGTAATACCTCGGATAACGAATGCCCCAGATAACAATTTTTTCAGATAACGAATTGTTATTTTCAGCCCGCCCCAGCCCCCAGCCCCAGCCAGAGACACTTTCCCCCAAAGCTGGAGCCACCCCTTCAACCAAGCCTTGCAGTAGGGCCCTCCCCGGACCATACTCCCTCCCCATTGATTCTCACTGGTTCCTGGCAGAGGCAGCATAGATGTGGGCTGGGCAAGATGGCGGAGGAGACGGTGGCAGCAGAGGCAGCAAAGGTGGGGGTCGGGGGACATGGGGGAGGAGGAGGAGGCAATGTTTGGTTTTGGCTGCTGCTAGGGTGCTCGGAGGTGGCAGAGACAGAAGTGGCAAAGATTGGGGCTGGGGGATATGGGGGAGGAGGAGGCAATGCATGGCTTTGGCTGCTGCCCGGTTTCCTGGTGGCGGCGGCATCAGAAATACCAAAGCTGAGGGCCGGGAGATATGGCGGTGGCGAAGGAGAAGAGGTGGGGGCCTATGGTGGATGGGGGGAAGGAAGCGCCCATGGTGTGCAGCTTCACTCGGCTTCTCCTGCTGCCCAGGTGCCCAGCAGCGGCAGCGGCAAAGGAGGAGTGGTGGGGGCTGGGTGGAGGATCGTGGGAAGCAATGCCGGTGGCAGTGCTGGGCGAGGAGGGGGAGGAGTGTACTTTGAAAGTGCACTTTCTAAAGAGGTCTCAGGCTTTTTTGGCCTTTTTTCTGTACCTCCAGAACTGATTAAATGGTTTCCCATTCATTTCAATGGGAAACCATGTTTCGGGTAATGACTGTTTCAGATAGCGAATTGCCACGGGGAACGAATTAAATTCATTATCCGAGGTACCACTGTATGTGACAGTATATGTGTATATGACAGTTCATTGGAATATAATTGCAGCTTTGTCAGCTAAACAATTCCTGACCACATCCTCAATTTGCATACCTTTTGGCACGCAGAAGAGAACAGAAAGCACCTTTCTACTTTGCCCACAAAACATGTTTACATCCTATTCTGGATTACTTTTTTTATTTATTAGATGGTTCATGAGGAGGCTGTGCTAAGAAAAATGAGTCCCTCACCTCTCCCATCGCATCTTGCTTTTACCTGCTGGCCCAAATCTTCTCCACATTTTTTCTTTCCATAGAAATTCAAGATGAAGCCACCACAGATTATTATGATAAAAAGCAGCCTCATCAAGCTAAACCGTTGCTGACTGGAACTTGAATGTGTGTGACTTTTTTCTTTTTGCGAAAAATAATTCAGACCATTCCTTCTCATTTTGTCAGCCCAATGTTCATGCCACAAGTAGTTCAAGGAAGATTGAAGTCACTTGAAAATTAAAATCTAGATTCCCAGCTATGGAAAAGCAACTATCTCATTCCCTGGTAGCCAGCTCATGGTTGACTCAGCCTTCCATCTTTCTGAGGTTATTAAACTGAGTATCCAGCTTGCTGCGGGGGCAATGTGTACCCTGCATTATTAAACTGTAAACTGCCCAGAGACTACTTGAAGTGGTATGGGGCGGTATATAAGAACACCTTGCTTTGCTTTTCAATTTAAAACTGCTTCCAGCCACCATTCAGTCAGTTTCATACACTGACTGGAATCTCTATAGACATGGCAAACTCCACAGGTTGAAAGACAGCTAGTTTGTTTGCTACTGGTTTGTTTCCCACCTAAATCACTGACCCACAGTTTGGTGCCTGGCTCCCTCCAGCAGACACCCAATAAGGGGCAGCACCCATCTTCTCCCACCGTTATTTCTGAGTGGGCATCCACTGGAGGGGTGGGACACCAAACCCTGGGGTTAACTGTTTTTCTGAGAAATGAACACTGCCAAACTGCCACAGTAAAAACCAAAGGCTAGTGGGTTTCCTTTTCTGTTGTGCATTTAGGCAATGGAACACTAGCTCTTATAGGTTCATGGGATGCATTGCCTGCAACAGCCTTAATTCGTCAGCTAAAATGGCATGTTGGGATCTGTATTTTTCATAAAGATTGAAGATCCCTGAGGGTCTTGCTCCTCTGGTCAGGACGGTGAGCAACAGATAAAGCTCCGCAATAAATGTTACTGAAAGTCCTCTCAAATTCCTCGAACCTTTGACCAAACAGGATCAAGCAAGTAGACTTTAAAACTGTCTTGTGGGAATGTGAAATAGTTCAAAAGTTCTGGAAAAGGGTTTTTTTTTTTTTTAGAGCTAAGTGACATGATTAAGTTAGATATTGATTGCAATCCAGAGACAGCACTATTATCATTGTTAACTAGTAAAGATTATGATGTTACAACAAAGGAGCTAATAGCAAATCTTATGACAGCTGCTAGATTGATTATAGCAAGAAACTGGAAATCCAAACTAGATCTCAAGATGGATGATTGGTATAACGAACTTTGGGATATAGCCATAAACGATAAATTGTCTTGTAGCCTAAAAGTTAAACGAGGAGAAATGAAAAAAAGATGTTTTTATGACATTTGGGGGAAATTTATAGACTTTGTATTAGTTGAAGGGAAGGGGAAAGAGTCGACAAACACTTCAAGACAGTTCTGGAGAAGAGGACTTTAAGAAGAATACTAGAAAAACAGAAGACGGAGTAACAAGAAGAACTCATGGATGGTCCCGGGGGGTGGGGGTACACTTGGATTGTTAATTGTTATCTGTTATTTTGTTTGTATGTAGTATAAAATTAAATAAAAAAATAGAAAAAAAACCTGTCTGTCGCCTATAGTGAGATCATATGTTGTATTTCTGAGTCCTTCATTTGATGAGTTCTCCAGCCTGAGTCCAGTTTAAAGATGAAGACCTGTAAGAAGGGAGAGTAGGAGCCCTGATGGGGTCCATCAATCATTAGTACATAAACAGTAGATTGAGCAGCATGCATAGAGTCATGTTTCTTTTCTCCCAGAACCGGGACCCTGGGTGACTTACAGTGTAGTTATTCAAAAAGACAGAATCAAATGCAAATTATAAATGTGAAAACAGAAATAAACTCACATTATTAAAATGTAATTTAAACCTAAAACACTTTTAAATATCTTTATCAAAATACTAATAGCAGTTTAACAAAGATGGTTGTGGGAAGAGGAAAAAAAAGAAGACAGTATATCAAGTAAAATCCTCTCATTAGAAGGATGTTAATTGCCAAAGGCCAGCCTGAAGGGAAAGGATTTTGCCTGCTTCTGAGGGGATATCAGGAAGGCGGAGTCCCTTTAGCAACGAGCACCACAGCCTGGGAGAAGGCCCAGAGAAGGCCCTCTGTTCAGTTCAGGGATGGTGGCAGGTGTTTGGGTCTGAGTCCCAAGTCCCAAGTCTTTGGTATCAAGTCAGAGTCCAAGTCTTGCAAGTCTCAAGATGGAGGAGCTGTTGTCTTGATGCAGCTACACTGACTACTCCTCCATTCCAAGACCCCAGTATTAATTCCTATTAAAAACAAACTGTACCACCCTGGGGGAAAAAAAGGAAGGGTGGGTGGGTTCCAAGTCTAGCATTCTGTCTCACACAGTGGCTCACCGTTTCCTTCAGGGGAATCTCAAGCAGATGTCTTCATCTGTTTAGGATTCCCTGAAAATGGCATTGAGAGATATCCTGTCTATCTCTCCAACTCGGAGGTTGTCCTTAGGCATCTAGAATGATAGCCATTGATACCCTTCAAGGAGCTCCGTGGCACAGTGGTTAAATGCCTGCAGTGCAAGTAAAACTGTGCTCACAACCTGGGGTTCAATCCCAGGTAGCAGGCTCATGGTTGACTTAGTCTTCCATCCTCCCAAGGTCGGTAAAATGAGTACCCAGCTTGCTGGGCAGGGGCAATGCATAGCCTGCATACTGTAATTTAAAAAACTGTAAACTGCCCAGAGGCTACTTGAAGTGGTATGGGGTGGTATATAAGCAGAACACTTTGCTTTGCTTTACTTTTGTTCTCCATGAACTTGTCTAATCCTTTCTTAAAGCTGTCAAGGCTGACCACTGTCACCACTTCTTCTGGCAGGGAGTCCCATAGACCAGTGATCCTCTGGGTGAAAAAAATACTTTCTCTTATTTGTTTGAGATCTGGCACCCAAAAGTTCCATGGAGTGTAGGGCTTCCCCATTAAGCAGAGAATGGGTGTATTTCTCTTTAAATGGCAATAATTTTGGAGTCTGAAGAAGTCACGTGTTGGGCTGGACAACCCATAATTTACCTCAAAATATTTTCCCAAACAGAGAGTATCTCCCCTTAAATTTCTATCCACATATAAAAGTTAGAGTCCTCAAACTATATGCCATCCACTGTACTACTTTTTAGTCTGTTCTTCAGTAACACATATTTATTTATTTATTATTTATTTATTTGTTTTATTTCTCTACCAGCCATCTTCCAGCAGAAACTCTGGGCGGTTTACAACAAGTTAAAACAGCAATACAAAACTGGCCGCTCAATCCTTTCCTAGTCTTTGGAGAACAGAGATACAGGGTGGACAACCCTTTTATCCAGACCGTGTGTGTGTGTGTGTGTGTGTGTGTGTGTGTGTGTGTGTGTGTGTGTGTGTGTGTGTGTGTGTGTTGTGTCATTACAGTTGTGACCAAATCTTCATGAGCCCATGTCCATGGAGTTTTCTTGGCAGGATTACTGGAGTGGTTTGCCAGTTCCTACTCCAAATGCCTACAGCCCCTGGTATTCCCTGGTGGTCTCCCATCCAAGTACTAACCAGGGACGACCCTGCTTAGCTTCTGAAATCAGGTGAGATCGGATGTGTTTTACTCAACTGATTTGACCAACGATTGTGTTTTGTGAAGATAGTCTAGGAACAGGGTGATGCTCCAGGGGGAATTTCCAATGCAGCCTGGGGTAAATTGCATTGGAAAGCTGCTTGTAATCTTGCTGAGGTCATAATGCAATTTTTAAATGCCCCATGGAGGGGGGGGGGGAAACGATGCTGAATATAATTAGTGCTGTACAGAGAGATTTGTATCAGCCTGACAGATAACAGCCCAAATTAAGGGCGCTTTCATGTACATTGGTAAGTAGGTCAGATAAGAAGATCTGCTATAACTAACTTTTCCTTTTATAGATGAAAATGAAGATGGAGACCATGGGTGAAGTTTGACTTCTTCATGAGGGGGAGGATGGAGGCCTCCTTGCCAGGGAAACCTCAGGGGTAGAGATGGGCACGACTAGGGAAAATGACATTTTCGAGTTGTCGTGTGTCGGAGGCGGCCTGTGTCGGCTCATTTCATTTATCGCGAAACTTTGCAAAAATTTGTCGTTTCATTTTTCGTTTTTTCGTCTGTCATTAAACTGGTTTGGGGGGTAGTGGGCTCCTGGGGGCACCTCTTTTTGGGGGGTGGGTGCCTCCTATCCTCACCCGCTAGGGAAAGCAGGCTCCTGGAGACCCCTCATACATGGGGGTCTCCTCTCATCACCTGCTGCAAAAGGGCATGCATGCATAGCCATATGGCTATGATTGCATGCCCAGTTGCACGGAGAGACACAGCAGACTGGCAGAGGCACCCCTCTTTTTGGGGTGCCTTCCCTGCATCAGTCAGGCCTCGGGGGCATGGTTTGCATGATGTCACACATGCTGCCGGCCGAGCCAAGCCTGCAGGAGTCACCCAGAGCCACAAGTGGTGGACTGGCAGACTCTCTGCACCCACTGTGTCTCACTAAGAAGGGAATTGTACTTGCTATAGTGCAATGCAAGTACAGATCTGGCTTAGGGTTAGGGTTAGCACAAGGGCTAGGGTTAGGCTAGTTACGGGTGAGGTTAGGGTGAGTATTGGGGTGCACCTCTGGGGGCCTCTCTGACCCACTTAGAAGGACAGTGTACTGGCGTATGGGTTAGGGTTAGGGTTAGGGTTCGGGTTCGGGCTACGGTTAGTGGGCTTTTTATGCCCAGTTGGCACATTCCAGAAGTCTCTGTGGTCAACCTGGCCAAGTGGCCATGCGATTGGTGGAATGGCTCCAAAAATTTGCATGGTCACTCCCATGGCCCGCCCATCATTGCACAGGTGTAAAAAAAATAAATAAAATAAAATAAAATAAAACCAATGGAGAGAGGAAAGAGGAGACATTTTGTTGCAAGAAAAACCCACTGCTACTGTAAAAATTCTGGCAGTTTTAAAATAGCAATTTTTGCATGTTTCTGTGTGGTGCTTGTGTGTTTTTGGACCATGATTTCAAAAAAAAAAAAAATTGCGGTCGCTGCCCCATTTTTGATCCCCCGCCCGCACCGCATGGCATTGGCGACTTGAGTCCGGCTGCCCAGGACAGGAGAGGGGGGGAGGCCGGGACCCCCCCCAGAAACCACCCCTCTGGTAGGTGCACTCTGCACTGCAGGCATATTTTCGCCTGCTTTTTGGCCCAGGAATGGGGGGGGAGTTTAAAACTTTTTTCTGTGCCGCTTCGCTTGAATTGCGGCGGCCGGTGGCGAGTCCGGTGCTTTGCGGCGACTACGACGAGGATTTCCCCCACCACCAGAGCAGCCCAGGACAGGAGGGGGGGTCAACCACCCCTCTGGTGGGTGCCCTGAGCCCTCACTCAGGCAGGCATATTTCCGCCTGCTTTTTGGCCGGGAATCGGGTTTTTTTTTACCTTTTAAAAACTTTTTTTCTGTGCTGCTTGGCATCGCGGGATTGCCGCGATGCCAGGAATGACCACAACAGATCAGACCCAATTATTCTTTAGTCGGTTCGAGTTCGAGTTCTGGCAGAGTAATTCCCGTTACCGTTTCCGTTCTGTAACGAAACAAGGAACAGAAACGGAAACGGGAATTCTGCCAAGTCGTGCCCATCTCTACTCAGGGGTATGGAGCTGGACCTTTGATGTTCTTAGGACTATATTTGGGGATGTGCTTGAGTAGCTTCAGGAATGGAGCATGGGGTAACTCTTGTTTTTTTTACCACAGCAACCTTCCAAACTATCCTTGACCCTTAAAAAAATCCCCAGTCATTCCTTCCATCTGCATTGCTTCTAGAAAAATCATACCTTCATTGTATTTCTTTATTTAAAAAATGTTTATCCCACCTTTATTTATTTATTTATTTATTTATTTATTTATTTATTTATTTATTTATTTATTTATTTATTTATTTATTTATTATATTTTACTTTTATACCACCCATCTAGCCCTAGGGCTACTCTGGGTGGTTTACAACATAAAATCTCAACAATAACAAGAGAGTTAAATAACGAAAATACAAGCAACATAATACTGTGTAACAAATTATAACCAAATAAATCAACAAAAATAAAATAAAATAAAATAAAAATAAAATAAAATAAAAATAAAATAAAATTATTAATCAAACATATATATTTGAGCCAGTCCACCAGTAAAGTACTTTATCTCCTTAAGAAGGTCTGAAGGCAGCTGACATTAAGAAAATATTAAAAACTGAAAAAAACAGTAAGTGCACTAAAAGAAAAGCAACACTGAAACAGCATTCAAAAGACGAAGGCACAGCCATGCATTTAAATTACCTCAGTTCTTTTTAAAACCAGCCAGTCAGGAAAGGAAATGGATGGTCGTGTTCTGCTGTTTTAAAATCTGCTTTTAGCATTGATTTTATTTACTGTTTTTAATAATGATAACAACTTTTGAACAATAGTGCTGGAAGGGTCTCTATGGATCATTGAGTTCAACCCCTGTCAAGGAGGCAGAATGGTGGACTTTACTCCCAACCTCTGGCTCCATCAAGGAGATGTAAGCCAAGTAATGCTTGATTGATTGTTTTTAAAATATTTGAATACTGAATGTTTTTTTAATTTTAAATATTATTTTTTGGTTTTGCAAGCTGCCATAGGTCCTTTTAAACAGAAATTCACAGTAAAAAAAGGAAGGAACGAAGGAACGAACGAATGAGCAAGCAAACAAACAAACAAACAAATGAATGAACAAATGAACAAATGAATGAATGAATGAACAAACAAACAAACAAACAAACAAAGAAGTGAAAGGACTTTGCAAGCTTCCTCAGGTCCTTTAAAGAGAAATTCACAGTAAAAAAAGGAAGGAAGGAAAGAAGGAAGCAGTGAAGGAACAAACCAATGAATGAGTGAGCAAACAAACAAACAAATGGATGGATGGATGGACGGACGGACAGATGAAGAAAGGAAAGGACTTTCCCTCCTTTACTGAAGGACAGTAAAGATAGGGCCAATCTGGCCTCCTGTGGGAGGGAGTTCCAAAGTCTGGGAGCAGCAGCAGAGAAGGTCATATATAATGTCTCTTGAACTCATAAAAGGAGATGGGGTCCTTGAGACAGCTTGAGCCCAAGGCCTTTAGAACTTTATAGGTCAGAACCAGCACTTTGATTTGAGCTCAGAAATGAATTAGCAGCCAGCGGAGCAGTTTCCTTGATGCCTCTGCATTGACTATTCCCCTGTTTCTACATTCTATATCCTCACAACACTAGTAACTTTTCTTCCCCCACCCACACAATACTGCCAGCTCGTTCTGCAGTGACACCACAGGAAAAGAAGCGCTCAGAGTGAAAACCAACAATAAAGGAATCGAAGGAGATGTTTTTCACTTTAAAAATAGCACACAAAAAAAGAAGGGCTCTGTTTCGGGTGCTGCAATGGAGTGTGTGTGTTGGGGATGAGGTGTGGAGAGCATTTTGAGACACTAGCATGAGTACTTCTGGCCAGGTCCAATATAAATCACAAAAGTGCTGCCCGAAAATCAGGAAATTTAAAACCGTGGTGTAGCTTCTCTGCTTTTTGCCTTCTGGTGTGTTAGGGACAAACTGGCCAAACATAAAACTCAGTCAAATGAAAGGAACCACATGACTCATTTTCCAAGGAATGCAATTTGATTTCAAGTTCAGCTACCCAGAATAAAGCCAGCCTATAACATTCCCCCTCCTACTTCAATATTTATAGTCTGTTTCCCCCCAGAAATATCTATAATACTACATGTTCAAGATAAGCACATGAAAACCACAAGGAAACAACATGGATGATAATACCAACCAAGTGTGATAAATGAAAAACCATCTTTTTATGTACTTCCTGTAATATGCAGGGAGTACATCAAAACCTGAAGGATAAAAATTCAGAAATGGCAACTGAAATTAATGCTTGCCTTTTTACAACCTCACATGCTGTCTGCAGTTCATTTTACAGGGAATAACCTTTCTGTGCTTCAGGGTTGGGGGAATGTTAATCTATCCAGCACTAACCACTCATTCCTTCCCAGCTCTAAATTCAAAGACAACTTGAGAACTGTCCTACAGATTACTGATCTTGGCAACACCTAATTTCAAAATAAGTTTAAAGCAGAGATGGACATAAATTTAAAACCAATTTGCAAAATTCATTCAAACATCACCAATTTTTGTTATTTCATATTTGCATGAATTGATAAAGCCTGATAAACATGAACTGATGAATGTTCAGCGATTTTTCATTTGTTGATGAGTCAGGCTATAAAATAGCTCTCAAGGCATGTAAAGTCACTAAACATACAAAGAAGCTTCCTCTGACTCTCTTCTGCAGTCCCTCCACGTTTGGTGAAGATCAGGGTTTCACCAAGCCAGTTGCTAAAGGACAAATTCCTAGGGACCCCCACGTTGTAGGGGTATAATTCAGATGTCTGAACCTCTGAAGTCAACCTCTGATGGACTGTAGAGGAGTGTTAGGGGAAGCATCTCTGGAACTTTGGTGACTCTGGTGCCTGGGGGAATACTTTTCTGGGGGATTCTGTGGGGCTACATAACTCAGACATCTAGAACCCAAATTTCAGCAAACTTGCAGGGCTTGTAAAGGAGATTCAGGGTAAACTTCCCTACAAGTTTGGTATATCTAAGTGCCTTGGCTCCATTTTATATGGTTTTAAATTAAAAATGAATTGATTCATTAAAATTCTTAAATTTTAAATTAAAAGTTCTTAAATTTGTCATTTTTTACAAATCACAAATAAAAAAGATTCACCATTTTTTTCTAATTTGTGCTCAAATTTAGTATAAATCTAAGTGTTTTGGAAGAATATGCTGGAGTGTTTGTTTGCAACTTCACATTCTATCTGTATTTTGTGTAACTGGGAGACACTTTTCTGGGCTGAGGTGATTGTACATCTATCCAGCACTAACCAATCATTCCTTCCAAACTTTGAATTCAAAGAGAGCACCGCCTGTTTTCTGAGTGTTCTGTTCCCTCTTGTTACTCAATTGATGGCAGTTTTGTTTGCTGTTGAACAGTTTATATGGTTGCTAAGAATGTGTGCAGTAATGAAGGCAGCATACACAATACTGTAATTTCAAGCTGCTGTAAGTAAAGAAATAATTTTTATTCTTTCTCTTACAAATTTCACAAAGTGAAATTTCTCTTACAAATTTCTCATAAGCGTCAGTTATGAGAAAGGGGTGGACTATCTGGGAAACTTTTAGCTTTTCTCCTCTTTGGGTCTCTGTACTTCTACTGCATATAGGACCAGGACCTTGGGGCTCATGTAGACTGTTTAGTAGAACTGATCCTTCTCAAATGAGCAACCTCTAAAGTTCATGCAACAGGTTATGATCCTAGGGTTGTGTGGCTTCAGTACAAACCCTGGCAGTTGCATTTTGACCCAAACTGAGTCTCCAAGCTCATTCTGGTAGTCTAATTGGTAGGCTAGGAAACTGATGCTTCAAGTTCCAGGGGACAGCTGTAGACATACTCTCTGAGGGCGTTTATACACGACCCCTAAGCTCCGCTGCAAATGGCTGCAAGCTCCGGAGCTTAAAAATGTTTCCCCACCAGCTCCGGAGTTTGCAGACAATTAAGTGCGACCCCACCCACCTAAGCGCGACCCCAGCGCACTTTTCTTGTACCTGCTTGAGGAGGGTGAAAATCACCAGGTCCGGATTTAATCTGGTCAGTGCGGGGCTCTCCTGGCTTCTGGGTTTTTTTTTTTGCCTCCCGCCCCTTTAAGAGAAGGGGTGGGAGGGAAAACAAACAAACAAAGAGAAGGAATCAGCACAACGGAGCTACGGCAGCTTCTCTGAGGTGAGTCTGCATTTTCCTCCCCCCACTTTCTTCCTCCCTCCCCTCAGCAGACAGGTGTGGAGTGGTGGGGAGGAAGGAAGAACAACGAACCCCTAAGATCTCTGGTCCGAATTTAAGTGGCCAGCGGATCTTAGGGGTCGTGTGAAAAGGCCCTTAGTTAAGCTGTTTTGAAATCTTGGCCTGATGAAACACTGGAGAGAGTTTCCTACACTAGGATGGCATGCTGTGTGGTTTTGATGCACTGAATGGTATGAATATAAAAGCATGTATAAGGAAATGGTACAATTCAATAGGTCCTAAAAATACTGGGGCCCCTCAAAACAGATCCCACTTGATGGCTGGTTTGCTGTAATTTAACGCACAGGCTCCACTTCAATGGGTGCTTTCACCTTTCCCACGAAACTGCCTGCCTGACATACAGAGATCCTTGGGTGACCCAGTGAACAAGATATAAAAATACTTTCTATGATCAACATGAGGGCAAATTCTCGGCAGGACCCCGCTCCTAAATCAAAGCCATCCAGAAGGAGAGAAAGGCCAGCGTTTGGATGATTTATATGTGCGTTGAACTGATTTTTCAGTATAACTTCTAAGGCCACGAACCACGACTTTGGATTTGGAACGAGTCAGCTGAGAAAGGGGCTTTAGGGTAGTAATCAAGCTCTGGAATTCATCACTGCATACTTAGTCCTCAGCCCAGTCTTCAGTCCTTCAAGGAGCTTGTTTTCCTTCTCTGGTGACACAGAGCTGAATGTGAAGGCCAAGTCCTGGGCCAAAGCCAATGGAATGGGGTTCAACAGAGGGAAATATAGGGTGGTGCATCTAGGTAAAAAGAATGAATTGCACAGATATAGGATGGGAGACACCTGGCTGGAAAATAGATACCTGTGAAATGGATCTAGGAGTCTCGGTGGACCACAAATTGAACATGAGTCAGCAGTGTGATGTGGCGGCCAAGAAAGCCAATGTGATTCTTGGTTGCATCAACAGAACCATAGTATCTAGATCAATGGAGGTGATAGTACCACTCTATTCTAGACATGGGCACGACTTGGCGAAATTCTCGTTTCCATTTCCGTTTCTCATTTCCATTACGTAACGGAAACGGTAACGACAATTACTCTGCCAGAACTCGAACTCGAACTGACTAGAGAAAAATTGGGTCTGATTTGTTGTTGTCATTCCTGGCATCGCAGCGATCGCACGATGCCAAGCGGCACAGAAAAAAGTTTTAAAAGTTAAAAAGAACCCCGATTCCTGGCCAAAAATGAGGTGAAAATATGCCTGCCTGTGAGGGCACCTACCAGAGGGGTGGTTTCTGGGGGTCCCCGCCCTCCCCTCTCCTCTCCTGGGCTGCACAAAGTGCGCATCCTCGTTGAGTCGCAACTCGTCAAGCGGCGCGGCACAGAAAAAAAGTTTTAAAAATAAAAAAACCCCTCGATTCCCGGCCAAAAAAGCAGGCGAAAATATGCCTGCCTCAGTGAGGGCACCTACCAGAAGGGTGGTTTCTGGGGGTTTCCCCAGCCTCCCCCTCTCCTCTCCTGGGCTGCGCATCCTCGTCGTCTCGCCAAGTCGCGCCATGCCATGCGGTGCGGGCTGGGGATCCAAAATGGGGCGACCACAATATTTATTTTGAAATCGCGTGGTCCAAAAACACACCAAAGCACCACAGAAACATGCGAAAATAGCTATTTTAAAACTGCCTGAATTTTTTCAGTAGCAGCAGTGGGTTTTTCTTGCAAAAAAAGTCTCCATTGATGTTATTTTATTTTATTTTTATTTTTACTTTTTAACACCTGCGCAATGATGCGCTGGCCATGGGAGTGGACCATGCAAATTTTTGGAGCCATTCCACCAATTGCATGGCCACTTGGCCAGGTTTTGACCGAGACTTCTGGGATGTGCCAGTCGGGCATAAAAAGCCACTAACCCTAGCCCGAACCCGAACCCGAACCCTAACCCTAACCCATACGCCAGTACACGGTCCTTCTTAGTGGGTCAGAGAGGCACCCAGAGGTGCACCCCAGTAACTCACCCTAACCTTACCAGTAACCCTAAGCCTAGCCCTTGTGCTAACCCCTAACCCCAAGCCAGATCTGTGTACTCGCATTGCACTACAGCAAGTACACTTCCCTTCTTAGTGAGTCACATCGGGCGCCCGTAGGGGTCCTCTCTCACTTCTTTCCCCAGCCCAAGTGCAGGCAGTGAGTCACAGAGGCACCCAAAAGAGAGGTGCCTCTGCCTGCTGTAACTGCAACTTAATGGTATGCATATCCAATTGGCTATGCATGCCATTTTGTAGAAGGGGCCAGAGGAGGCACCCACCCCAGAGAGGTGCCTCCAGGTAGCCCGCTCAATTTTCATGGCAGGCCAGAGGAGGCACCCACCCCAGAGACATAATTTTTCCTCCAGGAGCTGCCCCCTAAAACCAAACTACTAACGACAGATGAAAAAATTTTGAACGGGTCCAGAGGACGAAAGATGATTGAGGGTCTGGAAAAATTTTTGAGAAAATTTTACCCTTAAAAAAGAAGGCTGAGAGGGGATATGATAGCGTTTGAGGGGATTTAAAATAAAACAGCTATAATGCCGAAAACAATAGTAAGGCCCCACCTGACAACAATTCTGGTCAATCTCAAGAAAGACGTGGAACTTTTTCCTGGTCACCTCCCTGCCCATCTGTACTCTATATTCTGCTCTGGGATCAGACCCTCCCTCTCTCAAAATACCAGAACTAGTACTTTTGTCTGGGAGTTTTGTGCAAAAGCTCAATTTTTTTTCAAGGATGTTGACAATTTTGAACTCCCTCCACAGGAGAGGATGGCATCTGGACAAGATGATTGAGGGTCTGGAAAACCATGATGAAATTTCTTAAACCAGGAGCGGGCCAGATTCAGGGAGCCAGGAATGTTTACCCTTACAAAAAGAAGGCTGAGAGGGGATATGATAGCTATGTTTAGATATTTGAAAGGATGTCACATTGAAGAAGGGACTGGTTTGTTTTCCATGGCTTCAGAGACTAGGATGTGGGGCAATGGTCTTAAACTACAGGAAAAGAGATTCAGTTTAAACATTAGGAAGAATTTCATGACATTTAGAGCTGTTTGGCAATGGAATATGCTGCCATGGAGGGTGGTGGAGTCTACTTCTTTGGGGGTTTTTAAGCAGAGGCTGGATGGCCATCTGTCGGGAGCCCTGTGATGGGGGTTCCTGCATGGCAGGGGGTTGGACTGGATGGCCCTTGAGGTCTCTTCCAACTCTTTGATTCTATGATTGTTTGAGTCTTCTTTACTATCTAGGTTTATCCTGTATTGCTAAAGCTAGCCTGCTGTCCTGAGTTAATATAATGGCTGTAATCCTTTTGAGTAACTACTTGGGCTGGAAGAGTGATAATTCCATCAGCCCACACCATTACTCTGAATGGCACTGCATTGAACTGAACAGAATTGAAAGCATTTTGTCCTGTTCCCCTAGGATCTGTGGCTCCCTAAGGATTGACTTTGGGATGTCTTTGGAATCCACTAGACAGAGTGGATAGGGGTGGCCTTTGATATAGGTAAAATGCTGGCAAGCTGGACAAACCCTCTGATTTGGCACAAGGCAGGTCTCTATGCTTCATCCGTGTTGGACACAACTTTTAAGTCTGTGGAGACAATCTTCAGTTCATCTGAAAACAGCTTCACTATCATTTTTTTTAAAAAAAGAATTTGGGTTTTTGCTGTAGCACTCCTGAAGATTGTGTTTAGACTACTGGTCAGCTACCCAGAGTGATCCATTGCATCTTCTAAGTTTAAGACTTAATTAATCTAGCCCAAGGGAGATATGGACCTCAGAGACCAAATACAGCCTACACACCAACACAATTGTTCACATCAGTGTAGATCATCCCTAGCTTTTTCAAAAAAGACTTGAAACATAATGAAAAAATAAATGTATAGTTGTATATACTGAGCACAGATGGTCCTTCAGAACTACATATCTTGAGTTCCCCAGATGCTCTTGGATCACAACTTTCAGAAATCCTGGCCCACAGAATAGTGATGAAGGTTTCTGAACATCTGGGGACCCAATGCTTGAGGACAACCTGGTCTAGAGAATGCAAAGCTCTCTGTTTCCACATCTTCTCTATTGTCTCACAGTGAATTCCATGGAAGATACAAGTTCACTGACTCATCAGGTGCTTCTTACTGGTGAAAGACAATTAGTATCTGTTGAGATATCACATCCCCATTCATGGAAGCAGACAGGCAGGACACAGGGAAGTGTAATCCATGATCCTTTCTCTGGAGGTATCTTGGACAGTGGTTCTCAGCCTGTGGGTCCCCAGATGCTCCTGGACTTCAACACCCAGAAGTCTTCATCACCAGATGAGCTGGCCAGGATTTTTGGGAGTTGCAGTCCAGGAACATGTGGAGACCCACAGGTTGAGAACCACTGGGCTAGCACAAATGGAGGACAGTTTTGCCCAGAGTGTATATGGAACATACAGTACATTTATTTTGACAGGTGGGCCTCTGGGTAAATAAGGCAGATGAGCTGATTTTGTTGGTGGGGTGAGAGCAGGACACTTTAATTTTGTGTCTCTCTTTTAATGGCTTATGAACTTATTTTCTTCAACATGGACACAACCTCTTGTTTAGGATGTCATTCCCTTCAAGGCCACAGTTCGGAGCCGTTCACATAATCTACATTCGGGCATGGCTCTTTCCATTGAGGGAATCTACAGGCTTGGTTCATTTGGAGTGACTTTAATGTTTCCGATAAGCAAAGTTTACAGAGGAGCTGTGTAATAGACACATCACATTTTTCTTATCTATCAAGCCCTTTATTCCTGAATCCTGACCCATTAGAATCATTTCGCAGCTAGCAAGAGGTAAATTTTATCTCTTCTTCCTCCCTCTTTCTTTTTTATTTCTTTATTTATCTGAACACCTTCCTGGGATTATTCATCTTTTTCCCCCAATTTGATTTTTCACCACCCCTAAAATATATATCAAAGTGGGTCCAATTAATTTCTCACTCCCAATGATCTAAAAAGGAAATACAAAAAAACAAAAATAACATATCAAAGGATGATTTGAAAATATGTATACATTTACCTGATAAAAGTAGTTGAAGTTTACTGAAGCTGGAGGGGAAATAGTGACACCCATTCTCCTCCCCCACCCTGCAGCCTATAAAAGTCATACTGTAGTGCCATCTAGTGTGCTAAAACCCAAGAAGTGTTGTGACTGTTTCCTGGGTAAATATACAGTATATTATTAGTTATGTTCTACTTAGAGCACACCTCTCCCTTGAATTGCACAGGTCTGGACAGCACAGTTTTGATGTCAGATGGATTTCCACCAATAAATAAATAGATATTCCAATAAATAAATAAAAATGAATAAATATTCAATAAATAGCACTAAGTATATTGACAGTCAGCAAGCCCAGAAAGGTCCTTCCAGGTCCCTGAAACCAGAGTCAGCATGCAAGGTTGTAAACACTACACCATGTTCTGGGAGTTATAGTCCCCAGACATTTGCCACTTAGGGCGGTTATACACGACCCCTAAACTCCGGGGCAAATGGCTCCCAGCTCCGGAGATTAAAAATGTTTACCCACCAGCTCCGGACGGAGTTAACAGGAAATTAAGTGTGACCCCGCCCACTTTAGCGCATCCCAGCGCAGCTTTCAGGTACCTGCTTTTTGGAAGTGAAAAATATTTGATCCGGTGTAAGGATAATGAGTGCGGGGCTCTCCTGGTTCTGTTTGTTGTTTTTCTGCCCCCTGCCCCTTTAAGAGATCTGAATGCTGCCGGGAACAGAATGGAGGTAAGCCGGCATTCTTTTCTTTCTTTTTTCTCCCTCCCTCATGCAGCCAGCAACCAGGAAGTGCGGAGGGGGGTGGGGACAGAGGAAGAGCGACGAACCCCTAAGATCTCTGGTCCGAATTTAAGTGGCCAGCGGATCTTAGGGGTCATGTAAAAAGGCCCTTAGACTCGGTGTTTCCCACCTGTAAAATGGGAGTATTAAGAAGTTTCCTTTGACCAGGCCCATTTAAGGGTCATAGGTAGCCCTTGACCACTGAGGTGGCAAGTGTGAAAGCACCGATGTAGTTAATTCAGCCATAGATATGCTTGATTTGAAATTGTATGAGGGGCAGTGAGTTTGGGGAGTTTGGGGATTAAGTGTCACCAGCATGCTGATGACACTCAACTTTACCTCTGGTCACCTCTGGATTCCAAGGAAGCTATTTGGACTTTAAGTAATGAACTGGATGAGGAGGAACAAACTGAAACTAAACCCAGACAAGACAGAGATGCTTCTGGTCAGTCAAAAGGGAGAACAAGGGATAGGGATGCAACCTGTTCTAGAATGGATTACCCCCCCATTGAAAAAAAAAAGAGGTGCATAGCTTGGGGGTGCTCCTGGACTCATCCTGGATGCCCAGGTCAAAAGCTGTGGCCAGGAGTGCATTTGCACAACTAAAACTAGTGTACCAGTTATGCCTGTTTCTTGAGAAACCTGCTTTGGCCACTGTGACATATGCCCTAGTGACACCCGGGCTGGACTACTGTAATGGGCTCTATGTGGGGCTACTGAGGGAAAGTCTCAGAAAACTTCAATGGGTCCAAAATGCAGCAACCAGAATGCTGACTGGGCCAGGGTTCAGAGATCACATCACACCTCTACTTAAAGCAGCTCCACTGGCTACCAATCAGCTATCGGGCTCAATTCCAAGTGCTGGTTTTAACCTACAAAGCAATAAATGACCTGGGTTCAAGCTACCCCAAAGAGCAAATCTTGTGATATGAACTGGATTGGGTGCTAAGATAATCAGGAGAGGCCTATCTCTCCATCCTGCCACCTTCATAGGTGCACCCCAAAATAACACATGAAAGGGCCTTCTCTGTTGCTGTTCCCAGACTTTGGAACTCCCTCCCACTGGAGGCCAGGACTGCCCTGTCTCTGCTATCTTTCCGGAAGCAGGCAAAGACCTTCCTCTTCAGGCGAGCTTTCTCTGAATGAGGGACTATCTACTATGTGACTTTTAAATGGATTACCATGCATGATTGCATTGACTGATCTCATAAGAACATCAGTGTTTTCCATGTTAGTTTCCACCCCTTATAATGGAGATTTTTCCCCCTTTTTGCATGCTCTTTGTAGCTTTAATGTTACCTTTTAATGTTCTAAGACAGTGGTGGCGAACCTTCGGCACTCCAGGTGTTTTGGACTACAACTCCCACAGTACTTTGTCATTTGCAATCTAGGCTTGGAATTGTGGGAGTTGTGGTCCAAAACATCTGGAGTGCTGAAGGTTTGCCACCACTGTTCCAAGATGTCTCTCCTAATTCCCTGCTGTTAAATTGAATATGTCTGAAATGTTCTGAGCTGCATATTTTCCCTTTGGGTCCTTTTCAGAGGAGAAAAGTGGGGTAAAATATTCAAAATGAATGAATGAATGAATGAATAAATAAATAAATAAATAAATAAATAAATTGCTGGGGAGCAGAAGATAATTTAACGAGCATCTTCCCCAGTTTTGCATTTAATCACATCTTGTTTTAGTAGACTTTGCAGTTTTAGTAAAAATACGTCTATTCCATAAGCACAAAGTCTACTTATAATCACACTTCTAGCATAAGTATCGCATATATTACAGGGCCCTTTTAAGATGGTGGCTAAGATGAACTGCCTCCAGTGCGTGTCTGGGGTGGCCATCTCTGCTCTTTTCCAAATAAAGAAACGAGTCAGTGACATCTTCCCAACCCCATGGACCCCATCAGTCTCTGAAGCTTAAACCTTCGAATCAGGGAACATTTCCATCTGATGTCAACTTTGGCATTCCCGAGATCTAAAAAAGGGTTTTAATCCCCGCTATTTCAGTTCCGCTTAATTGCCTTACGCTTCAGCTTCATCCCCAAAACAATTCATCTTTGCCCCCCTTGATTCGGCAATAACTGTTATCCTCGTTGGCAGAAAGGAAGGAGGGAACGGGGAAAATCCCTGAGCAATGTTGGACGGAGGGAATGACATTGCCACACGATGTTCAAAGGGTAGAAGGCTTTGAAGAAAGCCAAGATGATGTTATATTATGGGTAGTTTATAAAGTTGTTCTTGAAAGATATATTTCTTTTAATCAAAGGAACATCTCAGTTCTCCTCAATCTTGCTATCCCTTTTGGGGAAGGCAGAATTATTAAACTAATCCTCCTGATAATATTTGGGTGATTGGAAGCTTAGCACAAAAGTGTCAGGAAACCCTGTCATTGGGAGCCATCTTAAAGGCTAGTTAACAGTGCAATCCTATATATCTACATGGAAGTAAGAACATGGAGTTCATTGAGACGTAAGCAGGAACAGGCAAGCTTCAGCAACAGTCACTTCCATCATCCACAACTGCCTCCAACACTAGTAGGGCCATATGTCTTCATTTCCCCCACTTCTGTGGCTGCCATAATTGTCGTTCTTCATTCTGATTCGTCAGCAGTGTACTATCCTGACATCATAGCCCAGGAGCAAGGCTGCTCCCATACACATATGACTAGACGTGGGTGTTTCGTTTCGGAAGGGGACTGGTTCTAAAATGAAACCCACCAGCACAGCTGATGCTCGGAATGCAGTCGCACCCTCCGGAACAAAATCAACCACTGTCTTACCTTGCTTTATGTTGCGCTGGGTGAAATTCCAACCAGAGAGCAGCCTCTGATGCCTCATCTTTCTGTCTTCCTGGCACTGGCCAATCGGACAGGGAGGTGGGATGATTCATGTCCTTAAACAGCCCCACAGACAGTGCAGGGGTGTAGTGTGGGGAGGGCAAGGGGGCAGGGCACCCCAGGCACAGCTCTTAGGGGGTGCCAAATCACCTGCTACCCCCCCCCCCCCACCATCTCCAAGTCTGGCTGCAGGCAGGCAGGTGTGCAAGAGCAGTGGCTGTGTCTTCATTGCCACATGCAGGAAGGAGGGCGACCAGGATGGTTGAGGGTCTGGAGGAAATGTCTTATTATGAGGAATGGCTTAGGGAACTGGGAATCTTTAGCCTCTCTAAAAGAAGGCTGGGGGGGATAAGATAGCTATGTTTAAATATTTGAAATGATGTCATATTGAAGAGGGAACAGGTTTGTTTTCCATGGCTTCAGAGACTAGGACTCGGGGCAATGGTTTCAAACTACAGGAAAAGAGACTCAATTTGAACATTAGGAAGAACTTCATGAAGGTTAGAGCTGTTTGGTAGTGGAATATGCTGCCACAAAGGGTGGTGGAGTCTCCTTCTTTGGAGTTTTTTAAGCAGAGGCTGGATGGCCATCTGTCATTGTGATGGGGGTTCCCTGCATGTCAGGGGGTTGGACAGGATGGCCCTTGAGGTCTCTTCCAACTCTATGATTCTATGATTCTATGAAAGGTAAGGCGCCCATGCGCCCCACACCTGCAGAATTGCTGGGTGGATGGGATGGAGTTGGGGAGGGCCGGAGGGGCGCAAAAAACAAATTTGGCCCCAGGCACCCCAAAAACTTGCTACGCTGCTGAGGCAGTGGTTGATTTTATTCCAGAGGGTGGGACTGCATTCTGAGAACCAGCTGTGCTGGTGTGTTTCATTTAGGAACCAGTCCCCTTCTGAAACAAAATACCCATGTCTACCTGTGACTAATTGGAATGAAGGGAAGACAGGTATTTGCAAATACTGGGCCTTGCCAGGTTTTTGACTGACACTTCTGGATGTCTCAGAGGGCATAAAAAGCTGAGGCACCTTCCAGAAATCACAGTTGGGTGTATGGATGTGGTTGAGGGAGGAGGGCTGGCTGCTGGTGCTGGTGTGATCTGATCGAGATTGAGGAAGGAGGCTGGAGGCTTTAGGATTTAAGTTAGGCAGGCAGGGAGGGAATTGAATTTAGAAAATAATTTCTTTGGTTCTCTGCAGCTTTGTCTGCTGAAGGGAATAGCTGTTTATTCTTTATTTCTTCTCTGGCAGTTTGTGAGGATTTTTTTCTGATATTGGATAAAGGGGGTGGTTCGACTGGGAGTGGGAGGTGTGGATTTATTTTAAAAATATATTATAAACTACCATTTATTTTCTATTTTCCCAAATTCAATTTGCTTGCACACACACACACATTTAGGGTGCAAGCCAAGAACAGAACCTCTATCCTAAGTGATATCCTAACTGCCCACTTGCCCGTCCGCCCGCGGCGCCACCTGCCTGTGGCCCATGCCGCCGCTCGCCCACTCGCCCACCCGCGGCCGCCGCCCGCCCGCCCGCCCGCCTGCGCCTCCCCACTGCTGCTGTTGCTGCCCGCCCATGGCCCCCCACCACCGCCGCCCACCCGCACCTCCCCGCTGCCCGCCCGCCTCCGCCCCACCCACCACCTAGGGTGCAAAAACACCTAGCACTGGCCCTGATTTCAGGACGCCCCTATGCTCTGGGGGAAGTCAAATCACGCTAAATCACGGTGGAAATGACAAATGACAAACGAAACGACAGAATGACAAATGGAAACGACCCGAAACGGACCCGTTCTGACAAACAAAAACTCAAAACATCAATTTTTCTGGTCGTGCCCATGTCTAATCTAATCGCAATATTTGTAGAAAAATTGCCAATGCGTCAAAAATTCATTGCTTCTTGTTCATGCAAAGTGACGACCTCCAATGAATATGAAGCATTGAATTTTTACCCTTTTTGATTCATTAGTTTGTTAGCCCCCTTTTGGGTCTTTTTGGGGGTCCTTGCCATCTGCAGACTCTGTCGCTTCCCAGGAGCCTCTTTGGGGGTACATACCTTGGTCATCCAAAACTGAAACAACTATCTGTCAGATCTTCTTGAATTTGGGTTCCTGCATTGAGTAGGGAGTTGGATTTGAATTATTATATGTTCAGCTACTAGTTAAAGAATTGCAACTGTTGCCTCTGAACATGGTAGCTGTAATTAGGGGGAAAGGATGGAAACAAAACTGCTGGAGCCACTACATGGGTTATAAAGGAAAGTTCCTGAGTCAACCGATGAGCAGCCATTGCTACCCAACACCCCTTTTAAAAATGTGGAACTTTTTAATTTCCTTTTCCCCACCTGTTTGAATGGCCTTTGGGGACGGTAGCTCTGATGCAGATCCTTTAGGATATAGGGCCTGTGAATTCATTTAATATCTGGGAGCTGTCATGTGTGCATGATAAGCAGAGGAGAAAAGTCTGGTTTATCAGCTGCTTTCCTTCACAGAGAATATTGTTGGAACTCGGCACGGGACAATACATTCACAGTGACAACCATGTTTGATCATGATTTGCATTTCTGCATGGCTTTTTCACCGCTTACAATTCACACCAGCAGTCAACTAGAGTCCCCATCACGGCCTCTGTAAGCCTCAAACAAAGAGGCTATTTTTACTGTGTCAAGCTGACTTTTTCTTTCTCTCATAGACAAACTATGCCCAACCTCCAATCTGCCATTCTAGCAGGATGACTATATTTCTCATCGGGTTGGGAGGGCAGGGGATCGGGGGGGAGAGGCAGACACACGAACGACCCTTGTTTTACATAAAGCAACCCTTTGAAGTATCAGTAAGTTGACAAAGTAGAGAACAGTAGTCATGCTTTGTAGTTAGTCACACAATGCTGCCCTTTGATACAGGATCCTTAAGAGGGATGTGGGTGGGGATCTGTCATAAAGTTCTACTAAGACGGTTACTTCACGTCCATTCTCATCCCAGGAGGAAGTTCATTGCATGTTGATGTCGGTTGTGGTCACATGGTCTTCTTGCGGTTCTGTCCCTGTTCCCCTGTACGCACGGGCGTGATGGATGATACCGGCATGACTGTTTCCGCACATCCTCGTTCCATGATGAGATGTGAAATTCCATGCCTTTGTCCTGACTCCATAGGGAATGTACTTTGTTGCTGACTCCATAGGGAATGTACTGGTGAATGGCACTTCACACTCCTGCCACTAGATGGAGAATGGCATGTTGTGTGACAAGCATTACCTCACGGCCACTCGTCTTGGAATGAGAAGCAGTACGAGGTTCCCGAGGCCAGGGAGGGGAATCTCTCATCCCGCTTAAATTGTAGTTCATGGGGCGTGGTTGGGACAAACTCCCCTCATCCCACAATGGGTGTGTGGTTAGATTACTTCGTACCGGTCCCAAGCGGGGCCGTGAACAGTGATGAGATGGATGTGAAGTATCAGCCTAAGTTGACAAAGTAGAAAACAGTAGTCATGGTTTGTAGTTAGTCACACAATACTGTCTTTTGAAACAGGATCCTTAAGTGTGATGTGGGCACTGGGTGAATGCTGGTGATCTGTCATAAAGTTCTACTCAGATGATTCATATTCTTTGAGCACCACACAAGAATTTTGCCTTGGTTATAACCTAAACAAGCTGGTCCTAAGTCAAATCAAGACTGAACTTCTTTCTGGAGGCCAAAATGTTGAAGCTGATGCTGCCCTACCTTTGGTTATATTATGAGAAGGCATGATTCTCTGGAAAAGACAATAATGCTGGGGGAAATGGATTGGAGCAGTAGAAGAGGAAGACCAAATACAAGATGTAATGACTCTTTAAAGGAACCACAAGCTTAAGTTTGGAAGAGGTGAGCAAGGCTGTTGAGAACAGGACATTATGGTGTTGTCTCATTCATAGGATTGCCATAAGACAGGCATATCCAAACTTCTGCACTCCTGATGTTTTAGACCACAACTCCCAGAATCCCATGCCTTTATTTCCAGTGGCAAAGGACTGTGGGAGTTGGGGTCTAAAACATTTGAAGGGCTGAAGTTTGGGCATGCCTGCCATAAGACAAAGGAAACTTGATGACACCACCACCACCACCAAAGCAAAGCAAAGCAGTGTTCTGCTTATATACCACCCCATATCACTTCAAGTAATCTCTGGGCAGTTGACAGTTTTTAATCACAGTATGCAGGCTACACATTGTCCCCCCCCCCCAGCATGCTGGGTACTTATTTTATCGGTCTCGGAAGTATGGAAGGCTGAGTCAACCATGAGCCGGCTACCTGAGATTGAACCCCAGGTCGTAAGCACAATTTTAACTGCAGTACAGGCATTTAACCACTGCGCCACGAGGCTCCTAAACCACCACCACCACCACCACCAACAACAACAACAACAACAACAACAACAACAACAACAACAACGAACTGGAGAAAGCTAGAGTTTAATTATCTTTTTGTAGAAATCCTGAACCAGCTGAGCCAATATGGACCAATCAAGGTCAGATGCTGACCAGATTAGATTAGTTTCGGTGATGTCCAAATTGACTTAGGTAGGTTTGAATTCATTTGAACTGGTTCAGTGATCCAGACAGCCAACTGCAGTAAAAGAAAACCGATCAAAATGTTGCAATGTATAATCAAAATGCATGGATGAAGAAATGGGGAGTCAGGGAAATGAATTTTACAGGATGGTCACTCTAGCTTCCATTCTGGAGCCAGAATTTCACCAGCATCCTCCAATTGCAGAGTTAGGGCAGAGGAATGGTGAAGATTTAAATATGGTTCTTTTGCTAAATTCACCAAAAAGAGCAGGAAGGAATTTTGTTGGGGTTTGGCAACATTGGGCATGTGTTTACTGAAGGTTCTGTGTTTCTCTTTCCTTTACCCTACCAGTACAAAATATATTTATATTTATTTTATTTATTTCTGAGTATTTTTACCCCACCTTTCTCCTTATTTATTTATTTATTTATGATTGAATTTATATCCCGCCCATCTTCCCAACGGGAACTCTGGGCGGCTAACATGGGAAAGCAAATCAGGAAATACACACAATTGGGTACAATAAAACACAATAGGGAAACATAATCAGCAGATCAGCAAAAATTAATAAGAAGCAAATTAAAAGAACTGCAGCAGGGGCGCACCCTTTAATTCAAACCTCACTGCTGCTATGTCAAATTCGACCTAATTATCGATGGCGGGAAAAAAAAGGCTAAGCTAGGTCACCAAAGGCCTCGCGGAATAGAATGGTCTTCACCGCTTTACGAAAGGCCAGCAGGGACTCTGCAGAGTGCACTTCGCTAGGGAGGCTGTTCCATATAGATGGAGCAGCCACCGAGAAAGCCCGTTTCCGGGTACGGGACCGCCTGGCTTCTCGGAGAGATGGAACCTGAAGCGAGTGCGCCCGCGACTGCCGAACCGGTCGGGCCGATGTTGACTGCTGGGCGATCCGCTCCGCCAGGTAGTCTGGGCCCAGGTCATGGAGGGCTTTATAAACTAAAACCAAGACCTTGAATCTGATCCGGGAGGTAACGGGTAGCCAATGCAGCCGGGCCAGAACCGGGGTGATGCGGTCGTAGCGACGCGCACCCGCCACCAGTCTGGCCGCTGCATTTTGCACCCGCTGCAGTCGCCGGAGGAGAGTCAAGGGCAACCCCATGTAGAGAGCATTGCAGTAGTCCAGCCTCGAGATCACCAGCGCCTGGACCACTGTCCTCAGGGAGTCCCCGTCTAGGTAGGGGCAAATCTGGGTGATCTGGTGAAGGTGAAAAAATGCGGTCCTGGCCACGGCCGCCACCTGAGCGTCCAGGGACAAGGCTGGGTCCAGGATCACGCCCAGATTCCGAACCCTCTCCGCCAGTTGGAGGGAAACACCCTCCAAACTGGGGAGGGGGCCCCTGTACCCAGACGGGGAACTCCTGAAGAACATCACCTCGGTCTTCTCAGGGTTGAGTTTGAGCCTGTTGGCCCTGGTCCAAGCCATGACCGCCTCCAGACACTGGTCGAGCGACCGGACAGCTTCCACTGCAGAGGTGGAAAAACAGAGATAGAGCTGTGTGTCATCAGCGTACTGATGACAATGCAGCCCAAATCTCCTGATGACCCCAGCCAGCGGCCTTACATAGATGTTAAACAGCATGGGGGAGAGAGACGAGCCCTGCGGAACCCCGCAAGGGAGTGTCCACGGGGCTGACAACTCTCCTCCATGCTGCACATACTGGAGCCGACCCTGAAGGAAGGACCGGAGCCAACTGAGAACAGTGCCCCCGATCCCCACCTCCAGGAGCCGGTCCAGTAGGATACCGTGGTCGACGGTATCGAAGGACGCTGACAAATCCAGGAGAACCAACAGGGTAGAGCAACCCCTGTCGGCCGCCTGGATTAGGTCATCTTGCAGCGTGACCAGAGCTGTCTCGGTACCCCAGCCAGGCCTGAAACCGGACTGGCAAGGATCAAGGCACCGCTGTTCCTCCAAAAATGATTGAATCCTCACCGCGGCCACCCTCTCGATCACCTTGCCCATGAAGGGAACATTGGCGATCGGGCGATAATTTGCCAATTGGTCCGATGCCAATCCCGGTTTTTTCAAAATGGGCTTGACCACCGTTTCCTTAAGACGTGAGGGGAAAAACCCCTCGTGAAAGGAAGCGGCGGCGATGGTAGCGGCCCACTTGGGCATGCTCCCTCCGGCAGATTTGATTAGCTAAGATGGGCAAGGGTCGAAGGGGGTGGTCGCGGGGCGGCAATGGGCAATAGCCCTGGAGGCTTCCAAAGGAGAAACAGGCCCAAACTCAACCAGTTGAGGAGAACGGGGGGGTGAGGGGGCTGGGGATGGCGAGGGAAGGCCAGTGTCACTGGATTCAAAGCCAGCACGGATGGCCTCTATTTTGGATCTAAAAAAGACTGCAAAGTTCTCACTACTGAAATCAGTAGGAGGAGGCCTAGCCAGAGTAGGATTGGTGAGGTCTCGGACCACCCGGAAAAGTTCTGCCTGGTGGTTCGAGGCCTCACCAATTCTCAGGGAATAAAAATATCTTTTGGTATTCCTGATCGCTCGCGAGTAGCGCCTAGTCGCAACGGCAGTCTTGTTTATCGCCGTGCGGCTCTGTCTCCAGATGCTCTCCAGTCTCCTCTGTTCCTGCTTCATCGCCTTTAACTCCACCGTGAACCACGGAGAGGCTCGGGCTCTGCCCCGGAGGAGACGCTTGGGGGCGATTCGGTCGACAGCACCGGCAGCTGACTCAAACCATTGGTTAGCCAGGGCTTCGGCCGAATCGTCAGCCAGACCACCAGAGAGCTCCCTGAAGGCTTCCCGGAACCGGGCCGGATCAAGAAGCCTTCAGGGGCGGGCCCAAACAAGGGGCCGGTGGTCCCCGCGAGGAGGGGCCACCATTGCTAGGGAAAAGGACAACAGGTAGTGATCTGACCATGACACAGGTGTGGGAACAATGTCCCGCACCTCCAGATTAGAATCCCCCGACATGGAGGTAAATACCAGATCCAGGGAATGCCCACTCCTGTGGGTAGGGCAAGAAACATGCTGGGATAGGCTCATGGACGTCATGGTTTCCATGAATTCCAGAGCTATGCCGACGAGCTCACCACCAGCATGCACGTTAAAGTCCCCGACGACCAAAAGCCGGGGGGACTTCAACAGAGCAGCGGCGATGAACTCCGAGAGCTCTGGCAGGGATTGTGCAGGGTTGCGGGGAGCACGGTAGCCCAGCACAATGCCAAATCTATCCCGCTGACCTACCAGCAGGTGGAGGCATTCAAGCCCTGGAATCACCAATGTCGAGGCCCTGGTCACGTGAAGCGATTCCCTATATACAATGGCGACTCCTCCCCCTTTCTGGCCCTCCAACCTGCCCACTCCCTGAACCAGGAACCCAGGGGGGCACAGCTGGGTGAGGGAAGCCCCCCCTCTGAGCCCACCCAGGTCTCCGTTATACAGGCCAGGTTGGCCCTGCCGTCAATGATAGTATCGTAAATGATGGCGGTCTTATTGTGGACCGACCTGGCATTAAGGAGGAGGCAGGACAGGTTGAAGGCTCTGGTGGAATAGCTCTCGGACACGTGGTGGCGAGTTACGGGGTCAGAACACGGGACAGGCGCGAGTTGCCTGACCCTAGTTCTTCTTATCTGACTAACCCCGTGACTCCTAGCGTATCGTCCACGACCCAACACGATTGGTATGTGAGTCCCTGCAGACATGGTGACCTTGCCGGGAGGAGGGGGGAGGGGAGGGAGGAAAAAAAACCCAGCAGACACTAAAATATAATACAACTAACTCAGCAACCAGACATAAAGCAGCAAACTATACAAAAATAGTACAATAACTAACAACATAGATGGCTGCTGCCAGTGGGAGGAGTTACACACCTGGGAGAAGAGCCCAGGTGATCCAAGGCTGAGCTAATTAGTGCCAAGGACACTGTGCATCTATTAGCTGCAAGCCTGGCAGGAGCTAAACACAATACATCTAACAGCTACAGGCCTAACAGAAGACAAATCTCCAATGCCAAAAAGGGAACAAAATCATTAAACAAAGTGGAGCAAAACAAAGCAAAATAAACAGACCAGCGTAAACTAGACTAAATAAAATACAATAAGATAAAGTAAAATAAGATAAAATAAAATAAATTAAATTAGAGGGCCAGACAGCCAGGGCACAGATGGAAAATACCGGGGGGAGAGAGGGAAGTAGGGGAGGGAGCAGGGGCAGCTGGAGAGCGAGAGGGGGAAACCCCTGGGGCTAGGCTGAGATGGAGGCATACTAGGATGGGATGGGGAGGGGGCATAATGGGCGAAAAAACGACAGCATCAGTCCCCCCCGACCCAAGCCCTATCCCCGAACAACAGATCACGATGGAAGCAAGGGGGCTGGCACCGGAGGGGGCAAGTCCTCCGGGTACGGTTCTGGTTAAAAAGTTGCCGCGCCAAGCCCGGGTCCAGGGAAGGGGGGGAATGCCGAAAGCCAGGAAGAGATTGGGGTCCTGAGGGCGGGTGACGGTCGCTGCAGACGCCGGTGGCCGATCTGCAACCCGAAGCTTGTGGGGAGACGTTAGCGGGGTGAGCACATGGTCCGCTCTAGCGGGACCCGCAGATCGCCGGCGGCCGAATCGCCGCCTGAGCTCTGAGGCCGGCCACCCGCCGATGCCGGTGACCAGGCCAATCTGCAAACCGCCGGCGGCCGAACCGCTGCCCGAGCTCCAAAGCCAGTCATGGACTAAGGTCGGTGGCTGGCTCAGCCAGATCGAAAAAGCCAGCGGAGCTGGGTGAGGGGAAGAGCCGCCGGTGGGAGAGGTGAAACAGGGCAACTGCACACCGCACAGAGCCCGCGGCAGCGCCCCTCCAGCCCACCGACCTAGCTGCCAAAACAAAGGCAGGGCCATCCACAGCCAGACGAAGGGAGGAAAAAACCCCAGTGGACGGCAGATAGTCACGGCTTCCATAGTCAGTGATCTCGAGAAGGAGCCAAGATGGCCGCAACGAGCCACGGATCCTCGGGTCCTCAAAGACAGCCAGGGAGCGGGCACAGCGCGCCTCAAGACCCCCTCACGGCAAGAGCTGATGGTCGAGCTCCTTGTATTTCTGCCTCTTTATAAATCTATGGTGAGGCCCCATCTGGAGTATTGTGTGCAGTTCTCATCACCATACCTCCAGAAGGATATTATGGAAATAGAAAAAGTGTAGAGGAGGGCAACCAGAATGCTGAGGGGACTGGAACACCGTCCTTACCATCTGAGGCTGCAGCGGCTGGGCCTCTTCACTCTTGAATAACGGTACCTAAGAGGTGACCTGACTGAATCATTCACAGTGTGGACAAAGTAGATACGGAAATACTGTTCTCCCTAACGCACAACACTAGAACTAGGGGGTCTCAATGGCTATCATTATGGATGCAGAAGGACAACTTCCGGGTTGGAGAGATAGGCAGGATATCTCTCAATGCCATTTGCGGGGAATCATAAGCAGGTGAAGACATCTGCTTGAGAATACCCTGAAGCAAATGGTGAGCCACTGTGTGAGACAGAATGCTGGACTGGATGAGCTGTGGCCTATTCCAGCAAGGCTGTTCTTATGTTCTTATGTTTAATATCTACAACATATTTCTAGTACAGTGGTACCTTGTATAAAGTAATTAATTCGTTCCAAATGACATTATGTTAAGCAAATTTTCCTTTATACAAATTCCCATAGGAATGCATTGAAAATGGAGTAATCCCATTTTTATGTTGTACAGATTTTCCCCATAGGCGATTATGTTAAGCAAATTTCCCCTATCTCCGAAACCTTTTATGTTGTACAAATTTTATGTTATACAAGCTGTTTGTTATACAAGGGTCCACTGTATATGTAATTATATGTAATTCTGTTTTATTTTTTAAAAGCATTGTTTAGATCAGGATCAAGGAGTTTGTGTTTTATATAAGAAATTGGCATTAAAGTTTCAAATGCTCCCTGGTGTCTTGCTTAGGTAAATATCATGAGACGGCAAGTGGAGAGAAGTCAACCCACTCAATAAATAACCGTCGGGCTGCACTAAAGATAAAACAAACTTTCATTAAAAGAAATTAAGGCCTAGCTAAACACAATAACAGCTTAATGAGCTACCAATGTGGTACAAATCCACATAAACTGCCAGCAAATGGCTCATCAGGCTTTCATCTTTAAAGGCCATGCTTGTAAAAAAAAAGGTTGCTATCAACAAAACACCAAGCCAAGTTCCTTGCTACCCTTATCTGCTTTTTTATTTTTAAGGGTTTTTTTTGTAGCTTTGAATAGGCCCACTTCTAAGGTGTGTGTCTTTGTGTGTTTATCTACGAGTGTGGTGGAATGAAATGGAGAGAATGAGCGCAAGAGAGACAAGAAATACTGTCAGCATGCAATTTTCTTCTAATTTTCCTTTTAAATGAAGAGAGTAGAGGCAGGGACACTGTGTTTTGAGGGGTGAGGGGAGGAACATTTTGCTGAAAGTGTGTGTTTGATTGTTTAAATATCCTCCTTTGAACAAGAACCCATTCTTTCCCACTGCAGGTTTATTTTACAACACCATGAGATTTTATTGCCTAGAAAGTGCTGTCAAACCCTTCGGTTGAAGTTTTAGCAGCCTCAGAACCAGAGCTGAGGAAAGCTGTGTGTTCAGAATGCAACTCCCATAATCCTTCTGCTGGATGGGGAATCTGGGAAGTGTAACCTATTCAGGGCAGTATCCAATATCACTTTCATGTTGGAGTTGTATTTGCAACCTTGCATGCTGCCTGTGGATTGAGTGACTGGCAGGGACATTTCTGGGCTGGGATCACTGTCAATCTATCCAATACTAACCAATTGTTCCCTGGATTCAGTGACAGCTTGCCTCTCAGCTGAGTGCTCCGTCCCCCTCTCTAGCCTGCTGGAAGATGTGTTATTTTGTTTGTTGTTGTTCACAACTGTAAATAATGAAGTGTTTTAATTCTTTCTCCTACAAATGTTCCAAAGTGAGTTATTGACACCTTAAGTGCCTGTTGAGGCAAAAGGGGGTATACTAGTAGGATACTTGAAGCTTTTTCTCCTCTGTGAGATGTGTGTGTGTGTGTGTGTGTGTGTGTGTGTGTGTGTGTGTGTGTGTGTGTGTGTGTGTGTGTGTGTGTGTGTGTGTGTGTGTGTGTGTAAAACCAGAAATTGAAACTTTTGTAATATTTCACTGCACGGAGAAGCAGAAAAATGGACCATGTGCTGCACTGGATCCAAGCTACTTATCCTACTTATCCTCTTTCACACAGTAACCAGTCCAGTGCTTCTTGGTAAACCATGGGTTACAAGAGAATGGCTGGACCAAGGCCATGGTCTTATCAGCATTTTCTGTGCAGTTTTGCTTCGGTGAACGGCACAGTAAAGATCGCATCCTAACATCTAAGGGAAGTAATGTGGTGCCCCAACCAACCACACCCCCAAATTTTCACCAAAGTTTCTTAAACCACCGCTAGGGGTTGGTTTAAAAAACTTCCCTTAAAATGCTCAATTATTTGCTTCTCTAATGAGGTGCAATCCCAGAAAATATGCAGTAATTCAGCTTCATATCCCATTTCCTGCCACTTCCTATGGGTCCAGCTTGAAAAATCAACCCCCCCAAAAAAGGGAAAAGATGTGCAGTAAGCAAGTAGAGATGGGCACAGAGCAGTAAAATACTACCCTGCCGACTAGAGATGGGCATGGAATGCAAAAAAATTTATTATGTTATTCGTTATTCATTTCATTACGTAACAAAATGAATAACAAAAATTGAGATGAAATTGGAACAAATCGAATGGAACCATGAAAATTAGGTTCGTTACGTTTTGTTTTCGTTAATGGCGATGTGCAATGAAATGAGCTGTTTTTAATGTTAAAATGATAAAAATGTCCTGAATATCCGTAAAAACCCAGCAATAATTATTTTTTCTGCCTGATAATACCTACCAGGGGGTTGGGGGTCCTTAAAACGTGCATTTATGTCTTTTCTCTGATCACTGTATTTTTTTTTTCCTTTAAGGGGAGTTAGGGGACATCGACCCAAAATGGCTCCCAGATGCCTGATATTGATTTCTTGGGTATTGAAATGCCCTGGACATCCGTAAAAATTCAATGATAATTATTTGAAATTATTACCTATCAGGGGGTTGAGGTCCTTAAAACGTTGGTTTTTGTCTTTCTCCCATCGCAATGTATTTTTTCTTTTCCCTTTAAGGATGACACAAAATGGATTCCAGCCACAAGATGGATGCACACCATGTGATGGGATCATGTAATTTCTTGGACAATTTCAAACAATAGCATGCCCAGGTTGCAGACTGGGCAGGTCTGGCAGCCACAGAGGGCATAAAAAGCTCTGGCAGCCCCCCTCCTCCCTGCAGTCTGTGGTGGGAGTTAGGGTGGGATTGCTGTCTCTGTGACTTGATACTTTAGGCCAGCCAGGCAGGTGTGTGTCTCTGTGTTCCTGCTGGCTGCTGCCTGGCTCTTAGGGGAGAGAAAGAATAGATTTCTCTTGCAGCCTCCCTGTGTTCATGCATACCTCTCGGTGAGTATCCTCCCCTGTCCTGCAGTGCAGTCACTCTGTGGCTGCCTTACGTCCTGGGCAATGCCCGCCACTGCCTTTGCAGCCTCCTTGCGTACCTGGTCTATACTGTGTCTCTGCCAGCATCATTTTTAAAAGTGTTTTCCCTCTGGTCTGGGGCATTGGGGGACATCCGTGCACGGAAATGCTTTAAGTTGAACAAAAAGCGGGTAAAAACAAAAAATGAAAAAATGAAAAAATGAAATGAAAATTTTTCAAAAAATTCACAAAAAATGAAAATGAACTGAAACAGACCTGCAACGAAAAACAAAAAAAAAAACATCATTTTTTCAATTTGTGCCCATCTCTACTGCCGAAAGGACACTAACTGCACATCAAACACTATGTGACCACCTGAAAAAAAAACTATGCATCAAATTAAGATACTCAGAAAACACTCGTGAGTCCGCAGTCTAACTGATGATTTTTGCTGTCTCCCAGGTTTGATGTTTGAAAATTGAAAATTCTGTTCCTGTTTTTTTATGAAGGAATTGCAAACAAACGGAACCCATTTCTTAACTTTCCACTGTGGTTAGCTGAACCAAAACATCTTTTTTCAGAACAAAGGCATCAGATTGAACTTGCCTTATCAATGAAGATAAAAGGAAGAACACTGAAACACATTGTGTGTGGGAAGGATCAGTCCCACAAACACGGTGGGATCTGCAGGGATTCAAACACAGGCTTCAGAAAGTGCCTCTGGCCTTGACTTTCAAACCTGCCAGTTCTGGTTTCTTCCACAGTTGATTAAAATAAGCAAAAATCTCAAGTTGGATTTTTGAATAAATTCGTAATGATTGCAAAATTGTTACCAAAACTCTGACCAACCAGAATTTCCTCCTATTCATACTGGAAGATAGCAGTACTTTGTTCCCAGGTAACTGGGAACAAAGAGTAAACAAACAAACAAACAAACAAACAAACAAATAAATAAATAAATAAATAAATAAATAAATAAATAAATAAATAAATAAATAAATAAATAAATAAATAGTAATGAACTTGATATCTCCACTTTCAGAGTCTTCCATGTTGATGATTGAAAGTAGATCTCGTGGCCATGAATGCCACAGGTGAAACATGTGTGAAAAATATAATTGTGTCTCAATTCTCCTCTCTATTAGTGTCCCTGGAGGTTCTCCAATTGTTGTTTCATAAGAAACATAATAAAATTGTCTTCTATCTTCTTTTTCACACCAAGTGAAAGCACCAAAGTCCCCCACATTTGACGTTTTATCTTGAATTGATAACTGGAAAGCCCTTCACCCTGATACATGTGAGTAGTCCTACTAATTCTTTTGAAATTCCCCAGAGATTTTATGTAAAAAGAGACTGTACCATTAATTCAGTTGCCAACTCGCCTCAGATTTGGTCACCCTTACCTGCTGAAGGGAAAGTTTGTCACTGACCCTGACTCATAACTAGAGATGGGCATGACTTGGCGGAATTCCCATTTCCGTTTCCGTTCCTCGTTTCCATTACGGAATGGAAACGGTAACGGGAATTATACCGCCAGAACTCGAACTCGAACCGACTAAAGAATAATTGGGTCTGATTTGTCATGGTGTCGTTCCTGGCATCGCGGCGATCCCGTGATGCCAAGCGGCACAGAAAAAAAGTTTTTAAAAGTTAAAAAAAAAACCGATTCCCGGCCAAAAAGCAGGCGTAAATATGCCTGCCTGAGTGAGGGCTCAGGGCACCTACCAGAGGGGTGGTTGCCCCCTCTCCTGTCCTGGGCTGCTCTGGTGGTGGGGGGGAAATCCTCGTCGTAGTCGCTCGAGTCGCAACAAGCACCGGACTCGCCACCGGCTGCTGCAATTCAAGCGGAAGCGGCACAGAAAAAAAGTTTTAAACTCCCCCCCCATTCCCGGGCCAAAAAGCAGGCGAAAATATGCCTGCAGTGCAGAGTGCACCTACCAGAGGGGTGGTTTCTGGGGGGGGTCCCGGCCTCCCCCCTCTCCTGTTCTGGGCAGCCGGACTCGAGTCGCCAAACTCGCCATGCCATGCGGTGCGGGCAGGGGATCCAAAATGGGGCGGTGACTGCAATTTTTTTTTTGAAATCGTGGTCCAAAAACACACAAGCACCACACAGAAACATGCAAAAATTGCTATTTTAAAACTGCCAGAATTTTTACAGTAGCAGTGAGTTTTTCTTGCAACAAAATGTCTCCTCTTTCCTCTCTCCATTGATTTTATTTTATTTTATTTTATTTTATTTTATTTACACCTGCACAATGATGGGCTGGCCATGGGAGTGACCATGCAAATTTTTGGAGCCATTCCACCAATCGCATGGCCACTTGGCCAGGTTGACCACAGAGACTTCTGGGATGTGCCAACCGGGCATAAAAAGCCCACTAACTGTAGCCCGAACCCTAACCCTAACCCTAACCCTAACCCATACGCCAGTACACTGTCCTTCTAAGTGGGTCAGAGAGGCCCCCAGAGGTGCACCCCAATACTCACCCTAACCTCACCCGTAACTAGCCTAACCCTAGCCCTTGCGCTAACCCTGTTGCCTAAGCCAGATCTGTACTTGCATTGAACTACACGCAACAATTCCCTTCTTAGTGAGACACAGTGGGTGCAGAGAGTCTGCCAGTCCGCCACTTGTGGCTCTGGGTGACTCCTGCAGGCTTGGCTCAGCTGGCAGCATGTGTGACATGCAAACCATGCCCCCGAGGCCTGACTGATGCAGGGAAGGCACCCCAAAAAGAGGGCTGCCTCTGCCAGTCTGCTGTGTCTCTGCGTGCAACTTGGTAAGGTATGCAATCATATCCATATGGCTATGCATGCATGCCCTTTTGCAGCAGGTGAGGAGAGGAGACCCCCATGTATGAGGGGTCTCCAGGAGCCTGCTTTCCCTAGCGGGTGAGGATAGGAGGCATCCACCCCCCAAAAAAGAGGTGCCTCCAGGAGCCCGCTACCCCCCAAACCAGTTTAACAACAGACGAAAAAATGAAAAACGAAACGACAAATTTTTGTGAAGTTTCACGAAAAACGGAAACGAGCCAACACAGGCCGCCTCCAACACACAACAACTCGAAAACGTCATTTTCCCTAGTGGTGCCCATCTCTACTCATAACACCAACTGTCCAGTACTCCTGATGGTGAAATGATGTCTCCTCTATACAGCCCCATTTGGCTAAAGCCCAAACTGCAGTGTGACACAGTGGTAACCCAGAATGTCTAGCCTTGAATGTCTAGTCTTGGGGGGGGCTCAAATGTTTAAGACTACAACTCCCATAATCCCCAGCTCATGTTATGAATGATAAGGAACTGTGGGAGCTGTAGTTCTAAATAACTGAAGTACTAAAGATTCACCACCCTGTACTGGATTTTTGCATACTCAGGTTCTCTGCTTAGCCATGAAACTAAATTGGTGAACTTGGGACAATTTATAAAGCACTGAAATTGTCTCTTAATAGCTAAACACAAAGTTTCTGAATGTTACTTCTGATTCTGTAGTATTTTTTATTTTATTTGGGGGGATATCAGCCATAGAGACCCCACCCCCACCCCAGAAGTCCTGAGTGCATCATATCCAGGAACAGAGGCAGAAGTGTGTGTGTGTGTGTGTGTGTGTGTGTGTGTGTGTGTGTGTGTGTGTGTGTGTGTGTGTGTGTGTGTGTGTGTGTGTATGAAACAAACGCAGTGGTACCTCGACTTACGAATTTAATTAGTTCCAAATGCATGCTCTTAAGTCGAACTACTCTTAAGCTGGGGTACCTATCTAAAAATTGAAAATATAAGTCAAAAATGAAAAATGAGTTTGTTTTATTTATACTATATTTTAGTCTTTATTTTTGTTTTTATTTTCTCTTCAGTTGATGTATTGTTTGGGCCTGTCTTGCCCTCTTTGTTCACCGCCCGGAGATCCTTCAGGAAGATGGGTGGTACAGAAATAAATAAATAAATAAATAAATAAATAAATAAATAAATAAATAAATAAAAAAAAATATTTGTAAGTCGAGCAGACCATATCTAAAATTTGTAAGGAGGCAGTTAAAATGCCAACATTTTCCCACTCTTAAGTTGAATTGCTCTTAAGTCGAGCTGCTCTTAAGTCGGGGTACCACTGTATAATTGTTTTATGCTTTTGGGAGGTTGTTTATGCTGCTGGGGAAGAGGGAGGTCTGGGGAGAAGGATGTGACCTGCAGGCTCCAATGTTTACTGGTTTGTTTTTTAAAAATAGTAATTTATTTCTCCTCCTTATGGTTCCAAATAACTTGGGAGTTTGCCTGGAAACCTTCGACAGAACTGAAGGAAAACCTGAGCTGGGGATGAAGATGGGCAGGCTAGGAGACCAGAACAGAAAAAAAAAACCAACAACAAACAAAAAAGGGAGAACCATCAGGTGAGCAGAAGTATTGATACATCTCAATATGTCTCCAGTCCCATCCTTAATGGGATAACTGGAGTAGCAACACTTGTGGCTCTTTTCATAGGAGAGCCCACATTCTTATGCAGCTGGCAATAGAAAGACAGCCTGCTGGTTCTCCCTCAGGGATCCCATTTTGCAATTATGTCACCACTTAAGCCACAAGGAGCTATCAAGGGGATGAAATGAATCCCTCACCTCAACAGATTGAAGTTTTTAAGCCTCTGCCATATCGGCCATCTCTCTGTTTTTTCCGGGATCAAGTTTCAGTAAAGTAAAGAGAAGGCCAAGTTCAGAGTGGGACCCTTGAAAGGTTTTGGGATATAATAATAATATCAGCTTTACCTTTGGGTTCAGTGGTGTTTTCTACCGGCGGCTGCGCATTTGACTGAAAATTCATCCTTCCTAGTGCATTTCATGCCTGTTACAAAGAATGATGGTGGCAGTGATGATAACAAGGACATTGCTGATATGATGATGACAATTGTGATGACGATTATGGCTTAAAAATCTGAATAACATATGCCTAAACAGTGGCTTTTTTCATAAGAAAACACATAGACTGTGTTATTCGTTGTCTTGATCAACATTTTTTTACACTTTTTACACTATTTTACACTATTTGCACTATTTTACACTATTATAAAATCTGTTTCATATTTGGGTGCTTTCTAGTATCTGCCATCTTGTGAACTGTTTAGGGTGGTGTTGAACCCCCACCCCCAATCTGAAGGAAGTACCAATACACAATATACACAATGCTGATACAGAGATGGCATCTAGAGATGGGCACCAAAAGAAAAATGAAATGCTGTTTCGTCGTTTCATTAGGTAATGAATTGATTCATTACAACACAAAATGGAAGTATGTGTTTCACGATGAAACAAAACGAACCATCATTTTTTGATCTAAAATGAAATGATTTGTAATTGGAAAGTTATGTACTCAAAAATAGTGATCCCAGGCATCTAGCAGAATGGAAATTGCAACAAAGTTTCCCTGTAAACTCCTCAAATTTGGAGAGCTTTGGGGTTCAGGGGGCCGAGTTATTCAACTTTAAATTTGGTCCCCCCAGGAATCCATTTGTAATTGGAAAAGTGCTTAATATCAATTTAAGAGTCAGTGCTATGGAAAGAAGTAGAATGTTCCCAGCAGAATTGCAAACAGGACAAGATCAGAACCCAGAAAAGTTACTTTTTTGCATTACAATTCCCAAAATCTCCAGGTGGGGTAGAGACTGTAGTTTGGAACAACCACAACAAATCTGAGCTCTGAACATGTTCCAGGTTTGGGAGAAGTCTTGTAGACTCTTTGGCAAAGGCATGGACCACACATGAGCTGCATGCCAAACTTAGACAAAATGAAGGACCAATGGCACTTAAAGGGAGGGGGCATACTGCAAAAATTTACACAACATAAAGAAAAGGTGGCTGAATACACTTTCCATGGCATGGAACCAGCAGTCTATTTATTTATTTATTTATTTATTTATTTATTTATTTATTTATTTATTTATTTATTTATTTATTTATTATTGAACTTTTATACTGCACCATTTCCCAGAGGGACTCTAAGCGGTTTACAGATTAAAAAGCATCAGATAAAACAGTAATAAAAACAATAGCGGGAGGACAACAATAAGGGCAGTAGAAGGGAAGCCCTCAACAAGAAGCAACGGGCACAAAAAAAAAATAGAAATAAGGTCAACATAAGCCTCCTTAAAAAGCATAGTTTTTAAAGCCTTTTTGAAGGTGGGCAGGGACGATGCAAGGTGCAACTCACTCGGTAGTTGATTCCATAGTGAAGGGCCAACAACCGAGAAGGCACGGCTATGCATTGCCGAGTTACACACCTCCCTTGGGGTGGCCACCCTGAGTGAGCGTGCCCGCGACATTTGAGTGGGCCTAGCCTCTGTTGATCTCTGAGAGATACGCTCAGCCAGGTATTCAGGTCCCAAACCGTGGAGGGTTTTGAAGACCAAACCAAGACCTTGAACCTTATCTGGAGAGCCATGGGCAACCAATACAGGCGGGCCAGAACTGGGGTGATGTGATCATATTACAGTCCCTCTCAGAGTTGAGGAGGTAGGTTTGCCATCATCAGGACTGGAAAGGCATAGGGGTAATTGTGTGACATTTGCTAGAAGCCTGTGCAACGCACATGGAGCCCTTTCTCTGGGCATGCAGAGAGCCAGGTGAAGGGGAGGCAATGGTTTATGGGCTTATTCGTAGCCCCAGTTCACTCTCCAGCCATGTCACTCTGGGAATCCCCAAAGCGGTGTGGCTGGAGAGTAAACTTGGGCTATGAAGGAGCCCACAAACCACTGCCTCTCCTTCGCCTGGCTCTCTTCATGGAGCCATTTTGAGACTGCCAAAATGGCTCCATGAAGAGAGCCATTTCTGTGAAGAGAGTGAGGGTGCTGTGGCTGCGGGAAATTCAAAAGCCTGCTCTTTGGTTGTTGCTTTCCTGAAAGGTGCTGCCCTTCAGGAAAGCAAGGATTGAAGAGCAGGGGTGCTACCCTTTGGGAAAGTGGGGATTTAAGAGCAGGCTTTTGAATTTCCCATGGCCACATATTTAAAAGCCTGCTTTTTGATCCTCACTTACCCAAAGGATAGGACCCAAAGCATTTGTAACCTGAGGTACCACTGTATTCAGTTTAAATTGCCGTATTGGCACATTGTTAAAAATAAGTGGCTTTTGAATCACAGCTTGGGCACTTGGTCTCTAAAAGGTTCGCCATCACTTGTGTAGGCCACAGAATCATACAACCATGGAGTTGGAAGGGACCTATAAAGCCACTGAATCCAACCCCATGCTCGGTGCAGGAATCCAAATCAAAATATATTTGACAAATGAACCACAAGATCCCTTGGAATGCCACAGTTCAGAAACCAAAATCCTGTTGGACAATTTTTGCCTGCATCAAGGCAATGGCATTGCCAGCAAGGGAATATTGCCAGTAATTAACAAGTTTCTGCTTCAACCTGGAGATCACCCAACTGGCCGAGATCAAAGCAGGAATTCTGACTAACCCACACCAACAAATTGAACGTTTTGGGGGGTGCATAGTTTTGTATTGTTTTAGTTGTGCATTTCAATGCAAATATATTTTATCCCCAGCCAAGCTTTTCCATATACGCCTCTCTCTTTTTAAGAATGGTGTCCGACAAAACATATCTAGGAATCATTGCTTCCATAGTAGTAGGAACCATCACTTATCTATGCAGAAGATGGCAGGTATATTCCTCTGGATTTCCAAGTAAATCATGAAATTAATTGACTAATTGACTCGGATGAGGCTTCAAAGGCCATCAAGTCCAACCCCCTGCTCTGTGCAAACCAAAGCAGATAAGACAGATGGTGGTCTAAGTTTTCACTTGAATGCCTCCAAACTAAAGAGAAATCTTACCTCAAACTATGGAGGGCTGCTGTCTGTCTATGTCAACCGCACTGGGCTAGATGGACCATGGGCCTCATTCAGCAGAAGGAAGCATGGAATATTCGACCAGTTGTAAATTGTAAAAATAAATAAATAAATGAACATAAGAACATAAGAAGAGCCCTGCTGGATCAGGCCAAAGGCCCATCTAGTCCAGCTTCCTGGATCTCACAGTGGCCCCACCAAATGTGGCTGGGAGAGCACGAGACTAGAGATCTGTCTCCTGATACCACTCCACTGCATCTGGCCCTTGAAGTACCCCAGTTTTAAGCCTGGAGATTACACATCTCCATCATGGTTTGTAATCTGTGATGGACTTTTCCTCCAGGAATCTGTCCATCTCCTTTTGAAGGCATCCAGGCTAGATGCCATCACCACATCCTGTGGCAGGGAGTTCCACAGACTAACAGCACGCTGGGTAAAAAAATATTTTCTTTTGTCTGTTCTCACTCTCCCATCCCTCAGTTTGAGTGGATGTCCCCTAGTTCTGGTATTTTGTGAGAGGGAGAAGAGCATCCCTCTATCCACTTTACTCATGTCCTGCATTATTTTGGCTATATTGTAAATTAGTATAGGGTACCTCTGAGCAGACGTCAAGTCCTGAAGTGACATAACTTCCTCTCTGAACTAGTAAAAAATGACCTTTGTTCTGGGGAAAGAACTGGGGAATGGGAGGACCCTTGGCCCTAGGCAAGAATGTGGAAGAGTTGAGAAGAAAGGCCTCATTTTATAAGGTTATCTTTGAAATAATCTGTGTGTTGTGAGGGGGCGGGAATGGTTCTTAATGATATCTCCTAAAAATGGGAATAAGTTAATAAAGAGTGGAATATTATATTCATGTTTAACTTTGCCATTAGCCAGGGACCAATAACCTCTTGGGTCCTCAAGAGGTTTTTCACCCTTTGATGTTTGATGTACATTAGACACGTTCCTATCAGCTGCCTCCAATTTTCTGTTTTTTTGAGCCCTGTTTGTTTAGGCATGATGAAGAAAGTATTAAGGAGTGATGATGGCAGATAAGATAGCAGTGGAGCTCGTCCAGTCATTTGATCCATAAATAATATGCCCCAGTGTGGTGGGATATGGTAACTGCCAAAAAGGTCCCATGTGAGGCTTATTTTTTGAAAGAAATGACTCAGAGTTCAGAAAGCGGTTATAATTGTTGCTAGCCAAGTCCACGAATGGGCACTCTTCATCTTCAGGGGCCATCAGGTCCAACCCCCTGGTCAATGCAGGAATCCAAATCAAAGCACATTGGACAGAGGGTTGTCCAATTGTCCAATTAGAGGACATCTTGGTTGGGTTTCCCACACTTTGGAGTCTACTGTCAATCTTGGCATTGAAAAGAATAATACACTGTGGTTGGTCTATTATCGTGTGTGATTTCCATCAGCAGAAGACACTTTGAAGGCACACATTTTGAGTCACAGAGTCACAGAACTGGAAGGGTACAGAATCGTCAAGTCTACTGGTTCCCAGCCTTGGGTTCCCAGATGTTGCTAAAGTAAAACTCACAGAATACTTCATTGCCAACTGTGGTGGCCAGGATTTCTGGGAGCTGTTGTCCAAGAACATCTGGGGACCCAAAGTTGGGAAGCGCAGGTCCTCTTATGGATTGAGAACTGGTTGAGATCCAGGAAACAAATAGTAGCTGTCAATGGGAAATTTTCACAATGGAGAGAGGTGAAAAGTGGTGTGCCCCAGGGATCTGTCCTGGGACCGGTGCTTTTCAATCTGTTCATAAATGACCTGGAGACAGGGATAAGCAGTGAGGTGGCCAAGTTTGCAGATGACACAAAACTTTTCCGTGTGGTAAAAACCAGAGAAGATTGTGAAGAGCTCCAGAAGGATCTCTCCAAACTGGGGGAATGGGCTACGAAATGGCAAATGGGTTTTAATGTAGCCAAATGTAAAGTAATGCATATTGGGGCAAAAAATCAAAACTTTATCTATCAACTCATGGGCTCTGAGTTATCCGTGACAGATCAGGAAAGAGATCTTGGTGTGTTGGTGGACAGCTCCATGAAGGTGTCTCCCCAATGTGTGGCAGCGGTGAAGAAGGCCAATTCCATGCTAGGGATTATCAAAAAGGGGATTGGAAATAAAACAGCCAACATTATAATACAATATTATATACAACATTATATACAATAATAAGGCCGCACCTGGAGTATTGTGTACAATTCTGGTCACCGCATCTCAAGAAAGACATAGTGGAACTGGAAAAGGCGCAGAAGAGAGTGACTAAAATGATTACTGGGCTGGGGCACCTCCCTTAGGAGGAAAGGCTAAAACATTTGGGCCTCTTTAGTCTGGAAAAAAGGTGCCTGAGGGGGGATATGATTGAGACGTACAAAATAATGCAGGGCATGAGTAAAGTGGATAGAGGGAAGCTCTTCTCCCTCTCACAAAATACCAGAACTAGGGGACATACACTCAAATTGAGGGCTGGGAGAGTAAGAACTGACAAAAGAAAATATTTTTTCACCCAGCGCGTTGTTAGTCTATGGAACTCCCTGCCACAAGATGTGGTGATGGCATCTGGCCTGGATGCCTTCAAAAGGGGATTGGACAGATTCCTGGAGGAAAAGTTCATCACAGGTTACAAACCATGATGGAGATGTGTAATTGCCAGGCTTAAAACAGGGGTACTTCAAGGGCCAGATGCAGGGGAGTGGTATCAGGAGACAGATATCTAGTCTCATGTGCTCCCAAACGCATCTGGTGGGGCCACTGTGAGATACAGGAAGCTGGACTAGATGGGCCTTTGGCCTGATCCAGCATGGCTCTTCTTATGTTCTTATGTTCTTATGTTCTGTCAAACCTCTTCATAATATGAATGAATATTATTTAAAATAACTTTATAAATAATTTATAATTTATAATTATAATCGTATTACAGTGGACCCTTGTATAACAAACAACTTGTATAACATAAAATTTGTACAACATAAAAAATTCCAGAGATACGGGAAATTTGCTTAACATAATTGCCTATGGGGAGAATCTGTACAACATAAAAATGGGATCACTCCGTTTTCAATGCATTCCTATGGGAATTTGTATAAAGGAAAATTTGCTTAACATAATTTCATTTGGAACGAATTAATTCCTTTATACAAGGTACCACTGTATTGTAAAATATGAGTTAATATTATATTATAATAATTTCATAACAAATATATTATTAATAATGTTAAATAGGAAAGAACATTCCTGTAACCTAAATCCACTGGTTTGGGACTTACACTTTTGCTCTGTTTTCTGTGACTACCCTTTGAATATGGTTGAAAGACTATCCTGGCTTGAGGCGGGCATTAGAGATGTGCACGAAAGACTAAAATAGCATTTTGTTTCATTTTTCATTTCATTCCATTTTGCTTCATTTCGTTTCATTTGAAATAAATTTTGTTTTTCATTTTGTTTCATTTCATTTTTAGTGTACTGCATGTGTGGAGTTTGTGTAACCTGATCGGGCATAAAGGCTGGATTTTTAAACATTTTTTGTCACCCAAGCCTGAGCTACAGCTGATTGGTGCTTGGGGTGGCAAAAAAAAAAAAAAAAAAAATTGTTTAAAAGAACTTCAGTGTGAATATACTGCAGGATATTAGAGGTGTATTGGATTGAGGGGTGTGTGTACTAAATTCCTTGCTAAATGTTACACCATTTGTGTTACTGTATGCTAGTCTAAAAAGACAACATTTGGTCCACAACAATGTATCCTGAAAGCAGATGTTTGGGAAACCAATGTGATGCGTCACTACACATAACCATGATTTATACATGAAATGTTGGATCATATTTGTTTGTTTAAAAAAATCTAAATTAAAAATGCAGAATAATTTTTAAAAAAGCACAAACTTTAAAAAAGTATCATTAAATAAAATCCCATACGTGACAGTAGCAAAAACACCCCAAGTCCCAAGAACATGTGGTCATGGCAAACAGATTCTGAGTCACTGAGTAATCTCAGCATTGCCTCCATCCTCCTGGAGTTCTCTCTAAAAAGAACTATAATGCCATGGGATATATGTTTCTTGGGGGACCAGATGCCCATCTCACAGATTGAGAAAACCTCTCTGTGAACACATGAAGCTCAGGGCAAATTGAAGTGACAATTAGAGATGGGAATGAAATGAAAATATAGTGTTTTATTTCACTTTGCTTCTTTAGTAGTTTCATTTTGTTTTGTTAGTAATCATTTTAAAAGTAATTTTGGAATGTAACAAAATGAAACAATTCATTGATGGCTCCCCTGGGTCCTAGAAGGCAACAAAATCACAAGGTAGCTTCTTTGGACAGTTCCCTGTAAGCCCCCAAAATTTGGAGAGGTTGGGGTTCAGGGGGCTGAGTTACTAAACTCCAAAAGGGGTCCCCCAAGGAACAAATAATTTCTAATTGAGTCAGAAGCCAGTAATAACACCCACCCGCCCTGAGGGTGAGTGATTAGTGATTAGCTAAACTTTCATAACAAAACAATGAAACAGTGTTTCGTTTTTCATTTTGTGCCCATCTCTAGTGACAATATGGACTTGCCAATTGTCTTGGTATCAAAAAGAATGAATGTGTCCCCCTTTATGGGGAGATCAATGATTTAGTCATGTCAAAAAAGACGTAGTGGAACTAGAAAAGGTGCAGAGGAGAGTGACTAAAATGATTACTGGACTGGGGGACCTCCCTTATGAGAAAATGCTAAAACATTTGGGTCTCTTTAGTCTGGAAAAAAGGCGCCTGAGGGAGGATATGACTGAGACATACAAAATAATGCAGGGCATGAGTGAAGTGGATAGAGGGACACTCGTCTCCCTCTCACAAAATACCAGAACTTGGGGACATCCACTCAAATTGAGGGCTGGGAGAGTAAGAGCAGACAAAAGAAAATATTTTTTTCACCCAGTCTATTGTTAGTCTGTGAAACTCCCTACCATAGGGTGTGGTGCTGGCATCTGGCCTGGATGCTTTCAAAAGAGGATCGGAAAGATTTCTGGAGGAAAAGTCCATCACAGGTGACAAACCAAGGTGGAGATGTGTAATCTCCAGGCTTAAAACCAGGTTACTTCAAGGGCCAGAGGCAGGAGTGTGGTATCAGGAGACAGATATCTGGTCTCGTGCACTCCCAGAGGCATCTGGTGGGGCCTCTGTGAGATACAGGAAGCTGGACTAGATGGGCCTTTGGCCTGAACCGACAGGGCTCTTCTTATGTTCTTATGTTCTTATGGATGAGGAAACCAGAGATTTAGAAGTTGATCCCCCACCATGCCTCCTATGAGGAGAGCCATCCTGTGTGACCTTGGGCATGCTGCACAGTTCCATGCCACCCCCAGAATAATGGAACAGATAAACCTCATTTGAGTATTCTCTACCTGGAGAACCCTGAAAACAGTCACCAACAGTCAGAATTGACTTGATGGCACATGACAAATATTTAGGCACCGCTCCATTTCTGCAGCGAAGCTCCACCAAGCTTCTTCATGGTGGTCTTGGCATTTCTACATCCTCAAAGCCACATTAAACAGAGATGTCTATCAATACCAGCTGTGCATTAGAAGGAACTCTGCTTTAGAGGAGCAACTTTCATCTTCACTCATTTGACCTCTCAAGGCCTTAATCTCATGAAGAGCTGTAAGTAGGGGAGAGTTCCTAAGAAGGTAGCTGTATCTCCCCCTTCTTTTCCCTCCTCTTTCTTTCTATGGCAAAGACGATTCAGGGTGTTTGAAAAATCTGAGAATCCCTACCCGAGCTAATCCTTTTAAACCTAGCTATGCTTATTAGCTTTCTTTGAACTGATAAGGCTTAAAGAGATGTGTCATTGGGAGAAGTGAAGTCAATTTTAACCGCAAAGACGGCTACAAAACAGAAGGATACAGAAGGTGAAATGTGGCATGTGATGAAATGGCGGCAATACATATGTTTTAAATCTCCTCTAAAACTACATTGTGGGAATGACAGAAATTACCAGTGAGCTGTTATGGTTTTAGGAGTTATAGGCATCAGCCTATTTAGCGGTGCTAAGCAGGCGCTTGATTCCGTCGCTGTCTCTCAAGGCATTTCCGATGGCGTGGCAGCCATCCTTACGTCCGCCAGTACTTTCTGACAGGAAGCTTGCATTTATCAGCCCATGGCTTGAAATGTAAAGATAGGAGGTGGTGCAAGGGACCTTCTTATCCATCTCTAAGGATGGAGGAGAGGGGGGTTCTTAAACCCTTTGAATTCAAATAGCAATTTTTTTAATTGAGCCCTTGCATATCCCTTATGAGTCGTGTGGCACCTCCACCACTTTAAATGTAATACAGATGCTAGGAAACAATGTGTCATCTTTGTTACTGCCAGCTCCAGCAAGGCATCGCCTCATCATGTGGCTCTATTTGTAGCAAGTGTCGACAGTGTTGATAGACAGATTTCATTAAAATATCAGGAATATGTTAGGAGTAGAGAGAGCCTTATTGGAAATATTACTGAATATAGGAAGAGCGAACATTGCCTTTTCCCTTCAAAAACTTATCTTCTTGTTTGATTCCTGTTATGTTTCCAAATAGGATCTTTTGAATGTTGAGTTTCGGGAAAAGTTTCTTCAAGGCATTTTTAAAAATGTAGCACCATCTAAATACACACACACATAAATCCCCTCTCTTTGGCATTGGTTAGGCCTAGTCTAGAGGACTCTGTCCAGTTCTGGACCCTGAGCTTTAAGGATGCCAACAAATTGGAGCAGATTCAGAGGAGAACAACAAGGGTGACTGTTTAATTTTGTTGGAGGTACTGGAGGCCACCATTGTAGGAGCTTCTAGAAAACTAATTTGATTACAAAATGAGTGATGGATTTTTCAGTGGCTATTCAGAGAGCAAGTGCAATAAGTTTCCAGAGTATGTTTTTTGTTGTTGTTGTTGTTGGTGGTGGTGGTGGTGATGTTGTTGTTGTTTTTGTTGTTGTTTGCCATTAAGTTAGAACTGATTTACAGAGATACTAATAGGATTTTTCAAGGTAAGTGTGATATTTAAAGAATGGTTTGCCCCCAGTTAGGCTGTGGTCTCACCTGGTTTTGATCCTGATATTCTGAAGGTCCGTCACGTGATTTATTATGTGGGACAGGAGTTCACAGGTCCAAAGCTGGTTATTTTTATTTTAAAGTGCAGTTCAGCCCCCTTGGCCAGCAGGTGGCGCTAGCATTTTTTTAAAAAATGGACCACTTTCTGGGGGAAATTAAATCAAAGGACACCGGAAGGATCTTCCTCTTGCTCCGAGGTTGCCAGGAAATATTAAAAAGCAGCGCCGATCAGCCGGTCGGTGCTCTGAGAAAAAAACAAAAAGAAAGAAACCCGGATCATCTACGTGGTCCCACGACATCTGCCTCCTTAAAAGGTGGATTTTTAAGCAAGGCAGAAAATTCCCTAATTCTCTGGTAAGTCAAAGAAACCTCGCTTAAAGGGGCATTACCGGGTTTTCTTTTTTCTTTTTTTTCAAAAAGCCCGGTGGCCATGGGGGATGACATTTTGGGGCAGGATTTATTTAGGAATTTAAACTGCTTTTAAAGGGACGTGGGACCAGGGCCTTGGTTTCCATGGCTGAGCAAGGATTTGAACCTGGACCTTCTGAGTCCTAATCCATCACTCTATCCATTGGCTATCCTATTCTACCATATAAGTGAACAGAAGCATTCATTGTCAGCAAATTTGTGCTCCTCCTCAAACAAGGGTTCTCCTTCCTTGAGACTTCCTGTTACCAAAATTATTCAGAAAAGCTTGTTTGCACTGATTCCTCAGAACTCTAGTAAAGCTAACCAAATCTGTGCCGTACCTCTTACTCTCAATATGTTTTGAATTTACTCACAGAATCCTTACTGGACATGGGCACGACTCGGAGAAATTGTCATTTCCGTTTTCGGTTATCGTTTCCGTTATGTAACGGAAATGGTAATGATAATTATGCTGTCAGAACTCGAACTCGAACCGAAAAAAGAAAAATTTGGTCGGGTTTTTCGTTTCCGTTTGTGGCATCACGGCGATTGCGCAATGCGAAGCACAAAAAAAGTTTTTAAAAGTTTTTTTAAAAAACCCCGACTCCCGTCCAAAAAAGCAGGCGAAAATATGCCTGCCTGAGGCTTTGCCACCTACCATAGGGGTGGTTTCTGGGGGGTCCCCGGCCTTCCCCCCCTGTTCTCCTGTCCTGGGCTGCTTGCACCAGGCTGGGGGGGGGCATCCTCGTCGTCTGTCTCGCTGCATGCCATGCGGTGGGGGAGATCCAAAATGGCGACCGCAATTTTTCTTTTGAAATCGTGGTCAAAAAACACACGAAATCACCACAGAAACATGTGAAATTTATTTATTTTAAATGCCTGAATTTTTATTGTAGCAGCAGTGGGTTTTTTATAGCAATAAAACATCATATTGATTTTATTTTATTTTATTTTATTTTTTATTTTTTTAGACCTGCCCATTTGGGCTGGGCATGGGATGGGACCATGCAATTTTTTGAACCATTCCACCAATGTCATCACCAGGTTTTTGACTGACACTTCTGGATGTCTCGGAGGGCATAAAAAGCCGAGGCACCTTCCAGAAATTGCAGTCGGGTGTATGGATGTGGTTGAGGGAGGAGGGTTGGCTGCTGGTGCTGGTGTGATCCGATTGAGATTGAGGAGGGAGGCTGGAGGCTTTAGGATTTAAGTTAGGCAGGCAGGGAGGGAATTGAATTTAGAAAATAATTTCTTTGATTCCCTGCAGCTTTGTCTGCTGAAGGGAATAGCAGTTTATTCTTTATTTCTTCTCTGGCAGTTTGAGGATTTTTTTCTGATATTGGATAAAGGGGGTGGTTCGACTGGGAGTGGGAGGTGTGGATTTATTTTAAATATATATTATATACTACCATTTATTTTCTATTTTCCCAACTTCAATTTGCTTGCACACACACACATTTGGGGTGCAAGCCAAGAACAGAACCTCTATCCTAAGTGATATCCTAACTGCCCACTCACCCGTCCGTCCGCGCCGCCACATGCCTGCGGCTCACGCCGCCGTCCACCCCCTTGCCCGCCCGCGGCCACCACCCACCCATGGCCCCCCGCCACCGCCGCCCGCCCTCACCTCCCCCCGCCTGCCCCCTTCCCCCCCGCCACCTAGGGCACAAAAACACCTAGCGCCGGCCCTGATTGCGGGACACTCCTATGCTCTGGGAAGTCAAATCACGCTAAATCGCTGTGGAAACGACAAACAACAAACGAAAACGACAAAATTTTGAAAAATTTTGTGACAAACGGAAACGACCCAAAATGAACCCACTCTGACAAACGAAAACTCAAAACATCATTTTTTCTGGTCGTGCCCATGTCTAATCCTTACCCATTGTCCATACTAGCTGAGGCTTCTGGGACTGGAGGATGCAAAGAATCAGAGGCCTGAAGGCTGAGAACCAGGCACAACCGCTAGTCTATAAAATGTGTGGTGATGGAAGGATAATATTTCACAGGAAGGAAGGAAGGAAGGAAGGAAGGAAGGAAGGAAGGAAGGAAGGAAGGAAGGAAGGAAGGAAGGAAGGAAGGAAGGAAGGAAGGATGGATGGATGGATGGAAGGAAGGAAGGATGGAAGGAAAAGACTAGAGATGGAGATAAACGCATGAAGTTTGCTGAAGATGGGGATCCAATAGCTGAGCTACTTACCCCAACAGATGACCTCCCAGGAAAGTGTGCTCACCAGGAACCTAGAGCCATCAAACCTCCCAACTTGCCTCTACAATCCCTCTACATTTTGTAAATATTGGGTTACAGACATCTGAGTTTAACACCCACAAAGTGGTTCCCCCCTAGACATATGCCCTTTAGAAACTGGGTTGAGGAAACCCAGCCCTCACCAAAGTTGTGAGGAATGGTAGAGGTGATTAAGAGGAAGCTTCTCTGAAAGTTTGGAGTCTCTAGGTACTTGGGGAGAACTTTTCTGGATGGCCATATTTGGGGGTGCATAGTTCAGTCATCAAAACTCCTTTTACTACCAAGCCTGAGGGGATTGTAGAGGAGTGTCAGGGGTGCTTCCCCCCAATTTTGGAAAAAAAAATATAGCCCGATGAATTGATAAATCAAAAATCACTAAAAAACATCAATCCATATTTGTTGGCGGACTGACAATAAAGATTCCTATTCCTATTTCTATTCCACTTATGATGAATGCAAATCTACAAATTTTGATTTTAATTGACCAAATGCATCAGAAAATGTGACTTGTTTTTTCAGTTCATCCTCATCTCTAGAAAAGTTCTCTTGATCACAGACAAAGGAATGAACAGTGAACCTTTAGAACATGACTAAGTGCAAAGAAAAGTGTGTCTATGATATGAAGGTATTTATAAAGGTTATTTTTTTGTGTTTCCAGTTTAACTTTATGCATCAAGCAAGCCTGTTCTTCCCAAAAAACAATTTGGATGTGAAATCCACCCTTGACAAATAGCTTGAATCAACGCTGCTCAGTTTTGGACTTGCTCCTTTTACCTCTTTGCCTCAGTTCATCACGAGAGTACAAAGCCCAGAGGTATCTTGAAATTTATTTTTCAAAAAGAACCCAAATAGGAGCGCAGAAAGCTCTAGGCTCCAGTCGCCAGGGCTGAGATTGGCTGTCCGTGCATGTGGATTTTAGATGCAATTACAAGGGTGAAAGAAGGAAGCCAAGCAAAACAGGCACAGACGCTAATACTCTATCTGTCGGTCACAAAAATGAGCTTCTCATTCCGGGCTTTCACCAAATTAACACATCAGTGACTTTTGCATAACTCGGGAGTTTTAATTCACAGCGCTACAAACCATAAACAAGAAAGCCAAGTTACATTCCTTTCCTCTCCCCCACACCCGACCTTAGTGATTTTTCTGCAAATGCTTCTAAAAAAAAGAAAAGAAAAAAAGCATTCTATCAAGTCCAATGTCAGGGCCTGTGCGGGGATTAAATGATGCATTTGATGCATTTCCACAGACGCGATGGTCCACACGCTTGCAATGGTTCCATTTTAAATCTGCATCTGGACCGTGCAGAATTGGTTTCTTCATTCACCACTGGATTGAGGTAAGTCGTACAATAGGATGGGAGAGTTAGTCTCCCGAAGAAGCCCAAAGGCCTGATGTTGTTTTATGCATCATGTCACCAGTGTGTAAATTCGGGGATAGGTTTATATTGCTTACTGGAGATGGTCACAAACCAGAAAAATGAAAAATCAGAACCAGAAAAATGATGAAGCAGGGTGCTTTGTGGTTCAAGGCTGTCCACAAATCAACCATGAACCCTGGAAAAACAGACTGATTCATGGTCCCCCCCAGTTCATGGCTGGAGTAGGAAAACCTAATGGAGACATGTCCCAACTTCCGCCCTCCTGATGTTTTAGACCACAACTCCCAGAATTCCATGCCTATATTTCCAATGGCAATGGACTGTGGGAGTTGTGGTCCAAAACATCTGGAGGGCTGAGGTTTGGACATGCCTTCACCCCCTCTCTGCTGCTGGATTCCCCTCCCTACTGCCCATATCACCTTCCCACCTGACCCTGCCACCTCTTCCTCTTTGTCCTCCACTGCTGCCATCTTTAGGAACTGCAACCTGGCTTCTCTTCCAGGAGCCAAACCAGGTGTCTTTCATAGAATCATAGAATCCTAGATTTGGAAGAGACCTCAAGGTCCATCTAGTCCAATCCCCTGCCATGCAGGAACCCCCATCACAGGATTCCCGACAGATGGCCATCCAGCCTATGCTTAAAAACCTACAAAGAAGGAGACTCCACCACCCCTTTGTGGCAGCATATTCCATTGCCGAACAGCTCTAACTGCTGGCTCATGTTCAATTTGTGGTCCACCCAGACTCTCAGATCCTTTTCACAGGTACTATTCTCCAGCCAAGTATCCCCCTTCCTGTATCTGTGCAATTCATTCTTTGCACATGTGTCTCTGCACATGCACAGTGCACACAACTAGGATAAGCAGAAGAAAAGCCAGGCGGTTGTCTCTAAAGATGGCAGCGATGCAGGACAAAAAAGAGGAGGTGGTAGGAGTGGGGCATCCATTTTGCCAAAGGGAATGCTACAGCTTTTGGGGCTGTTTCATTCTGGAAAAAAGGTGCCTGAGGGGAGGAACATGACTGAGTTGTAAATTATGCAGGGGGTGGATCAAGTGGATAGAGGGAAGTTCTTTCTCTCCAGGCCTCATCCACTCAAATTGAGGGTTGGGAGAGTGAGAACAGTCAAAAGAAAATGTTTATTTACCTAGAGCAGTGATGGCGAACCTTTTAGAGACCGAGTGCCCAAACTGCAATTCAAAACCCACTATTTTTTTTTTTTGCAAAGTGCCAATACAGTAATTTAATCTGTATACAGGTAGCTATGAAGGGGCAATGTCGGATGTCCACAGAAAGGGCTCCGAGTACCACCTTTGGCACCTGTGCCATAGGTTCGCCATCAATGACCTAGAGTGTTGTTAGTTTAAGGAACTCCTTGCTGTAGGGTGTAGTGATGATGACATCTGTCCTATATGCCTTTAAAAGGGGACTGGACCAATTTCTGGAGGAGATGTCCATCCCAGGTTACAAGCCATGATGGGGATATATGTTATACCCAGGCTTCAAAGGAGGGTACTTCGAAATGCCAGATGCAGGGAGTGACATCAGGAGACAGGTATCAAGTTGTCTCATGGGCTCCCAGATGCATCTAGTGGGGCCACTGGGAGATAAAGGAAGCTGGCCTAGAGGGGCCCTTGACCTGATCCATCAAGGCTCTTCTTTGGTTTGTATGAAGCCCAAAGCAGAAAATACAAGTGTGGTGCTTCATTTTCTTTTAGCAAACAGGATCCCCGAACTGAATCTTAAATTGAACCAAGAACCAGCCTGGTTTATGTATGTTCTTTCCCCCAGGTTTGCTGTGGTGCCATTGAAAAATGGTAGATACCATCTGGAGGTGTCAGCCAATTTCAAGCTTCTTTGGCTCTAAAGACATTTTAAAGAGGGTAATGCATGGAAGTCCCCATGAATATGTTGGAACCACTTTTGGGACCCCAGGAGCATACAAGCAACAGGCTACAGCTTTCCCCATTAGGCTTCAGGCATGTCCAAACTTTGATCCTCCAGATGTTTTGGACCACAACTCCCACATTCCTTTGCCATTGGAAATACAGGCTTGGAATTCTGGGAGTTGTGGTCCAAAATATCATTAGCAGTGAAGTTTGGACATGCCTGGGCCTATCTTGATTTGACGAGGCACCTGGGTAAACAATTTCAACTTTGCTGATTCCTCTCTTCCAGGTATAATTAGAAGTGTCCTCTCTTTCTCTCATCAAGGCCTTTACTAAGTTCCATGCAACAGACAGGCATGTTTCACAAGAAATCAGATGGTAGTCAACTCCCAATTCAGTTTTGATCAGGTACGATCATCTCCAGTTAAGCCTTCTTGGTGGGAGGGTAGTGATGAACGGAACACTACATAATCTCTCATTGCCTCTCATCGATCAGTTAAGTGCATCCTATAGTTTGATGGAAGTTCAAAACAAAGTAGGGGAGTCTAAGTAGAGGTTAGCATGACTTCCATTATTAAGCAAAAAGATACTCCATTATTGAAGTTGACAGAGGATGTATGACCTCCTAACAAGGATGCAGGTGTCCCATTCAATATCGCTCGCTCGCAACAGAAACCATGCAGTCACGGTTGTTGCTCCAAGTCAAGAAGCTGATGTGGGACTTGGTTGAACCTGATGCAGTAGGTGACCTCATCAGAAGAGGCACATGTTAAGCTATCGTTGTGATCTAGCTGGTGAAAAGAAGGGAAGACAAATATTCTGTTCTTGGAGAGAGCTGGATGTGGGAGATCAAGGTCCAGGGCACAGTCATGGGGGGTATCAAATGACAATGGTAACGTTGCTGTCGTAGAGTCATAACGTAATATAGTGGCTTTGTTGTGAGAAGGGCACTATATACAATTCCATTATGCACTACAGCTGACCACATAATGAAATAGTCTTCTAATTGATAAAATGATCTGATTAAGTTTCAGGTTGCAGCAAGTTGTACTTTCAGATGTTACTTGCTGGGGAACTGGAGAAAATCCAAAACAGATGGTGCAACAAGAGAATTACTCATGAATTGAGACCAACTGATGTCTTATTTATCCAGAGAGATGAGCATTGGGCTCTTGTAACAGAATAAGAGGCATCCCAGGTCAAGCCAAATGGTCCTTTTGTCCAGTCTTTCATTTACACAGTGGCCAAATAGTTACTTATGGGCAGTTCACAAGCAGGAGGATTAAAATCACATTCTTTCCCTTCTGCTGGTCAGTAGCTGATGTAGAAAACAACACAACTTCTAAGATTGGATGGAATATATATCCATCATGACTACTAGAGATGGGCACGAAATGAAAAAAAATTGTTCCACTATTTGTTATTTGTTTCATTACGTAATGAAACAAATAACAAAAATTGTGATGAAATTGGAACAAACTGAACAGAACCACGAAAATTAGGTTTGTTACATTTCGTTTTCTTTAATGGCGACACACAATGAAATGAGCTGTTTGTAAATGTTAAAAAACGTCCTGAATATCCGTAAAAACCCAGCGATAATTATTTATTCTGCCTGATAATACCTACCAGGGGGGTTGGGGTCCTTAAAACATGCATTTATGTCTTTTTCTCAGATCGCTGTATTTTTTTCCTTTAAGGGGACTTAGGGGACATTGACCCAAACTGGCTTCTCGATGCCTAATATTGATTTCTTGGGTATTAAAACACCCTGGACATCCATAAAAACACAGCAATAATTATTTGAAATTATTATCTACCAGGGGGTTGAGGTCCTTAAAACGTTTGTTTTTGTCTTTCTTCCATCGTGATGTATTTTTTCTTTTCCCTTTAAGGATGACACAAAATGGATTCCAGCCACAAGATGGATGCACAGCATGTGATGGGATCATGTAAATTCTTGGACAATTTCAACCAATAGCATGCCCAGGTTGCAGGCTGGGCAGGTCTGGCAGCCACAGAGGGCATAAAAAGCTCTGGCAGCCCCCATCCTCCTTGCAGTCTGTGGTGGGAGTTAGGGTGGGATTGCTGTGTCTGCGACTCATTACTTTAGGCCAGCCAGACAGGTGTGTGTCTCCCCTAGCTCTTAGGGGAGAGAAAGAATAGATTTCTCTTGCAGCCTCCCTGTGTGTGTGCGTACCCCTCGGTGAGTACCCTCCCCTGCCCCACAGTGCAGTCACTCTGTGGCTGCCTTATACCCTGGGCAACACCCGCTGCTGCCTTTGCAGCCTTCCTGCATACCTAGTCTATACTGTGTCTCTGCCAGCATCATTTTTTAGTGTTTTCTGTGGCGTTGGGGGACACCCGCGAGCAGGGAAATGCTTTAAATTGCGCAAAAAGCAGTTAAAAATGAAAAATGAAAAATGAAAAAACAAAATGAATTTTTTCAAAAATTTCACGAAAAACGAAAACGAAACGAAATGGACCCACAATGAAAAATGAAAAACCAAAACGTCATTTTTTCAATTTGTGTCGATCTCTAATGACTACTAGCCACAGGTGCTACGAAGGAAGGAAGGAAGGAAGGAAGGAAGGAAGGAAGGAAGGAAGGAAGGAAGGAAGGAAGGAAGGAAGGAAGGAAGGAAGGATCAGTCATGAAAGCACTTTCCTTAGAACCACTCTCCAAAGGGGTCAGAAATCAATGGTCAATTTCACTTAATACATGCAGAAGAACCAATGTTCTGTATTAAGGTTGTCATGCAAAAGGATAACATGAAACCTTGAAGAGTCACTTCCAGTCAAAGTGATAGTATTGGTCTGGAGTCACTTATAGTCTCAACTAGACATTTCCCAAGGAGATTGGAGAAATCCTTGGTTGACTCTCATTGTGATGCCCACAAAACATCTGGAAGTTTCTTTCCTCATGCAAGAACCTATGTAGATTTGTTTTGTTTCATTTATCTAGTAGTTTCATTTCATTTCATTTCAAATGAATTTTTAAAGTAATTTTGTAACGAAATGAAACAAAACAATACAAAATGAAACACTATGCTCCTCTGGGTCCTAGAGGCACCAAAATGGCAGGGAAGCATCCGTGGACTCTTCTCAATAGGCCCCTCAAATTTGGAGAGGTTTGGGTTTCAGGGGGATGTGTTATTAAACTCCAAAGAGGGTCTCCCTAGGAAGAAAATCATTCTCATTGAGTCAGAAGTTTGGAACTAAGCTGATAATAGCCACCCCCCCTGTGGGCGAGCAGTTAGTGGCTTCTGGGGATGAGTGACGGGGAAGTGGGTACCTTGCCACAGCCCTCCCATTTTAAAGTTCTCCGCTCAGATGCAGCCAACATCCCAATCATCTGGGCGAGGGGTGGGGGGAGCAGGGGACTTTGCCACGCCCCTCCCATTTTAAAGTGCCTCGTTTGGCTGCAGCGGGTGCCCCAATCATCTGGGTGGTGGGTGGGAGGAGTGAGGGACCTTACCACAGCCCTCCCATTTTAAAGTGCCATGTTCAGATGCAGCCGGCACCCCAATCATCTGGGAGGTGGGTGGGAGGAGTGGGGGAAGCAACACAGCCCACCACTTTTAACTGCCTCAGCAATAGAAGCAGCTGAGGCTGGCTCGCTTGCTCACTCTCAAAGTGGGGTGGGTGGGTGGGGGTCTGCAATTGGTTCCAAGGGCCAGATTCAAGACCCTTGGGGGTGTATCCAGCCGGCAGGCCGTAGTTTGAGGACCCTGGTCTAGGAGATAATCAAAAGGATCAAAGTTTCCTCTATGACTCATCGTCCTTTGCGCAGAGCTTTTAGTCTCCGTTTCTGTCCTGGATGTGATGGAACCTACACAGGTGAAATTAGAGGAGATGTTGAACAGGATGCTTTATATTTTGTTGCTTGTAAATCTGATTTCATAATATTTGTACCTAATATTTGTATGTCAATGTTGTTAGTTTAGCTTTTAATGTTGGGATTTTGATAATGCAAGCTTCCTTGGGTCATCTGTGAAGATTCTCAGTCATCCAGGGGAGTTTATCTGGAAGTTGATTCATGGCAACTTGGGCTTTCTTTCTGGAGAGATTGAAATGTTTCACTGCTCATCCAAACACCTTTGTCAGTCTGAAGAAAGCTAGTTGCGAGTCCTCCATTTTATGGTCATGCAGTTGAACATTTTGGCAGATCCTAGTAACATTTTTCATAGAATCATAGAATCCTAGATGTTTTAGGGCTTTGTTAGTCCTAAATGTTAGGATCTTTCCCCAATGTCATTTGCCCAGCCCACAAGATCCTCCCAGGTAGAGATGGGCACGAATCAAAAAAATGACATTTTGTTTTGTTGAGAGGTCCGGTCCGGTTCGTTTTGTTTTTTTGTGAATTTTTGTGGAAAAAATTCATTTTGTTGGCTCATTAATTTGTTATTTGTTATTGCTCATTTTCCCCCAGCCCCCACCACGCGGCCCCTGGGGCCCAGTTGGCGCTGGGTTTTTAAAATTATTATTATTATTAATTTTAGCTTTAGGGTGCCGACCAGGCCATTCTTAGAGCACTCCCCTCTTTTAAATTTATTTTTATTTTATTTTAGTTTGGTTTTTCCCACACTCCTGGGTTCAGGTCCCATGCTACAGGTGTAGCGCAGAACTTTTGTTGTTGTTGTTTTCCTTCCAGTGCTGACTGTGCGGCCCCTGGGACCCAGTCGGCACTGGTTCTTTTAATTATTATTATTATTATATTTTAGGGTGCCAACCAGGAGAGAACACCTTCTGCTCCCCCACCTGCCCCTGCACCGCATCAGCTCAGTGGGGGGGATCCCTCCTCCTTGCTTCCCCAAACAGCCTCCCCTGCCGGGAGCCTGCACTCCAAAGGCTTCACCATCACTGACCTGTTGGGCTTGGAGGTGGAGCTGTAACTTCTGGCCGCCTCAGCTGTCACTGGCTTGGGCTGAGAAGGCAGCGGGGCAGCTCGGGAGGCTTCGGCTGCAGCAGGGCTTGGAGACAGTGGCGGAGGCGGCCCCTTGCCACTGGGTTTGGGCTTCCTGTGTGGGGAGGCTGGAGGTGGGTGCCACATCAGCAGGGTTCCCCCACTTCTGGGTTCAGGCTCCACACTACAACTGTAGCGCAGGCGTTGTTTTTTTTTTCGTTTTCATTTCAGTGACGACTGTGCGGCCCCTGGGCCCCGGTCAGCACTGTTTTTTGGGGTTTTTTTACCGTGCTGACCACATGGCTGCACTACAGCTGTAGCACGGCTGTTGTCAGCTTTTTTCCTGGTCGCCGTCCCAGAAGCTAGGAAGACTGGACCTCCGGACCAGCACCAGGTAGGAGACATCTCCACCCTCCCATTAACAAAACGAACCGAACCAAACCAATTTTTCTTGGTTTGGTTCAGTTTGTGTTAAATAGTTTGTCTCTTATCCTGGCATTATAGGGGCGCAACACTTCTCCTGGCTATCCCTCCCCAGGGTATGGAGAAAAGGTGCACTATGTTTTAAATGTCTTTAAGCAACTGAGCCAAATGCTTGGCGTGGTTACTTATTTTAAACATAGTGCACCTTTCCCACAGGCTGCTGGTGGGTGGTGGTGGTCCGTAGGAGCTGTGCTCTATATTTAAAATGCCTTTTATCCACTGAGGACAGAGCTTGTCTTGGTGGATAAAAGTCCTTTTAAATGACCACCACTTCCCCCACAACGCACCATTGTTACTTGGGGGAAACTCCATCTTAACCATAAGGCAGTGGGGGAACAGAAGCCCACTTGTAAGTCGTGATTCTTGGTCGTCATAAGTTGGGGTACCACTGTAGTTGGTTTTCAATGCATTCCTATGGGAAATGGTGCCTCTTAATTTTTCATAAAGTGAATGGACCCCTGGAACCAATTAAATTCATCCTCAAAAGCTTTCACAACTGGGATTTGATTGTTGTTGTGGATTTTCTAGGCTGTTTGGCCATGTTCTGGAGGTTTTTCTTCCTAACGTTTTACCAGTCTCTATGGCCAGCACAGAGTTTGGTTTCTTTTCTTGTGGGATTTGTTGTAGCTACCTGAACATATATTAAATCTCTCACACACTCTCTCTTTCTAAGGCTTGAAGGTCACTGAGAGAAATTGTTCCCACAGTTCGGTCTCACTAATGAAGTCATCCAAACCATCCAGAGAGTGGCACCACAGCCTCCCCCTTCTTCGAGGGATGCCAACTTTTAAAAGTAACCTGATAACACATTTTGGACAAAGGGACAAAGCTCACTCTATGAGTAGCCCATGTGTATGCTGATGACAAACAAAGATGCTATAGAACAGGGAGAGAGAGGGAGAGAGAGAGAATTCTCAATGGGGAGAGCATAAAACAATCCAGGTTGCCTCTTCGTTTGCTGCCTGCTGTTCAGTCTTGGTTTCTAGTGTAGCTTTCTCTATTCCCACTTCCCCGCACCTTTATAGAGCAAATAAAGAGATTTGTTTTGTAACATCGGAAATGAAAGAATAGAGGAGAGAGCAAATAAACCGAGTTCCTCATTGGTATCCTGTCCCAATTTTCTCATACAGTCAAAAGTATGGGTCTTCCCCTTCGGTCTTGCAAGTCAAACTTTCTCTCGTCCCAAGTTTCTCGACACAGGATACTCTACGCAAGGGCTCATGAAACATTTATTTCCCCTTCTTAGTGGTGCGTCCTCAAATGAATGCCATTCTCTGTTTCATTCACTCTGCTAAATGCTCTCGTCCGTCCTTTTCATCCTGCTTTTCAGGGACTGAAGGGGGGAGGAAGACATCTGCTCACGGCAATGAGCACAGCAAATGAAACAGTCGGATGGAGAGTTGTATTTCAGCCATTCCTCTTCTTCCTCTGTCTTTCCAGATTAATTCATGAAAAATGTCCTAAGGTAGTTAATGTAAAGCTGGATCAGAAGTTTGGCGATATAACAGTGGAGACAGAAGTTCAGAACTTTATTTCCCAAGTGTGCCTTCAGGGAGGATAGCCAGCCTGGGTGGCCTTGGGCAAGCCCCACCATCCCAGGGAATGGGAAATGATTTCTGAGTAATCTGTACCGGGAAAATCCTTTAAATGGTGGCCAAATGTCAGAACTGACTTCACACCCTATAGTTTTATTAGTTAAGATTAAAGCACTCTCTGCTTTAAACTTTTAAATTTAATTATGCAGACTACACATTGTCTCCCCAGGGAGCTGGGTAGTCTTAAACATAGTCTCTTGAATGACAATATATAGAAGGCATCAAGGGAGATGCAAGACGGTGGCTTGGCTACCAACCCAATTACGATTGTTGCCATTTGCAGTGGCATTTGCCCAGGAGGGGGAAATCCTTTGAGGTTAAAAAGGACAATGCCATGTTACAATGACAAGGAAAACTGAGTCACCACCTCCAAGGCTGTTACTTCACATCCGTTTTGTCTCTGTAAGTGTTGTGCTTCGGACTGGTACAAAACAAATCTTACTTCACATCTGTCGCGCAACAGCTGAAATTTGTCTCGACTATGCCCCCGGAGCGGGATCAGAGCATGACAATACTGTACCTGATGCTGTGTTGGGGTATTCTCTTGTCACGGTTTGTTCTCGGTTCCTGTTCCAAGACAAGGGACCATGTGTTAACTGTCATGCAATAACCAGTGTCCACCTAGTGGTCAGTGGCTGAAACGGCATTCAACATTAGTTTCCCTATGAGAAACACCATGCAGCGCAAATGTTTATTAAAGAAAGTACTGAAAATTCTGTAGCATTGACGTGTAAATCCCGGAAGACCAGTAAATCGAAATATTGAAAAAGTTTTATTTACAATATTTTAAAAAAGGATTAGGAAAACAAGACATACTCAGAATTTGTAATGGAACAAGACTGTGAAGTAACAGTTTTCATGAGACAATTTATCATGACCATTAGAAAACAGAAACGGGGACTAAACAGGGCCAAAACTACGTGATCACGACCAACGCTGTCATGGTACAAAACTGTCATGGAACAAAGAAGGATGTGAAGTAACCGCCTAAGAAACTGTTGGACAATTTCTCTTTCCAATGGAGGAATTTGGTGAAATTTGTCCACACTCTGATTTCTCTGCCAATTTCCCCAAGTCTGTTTGCTACTGGCTGAATAGCACATTGATTTATCTATCTATTGGGGAGTTTGATTCCTCACTCTGCCTCCTACAAGGAGAGCCAGGCTGAGTAGCCTTGAGCAAGCTGTACAGGATGCCCACAGAAGAACGGAAAGGTAGTCAGTCCACTCTTGAGTACCGTATTTTTCCTTCTATAAGACTCTGCCTTTCATTAGCCCCACACTTTTTAGAGCCCCAAATAAATAAAATTAATAAATCCTCCTTGAGGTCTCCTCTGCCCCCACTGTTACCTTTAATTTCCCCATTCTAAACACTCCTCTGGGCTTTAGTGAGTTTGCTTTTTGCAGGATCAGGCTCTGTCAGGCTTGAGCAGCCCATTAAGAAATGCATTTTCAAACTAAAAAAAAAAAGGTGTGGGTTTTTTCTTTTGTTTCCAGAGTGCATTTCTTAATGGGCTGCTCCAGACCAGTGGAGCCCGTTCCTACAAAAAACAAACTCACCAAAGCCGAGAGAAGTGCTTAGAATCAGAAATGAAATAAAACAGTGGGGGTGGGGGTGGGAAATAACTCACGGAAAGACGGAGCCGATCCTGCAAAAAGCAAACCACTGAGGAGAGAAGCAAGGTGAGTTTGGGTTCTCCTCCACCCACCCACCCCAAAAGGCTTACGTCCATGCATACCACACTCCTTAATTTTTGGCATCATGATTTTAGAACAAAGTAGTGTGCTATGCTTGGAAAATTACGATATTTTCTACCTAAAGTTGCCACAAATCAGAAATGACTTGACAGTGCCCCTTATACATGATTATTATTACTTATTTCTGCGCTGCTACCTGTTTTCCAACCCAATAAGCCAAGGTGAGCTCTATCAAATTTACAAGGCATCTTCTTTTGTTCTACTTGCAAATGTATCAATGATTAATTTGCAGATTAAACCATCTTTAAGGACACTTTTTGGGGTCCTTGTGTCCTGTAACATATGAAAAGGACAGAATGTTTCCCTATGGACTACACAGCTTCCATAAATCCTCAAAAGATCCCTATAAATGTACACTGTCAGCCACCATTTGTTTAACTGTTGTTGTAAGGTCATGCTTCCTTAATTCACTTGTACTTCCCACAGTATTTATGGCACCGCTATCGGTTGGAATTAAACCATGATTTATGAGACATGTTCACCAGTGTTTTTCCTTTTCTTTCTGAATCCTCTAGGGAGGCATTCCCAAATGTAAGAATGGTAAAGGCATGGGGGTAAAATAATATGGAAAATAATGCATTCATCTTAGTTCTTTGAAGGACAGGTCTCTGTAGAAGCAATTGCCCATTCATAGGTTGCTTTGGGAAACTCCACATTTAAAGTGGTGATGAGGATCCATCATTGAGTCTTTTTCAGTTCATGATGACCCTATGCAAACTGAAGGCCACAGCTTCCTTCACTGAGTCAATCCATCATATGTTCCAATTTTAGCCCTGCCTTCCACTTTTCACAGCATTGTTACTCTTCCTGGTGGTGAGTCTTGTCTCATCTTCTCATAATATATCCAAACTAGGATGGATATGATGACCATTCATCCCCTAGTGTTAGACTCAGTCCTGGCAGATAATGTGAGTTTTCATAACAGGTCAAGGGAACTTACCTGTAGCTGACTTTCAGGATCAACCTGCACTTTGTGGGGCAGTGGCTTTTGGTCAAGGTCACAGCTAAGTTGACTGTAGTAATGGAGGTAGAAGAAAGTTGGTTTAGATAGACTTGGTGGCTTGCAGCTTTGTCCCAGTATTGATAAGAAGGCTTCTGAAAACTGTTGGCTGCAAAGTCACCAGCTCAGTGGTTTGAATCCTGGTTGCCACACAGCAGAGCAAGCTCTCACTGATAATCCCAGCTCCTGCCAACCTAGCAGTTTGAAAGCATGTAGATAAGGAGGTATTGCAGTAAAAAGTGGGAAGGTAAAAACAGTATTTCCTTGCTGCCATGCCAGCCACATGGCCACGGACTTGCACAACACTGGCTGTTCGGCTTGAATATGGAGATGAACACTGTCCCTAGATTCAGACATGACTAGTATGAATGTGCAGGGGAGATCCTTTTACCTTTTTATGGCAGTTTAAACACCCCTGCCAAGTTCCTCTATCTAGCTCTGTCCACTATACAATAGCTGCATCTTCTAGGGGAAGATCAACCTACAAGGATGATCAGGGGGCAGGAAACCAAGCCATTTGAGGAAAGATTGAAAGATTGAACTGGGCATGTATCACCTTGAGAAAAGAAGACTGGAGAGAGATAGGAGAGCACTTTTCAAAGACCTGACAGTAACATAGATGAAGTAAAGCATCTGCTCTCTCTATCAACCCAGAGCGTGGGACACATAAGAACTGATTCACATTACTGGAAACCAAATTTGGGGGGGACTATTGGAATAGTATAATAATGGAATTGATGACCTTGGAAGGTGGTGACCACTCTAACATTGGAGGCATTCAAGATAAAATGGGAAAACCATTGGTCAGATCTGCCTCGATTTGGATTCCTGTATTAATCAGATGTTGGATTTCATGGCCTTATATACCACTTCCAACTCAATTATTTTATGATTTATCACCTGACCTCACAAAACCATGGTGCTAGAGGGAGAAAACAAGCAATTAATTTCTACTCTATAGCCCTCTAATAATTCAAAGAGCCCTTGTTCATCTGAAATTATTTTTTTGTGTGAGCTGAGCCGGGATAACTCTTACGGGGAGAAGAGCCATTGTAGGTGTTTATTATTATTATTTTTCTTTCTCCACTGGAGTTTCTCAATGGGCCTGGCAGCCTTCACTGGCAACCCTCCATTTGGAAGGCAAATTAGTGTCACTTGTAATCGTAAGAAATGTACAGACATTGGATGAAGGGGTTGAAAGCAAAGCTTTAAGAGAGTCTCTTCTTTCCTGGATTTGTTTGGAAGTACAATTAAATCAAAGCCATGCTATTAAAAAGAAGAGGGCACCCAGTTTTACTGAGCCAACTGCAACCCATGGTGATAATGCAATCTAATGCACAGTCGTAGAATATAGGCTGTACATGAACAATGCTCAGGGTTCATCCTCTTTGACCTCAGCAGTTAAGCAGGAATAGGGAATAGGAATAGGAATAGGAATAGGAATGCAATTTATTGTCATTGTATAAATACAACGAGATTAAAAGTGCCATCCAGTCAGTCATTCACACAACCCAGCATAAAAATCCAAGACGTAAAATCTACAATTTAAAAACAAACCATCCATACACATACTCCAACATTCACATGCCAAAACATCACTTACACTCATTTAAAACTGACATAAAATCCAAACATACCCACATCCCTACAATCTTTCACCTAGCAACATTCCTACACAATCCATAAAAACTACAATTTAAAAAACAACAACAGCCATACACGATATATATGTAACACATTCAACACCAATATTACCCGTCAACTTAATTTTTAACAGAGTTTAGCATGGATAATGCTATTGGGTAAAAACTATTTTTGAATCTTTCCGTCCTTGTTCTAATAGATCTATACCTTCTGCCTGATGGTAGTGGTACAAACAGAGAGTGACCAGGATGAGAAATATCTCCTACAATATTCTGAGCTTTCTTAAGACAGCGGGAGCTGTGTAATTCCTCCAATGTGAGGAGTGGGCATCCGATGATCTTCTGTGCCATATTGATAACCCGCTGGAGTGATTTCCTCTGAGCCACCGTGCAACTGGCATACCACACATATGCAGTATGTCAGTACACTTTCTATTACACAATGATAAAAAGACACCAATAGTCTCTGAGTGATGTTATTCTTTCTGAGCACTCTCAGAAAGTACAGTCTCTGTTGGGCCTTTTTCAGCAGCTCAGAGGTGTTTACACTCCAGGTTAAATTCTCCTCAATATGGACTCCCAACAAACGGAAGTGGTCACCCTTTCTACACAGTCCCCACTGATGAATAGTGGTTGAAGATCTGTTTTCTTCTTCCTGTAATCTATTATGAGCTCCTTAGTTTTTAATGTGTTCAGAAGCAAGTTATTCTCTCTGCACCACTCAATCAACCGCTCCACCTCATCCCTATAAGCAGACTCATCTCCTGCTGAGATAAGCCCCACTACTGTGGTGTCATCCGCAAACTTAACTATAATGTTGTTATGATAGGCGGGAATGCAATCGTAAGTATAAAGAGTAAAGAGCAGTGGACTCAGCACACAGCCCTGTGGAGAGCCAGTACTAAGACTCAGATCTGAAGATGTACATTGACCTACTCTAACCCTCTGACTACGTCCGGACAAAAACTATTTATCCACATACATATAGAATGTGGCAATCCCAAATCCCTAATTTAACCACCAGTCTGTGAGGGAGGATGGTATTAAATGCTGAGCTGAAGTCCACAAAAGCAGTCTTGCATAGCTTCCCGCTGTTCCAGATGTGACAGTGCAGCATGAAGGACTGTAGCTACAGCATCCTCTGCAGATTTATTTGCTCGATATGCAAACTGGTGGGGATCAAAACTCTGGGGGAGAAGTGATGTGATGTAATTCCGGACCAGTTTTTCAAAACATTTCATCACCACTGGAGTAAGTGCAACTGGTCGATAATCATTAAGACTGGAGATATAAGATTTTTTAGGTACAGGAACTATGGTGGAGGACTTCAAACAGGATGGAACCCTAGATTGAGCCAGAGACTGATTAAAGATCTTGGTAAAGACTCCAGCTAGTTGATCTGCACAGTCTTTCAACACACATCCAGGGATTCCATCGGGTCCAGAGCTCGGATTTAAGATTAGGAAAGAACAAGGATGATGATCTGTAGAATCCAGTGCCCTGGACATTCCTTTACACTGATGACATCATGACTGCATCAGAGAATAGAGCAGATCTTGAGTGCCAAGCCCATGTATGGAGTGATCATCTGACAAGGTTTGCCCTGCACCTAAAAGGGAGAAAGATGGAATATCTGGCAACCAACCCAAATGAATGTGGTACGATTCAAATTGATGGTATTGACCTTTGAAAACTGAGGACTTCAAATGCCTTGGTTCCATGATCACAGCCAATGGGAGTCTGAATTGCATGGTCACATCAAGGATCAACAGTGCCTGGCTAAATTGGCGTACAACTTCAAGCATTATGTGTGGCAAAAAGATCAGCAACCATTTAAAGTCAAAGATGTATCTCACATTGTTCAACCTGTCTCACTCTATGGTTCAGAATGCTGGCTGATAACTAAAGAAGTTGAATGTCAACTTGGTGTCATGGAGACAAAGATGCTGTGATGGACCTCTAGTCTCACGTGAAACAATCATGTGCACAATAGTGACATCTTATCAAAATATGGTATTATCTTGGAAGTTGTCTTGGGTTCATCTGGACCTATCCCATGACCGTGCCAAGTGGAAAGCAAAAATAAGAATAGTGGACCCCATCAGCAAGCGGGACAGAAGAAGAAGAAGAAGAAGAAGAAGAAGAAGAAGAAGAAGAAGAAGAAGAAGAAGAAGAAGAAGAAGAAGAAGAAAGAAAGAAAGAAAGAAAGAAAGAAAGAAAGAAAGAAAGAAAGAAAGAAAGAAAGAAAGAAAGATGGGTTGACTGCATTTCCTCTTTGAAACAGAATTTGCCCAGTTGACCAATGTCATTATGTTTCAGAGGGAAACAAGTTCTCTTCAAGGAGGCATATGGTGACCTGTCCACTTAACTTCCTTTTTTTCCCCTGCCACCCGCGTCATCTTCTGTGGAGGGTATTGTACCCCCTATTTTGTTGTAGTTTTATTGTTTTTAACTGTAAACTGCCCAGAGTTCCATTTCGGAAGATGGGTGGTATATAAATAAATAAATAAATAAATAAATAAATAAATAAATAAATAAATAAATAAATAAATAAAAGGAAATGGAGGAAGGAGAAACAGAAAGATTTGCCAACCAAGAGTTATCCTTATGAAATAAAGCCACTATGAATTCCTGTTGTGTGGAATTCTATTATGGGATTAGGTGGGATAGCTCACCTGAGTTCAGTTCTCATTGTCCCCGCCAGGAGAAAAGCAAGATCTGTAGCCTTGGGCAAGCTGTACAAATCCAGAGCATCCCCAGAAGAATAAGATGGTAAACTGGTTTTGTGTATTATATATCTAGAAAATCCTGGAAAGGGTAACTGTAAGTTTGAAATGATCTGAGGGCTCACATTTTTATTATTCAGTTTGCACTATGACTATGTGCTGGTTTCTGACAAACCCCATGTCCTGGGCCAATATGAGCAGAATTGTAGGGGCAAATGAGCAGATTCAGTTCTGGAATGAAGTGAGATAAATTTGTAAATCGGTACATAGAATCATAGAGTTGGAGAAGACCTCGAGGGCCATCCAGTCCAACCCACTACCATGCAGGAACCCCCATCACAGGACTCCAAACAGATGGCCATCCAGCCTCTGCTTAAAAACCTCAAAAGAAGGAGACTCCACCACCCTCATTTGTGGCAGCATACTCCACTGCCGAACAGCTCTAACTCTCATGACTGCACCAGGAATACAAATCAATTCAGCCCTCTAGGTATTTAGAAGTTTTTAAAAAGGAAATAATCAAAGACTTTTCACAAACAGCAGTGGCAAAACATTTCATTTGGTGGGCTGAATTTTCTTTGACCAAAGGAAGGAAGGAAGGAAGGAAGGAAGGAAGGAAGGAAGGAAGGAAGGAAGGAAGGAAGGAAGGAAGGAAGGAAGGAATTTTTGCCCCCAAACAACCTCGTGGGGCAGTGGTTAAATGCCTGTACTGCAGGTAAAACTGTGCTCACGACCTGGGGTTCAATCCCAGGTAGCAGGCTCGGGGTTGACTCAGCCTTCCATCCTTCCGAGGTAAAATGAGTACCCAGCTTGCTGCTGGGGGGGGGGGCAGCAATGCATACTGTAATAAAAACTAAACCGCCCACAGACTACTTGAAGTGGTATGGGGTGGTATATAAGCAGACCACTTTGATTTTTCAAGAACAACGTATTATCCACGAAGAACTTAAAACCCAAGAATTTCATGCAAGCTAGAAAGGTGGTGTGTGGTTGCGATAGAAATCCGGAAGTTGATCTATGGCTGGCTACTGGACTTCATTTTTTGTTGGATCATATCTTAGCTACAGAGATCCCTTGCCAACCTCTTGATTCCTCAAGATTGCTGCTTTTACAGCAAAAATTGCAGCTTTGTGTGAGTTAAATAGGGATTATCCCCTTGCAGTAAATAGGTGAGTTTGCTCTCATCAGCCCTGCCCCCCTAACACCTGGGGTAGGGGGGTCAAATAAAGCTTTCTAATACTGTATTAGCATATAAGTGGCAATGCAGTATACAGAGGACTAGTTGTTCAACTTTATCCACCCCACTAGAGATGGGCATGACTTAGCGGTATTCCCGTTTCCGTTTCCGTTACTCGTATCCGTTACTCTACGGAAACGGTAACGGGAATTACTCCGCCAGAATTCGAGCTCGAACCGACGAATGAACAATTTGGTCTGATTTGTCATGCTCGTTACTTGCATCGCGGTGATTGCGCAATGCCAAGCGGCACAGAAAAAAAGTTTTTAAAAGTTAAAATAAAACCTGTCTGATTCCAGGCCCTAAAAGTGTTTTAGGGCTATTGCTAACTGCGCTGCTGGTACCAGGCTGGGAGGGTGCATCCATTTGCCATGCAGGGGGATCAAAATGGCCTAATATTTTTTTGAAATCATTGCCCAAAACCCCACCAAAGCACCACAGAAACATGGGTTAGCTATTTTAAATGCTTGAATTTTTACAGTAGCAGCAGTAGGTTTTTCTTGCAAAAAAAAGTCTCTGTTGATTTTATTTTATTTTATTTTATTTTATTTTTTTACACCTGCCCATTCGCAATGATGGGCTCCTTGGACTGCAAAGTTTTGGAGCCATTCCACTGCTGGCCAGGTTTTGCTGGTACCAGGCTGGGAGGGCGCATCCATTTGCCATGCAGTGCGGGGGATCCAAAATGGCGACTGCAATATTTTTTTGAAATCATTGCCCAAAACCCCACCAAAGCACCACAGAAACATGCGAAAATTAGCTATTTTAAATGCTTAAATTTTTACAGTAGCAGCAGTGGGTTTTTCTTGCAAAAAAAAAAGAAGTCTCCGTTGATTTTATTTTATTTTATTTTATTTTATTTTATTTTATTTTATTTTATTTTATTTTATTATTTTATTTTATTTTATTACACCAGCACATGTGCAATGATGGGCTCGCCCATGGGAGTGGACCATGCAAATTTTCCACCAATTGCATGGCCACTTGGCCAGGTTGACCACAGAGACTTCTGGGATGTGCCAATCGGGCATAAACAGCCCACTAATCGTAGCCCAAACCCGAACCCGAACCCTAAGCCTAACCCATATGGCAGTACACTGTCCTTCTAAGTGGGTCAGAGAGGCACCCAGAGGTGCACCCCAATACTCACCCTAACCTCACCCGTAACTAGCCTAACCCTAGCCCTTGCGCTAACCCGTCTTAACCCTAAGCCAGATCTATTTGCATTGCACTACATGCAAGTACGTGAGACACAGTGGGTGCAAAGAGTCTGCTAGTACGTCACTTGTGGCTCTGTCTGACTCCTGCAGCTCCCTCCAGGAGCCCGCTACCCCCCAAAACCAGTACTAATGACAACGAAAAAAATGAAAAAACAAAAAAAACGAACTGACTAATTTTTGCGAAATTTTGCAAAAAACGGAAACGAGCCGAAACGGACTGCCTCCGACACACGACAACTCAAAAACGTCATTTTCCCTAGTCGTGCCCATCTCTACACCCCACAAATGCACAGTCTATCCTGAATAAGGATGCCTTATATCCGCACTGTAAAATCCTTGCATCCATTAACTCAAAACAAAGGCAGGTAAACGCCATACAATGGTGTCATAGCAGAAAAGATCCGGCTTCATTTTCAGGTCCTCCAAATGCAAATGTCTGCTCCTCTTTTCCTCTCCACCGTGAGCCTCTACTTTTAATGTAAGCAGTGCCTGTTTTTCTTAGCTCTCAGATCTGACAGCAAAGGGGAGGCTTTCAGACATAATAAATCCCCCTCTGGCTTTCCAAAAAGAAACAGTGGCGAGAAGACTGATCTTTCCAATAACATTTTGTCAGTGAGGATCATTGCGTTCTGCACAAGTTACTTAGGCAGCCTGTTCTCCTGCAAGTGGTTTCCCACCTCTGTTCTTTAGTTCCATACTCTTGAACTTCTGTTTCCATCCTGGTCTTTACTTAGCTTTTCAGGGTACAAGGCCCATCTCCTCATCCTAAGTGATTGACTTCCTAAGTGGTTGCCACTGCAGTTGACTGGTTACTTACTGCCCTCCCAGGCGAAATGATGAGATGAGGCATTGTTATGGGTTTAAACTGGGCCACTCTTTATTAACTTTATAACTTCAGGTCAACCAACAACATCAAGAGGGGCCTGGCATCAAGCATAGTGTTGTTTGGAACCCTGGGGTCTCCCGGGACCCCTCCAACCGGGCAGAATAGGGCAAGCTACTATCCCCAGGTGGTGCAGTCAGACGACGGCACCCACCGGGCTGGTAAATGCGCGTACCACTCCCCGGGTACTAGTGGATCACAACAGGTTTCTCCAGACCCAGGGAGGCATCCCCGCGTATCTATCCCGACACTGTAATCTCACAATCTGCAGTGTCGTGGGTGTTGGATACATGGGGACAGATGTTCTATTCCATCCTCACTGGCTGCCATTCATCCATTTCTGCCACCAGTGTGACCAAACAAACAAGTAATATTAAACTAAGGCCCAGTAAAAGTGTGGGATAGGCGAAAAAACCCGCTCTCATTGGTCAATTTAGAGTGCGGGTCAAAAATTCCTGTCCGGCCCCCGTAGGTGACCAGTTAAACTTTCACTAGCACTTCAAGGGGTGGGCGGGTGGGTAACGCTAGCCAGCAAAAGACGCTGGGGGAGGGAGGAGCCCCCCCTTTTAAGGCACTCCTCCCCCTCCCCTTGGGATGTGATCGTGCATCCAGCTCTCTCACGCATTCACATGGGAGGGTAAAACGGCCCCACCTGCCAGAGGATTCAGCCGCGGAGCCACCAAATGTTATTAAGGATGCTATGTCCTCTCTTCCACTCCTTCTAGGGGTGTGCAGATCCACCAGATTTTTTTTGCATCACTTGGGAAACCAGCAGCATTTTTGTTCATTTCGTGCAAGTTCTCTATTGGGCCCTGCCTACTTTTGTAGATAGAAAATTGTGCGCATTTTGTTATGCAAGTTTCCAAATGTAACTGTTTTTAATTTCAATTTCAACTGGATCAAATAGGGATGGAGAAAATGTAGCCACTGGTCTGCATGGGCCCCATCTCATTCTGTGGCCCCTGAATGCCACTATCCCACCATCCCACCCATCCCAAATAGTTCTTGAGGGAAATGGGGTTCATTAAAGATTTCTGCTCCTGGAAAAACAACCCAGACCACCATGGTCCTGTCTGATTTCAGCAGCTAAACAGGATCAGGCCAGGTTATGGAGAGCACTCAGGAATATGAGGGGAATCCAGATAAGGCTAGGAAACAATCCTTCCCAAAGCTCAAAATTGCCAATATTGGGCTATACAGAGCAATGGTCGGATTCTATTCTATTTCTTTATTTCATTTGATTGTTCTATTTCTACATTAAATGGTAAAGTTAGAACACTGCCTTGTGCCAAGTGGATTAAAGGTGGAACCCCCACACACACACAAAACATATTTTTATGCCAAAACATTGGAGCACACCAAAGACTAACAGCTGCATTTCAGTGTGATTTTTCATGGAACAGAATTAGAGATGGACACAAACCAGAAAACACATGGTTGTGTGGAATTCCACTATGGGTTCATCTGGTTCAGGCCCGCCCTTGGTTTGATTCAGGTTCGGGTTTGTATGAATTTTTTAAAAAAATTCATACAAACATGAACCGATCCGAACCAGTTCGGGTTTTTAACGCCGCCAGTGCTGGCAGCGTGGTGGTGATGGCAGCGGATCCTGGCCCTGGGGCCAGGTGGGCACGTCTTTTATTTTATTTTATTTTATTTTATTTTATTTTATTTTATTTTATATTATTTTTGTTTTTTTCCTTTATTTTAGAGCACCGACCCGGCCACTCCTTTATTTTTATTTTTATTTTTATTTTTATTTTTATTTTTATTTTTATTTTTATTTTTATTTTTATTTTTATTTTACTTCTGGGTTCCAGCCACACTACAGCTGTAGCATGGGCTGGCTCCCCCCACCTCCAACAGTCGACCACGTGGCCCCTGGGGCCTGGGGTTTTATTTTTATTTTATTTTTTCAGTTTTAGGGTGCTGACCAGGCCACTCCTGGTCGGCGCTCCTTTTTAAAAAATATTTTATTATTATTTTGTGTTGTGCACGTCCATGGCCACACTGTTTTACCTTCTCACTTTTTATGTCAGTACCTATTTATCTACTTGCAATTATATGCTTTCAAACTGCTAGGTTGGCAGGAGCTGGAGCTATCAGCCGGAGCTCGCTCCACTGCATGGCACCTGGGATTCGAAACGCCAAGCTGCTGACTTTGCAGTCAACAGTTTTTGGAGCCTTAATCCACTGAGCCACCACTTGACATGCCTTGTATTTAAAGAAGTAACATGTTATATATTGATCCCCGTCATTACATTGTAAACTAAAAAGAATAATCCCTTCCTTGCTTTTAAAAGGAGGTGAGATGAAGTTTACACCTTGATTAAGACTAGTTTAATTCTTTCCTTTCAGCCCACCACATCATCAGTCTGAGCAATTTTCTTGCAACAACTCAATATATAGTTGATGGTTTCATCTGCCTCTTTACAGAGTCTACATGTGGGGTACTCAGCTGATTTTTCTATTCTAGCTTTAACTGCATTTGTTCTGATAGCTTGTTCTTGAGCTGAAAAAAATTCTTGTGCTTGTAAAGGAGTATACTTCAGAGCTGTCATCTTGTCCTTGCATCCGTAGGCAGTCATTTGGATAAAACAGAGTCTACATGTGGGGTACTCAGCTGATTTTTCTATTCTAGCTTTAACTGCATTTGTTCTGATAGCTTGTTCTTGAGCTGAAAAAAATTAGGGCTTCTATCTCTTTTTTCAGTGTTCCATTGGTGAGCCACAACCAGGTCTTTTCCTCATCTAATTTTCCTTTGATTTTTTTTTCAAGGAACTGCCCATGCAGTGCTTTATTACGCCAGCTATCAGCTTCTATTTGCATCATTGTTTTCCTGTACTGACCCTTTGCTTTACTTTAAACACCTCCCTCTTCTTAACCTCCAATAATGCTGGCTCTATAATATTTTTTACACAATCTGCCAATGCATGCTTCTCTTCTTCAACTGTCTGCTTCACTTGCGGAAGACCTCTACCACCTAATTTTCTAGGTAAATACAGCCTGTCAACATCATTGCTTGGATGTAATGCATAGTGAATGGTCATAAGTTTTCTTGTTTTCCTGTCCAGACTATCTAGCTCCATTTGAGTCCAATTTATAATGCCAGCGGTATACCTGATGACCAGTATGGCCCAGCTGTTAATGGCCTTGATGTTACCAATAGAGATGGGCACTAAACAAACTTTTAGTTTGTTTTGTTATTCGTTATTCGTTATTCATTTCATTATGTAACAAAACAAATAATGAACCCCAGAGTGGATTGAGAACAAAACAAACTGAACAAAAAAAAATAGTTTGGTTCAGTTTGTTTCATTAATGGCAGCACCAGAGATGTCTCCTACCTGGTGCTGGTCCTGGAGGTCCAGTCTTCCTGGCTACAGGGAGGGGAGACAAGGTGGGGGGGAGCCAACTGGCCTGTGCTACAGCTGTAGCACGGGCCACATGGTTGGCAGTAATTTTAAAAAAATTTAAAAAAATCTAAATAAATAAATAAATAAAGGAGCACTGACCCAGCTCCAGGGGTGGCCAGGACCCCAGTGGTTGTTGCACGGCCCGGGAATTGGCCCACGTGCACCCAAGATGCACCACTGCTTGCTTATGCTGCCTTCCCACACAAAGAGGTGGGGAAGACGCTGCAGCAACAGAGCCAGGAGTGGGTAGGCAGGGCAGATGGATGAGGGGATGGACGGAGGCAGGGAGGACAGGCAAAACATAAAACTCAAGCTGACATCTAGTAGCCAGCATAGGGCACGGCTGACCAGCAGGGATGAGTAACAGGCTGGACTGGCAGGGAGAAGATGCTGAGGGCCAGTCAAAATTTTAAATCAGGCCACATTTGGCCCCCCCGGGGTGGACTTTGGACATGCCTGGAGTATATCTTCCAGAATCCCCCAGCCTCTGTGACCACACTTCCTCTTTCCTCTTTCCCCTTTTCTACTCCTTTTTTGACTCGGCTCTCCTTCCTCTCAGAATCTGGCGGATATGCTGCAAAACAGTTGCTTTCCCAAATGTGGATCCTTTTAAAGGTCTCCATTTGGCCCGTGAGCCTCTGAGCCATCAGAGATGTGTTGTGCATATTGGCTTTTTTCTTTCTTTCTTTCCCAGAGACGGATAGGCTCACACTGGCTCCACTGGTCCAACCTTCTGCCCCAGCAACAGAGGTCATCAGGAATATGGAGTCGGGGTTGGATATCTTCCAATCAGAAACAAATAAAAGTGAGCCCAGTGGGATTCTGACTCGGCCATTCTAATGAATAGTTTGGCTTTGTAGTGAGGCTGTTTTCAGGAACAGCTGTTTGTCTAACCCTTGAACTACCCCAATATATTAATCTGGAACATAATTTAGCTCTGTCTGAGCTTCTGTATATGGCACCGAATGGGAGCAAACACAGATTTAGCAGACAGTTAAAAATAATAATTTTGGGAGGTTTGTTTTCAGATTTGTATTCTGACTTAGATGAAGTAGACATTAACATGTTAAACCAAAAAAAGCCTCAACCTAGAATGCAACCTTTGATCCTGACTTGGCGTCTTCATTCTTCTGAACCTCTGTTTTAAGTATTCAGTTCATCTGATTTGTTCACTTGTGGGGGGATTAAAAACACAACTCCCCCCCACACACGATAAGGCAAAATTCCTTACATAGTATCATGGTTTTAAAGAAAAGATGAAAAATGCTTCCTAATTCTATGGAATTTTTGGCACATGATATCAGCACTTTCCATTTTGTTTTTGTTTTTTTGTTTTTTGTTTTTTTGGTTTTAAGGAGCAACCCTCTTTCCCATTTATGCTTTTCCCCTTCAGGTCTTCAGCCTTGACTTCCCTACTTGCAAGGATGGTCCATCCCGATGAAGCTGAACCACCAGGGATGATTTGAGTCACAAGACTGTGGAGGTGGACTTAAGGTGCACCAGAGCCCCCATCCCTGCAAATACGCAGACTCAACTTGTGTCTCCGAGCCACTTTTTTAAAAGTCACATTTTCTAATCCCTATGCTTGTAATTAGAGATGGGCACGACTCAAAAAAATGGTGTTTCATTTGTCGTTTGGTCGTTTAGGGGTCCGTTTCGGTTCGTTTTCATTTTTGTGACTTTTTTGCAAAAAAAATCATTTTCGTTTCGTTAGGTAACGAAATGAAAATAACAAAAACAAAAATGAAAAATTGCTGTTTCGTTAGCATTCTTTTTAGTTCAATGCATCTGCTGCAACGAAAATGAAAAATACGGCAAATTTGGTCGTTTCGTTTTCATTTTCATTTTGTTTTTTTAAAAAATTTCGTTTCGTTGTCATTGCGTAATGAAATGAAAAAACGAAAACAAAAATGAAAAATCGCTCATTTCGTGCCCATCTCTACTTGTAATGAAGGACGTTGTAAACTCAGAAGACTGGTGGTGCTCGCCAGAAGATGCAGGAGAGACAAAGGCACTCGCTCACCGAAGCAACCAATAAAAACACAAAACTGTGACCCAAACAACCCCACCGACATTTATATCTTTGAGAGATTAAATGCATAGTCAAATGAAGAAATCATATTCAAATAATTGGTTAAAGAAGGAAAGTGTAGTAATGCAAGCTTTTCATTTCCCCCAATTCAATTCACAGATAATTGTGTGCTGTCAAGTCAATTCTGACTTGCATAAATGCTTTCCAGGGTTTTCCAGAGAAAGGATACTTCTAGGGGCACCCTGGACCCACACATTTTGCTCCAGGCCACACATACTGGTTCAACTCACAGGAGGAACTAGGAGAAACTGAATTCACTGAATTCCAAACAGCTAGCTCTTAACTCATTGACTGCTACCACACTTTAGATTTGAAACGCCTTTTCCTTAAAGACAAATTGCCTTAAAAATCACTGACCACTTTTCAAATCACTTTTTCTGAAGAGCTGCATTGGCCACACCCACTTTTGACTGCTGTGTTGTTTTTTCTTGTGATGACGACTGGGGGTGTTTTTTTTAAAAAAAATAATCAGTTCCTTCACCCCTTTTTAAAGCGATTTGGTTTATTTGCGGACATACTATGCCACTTTTTTTTGGTTTCCCCCCTGCTTCTGCTGTTTCCCTGTCGTAGTTTAAAGCAGTTCAGCCAAGTGCAAACAGGAAAGTTTATTGCTAAGCAACCGCTGAAGTGCAGACTGCCGAACCGCTGTAGTGACCATGTGACCACGGGAGGAGATAAGGCGATGCAAAATAAACAGTGGCTGCTCAAGGAAGTGCAGTAGCGGCCATTGAGTTATCCAACCACAATGGTTTAATTGTAGTGTTGCACAGGATCAAAAAGTATTGTCTTCCAGTCCCCCAAAATTACTCTTCAGTTCCACAAATATTTTTGAATCCAGTCCATTACCACACATTTATCCAAAGTTACATTGCTAAGATTGTTTGTTTATTTTTATAAATGCAAAGAAAGTTTAGTGTTTCCAAACTTGGCTGCTTCCTCCCCACCACGACCACATCAATTCCAAATCGTAATTATTCAGAGGCAGGCGATACCTATTAAATGTGGAAGACAACAGAAAGCAAATAACAGAACTGCTGCCAGAGAAAATAATGAGTGTTGCGCTGTTATTTATAACCGCCTAGATTAATAGGGAAATGTTACTTTTAAAAGCAGTGTTTGGAGCAATAACAAACAAATGAAAACTTAATGTCATCTATTTCCCCTGATATGCTGCTCTTTCAGAAACAATACGTATGTACAAACACCGCTGATGGATGAAACAAAGAAATAATAAATAATATTAATTAGCCATTATGGATAATTAAAGTGAAAGCATCAGTACTATGATACAGCAACCGGGATTGGGGGTGTGAATGAGAAGAAAAATGAAAGAAAAAAGAGCATTTAGTCATAAACAAAACAGCTTCACACACACACACACACACACACACACACACACACACACACACACACACAAAACCTAGCATCTAGTGACTTCAGTGTGTGTGTGAATAAATATTCAGATTTTGCCTTAAGTTATCAGAACTCACTTTGACAGAAGAATTCCACCAGCAGTTGTTACTCTTTTTAAGAGGAAAATTTAGGCTGCATGTGGTTCCTAAAGCAAAGCAAAAATAAAGTGTTCTGCTTATATACCAACCCATACCACTTCAAGTAGTCTCTGGGCAGTTTACAGTTTAATGACAGTATGCAGGCTACACATCCCCCCTCAAGCTGGGTACTCATTTTACTGACCTCGGAAGGATGGAAGGCTGACTCGACCTTGAGCCTGCTACCTGGGATTGAACCCCAGGTTGTGAGCACAGTTTTCCTGCAGTACAGGCCTTTAACCACTGCGCCACGAGGCTCCTATGTGCCATCCAGTAAGAACCAACTTATAGTGACCCTAAAAGGGATTTCAAGGTATCATCAATGAGATGTTTCAGGAGTGGCTTTACCAGTTCCACACTCTGATTGGGTTTCCGTGGCTGATTGGGGATTCGAACCCAAGGCCTCCTGATTCTGAGTCAGTCACTCTGTCAACTGCACCACAATGCCATCTCAGCCTATATGTTGGGATGGACAAACATTAGGTGTCCATGGGTTGCACATGTACCTTACAGAACACACCACCAACCAGGAAAATCTTCTTACAAAAATTAACAGAAAAGTTTCGAACTGCCCACTAATGTCCAGTTTTTTAAGAGAAAAGGCTTCACATCCGTATGTACAATTTTAAGAAGGTTTGTGTTGGATGGTGCCAAAGATCCATCTCACCCTGTATTCTAATTCAGATACACGTCAAATGCATCTGAAAAGCCTTCTCCAGACACTTCCTTCCTTCCTTCCTTCCTTCCTTCCTTCCTTCCTTCCTTTCAGTTGAAGACAATATAGACTAGACTAGAATAGAATAGAATTTATTTACAGTCCTTAGACCAGTTACACATAAATGTAAAACCATGGATTAAAAATACAATTAAAACATGTTAGCATGCATAGAGCTAGTTGGCATTTAACTTCCGTAGTTGAAGTATCATCACACAGAATCTAGCTACTTGACGGGAGATCTTTGTGTCTACATCTGAAAGGAGGAACTCAAGTCATTTTCCCTCTGAGCGTCCAGGGATTCTTTCCATTAATGGGATAATAATCTATTTGCATGCTGCTTCAAACAATGGACAGGTGAAGAACATGTGCACAATGGTCTCAATCTCCCTCAGGGGGCAGGAACAGAGCCTTTCAGCAAAAGGGGTATTTTTATACTTCCCTTCCAATACAGCAGAGGGGAGGGCCAAACACCTTAACATATAAGAACATAAGAACATAAGAAGAGCCATGCTGGATCAGGCCAAAGGCCCATCTAGTCCAGCTTCCTGTATCTCACAGCGGCCCCACCAGATGCGTTTGGGAGCGCATGAGACTAGATATCTGTCTCCTGATACCACTCCCCTGCATCTGGCCCTTGAAGTACCCTGGTTTAAAGCCTAGAGATTACGTATCTCCATCATGGTTTGTAACCCGTGATGGACTTTTCCTCTAGGAATCTGTCCAATCCCCTTTTGAAGGCATCCAGGCCAGATGCCATCACCACATCCTGTGGCAGGGAGTTCCATAGACTTACAACGCGCTGGGTGAAAAAATATTTTCTTTTGTCAGTTCTTACTCTCCCAGCACTCAATTTGAGTGTATGTCCCCTAGTTCTGGTATTTTGAGAGAGGGAGAAGAGCTTCCCTCTATCCACTTTACTTATACCCTGCATTATTTTGTATGTCTCAATCATATCCCCCCTCAAGCACCTTTTTTCCAGACTAAAGAGGCCCAATTGTTTTAGCCTTTCTTCATAAGGGAGGTGCCCCAGCCCAGTAATCATTTTAGTCGCTCTCTTCTGCACCTTGCCAGCGTAAAGGCTCTTCTAGATCCTTTAACTTCCAGAGCTGTTAAATATTTGGCTGGTTTGAAAAGGTTTTTAACGTAACTCCTAACTGCCATATTTTGGATACTAGTGAGGTCTGTTTGATATTCAATGACCTCTATTCTTTGCTTGACTATTTGTTTTGCTTTCTCTATTCCTGAGGATAAAAGTGCCTGGGGGAAGAGGCCAATTTTCATTAGATAACCCTGTACAGATTTGACCCACTTACATTGATAATTGTCTGTAAATATCAGGGGAAGTAGGCCTTTTGGGTTTAGATGTCCTTTTAGCCACACATATATAGATTGAATGCTGATCCAGGCTTCTACTTTTAGGCAACCTGTCTCTAGCCTTATCCTTGCATTTGACACACATCTTGGAACCTGAAGTATAGTTCTTTAGAAATTTAGATTGGACTATTTCTTGTGATGCAAAGTGGGAGCTAGGAGGCCCTAGTAATTAACCATACAAAAGTTGGGCTAGAGTCTTTGCTTTGTAAAGTTTGAGGGCTGCTGGTACAAAGGACCCACCTTAGGAGAGATGGAATTTTACAATGCTATTTGCAGATCCCCCCCCCCCGATCTGCCACATATTTACTATGTTGGAGCCTGGATCCAGAAGCCTGTAGAATTACCCCTCGATATTTAAAATAACTAACTTGTTCAATACTGTGGCTATTTATTTGTCACAACTGAGTTTTAGGTCTGTGTCCAAAGGCTACTATCTTTGTCTTCTGATAGTTGATTGTTAAGGATTTTTCTTCACAGTATGAGGAGAGCTTCCTAAGAGCCCTTCTTAACCCTATTGGGGTTTTAGAAAGGATTACTGTGTTATCAGCATAGAGCAATACTGGCATTGCTCTATCTCCAAGTTTAGGAGAATGCAGATCAGGGGTGTTGAGCCAGCTTGCTAAATCATTTATATAAAAGATGAATAGTGCTGGTGCCTGAAGGCCGCCTTGCCTAACACCACTCTGAGTTTGTACAGGTTCAGTGAGATGTCCTTGTCTGGTACACCTGACTCTCAAGTACGTTGTAATTAGAGCCTTCATATAGGGCTCTAATTAGATATAAAAGTCTTCTATCTATGGACGAGTTTGCTAATTTATCCCAAAGATGTGTTCTGGATATAGAGTCAAAGGCCGATTTGAAGTCCACAAAGGCAGCATAAAGTGAGGTTGTTCCTTTGGCTGAGTATTTTTCAATAAGGTGTTGGATAATTAGACAGTTGCCTATTGTGGATCTCCCTGGCCGAAAGCCTGCTTGTTCTTCCCCAATAATATTTTCTGTTTCGAGCCAATCTAAGAGTTTATCAAGAAGGTGTCTCACATACAGTTTACTGATAATGTTCAGCAAACTTATTGACCTATAATTGGCTGGATCTTCCCTTTTCCACTTCTTGTAGAATGGAACTACAATGGCTATTTTCCATGATTTTGGTATGTGTCCTGTCTCATCAAAAAGAGGTGCTAGGAAAGAACCCCACCATGTCTTGTTCTCTTTTAAAAATTCTGGTGGTATGCCATCATGGCCAGGGGCTTTACCATTTTTCAACTGATCTATGGGCCTTTTCACACGACCCCTAAACTCCGCCGCAAATGGCTCCCAGCTCCAGAGCTTAAAATTGTTTCCCCACCAGCTCTGGAGTTTACAAATAATTAAGTGCGACCACGCCCACCTAAGTGCATCCCAGCGCACTTTTCAGGTACCTGCTCTCCGGAGGTGAAAATTCCTGATGCGGATATAACGTAGTGACTGCCCGGCTCTCCTTGCTTCTGTTTGTTCTTTTTTTGCCCCCCCTGCCCCTTTAAGAGATCTGAATGCAGTGCGGGGATGGCAGAACAGAGGTGAGCGGCATTCCTTTCTTCCTTTTTTTCTCCCTCCCCTCACGCAGCCAGCAGCCAGGAGTGCGGAGGAGGTGGGAACGCAGGAACAGCGACAAAACCCTAAGATCTCTGGTCCAAATTTAATTGGCCAGCGGATCTTAGAGGTCGTGTGAAAAGGCCCTATATGAGCTATAATTTCACTTGTAGTGACAGGGGGCCAACTGGGGATCCTTCCAAGTATTGGTGGAGAGGAGGTTGCAGTGGTCTCCTCATATATTCTTTTAAAGTAGGATACCCAATTATCTGGTGGGATGCATGAAGATAATGGGGATTTGGGCTGTGATTGTCTGCCTGAGATTAATTTCCAGAAAAGAGATTGATTTTTATCTTTTGCTGCTTCTATCACCTTCCTCCATAGTTCTCTACTATATTATTCCTTACTGTGGTATATCTGCTGTTTATATCCTTTTTTATGATAATAGTTTTAGGAGGGCATCTTTTTTTAGCATGATTTTCTGCTCTCAGGTATTCCTGATAGATCTGGTTTAATAACTGTTTTGCAGCCTTACAGTTTTGATTGAAGCAGGGTTTAGAATGGTTGTATGATTTCTGGAAATTTCCGCTATACGAGTGGATCAGATGGGGATTTAACTGTTGTAAGAGATTTTCGTAAGTGTCTATGGGGTTCTGATAGATTGGCTGGCTTCCCATCGGGTTGCATATGCCAATGGGGTTTTCCAAGGTTAAAAGCTGCTTCAGATTTTGTGCCAGTTTAGATGATCATCTTACTCGGCAACCCACTCTTTCTAAAGCTGAAATTTTAGTGTTGTATCTGGGCTCTGTATCTAAGTTTCTGATATTTAAGTGAAGACACAGAAGTAGGGGGGAATGGTCTCCCTCTAGATAAGGGAGCACTTGGAGAGTTTCAACCATATAGAGGAGATCTATATAGACTAGGTTCTCAGAATATAGTAAAGTTACCATCATGTCTTCTGGGGGCAGAAGGGGACCTTCTGAGCCATTCATTAAAAACCAAATTTATTTAATTAATTTTATTTAGATTTGTCACTGCCCATGTGCCCAGAGGGGACTCTGGTTGATTTACAATATAAAACACAATAAAACAATAAAAATTAAAAAAACTAAAAACACTTAAAACACTTAAAACTAACAATATACAGTGGACCCTTGTATAACAAACAGTTTGTATAACATAAAATCTGTACAATATAAAAAATTCCGGAGATAGGGGAAATTTGCTTAACAAAATCGCCTATGGGGCAAATTTGTACAATACAACATAAAAATGGTCATGATTAAGGATTACTCTGTTTTCAATGCATTCCTATAGGAAATTTGTATAAAGGAAAATTTAACATAATTTCATTTAGAATGAATTAATTCCTTTATACAAGGTACTACTGTACATATAATATAATTAATTGTTTTGGGAGTGCTATCAAGTGATGCTGGGGTCAATATTTGGGCCCCTACACTGTATGCTCCATAGGGGCTCCTTGTTGCCCACTCCTGATGTACACTGTGGGATGTGGATAAAGGAGAACCACTGGCAATGTGCTACTGCAGACAGCATTTGCAAACAGATCCGCCACTCTCTCCTTGAGGTGGTCTTGGGGACGCACCTCTTTCAAACATTTAGACTGAGTCCTTTTGTACTGGTGGATCATTTTTGGCAATTGCCTGCCAATCTGGAACGTGAATTACGGGGGGAGGTGGGTTTCCCCCATCCTGTTTTGCTGTTCTCCATCATACTAACAAGTGGTAAAGAAAGACAACACCAAAAACACATTAAAAGCATTAATCAACAATTGATTTAAAAAATCCCACTCAGGCAACCAGTTATAAAGGGGAAGCTTGCCTGAAGACAAGGTTCTTTGTTTGTGAAAGGACACCAAAGATGGGGCCAGTTTGGCCTGCTGTAGGAGGGAGTTCCGCTGCCTAGATGCCCTAAGCACATCCTATCTCGCCTGATTTCAGAAGCTAAGCAGGGTCGGCCCTGGTTAGTACTTGGATGGGAGACCACCAGGGAATACCAGGTGCTGTAGGAGCCTGGAGTAGGAACTGGCAAACCACTCCAGTATTCCTGCCAAGAAAACTCCATGGACATGGGGTCTCAAAGAGTCGGTCACGACTGTAATGACACAACACACACACGCAGGAGGGAGTTCCAGAGACTGGGAACAGTGACAGGAGTCCCCACCAAGCATGGTTGTGGGGAAGGTGGTGCTAAGAGGATGGCTTCCCCTGATGATCTTCACGCAAGTATGTTAATAAAGAGAGATACATTACTTGAGATGACTTGGACCCAAGCTGTTTCGGGTTTTATGGGTGAGAATCAGCACTTTGAATTTGGCCTGGGTGCCAACCAACATGGCTGTTGAAAGCAAGGAAAGGAAACAGAACAGGAGACAATACTTGCAAGGAAGTCAGAACCTTTAAATCTCTCTCTCTCTCTCTCTCTCTCTCTCTCTCTCTCACACACACACACACACACACACACACACACACACACACACACACACACACACACACACACACACACACACACCCCCCTGTGCCATCGCTGGGAAATTGATATTACTGATTCCACATCTCTGTGCGTCCATGTGCGTGTGTGTGAAATGAGCTCATCCCTAAAATGGAAAATCAGAATGTTTCATGAAATTAATGGAAAAGAGGATCCTAGGAAGAATAAAGAGGGCCCTGGATAAATTAAAGATTTTATCTGCCAACAAACTGGAGTAATTGACTAAATTAACTTGTCTTAAAGAGACACGTCCTGAGACATTGCAAAAAATAAAGAGAAGATAAAAGGAAATTAGAGAATGTAATATGGCATCTGGACAGGGACAGGAAGAAAACCAAAATGGAAAGAGGAAATACGGTTGTCAACGAAGAACAGAGGAGTGTGGGGGAAGGAAAGAGCCATTGAGATGTGTGCCAGCCATGGGGGGACTGTGGCCTTTTCTTCAGCAACAAAGAGCCTTATCATTTGTTGACCAATTCAGAAGGTGGCCAGGGAGAGGGAGGCAACCATAAGACAATACATATCAGAAAATCTTTCACATTAGCTAGAAGCAGGTGCTGCCTTCATTTAAGCCCTTGACATCCCCTGAAACTCAGAGCAGGAGGAGACAGGAATCAACAGTGGCAGATCTTACTTGCAGGCACCATCCTCATCCAGGAATAAACTGGGTCTGTTCTTCCTTGTAATATTAGTTTTTCGGAGGTGATGCACATGATGTCCCAAAAGAAAAAGGTGTCTTCAAGACAGAGCTAGGAAAGATTAGGGATTGGGATGGCTAGGGGAATCTCTACTCCAAAAAAAGTAACTTTCCAAAGCCCTGCATCAGGATGTATTAGAAACACAGAGCAGCACAGAAATACGTTGTTCACTATTTATTTTATTTTAGAGTATTTTTACCCCGCCTTTCTCCTTGGAAAAGGACCCAAGGCATCATTCTGGATCCAAGACATAGGTTTCCATGATTGACCATAAATGGAAACAGCTGGATGGACTGAAATGAGCTTTTCTGATTGATCAAAGCTCTTGTTGTAAGCTTAAAGCAGTGGTTTCCAACCTTTTGTCCTCAGGTATAACCACCCAGAATGGCCTTGTTGCCAGATGGGCGGTATAAATGAATAAATAAATGAATGAATGAATGAATGAATGAATAAATAAATAAATAAATAAATAAATAAATAAATCCTAAGGAGCACTGTGATGGGGGTTCCTGCATGCAAGGGTGTTGGACTAGATGGCCCTTGAGGTCTCTTCCAACTCTATGATTCTATGAATAAATAATTCCATCAATGCAAAAAAAAGGTGGGGGTGAGTCGCGTGGCCATCACAAAACACAATTGCAAAAATAGGTTACAGGCAATACCTTTATAGGTAAATAACATATAAAAATAATTTTCTTGGACTTCTACTCTCAGAAGGTGGGCACAGCTAGTGGTGAAGACTTGCTGGAGTTTCAGCTCAAGGGGTCCCAAGTTTGAGAATCGCTGGCTTGATGTGACATCCAGCAATATTGGTGGAATGTTTCTTGGTGTTATAGAGGTTGAGATCCAGTAGTATGTCACAACCAGAGGAGCCCTATTTAATTCAGTGGAATTTACAAAGGTGTTGACTCCCCAGATCCCCACTGGTTCAAAAGGCCTTCTCTCATGGAGACATTGCTAGATTTCTGCCAGAGAGCTGCAAGATTTGCAACTTCTCCTTCTCTGACTTTTGATGGCCAGAAGGTGGAGGAGGAATGCCTTTTGAGCTGCCACAGTGTTGGAGATCTTTGTTGGATCGGTTGTTGCAGGTGATTTTCAGTTGCTTTAATGACAGATACCTCTTGTGTTACTATATGAAAAAAAACCTATTTATTTAACTAGAAGGGAAAGGTACACGGGAGGTTTTCTAACAATAACTATTCTAACAGCCATCTTGCTAAGCTAGGAACATGCTTCTCTCTTCTCTAAGAATACAAGGCACACACTCTAACTAGACTTCTACCAGAACATTCCAAGTGGTGTGATCTCAACAACCAATAGGCTTTGCTCTTCACATTAAATCCAACCCATAATACTCTACATTCACATTAACTCTGTAATGGCTGAAATGCAAATCTTGCCAAATATTCCAACACAGAGATAGATATGTGGCGGTGTTTATGATGTCAAAGAAATGGGGCAGGCAAGCATGCACAGCACTCTTTCAGAGACCAGATTGTGCTGAACCAGGGAGCCTTGGCACCATCTGGGAATGAAAGGAAACATGCATTCAAATTTTAAAGACAATTTGCACACAAACGGAATTTAAAGCTTTTTCCTCCTCCAACACCATTCCTCTTGAGATTTGCCTTCCTGCTTGGAGATGCAGGAAAAGCTTGGGATTCCCTGGGACATGAGTAGCACCCTGCATTGTGATATCCTTCCTTATTTATATATTCAATATGTGTAGCCACTTCAAAGTCCCTGGAAAAGAGATTGTTTGCAGTTTGCAAGGCAAGGAAAACTACTCCCTCTCACAAAATACCAGAACTAGGGGACATACACTCAAATTGAGGGCTGGGAGAGTAAGAACAGACAAAAGAATTTTTTTTTCACCCAGCGTGTTAGTCTGTGGAACTTCCTGGCACAGGATGTGGTGATGGCATCTGGCCTGGATGCCTTCAAAAAGGGATTGGACAGATTCCTGGAGGAAAAGTCCATCACAGGTTACAAATAGAGATGGGCACGACTTGAAAATTTTTTCGAGTTGTCGTTAGTCGGGCCGGTTCCGTTTCGGGTTGTTTCCGTTTTTTGTGAAAATTTGCAAAAATTAGTCGGTTCATTTTTTCGTTTTTTCATTTTCGTTAGTACTGGTTTTGGGGAGGTAGCGAGCTCCTGGAGGCACCTCTGTGGGGTGGGTGCCTCCTCTGGCCCGCTATAAAGGGAAAGCGGGCTCCTGGAGGCACCCGTGGGTGCCTCCTATCCTCACCCACTAGGAAGGGGAAGCAGGCTCCAAGAGACCCCTCAACATGGGGGTCTCCCATCCTCACCTGCTGCTGCAAAATGCATGCATAGCCATATGGATATGCATACCAGTTGCAGACAGTGAGACTAGTGATGGCAGTGAACCCAGAGCCATAGGGTGATGCCTAAGGCTCTCGCACCACCATGTCTCACAAAGAAGGGAATTGTACTTGCATGTAGTGCAATGCAAGTAGATCTGCCTTAGGGTTAAGGTGGGTTAGTGCAAGGGCTAGGGTTAGGCTAGTGACGGGTAAGGTTACGGTGGGCTAGTGGGTTGTACATCTGGGTGCCTCTCTGACCCACTAAGAAGACAGTCTGTGACATATGGGTAAGGACTGGAGTCAAGGATTAGGGTCAGGGTTAGGGGGCTAGGGCAGGTTTTAGGGGGCTTTTTGGCACATCCCAGAAGTCTCCATGGCCAAGTGGCCATGCGATTGGTGGGATGGCTCCAAAAATTTGCATGGTCGTCCACTCCCACATGGCTGGCCACTCGGCCAGCCCATCATTATGCAGGTGTAAATAAAATAAAATAAAATAAAATCAATGGAGGACAGAGGAGGAGAGGAGAGACATTTTGTTGCAAGAAAAAACCCACTGCTACTGTGAAAAATCTGGCAGTTTATAAATTTTCGCGTGTTTCTGTTGTGCTTGTGTGTTTTTGGACCACGATTTCGAAAACAATATTGCATTCGTCGCCCCATTTTGGATCCCCCGCCCGCACCGCATGGCATGGCGAGTCTGGCTGCCCAGGACGGGGGGGAGGCGGGACCCCACCTCCAGAAACCACCCCTCCGGTAGGTGCCCTGCGCCCTTAGTCAAGCATTTTTCCGCCTGCTTTTTTGGCCCGGGAATGGGTGGGGGGAGAGTTTAAAAGTTTTTTCCTGTGCCGTCCATGCCGCTTACTTGCGCTTTAATTGCGGCGGCCGGCCGCGAGACTGGGCTTTTTGCTGGCTGCGAGCCTGCGGCGAGTCCCACCTGAGCAGCCCAGGACGGGGGATGGGGGGGAGGCCGGGGACCTCCAGAAACAACCCCTCTGGTAGGTGCCCTGAGGCACGGCAGGCATTTTTCCGCCTGCTTTTCGGCCGGGAACCGGGTTTTTTTAACTTTTAAAAACTTTTTTTCTGTGCCGCGTGGCATCGCGCAATCGCGCGATGCAAGGAACGAGCACGACAAATCAGACCAAAATTGTTCGTTCGTCAGTTCGAGCTCGAAGTCTGGCGGAGTAATTCCCGTTACCGTTTCTGTAGAGTAACGGAACCGAGTAAGGGAAACGGAAACGGGAATACCGCTAAGTCGTGCCCATCTCTAGTTACAAACCATGATGGAGATGTGTAATGTCCAGGCTTAAAACTGGGGTACTTCAAGGGCCAGATGCAGGGGAGTAGTATCAGGAGACAGATATCTAGTCTCATGCACTCCCAAAAGCATCTGATGGGGCCAATGTGAGATACAGGAAGCTGGACTAGATGGGCCTTTGACCTGATCCAGCATAGCTCTTCTTATGTTCTTATGTACTCCGAAAACAGGCTGTCCCTCTCATCTGGAGGGTGAAGTATCTTGTTCCACACAGTCAAGAGAGAGTGATTTGCAATAGAAGCAGCAAGTATGGGGAGAGAGGGGGGATGTAAAACCTCCAATGCTCCTTCTACGTCAACCTGAGGAAAAAGGTCTTCTACTTGTCGTAGACAACACCTTGTTCACAAAGAAAGGGGAGGAGAGCCAACAGTGGAGAACAACCTGCCTGCTGATTCTTGCTACTACCTGCTTTATTTTGAGGCAATCTCTCCCCCAAATGCCAATAATGAGTAATAGACAGCCACCCCTTTCTTTTCCCACTGAAATATGGTGAATTACAGTCATGGCCACGAGAAATAACACCCCTAGGTTTGTTCCAATTCCTTACTGCAGAAGGTAGCTCATTACAGATGTAACTTGTTAGAACACTGAGTTACATCCAGGCTGTGAGCCAGAGGCCACTGCTCCAATGGACTTGCATATGGTTGCTGTGGCTTTCAGTGCACCTAGGAAAGGGAAGAAACTAGCACAGCTCTCTTATTTATCTTGTTGATGACTTGGAGTGTACTGGATATTTACTCTACGCATGAGCAGTGAACTGTTTGGGAACCAATCTTTCTGCTGCCTTGCTCATTAATTTCAGATAACAAATAAGCAAAGCCTTTCGAAACACCTCATGCTGTACAGAAAATATTATAGTGGTGTTTTGTCTTCTTCTTCTTCTTCTTCTTCTTCTTCTTCTTCTTCTTCTTCTTCTTCTTCTTCTTCTTCTTCTTCTTCTTCTTCTTCTTCTTCTTCTTCTTCTTCTTCTTGGGAAACCACTGTTATTGTCTCTGTGCCTGGAATGAGAAAGAAAGAAACTAGTAAGTAATTATGACTCTCAGGCTCTCCTGTTGCCATTTCTAGCACTGGCAAAAACACCCCTTCTGGAACAGAAGCTGCAGTCTTATGCATGAGAGATATAGTGTGCCAACTAGAGATGGGCACGAAACGAACAATTTTCCGTTTCCATTTCTGTTTTTTTCATTTTGTTATGTAACGAAACAACAAACAAATTTTGTCTCCAAAATGAAATGAAACGAACAGAAACACCAGAAATTTTGTCGTCCGTTTCGTTTTCGTTACGGCAATACATTTAACTGCTATAAAAGCTAAAATAAAATCACAAAAAATGAAATAAATGGTAATGAAACTGCAACGAAACGAATGAAAATGAAAACGAATTTTTTGCAAAAATTCACGAAAAATGGAAACGAACCGAAACGGACCCCCTAAATGACAAATGACAAATGAAACACCATTTTTTTTATTCGTGCCCATCTCTAGTGCCAACAGTTTGTGGGAAAAGGTGGACATATAAGCATTGGCTCATGTCAACTGGTATTGTTCTCTCGTCAATTGCATTTGACCTGTAGCCAACGATTAATAAATGATGCAGGCTTCCTTAATCCAACTAACCAGAACTCTTAAATTTTCTTTAATGGCTTCTTCTACTGCCACATCTGCATCCCTCCTTCAGGTGCTCAGCTCTGGTGGTGCATTCCTCCCCCTTGCTTAGAAACTATTCAGTTCTTTAAAAATCTCTGTGTTATGAATGAGGGAAAGTGTGCTTTCTGTATCCATGATTCAAAACACCAGAAAATGGCCCAATATTGATGCACAAATTATGCCAAGATTCCTCGCATAAAAAGGCTGCCAAGCTTTGCATAGCAAAAGGCAGGTTGAATGTTGACAATAGCAATGGCAACTGTCAAGATGATCTACACTACAGGATCCCCTCTTGTTTTCAATATCATACCCACACAAGGAAAAATTACAGAAGCTGACTCCCTTTTTAAAAATCAAATAACCACTACTTACCCCAACGTAAAGTAATTGTACGGGCTGTTTTTCAACAAGGGTGAATTTGTATGCTCTATTTCAAATCTGGTGATGTCTAGGGTCACTTGTTTCTGCACAAGGCAGGGGGAGGATGTAAATACTTAAAACATTTTTAAAATAAAATCATAACTAAAAAGCCTTTGCCCAAACTTCCCAAATATGACAAGGAGCATGAGCAGACTGGTACATCTGTGCCAAATCTGGGGCAGAGCCTGAGTCCAATTTCAAAGTGTTGTTGTTGTTGTTGTTGTTGTTGTTGTTGTTGTTGTTGTTGTTGTTGTTGTTGTTTGAGGTGCCCCTATTTTTAGAATTGCCTTGTAGAATGGTGATTTGCTCTGAGGCACAATATCTACTGGTGCATTCCCGTGAAGCGATAATCCCTCTGTGCTCTGACTTGGTATACTACAGTAGCTAACAAATCTGAAAGTCATCAGTAAAGATGGGAAAGCTCCCTCAGTAACCAAACTAGAAGTCATTACATTTGCCTGATAAATCAGTAGAAAATATTAACCTATTCTATCAGGAGGAAATTCCTTCCACTCAAAGAAATACTTTTTCATATTGATAGTCAGGGACGTGCCATTTGCGTTTTTTTGGACTTCAGTGCTCAGAATTCTCCAGTAACTTCTCAGGCCTGATTGTAGGAATCCCAGTCCACAAACCACCACCTAAAGTCACCTACTTCTCACTCTCCTGCAGCTGGGCCTTCTCTCAGAAGCTAACTTGGGCCTACTTCCTGTTGTTAATGTTTTTAAAAAGGAAGCTACCTTTGCACAGACAATCCACCCCTGAGGCTTTTTAAAAAACTTAATATGTGCAATATGGCAAGAGTTACAGTAGTTTTAGATTTACAGAAATGTTTAAAATTCCCTCTTAAAAATGGACAAAACTTCTTCCAAACTAACCAAAAAAGGAATAATCTTGTATTGTAGAGAAAGTGTCTTAGGGCCTTTTCACACAACCCCTAAGATCCGCTGGCCCCTTAAATTCGGACCAGAGTTCTTGGGGGTTCATTGCTGTTCCTCTGTCCCCACCCCTCCACACTTCCTTGCTCCTGTCTGCGTGAGGGGAGGGAGGAAAAAAGGGGACAAAAGAATAAAGGCTTACCTCCTGGTGCCGGTGGAAGCTGCTCCGAGCCCTGTCACTTCCTGATTCCTTCTCTTAAAGTGGCGGGAGGCAAAAAACAACAACAAAAAGAAGCGAGGAGAGCCCGGCACATCCGCATCAAGCAATTTTCACCTCCCAAGAGCAGGTACTTGAAAGGCGTGCTGGGTCGCGCTTAGGTGGGCGGGGTCACACTTAATTTCCTGTAAACTCCGGAGCTGGTGGGGAAACATTTTTAAGCTCCGGAGCTGGGAGCCATTTGCCCTGGAGTTTAGGGGTCATGTATAAACGCCCTTACTTTTGTCTGATGCGCTATATGAGAATAAAAGAAGTGAGGACTTAACATCTTTATTGTACACATGTTAAATGTTTATAATACTTTCCAATTCACACATTCAGAATTCCAACAAGACTGAAATGCGAAACTATTATCTAAAGGAGCCTGGATTCCTTTACTTGCAGATTTTTGTCCATGCATAAAGACCGGGAAACCACGTAAGCATGCAAGCACTTGTATCTATACATCTAGAATCAAATATTTAATTGGCACACAAGCATTTGAATTACTGCTTTTTCCTCCTGTTTTAATTGAACATTGGTGCCTTCCTCACATTGCCTTGGGGAATGGGGATGCTTTCAGTGGGGAGGAAATGTATAAATATTAAAAATAAAATGAACAAATTATATCTCCTAAATGAATGGCAGAAACACCTTTCCCTCCAACAACAAAAAGCCCTGCAAAATGTAGGAAACATCGCCAAGAAACAATTACCTGAAAGAGTTTGTGCTCTGAGAAATAAATACAGGAATTGCGGAGGCAACTTAAGCCCACCTTTTGATCAACAGCTGGACTAGGATAACCTCAGGCTGGTTAAACCTTGGGATGGCATCCAAGTTCTATCAGACAGAGACGTGTCGGATGGATCGCGAGAGAAGTGGTGGCAGCCAGCCGCAGTTAAGCCAGCCAAGGGAAACCACAAAGAAATATAATTACATATGGGACTCAAAACAGCGTTGAGTATTCCAGATTCCCTCCGCCTCTTCCGAAGGCTAGTCGCCCAAAGGTAAGGCTCTTATGATACCCACTGGATTTCCCCTGGCCTTGCTATCAAACGCTGGAGAAGGTAGCCAGTAAGGGGTCCCCACCCTTTGTTTCTTGCCAGCTCTAATTAATTCTAGAGCACCAGCAGCACGCAAATGACAGAGCACTGGCAACCAGAGCGTGGCCCATATTTGTCTTTGAACCCGGCCTCTCTTTTTTGAGGCATTCATTGTCTCTCAGAGGTGCCAGGCTGACAGCCCTGGAGCTTCTGTTCTCCTTTCAACCCCCCCCCCACACGCACCCTGGAAGCACCAACGATGTTCAGCATCCACCCCCTTGCGGTGAATTCCGTACAGAAACACACATACTGGGCAACAATCGTCTAGGTGGGAGAAGGTGTGGTAAAAATTCTCTAAAATAAATAAAAAAAAATTAAATTAATTAAATAATTTAATAAATTAAATTAAATTAATTTAAATAAATTAAATAAATTAAATAAATTAAATGTGAGAAATGTGTGACTGCTGCATATGTTTGGAAAAAGCAAATGTTTTCCATGCTCTGCTCCATGGGGTTTTCTTTGAATTCTACAGGATTGCAGAGCCCAGAGATTTGATGCAATGAATTGTGAATGGCAATCTCTTGTGATTAGGGCTAGAGATGGGTGTGTCATTTTGGAAAGGGACTGGTCCTGAAATGAAACATGCCAGCACATTAGATACTTGGAATCCAGTCCCACTCTCTGGAACAAAATCAACCACTGTCTTACCTTGCTCTAGTTTGCGCTAGGTGAAAATCCAACTGGGAAGCAGCCTCCGACCCATCATTTTCCCCTCTCCCTGGTGCTGGCCGTTCAGGAGCTGTGCAATGACATGCATCATCCCTGTCTGATTGGCCAGCGCCAGGGAGAGGGAAAGATGCATCATCGGCGGCTGCTTCCTGGTTGGGTTTTCACCCTGCATGAACTAGAGCAAAGGTAAGTCAGTGGTTGATTTTGTTCTGGAGGGTGGGACTGGATTCCTAGCACCAGCTGTGCTGGCATGTTTCATTTCAGAACCAGTTCCCTTCCGAAACAAAACACCCATCTCTAATTAGGTCCATTAAAACTGAAGGAGAAAGCCTCACTGCATGGGGAAGAGCCAGATGGATAGCTCAGTGCTTTAGGCATATAACTCGGAGCCAGAAGTTGAGAATTTGATTCCCCATTGCACTTCCTGTGTCTAGAGTCAGCTTGTGTGATGTTGAGCAAGCTGCACGGTCCCAGGGGAGCCTCAGAAGAAGGAAATGGAAGTCTACTCCATGTTTCTGAGCACTCTTTGTCTGAAAATCTGGAAAAGTGTTGACTTGAGTGAGAATCCACTTGATGGCCCATGATTATTATTATTATTATTTATATCATGGGCAAGAAGAGTATCACCTCATTGAAATGGTGGCTTGTGCAGCTGCCTTGTAGAAGGCATCTATCCATCCCTAGTTGCCAACATTTAGGCCAAATCTCTAGGCTTCCTGCTCCTGAGAAAGCCCAGATATTGAGAAATATCCTTTCTTCTGATGAGCCCTCTTACTCAGGAAGAGCCAAACAGTATCTTGGCCCGTAGACAAATGCTTTGGTGACAGGAGGTCAACAATGCAATTATCTCCTGGTGGTGATATCTTCTCTGGAGAGATACCTACTCAGCATCCTACTTTTACACCATAGAGGAAAGATTTCTCTCAGCTGCTCTGTCTGAGAATGGCTTCTCTCTAGTTTGGTGCTGCCATGTCAGCTAATCCAATGTTTCTAGGAGTGTGTGGCATGTGGCAGACATACTGTTATATGGGAGTGCTGGAATCATAGAGATATATGAAGAGTTAAAAAAATCATTTTCTCACTGAGGATGAAAATGCTGGCTCTCAGCCAAGCATGATAAACGTGTCTCCTTCGATGAATGTTAGAGTATTTTTTTAAAAAAGGATCTGAGGACATTTTCAGGTGAATTTAATAAGTCTTTTAGATCCTTCCCCCAAATCAGGACTCTTGGTGTAAATGATGGAAGGCAGACAGAATTCTGATTAGTAGCCCACAAATGCCAATCCTGCCAACAAAATCTACATAAGAAAATAATTATTGGGGGAATTTCCATTCCTCTTGCCCCTAAGCCAAACCTGAATACACTGAGGGATATTTTCACTCTTCCATTCTGCCTTCTTCCAGAACAATTTATCTCCTCTGTTCTGAGAGACTGGAGGAGGTGTTGGTGGGAAATGCAGGCCTCCTTATTTCGCTGCTAATGCAAAGCATGAGGTGAGGTAAGGCGACACCCAAATCCATTTCCTCTGGTAATAGGGCCACCCTGTTAAGCTACAATACCAGCTCCTGAAACAACACAATTAAGAAGGATGGTTTGGTGTGGCTTCAAAGGTCACTTGTTTCATTCTTATTGGTTCCTTCTGAATATTTTGAGACCCGTGAACCTTTTTTTTTTAACAGTAGAATGATGTATAGCTTTGAAATAATAACTGAGGGGTCTCGGGGTAAGCTGAGCTATGTTTACTTAGGCATTCTAGGTGCCCTTAGCCATTGCTGACCTCCTTGAGTTATAAGAAACAATGCGGTCCTTCAGATCCGTGGCCGCCCAGATCCACAACTCGCTAAATGCATTAAGACATTAATGTCTGTTTGGGGATCAGTTCTCAACTTAACAGGTTAACCTCTGGCCCGTCAGGGAATAAACAGCCAGAGAGGTTTAGCTGGGCCTTGTATGGTGGCTGTAAGCGGATAGCGCCAGCCCACCCATCTGACAGCCATTGTGAAAGGAAAGATGTTTGATTCTCATAAGGAATAATCTAAGCTGACATCTCAGGGCTTAATCAGAATGCTGAAACTGGGCACAAAGCCCTCCTGGATGGCCTCCATTCTTTGGACTTTCTTCTCCTTCTTTGGAGGTTTTTAAGCAAAGGCTGGATGGCCATCTGTTGGGCGTCCTGTGATAGGGGTTCCTGCATGGCAGGGGGTTGGACTAGATGGCCCTTGAGGTCTCTTCCAACTCTATGATGCTATAAGTCTATGATTTCTATTCAGAGCAAAAAATAAAATAAAATAGCAGAGCAGGGTGAACTGGATCAGAACTGGGAAAGGTACCTAGGCATAATGGGAAGGAAGAGCACAGGGCATAGACCAGGCATGTCCAAACTTCAGCCCTCCAGATGTTTTGGAACAACTCCCAGTCCTTTGCCATTGGCAATCTAAGCTTAGAATTCTGGGAGTTATGGTCCAAAACATCAGGATGGCGGAAGTTTGGACATGCCTGGCCATAGATCAAAACACACTCCCTCCCACTACCATCACAGGTGTGTTCTATGGGGTAGAGATGGGCACAAAATGAAAAAAAAATCATTCCATTATTCATTATTTGTTTCGTTACGTAACAAAACGAATAACAAAAATTGTGATGAAATTGGAACGAACCAAACAGAACCACGAAAATTAGGTTCGTTACGTTTCATTTTCATTAACGGTGACACGCAATGAAATGAGCTGTTTTTAAATGTTAAAAAATGTCCTGATATTTGTAAAAATCCAGCGATAATTATTTATTATGCCTGATAATACCTATCAGGGCGGTTGGGGTCCTTAAAACATGCATTTATGTCTTTCCTCAGATCGCTGTATTTTTTTTTCCTTTAAGCGGAGTTAGGGGACATAGACCCAAAATGGCTCCCAGATGCCTAATATTGATTTCTTGGGTATTAAAACACCCTGCACATCTGTAAAATGCAGTTATAATTATTTGAAATTATTACCTACCAGGGGGTTGCGGTCCTTAAAACATTTGTTTTTGTCTTTCTCCCATCGCGATGTATTTTTTCTTTTCCTTTTAAGGGTGACACAAAATGGATTCCAGCCACAAGATGGATGAAAGCCATGTGATGGGATCATGTAAATTCTTGGACAATTTCAACCAATAGCATGCCCAGGTTGCAGACTGGGTAGGTGTGGCAGCCACAGAGGGCATAAAAAGCTTTGGCAGCCCCAGTCCTCCTTGCAGTCTGCAGTGGAACTTAGGGTGGGATTGCTGTCTCTGTGACTCATTACTTTAGGTCAGGCAGGCAGATGTGTTTCTCTGTGTTCCTGCTGGCTGCAGCCTGGCTCTTAGGGGAGAGAAAGAAAAGATTTCTCTTGCAGGCTCCCTGTGTGCGTGCGTACCTCACAGTGAGTACCCTCCCTTTCCCTGCAGTGCAATCACTCTATGGCTGCCTTACGCCCTGGGCAATACCCGCCGCTGCCTTTGCAGCCTCCCTGTGTACCTAGTCCATACTGTCTCTGCCAGCATGATTTTTTTACTGTTTTCCCTGTGGTCTGGGGCATTGGGGGACATCCGCGCACGGAAATGCTTTAAGTTGCGCAAAAAGCGGGTAAAAACGAAAAACGAAAAATGAAAAAACAAAACATTTTTTTTCCAAAAAATTCACAAAAAATGAAGAAAAAACAAAATGGACCTGCAACGAAAAATGAAAAACCGAAATGTCATTTTTCAATCCGTGTCCATCTCTACTATGGGGCACAGGAGAGGTCCTTTTCTGCCACTGTAACCAGGCTCTGGGATTCCATTCCATCACCGGAACTGTTGGATAGCCCTGTGGTTCAGGTCTCTGCCTGCAAAGTGAGAGGTTGGGAGTTCGATTCCCCACTGTGCTCTTGGAGAAGGGCTGGCCTTGATGATCCACACGAGCCCTTCCAACTGTGCAGTTCTAAAATTATTCAGAATCTGCAGGAAGACAGGCTGGGGCTCCTTCTTGCCGGTCCTTCCGAATGTCAACCAAGAACTTTCTCTTCAGACACGCTTTCCGTTAGTGACAGGCTGCCTGAGAGGGATGTTTTCATCCAAGTGAGGAGCAACATGAAACATGAAAATGTTACATTTTAGTGCTTAATCTGGCATGCGATCTCGAAAGGTGTGCACACTTAATCATCATGTTTGTGAAGCAATTGTGTGTGTTGTGTTGTTACAGTTGTGACCGACTCTTGGTGACCCCATGTCCATGGAGGTTTCTTGGCAGGGATACTGGAGTGGTTTGCCAGTTCCTACTCCAGGCACCTATAGCATCTAGTATTCACTGGTGGTCTCCCATCTCCTGGTCAGTAGACCAGGACCGACCCTGCAGGCGAGATCGGTTGTGCTTAGGGCATCTAGGCACAACTAGAGATGGGCATTTAGTGGCTGAACAGGTGTTTGGAATTTTCCAGCCCCACCTCTTCCAAAGGGCACCCACTCAGAGGCAGCACTCCTTGCTTCCCTGCCTTACCCCTCTGGCGTTTGCCTCTGAGTAACTGCCTGCCAGAGCAGGTGGGGCTGAGCAGAACCTTTGGCCAATAAACGAACCAGCGCGAACCTCCCTTATTAGGAAAGGCTAAACTATTTGGGGCTCTTTAGTCTGGAAAAAAAGGCACCTGAGGGGGATAAGATTGAGACGTAGAAAATAATGCAGGGCATGAGTAAAGTGGATAGAGGGATGCTCTTCCCCCTCTCACAAAATACCAAAACTAGGGGACATCCACTCAAATTGAGGGGTGGGAGAGTGAGAACAGACAAAAGATTTTTTTTATATACTCAGCATGTTGTTAGTCTATGGAACTCCCTGCCCCAGGATGTGGTGATGGCATTTGGCCTGGATGCCTTCAAAAGGGGATTGGACAGATTCCTGGAGGAAAAGTCCATCACAGGCTACAAACCATGAGGGAGATGTGTCATATCCAGGCTTAAAACTGGGGTACTTCAAGGGCCAGATGCAGGGGAGTGGTATCAGGAGACAGATATCTAGTCTCGTGCACTCCCAGATGCATTTGGTGTGGCCCACTGTGAGATACAGGAAGCTGGACTAGATGGGCCTTCGGCCTGATCCAGCATGGCTCCTCTTATGTTCTTATGTTCACCGAGCCAGCACTTTGTGCTCATTTCTATACACAATTACAAATAATGTTCAGTGTTCATAGAAGACCAGAAAGTTTCCTCAGTCACACTGAGGAATTGAGACATTGAGATATTATGACCAACTTACAGAAATCTAATCAATGGGTTCAGAGGGAAAGCGTGCTTTTTACCTCAGAATTAATCACTTGATTCCACCCAGTTCCACATCCTTCACTGACAGAAGATTCACATTGGTGATAAATGATGTTTGGCTCCATCAAGGAAGAATGTGTGCCTGTGTTATGATCACTGCCACCCCACATCCTTTGGCAGAGTTTGACGTCATGGGGCCGCTGCCAAAACCAGCAGTCGTATATTGTCCCCATAACATCGAGGCTTTTTTCAACATATGACATCACCTTTCGGTGTGTTTTTCTTCTCTGGCAAGAGTTCATGTCTATGGCTGCTGCTTGGAGTGTGGAGGAAATTGGTTGAGTGATAATATCATGCCACATATTTTGTATCCCCAGGCGTCCCAGGGAAATAAAACATCCCTTGACTCAGGAGTCCAAACCTGAACATCTAGTTCTCATTGCTGAACTGAAATCATACTAGTTTTATGTTGAGTGTTCATATTTCAGATCATGGAAATGCTATGTGTGTAACAGTCAGACAGCATTCAGTGACCATTATGACCACAAAAATCTGTGAGTTATAGTTGTTGTTGTTTATAAAGTTTATTCCAAGTTTTGAGTGCTTCTGCAGTACTAAGTTACAGTGGTCCCCCGCCCTTTCGCGGTTCACCTACTGCAGTCCTGCTATATCGCGGGACTGCAGTACCCCGAAAGGGCTTAAGGGAAAAGGGAACCATTGCGCGCAGCTTGCCTGCCCTCCCCTCGGGGGTGCGGGCAGCAGCGGATGATGTTTAAAGGGCTCTGGGCCACAAAGATAAGCTCTTGTCTCAGCAGCCAGAGCCCTTTCCAAAGAACGCTCACCACCGGCCCTCCCTCCCCTGTGGGTTGCAGGCATGCAGGGAGCAATGTCGGATCTGGGCACCACCCGGCAGTAGCTGGGGATGGGATCCCCCATGCCGCCGCCGCACGCTACTCCGAGGCAGCTCTGGGCAGCGTGGGGTGGCGGGGCGGGGGATGGAACCCCCATGCCACCACCACACACTGCTCCCACGTGGCTCTGCGCAGTGTGCGGCAGTGGCCCCTTGCCCCCAGGCCCCACCCGACCCGCATCCGCATATCGTGGATTTTCATCCATTGCGGGTCGGGTGGGTCCCTAACCCCCGCAATAGGCAGGGGGTTACTGTATTCCAGTTTGATAACACTTTGCCATACAGTGGTACCTTGTATAAAGGAATTAATTTGTTCTAAATGAAATTCTGTTAAGCAAAATTTCCCCTATGTTATATAATCTGTTTGGGTCCACTGTATATGAGGGTCCACTGTATTTCCTTCCTGTGGTATTGTGACATTTGTTTAATAAGGTACTCAAAATTCTCTGTTTCAGAACAGTACTGCTGCAGGGTGTTTTTTTCCTCTCTCTTTTTGTGATTATTTATTGCAATTTATTTTATTCAAAGTATTTTTATCCCACCTTTCTCTTTTAAAGGGACCTGAGGCAACTTCTTCTTCTTCTTCTTCTTCTTCTTCTTCTTCTTCTTCTTCTTCTTCTTCTTCTTCTTCTTCTTCTTCTTCTTCTTCTTCTTCTTCTTCTTCTTCTTCTTCTTCTTCTTCTTCTTCTTCTTCTTCTTCTTCTTCTTCTTCTTCTTCAAAAGCTGGAAACAGGGACCATACAAACATTTTTTTAAAAAAATAAACAGCTATTATATTGCAAAGGTAAATAAAAGCAAAATGAGAAACATATTTAAAAGTAACAAGGCACAGCAACCCATTAAATAAAACCCTCTTGGACAGCAAGTCACTAAGGAAAAACCTGCCTGAAGAGAAAGGTCTTTGCTTGCTTGTTTAAGGACAGCCAAGGTGGGGCCAGCCTGGCCTCCTGTGGGAGGGAGTTCCACAGTATGGGAGGAGCAATGAACAAGTCCCTTTCCTGTGTTCCCACCAAGCATACCTGTGGGAGTGGTGAGACCAAGGGCGCTTTTACACGACCCCTAAAATCCGAGGCAAAGGGCTCCCAGAATGCGGAGCTTAAAATTGTTTCCCCACCAGCTCTGGACTTTAAAAAAAATTAAGTACGACCATGCCCACCAAATCGCATCCCAGTGCATTTTCCAAGTACCTGGTCTCCGAAGGTGACAAATTTCTGATGCGGATTGCAAAGCAATGAGTGCCGGGCTCTCCTCGCCTTGTTTGATTTTATTTGCCCCCCACCCCTTTTAAAGACTGGAGTGCTTCCTGCAGAGCGGAGGTGAGCCTGCATTCTTTTCTCCCTTTTTTCTCCCTCCCCTCACGCAGACAGGAGCAAGGGAGTGCGGAGGGGTGGGAACACAGCAAGAGGAGCAAGCCCCCAAGATCTCTGGTCCAAATTTAAGTGGCCAGCGGATCTTAGGGGTCATGTAAAAGCCCCCCAAGAGGAAAAAAACCTCCCCTATAGATCTTAATACCCAAGCAAGCTCATGATAATGTTAGAAGGTGGTCTTTGCTCTTAAGATCCCCTTTTCCATTGATGGTGAGAACATTTGTGTGAATGCGAGCTGCCTCTACCAAACCAAGCAACACCAGGAAAATTTCCTTGATGAGTTTGTTCTCCTTGTTCTTGGAGGCCTGATAAGAAGGGCTTTGTAGCAGCTTCACCCTGGTCCCAAATTACAAACTGAATTGGCCTGACACAGAGCAATTTCTTTGAGGTCCAGATCATAGAGGCATTAACTGCTTTGCTTCTTGGGAGGATATGGATGGACAAACTGGTTTGGATCTGATGAAGAAATCAGATCTGATTGCATCAGCTTACCCCCCCCCCCCTTTTTGAAGTAAACTTAACATCCCTGAAGCTAGATGCCTGAAATTTATTTATTTATTTATTTATTTGGAGTCTTAGACCACCCGTCTAGCCAAACAGCCACTCTGGGTAGTTTTCTACAACATAAGTAGACAAATATAAAATCTAACACTTACAGACAATTACTTCAAGTTTCATCCTAAGTAGCTATTAATTTATTTTACCATATTTTTATGACAGTAAGACACCCTCGTGTATCAGATGACCAGCACTTTTCCAAACCAAAATTAAAGTTTTGCAACTGTGCAGGTCTCCCCTTGGCTTACTTTCTTGTATAAGATGATCTCACAATTTTTAGTCCAACAATTTTAAACAAAATATAGTCCTATGCACTGAAAAATGCTGTATTTATTTGCTAGATTTATATACCACTCATCTAGCTATGAGGCCACTCTGGGTAGTTGTTAGATGTTTCATGAGTTTATTCTCCACCTTAGGATCATTCACAGCACCATTTTTTCATCTACATGAGTTCAAAGCTGCAAACATTGTAGCTGCTCTGGTTTTCCTTTGCAAATCGATGCATTGGCTTTATGAATTTGCAGATCAATCCAGAGCTGAGATACAGATCAGATCAGATGAGGCACAAATCACTTTTGAAGCAAATTCGGATACATCCTAAAGCTCCAAAATAGCCTTCAGAATCCATGGGGGATAGCCATGCACAGCCCTGCTGATTCATCTTTAAAAAGAGAGGAAACCGGAAGGAGATGCCAGGTGATGTTATTGTCTCTACTAGAGATGGGCACGAAACAGAAAAATGGTGTTTCGGTTTTTTGTTTGTCGTTGAGAGGTCTGTTTTGGTTCATTTCCATTTGTCGGGAATTTTTTGAAAAATTTCGTTACCGTTTTTCATTTTTTTGTCGTTTCTACCCACTTTTTGCGTGATTTTTAAAGCATTTCCATACGCAGGCATCCCCCAACGCCCCAGACCAGAGAGAAAACACTAAAAAAAATGGATGCTGGTAGAGACACAGTATAGACTAGGTATACAGGGAGGCTGCAAAGGCAGCGGCGGGTGTTGCCCAGGGTGCAAGGCAGCCGCAGAGTGACTGCACTGTGGGGCAATGGAGGATACTCACTGAGAGGTACGCAGCATGCACGCACACAGGGAGGCTGCAGGACTGAAGCTAGAGTCGCAGCAGAGACAGCAATCCCACCCTAACTCCCACTGGAGACTGCAAGGAAAATGGGGGCTGCCAGAGCTTTTTATGCCCTCTGTGGCTGCCAGACCTGCCCGCCCAGTCTGCAACCTGGGCATGCTGTTGGTTGAGCATGATCCCATCACATGGCTTGCCTCCATTTTGTGGCTGGTGGCGACATCCATTTTAAAGGGAAAAGAATAATACATCGGGATGGGAGAAGACTAAAACAAACGTTTTAAGGACCCCAACCCCCCTGGTAGGTATTATCAGACAATATAAATAATTATCGCTGCGTTTTTATGGATGTCCAGGGCGTTTTTTAACATTTAAAACAGCTCATTTCATTGTGCGTCACCATTAACGGAAACAAAATGTAACGACCACAATTTTCGTGGTTCTGTTCGTTTCATTGCATTTTCATCACAATTTTCGTTTGTGGTTTCGTTGCGTAACGGAAACGACAAACGGTAACGGAAATGAAAAAATGTTCGTTCCGTGCCCATCTCTAGTCTCTACAGGTCCAAAAGGAACACCATTTTCACTCTTGCAAACCCTGGCTACAGATACAAAATGGCTCCCATTCCAAGCCAGCGTCATCATTTTGCTTTCGACTGGATTTCTGTCACTTTGATCAGTGCTTTTATTTCGCCCTGCACACTTTTTAATCTGTTTTGCAATGCTGGCAGTTGATCAAGATGTTTTTGGAAGACTTGGTAATAAACTGGAATAAACATAATAAACTAGAACGTCCTCTAAGAGGAGCAGAGCAGAGTGAAACTTCCTCCCCCCCCCTCAAAAAAAAGAAAGAAAAAAGGACAACACCCTAAATTTCGGCAGCTTGCTACCACATAGGCTAGATCCTATTATATCTCTTGCATGGCTTAACATTGAAGATTGCAATGATAGGGAAAAGTTCTGAAGACACCTGCAATTTCAGATGTGGAATTGAAGCCATATATTTTGTGGGGTTTTATTGACTGTTTTCCTTCAAAGGTTTTAATGTTCTCCTCCCCAGTGCACTTCTTTGGCCGACTTTTGTAGGAGCCTTTGATCCTCTCAATAAAACAAAGGAGTTGGGCAAGGACTGTAAACATGACTTTCAGCAAAGCAAACTTTGCACTAAAATTGCTTTCAGCCTTGCCCGAGCTTGACTGATGTGCCAAGATGGCAGCAGTTCCCACTACCCTTAGGAATGGACCTTCTGGTGCTGTTGGAAGACATAAGAGAGGCCGCTGACCATGAAAGGTTTCACCGCCTGTTGTGGTGCTTAAGTCTTGGCAGGCCACAACAAACAACTCCCCCCCCCCCCCGAAAACAGATGCTAAGGAACTTCATGGTAAAACAATGTTTCCTTGATCCATGCAGAGATGGAGCACTGGCTCTTTGGCTTGAATACAGAGATGAGCACTGCCCCTAGAGTCGGACAAGACTAGCACACATGTGCGGGGGGGAGCTTTACCTTTACGTTACCGTCAAGTAGTAAACCACATTTGTTTGCCATTGCACATTAATTTTATCACCTCTGTGTCTTTGTTTTGGAATTGGTCCCGGGAAGATAAAGTCTAAACATTTGAAGATGCAGCTTGAATCATAATCTTAGAACTACATTGCTGGAAGGGTCCCTATGAAGCTTTGAGACCACTCCCTGTCAAAGAGACCAAGTGGGAAATTGAACTCCAAACCTCTGGCTTCTCAGCCATACACCTAAAGCACTGAGTTATCCAGAAGTCCTTTAGGTCTTAGTCTTCACGTTTCAGTAAATTTATAATACAAACAAACAAGGAACAACTTCCTTCAGGAAAATCAGACTCTCCAGTGATATAGAAAGAAGCAAATGCATAACAAAATTCTAGGGGTAAACAAAGAGTGATAGAAATAATGTACACTAAAGATGGGGATGATTTTTTAAAAAATGGTGATTTGTCAGGATTTGTGATTTATCGGGGCTTATGAATTCATGATTCAGCAAATCAATGAATATCCAGTGACGAATCAATGAAGTGATTCATCTCCCCTTCCAAATGCTATAAAAAGCTCCACTGCATCTAGAGCAGTGGTTCTCAAACTGTGGGTCCCTAGATGTTCCTGGACTACAACTCCCAGAAATCCTGGCCAGCTCAGCTAGTGATGAAGACTTCTGGGATTTGCAGTCCAGGAACATCTGGGGAACCACAGGTTGAGAACCACTGATCTAGTGGGTCCAGATTTGCAGGGATTCTTCCTCTCCTCTACAAGCCCTGCAAGTATAGTGAAGATTGGAGCTCAGTTCATCTCAGCTATTTACCCACAAAGAGGACCTTGCAGGAAAGTGCCCCTCCAGAAACCTAAACTTTCAGAGAGGTTTCTCCGAACTTTCCTCTACAAACCCTATAACTTTAGTAAAATCTGTGTTTCAGACATCTGAGTTATATACCTACTAGAGATGGGCACGAATAAAAAAAATGGCATTTCGTTTGTCTGTCGTTTGGAGGGTCTGTTTCAGTTCGTTTCCGTTTTTTGCAAATTTTTGCAAAAATTGTTTTTGTTTTTGTTCATTTCATTACCATTTCGTTACCATTTATTTCAATTTTTTGTGATTTTGTTTTTAGGATTTTAAGCAATTCACTCATATTGCAGTAATGGAAACGAAAGCACGACAAAATTTCTGGTGTTTCTGTTCATTTCGTTTCATTTTAGAGACAAAATTTGTTTGTCATTTCATTATGTAATGAAACGAAAAAATGAAAACGGAAATGAAAAATTGTTCGTTTCGTGCCCATCTCTAATACCTACAAAGTGCCCCCAAAAGTGCCCTTTAGTAGTTGGGTTGTCGAAACCCAATTATCACCAAACTTGGAAAGATTGTAGAAGAGAGTCAGAGGAAGCTTCTCTTCAAGTCTGGAGTTTCTAAGTGTCTGGGGAGAACTTTTTGGGGTGGGTGGCCTTTGGGGGATGCATAATTCAGTCATCTAAAATCCAATCTCTGCCATTTTATACACCGATGAGTAGATGAATTAAAAATCACTAAAAAAATTCATCAATTCATATTCATTGGCAACTTAACAAATTTTGGAGAATCGCCTAGATTAATCAGAAACATAGAAACCAGTGACTACAAGCAAAAGGACACTAGTCACCATTTGTTTGGGATATGTTATGTGCCACTTAGGATGAGCCAATACTTCAGTATAACTTTTATTTTATTTTCTGCCTTTTGAGCTTTTTCTTTCTCACATACATACAGATTGGAGATTCTAGGTAACTTCCATTTTTACTCATTTGCAAATTTTAATCATCTCAAGAGAATAATTTATCTACTTTCAGCCTAGCATCCTTTTTTGAAAAGTAATCAGGCATCACAAATCATCTTTAAAGCATCTAATATCACTTTGTGACAGTTAATTCCATACTTTGATTCTGCATTGTAGAAAGCAATTATTATTACAAGTAATTCCCTATAATATACCCCCACAGAGCTCACAGGCTTGGTGCTGATGGCAATTTTTAATGTGTCTCAAAGGACTTGTAGTGGTCATGTCAAATATGAAGAACCAGTATGATGTAGTGAAGAAAGTGATGGGCTAATACTAAGGAGACCTGAGTTCAAATCTCCACTCTGCCATGTGAATTTACTAGGCCATGGCAATGGTAAAACCACTCTTGAAATACCTCACTTAGTATGAAACTCTAGAGATAAGTCGGAAGTAACCTGACATCACATAGCACAAAAAAACATGGGTCTGCAACTTAATAGTAAAGAGCAAGCAACTGGGGAAAGCATCTGTCCATACGAAAAGCTCTAGTCTAGAGATGATTCTTGTCCATCATCATCTCCTTGTTCACTATAACGAGGAGAACCTTCAAGGAATTCAAACATCTTTTTAACTTTGACTGCTTTCCTAAGATATTTATTTATTTTATTTATTTTTATACTTGTTGATCACCTGATTTTCCTGCAGGAACTCTGGGTGGTCTACAACATGTTGCAAATAACCAACTTGCCCAAACATACAAAACCCCAGACATAACAAATCAAATTGTTGTTGTTGTTGTTCAGTCATTCAGTTGTATTTGACTCTTTGTGACTTCATGGACCCGAGCTCGCCAGGCCTTCCTATCTTCCACTGCCTCCTGGAGTTTGGTCAAATCCATATTTGTTGCATCAATGACACCGTCCAACCATCTCATTCTCTGCTGTCCCCTTTTCCTTTTGCCTTCAATCTTTCCCAACAACGTTTTCCAATGAGTCCTCTCTTCTCATGAGGTGGCCAAAGTACTGGAGCCTCAGCTTCAAAATCTGTCCTTTCAGTGAACATCCGGGGTTGATTTCTTTCAGGATGGATAGGTTTGATCTCCTTGCAGTCCAGGGGACTCTCAAGACTCTACTCCAATGCCACATCTCAAAAGCATTGATTCTTGTGCAAATGTGTCTCCCATCAAACTATGTCTCACATGTCAGGGAATGATTGATATTTTGTAGGTAACTCTTAACCCAGTGTTGGTGAATCTATGGCACGGGTGCCAAAGGTAGCCCTCAGAGCCCTTTCTGTGGGCACCCGACATTACCCCTTCACAGCCACCTGTATTCATGTTAAATTGCTGTATTGGCATTCAGTAAAAAATTAATGGGGTTTGAATCACAGTTTGGGCACTCGGTCTCTAAAAGGTTCACATTGTCTTAACCACTGGGAAGACCAACTCTCTGACAAGTGGTTGTTTCTTCTGTTATAAAAGTTTTGTTTCTTGCTCTCCCTGGATGCCATTTCTGCAGGTTCATGGAAGGAAAACCCATAGTTTGTGGAGAGAACTGGAGAGTGAACTTTAATTCATGTATTTTAAACAAAGGTTAGATGAGACTTACAGACAGCTCACAAAAGGAAGAAAAATATCAGCAAGAATTGCATATTATGCTGAGAGTGCTCCTGACTTTCAAATTTCTCCACAGGTATTATTTCCTATGAATAGGAACAAAGAGCCAAAAAACAGTTAAAAAGCATATTCAAATGTGTGCATAAAAACGTTTGGTAAATGAACACTGTTTAGTTTGCTGACATAATTACTTCAATGTAATTTTTATGAGTTGTAGAAATCTTGGCATTTTCACTGAACCAGATAATTAGACTCTGAATAGAACAGGGTCAGAATAATTAATACATCAAAACTAGATGAACTTTTTCTAATTATTTTTATTTAATCTCTATTATAATTATTGTTATACTCTGTTGAGCATGATTGCCTCATGTTCATAGATTTGAATACCATCCTATAGTAGCATCGTGGGACTTTGTGGAATATTAACAAACCGTGGCATGGAGAAATTAGAATGGTGTCGTTTCATGATGGAATTCTAAATTGGAATTTTTCTTACTTTTTTTCTGTACAGAGGCACCAAATTTACTCCCCTGTCATGTAAAAAATATTAATTTTGCGGTGTCCTTTTTTCAAACAGAAAAGAAACCCCAAACCCACCTGACACTGCTTCAAGTATTCCTGTAAGGGCTAAAGTTTTGACAAAGTTCAAAACCAACTCGCAGGAATTTTGGACTCAATGGATGGATAGGTGAGATAAAGCTGAAACAAATTAATTTTACCTCATTCCTTGGTATTTTCCCCAGGTTGTACTGAAGCTCTAGTAACTTGTTGCTGCGATTCCGATTTACTTACAAGCACTACTCAAAAAGTTACTTTAAAATTGTAATTAATTGGTTGTGCTGTCTTTGGAACCAAAATTAGTTTATTGGCATATTGTTACAATTTTAACTGTGTACTTGTATGCAATCTGGAGAGAACTAGATCAGAAACTTTTTATTATTATTACAGGGAGTTCCCTGTGGTACAGAGCTCGCTTAATATTGAAGCCGCACACTTCCTGGAACTATAAAAGTCATTAAAATAGTTGCAGTTATAGATAGAGATGAGTTCTTCTTTGTTGCATTAAAATCATAATGCAGTTTAGTCAGTGTTTACCTATTTATATTCCATCTTTCTCCTCAAAAGGACGCTACAATACTTACAATATTAAAAACAAACAGTAATAAGGGCAGAAAAAATATTTATTTATTTAAAATATTTTAGCCCCCTTTTCTCCTTAAAAGGGACAAAGGTGGTTTACAATAATTAAAGGACAATATTTATAAGCTGAAATCAGTGAGTATACAAATATTTATTTATTTATTTATTTATTTATTTATTTATACCTTCAGGTATTATGGGGACCCCTACACAACCACCAACAAGGTATTGATAATCACTGTTATCTTCCCCGTGGGGTTGTTCCACAACAGATCACCGGTAGACTAAAATCATTTCCAGAAGCCCTCCAAGATGAGGGCTCCTGAAGCTTCATAGTAATTCTACTCCTGGGGATAGGCAACCTGAAGTTCTCCAGATGGTTTGGACCTGACCTAATCAAGTCTAATGCTAACTGGTGGACTCCAGTACTAGCCTCTTTATTTACCTGGATTGACAAAACAGCTTGTTTCCCCAAGGAGTGGGCTCTAGCTATTATTGTTCCAATTTACAAAAAAGGAAATAGAGGGGACCCAGCTAATTATCACCCAATTAGCTTATTAAACACCATTTGTTAAACTTTATGTGAGCCATTTACTGGGGAAATTACAGGGCTGGCTACTGAAGGAGAATATACTTGCAGAGGAACAGGCCAGATTCAGGCAGGGCAGATCTACCATAGATCAGGGTCTCATTTTACATCATCTGGCATGCAAATATTCTTCCCCTAAAGGTAGTGCCTTATATACAGCCTTTATAGATTTCAAATCCGCATTCAACCTCATACCAAGGGAAAGCCTGTGGTCTAAATTTGAGACCACTTAATATTGATAAATGGCTTCTTCTGCTAATGCGGCAACTCCATGAAAATACATATCTGTGAGTTCTATGTAATTCAGCTGGGACCTTATCCAACCATGTCAAAGTACTCAATGGAGTGAGGCAGGGCTGCATATTAGACCCCACCTTGGTTAATTTCTACATCAATGGCCTAGTTGGTAACTTAACTAACCCAAATTTTCACCAACCTATGCTTGCCACCCGCCCAATCTCAATACTCTTATATGCTGATGCTGCTGTTTTATTGTCAACAACATGTGTAGGCTTCAGAAGACTTCTGAGATCCTTCTCTTCCTACTGCAATAAAGAACAACTAGCAATCAACTATGACAAAACTAAGATTATGGTTGTTAGCAGAAGGAGAATAAAGCATAAATGGACTCTAAATGGCCGACTTATTGAGCAAGTGCCGTATTATAAATATCTTGGCATAATATTCCACTCTTCCGGCTCTTGGCTTACACATGTAAATTACACAGCAATGAGTGTTCAAAAAAACATTGTAGCACTAACTAGATTCTTCCACACCAATGGGGGAAAACATGTCTCATCAGCAATACAAGTTTTTGAGGCCACAATCATCTCCCCAATGCTTTATGGCTCGCAAGTGTTCGGTTATGCTGATTTACGACCTCTGGAGATTGTTCAGACCAAATTTATGAGAGCTATCTGGCTGAAAGTGCCAACTTGTACTTCCAATGTAGCTCTTCTTCTAGAGCAGGGGTCCTCAACCTAAGGCCCCGGGGCCGGATGCAGCCCCCCAAGGTCCTGAATCCGGCCCCCGGGACCAATTGCAACCCCCCACCTACCCCTTGCTTTGAGAGCAAGCCAGCCCCTGCAGCTGCTTCTATTGCTGAGGCAGTTCAAAGCAGTGGGCTATGTCGCTTCTCCCACTCCCCCAATTACTGCCCAGATGATCAGCATGTGATCTAGCATGCTGGCTAGCGGGGCATTCAAAGTGGGAGGGCTACGGCAAGGTCCCCCACTCCCTCCCCCTTTTTTCCACATTGGTCTTTTTTTTTTTTTTTTTTTGGACTGTGGTCCGACCCCCAGTGGTGTCTGGGGCGTGGTGGACTGGCCCGCTGTTTGAAAACTTTGAGGACCCCTGGTCTAGAGGTTGGGTTAGTACCCATTGTATCACGAGTCAAAGTTCTTATGATTAAATATTGGCTTAAACTTATTTTTTCATCAGAAGGCCTGGTCCCATTGATCTTAATAGACACTTTTCATTCAGAATGGAAGAAGCATATAATTGCAGAGATATCAAAATTAGGCTACTCTCCTAGTAGACTTATAGCAATGGGTCTTACAGAGGCTATGAATGCAGTGAAACTTAGGGTCTGGGATATAGAATTACAAAATCATGTTGCCCAGTTGGGGGAATACAACTATGTTTTGAAATCTTCTTTTACCATCTCTCCATAGTTAGCCAGTCTTATTTCATTTAATGCCAGAAGGGCTTTTACACTGGCTAGATTCAATGTACTACCTTCTAAGCTTTTGGAGGGAAGGTTCCAATGTTTGCTTCCATCAGACTGTGTTTGCCCATGCAATAACAACCAAATTGTAACAGTTGAACATGTGCTCCTACATTGTTCTTATTATCGGGATATCCGCATGGAGCTCCTATCTCCTATTATCTGCAAATTTCCAGGAAGAACAGAGGGATTTTATGTACAACTGCTACTTTCTGATGATACCGATATCACAAGAAAAGTGGCTAAATTCTGTGTGGCAGCAATAGTAACTCGCAAACAGATCTTTGGGTTGCGACCAAGAGAGATAATAATACCTCTATACCATAAAACTGGGCATGGTTTTATCTTATTTGAAGGATATAGACAGCTTAGTAGTGTATGTAATTTATGAATCTGTAAGTAAGGGTTTATTTATTAATATTTTAATGGAATACTGTATAATTTTGTATTTATTTCAAAATTCAAATTGTATGTGAATTATTGCGGATTGTTTGGTGTTTTTGCTCTTTGACCGTAATAAAGTTTATTTTATTATTATTATTATTATTATTATTATTATTATTATTATTATTATTATTATTATTATTATTATTATTATTATTATTATTATTATTATTATTATTATTATTATTAATTACAGCATTAATGGTTTATCCCCCATTGAGTTCTCTCACACACACACTCACTGGAGGAATCAAAATCGAAGTATATTTGAAAGATAGTTGCCCAAGTTTCCCTTGAATGCCACCAGCATCAGAGCATTTAGAACAAACCTAACATCATCCTTTCCCATGGTGAGGGTTTTTGGTCAGAGGAAGTAGGGAGTCATTCCTTTCTGCTTCCATTCAGTAGGAAGGAATGACCTCTGGACTCCATGAGATCACAGTGGATCTTATAAAGTCCAGAGATCATTCCGCCCAACATAGTGGAAAGAATGTTGGTCCCTAGGGTGACCATCCCACACTTCCATTCTGCTGATAAGACGCTTGGGTTATAACCATTTCAGGGAGTGCAGGATGACAACAAACCTAACATTCATTCTGTCTCTTGTTCCATTTCCATCCATTTACAATCTGAGTCACGGCACGAGCCAAAGAACAAATAACCAATATAGCATGCTGTGGGGCAGCTAAAAAGAAATTTAGGCTCTGTGGCATCATGCAGTGGGTTCCAAGTCTTAGGGTTGCCACATAGCATCCCAGAAAGTTCCTCTCCCTAAACCTTCCAGGCCACAAACGTACTTGCAATGGTGCCCTTCATCTCCTGGTGCCTCTCCATTTTCATTTATCGTACATATTTTATTAAGAGAGCAAAATATCAATTTCTCAGCCTTGATTGCAATTATAGGTAAGAAACACTAACTGTGTTACGAGATAATTAAAAGATCTGAGGCAGTGGCAGGAGGATGTGTAATTGATCTTCAGTTGTCTTGGCATAATTTAAAAGGTGCCAGCCGTGTGATTAATCTTGTGATTTTCATTTTCAGTGGCTCACACAGGGTCTTTCCTCTGTGTGTAAGCAGGCCACTCTCTTGAAATGATACTTGCAAGGGTGAGCCCACTTTGAAATATCTCTTCAGGTGCTCCATTTCTCAGATAGCTTTTTTTTGTCACATTTCAATTGTTGGAAGGTCTAAGACAACTCTCCAGTTGCGGCTCTTTCATGCCAGACGTATTGGTCTCCCCCATCTCTTCTTTCATTTCTAACTGTATCTAATCACCATTGTCATCATCATCATCAAGTACAGTCAGGCAGGGCCGGTGCTAGGATTTTTTGCACTCTAGGCGAGGGGTGGGGGTGGGGTGGGGTGGGCGGGTGGGGCAGGGGGCAGGGCAGGTGGGCGATGGCAGGCAGGCGGAAGGATGGGGTGGGGGTGGGGGTGGGGTGGGGTGGTGGGGCAGTGGGTGGGCAGGGTGGTGGTGGGAGGGGGCGGGGCAGCACCCTGTGGGGGGCGGGGTGGTGGTGGATGGTGGGGGATGGCAATGGGCATGGGGGATGGGCGGCAATGGCCGTGGGCGGTAGCAGGCAGGCGGGCGGCAGTGGGCAGTGATGGGCAGATGGTGACTGGTGGCTGGCAGGCAGTGGGGGGACGGACGGCAGTGGCCAGTGGCAGGGGGTGGAGGGGGGCAGCAGGCTGGCCAGTGCCCTTTCTCCATTTTGGCACCCAGGCAACTGCCTAGTTCACCTTAATGGAAGCGCCAGCCCTGAGTACAGTCAGGCCAATTCTGTGTTATGGCAACCCTTTTCCAGGTAGAGCGTACACAGTGTTCCTTCCCTCTTGAGCCAAGAACTACCTCTTCTCTGGAAACATTTAATTGAAGTCTTAAGACTTTTTTTTTATTTAGGCAAGCCTTCTGAGCCTCCAGCCTTTTACAAATATTTTATTTATAACAACTTAATATTCAGTTTTATCGACTGGGGGCCTTTTAAATTCTGCTGCTACTGCTGTTTTAGTATTTTTCAATTGTGTATTTTATTATTGTTTTTAAATATTGTCTTTGGTATTTTAATATTGCCATGCCGAATTATTTTTGTAAGCTGCCTTGGGTCTTTCATGGAGAAAGGTGGCATAAAAATAAAGATGATGATGATGATGATGATGATGATTCAGAATTTGTTCACTGTTCCTTCTGGGGTTGTTCTGGGACTATGCAGATTGCCCATAATTCACACAGCCTGTGCCTATTAGCTGGAGACATTGTGGGTAAACTAACTCTCAAGCTTTGGCCCTGCAGTAAATGCCCTTAGATGTGAGAAGAAAACCAATACAGTGGTACCTTGGTTTAAGTAACTAATATGTTCTCAGGGCCATTTTGTATTGTGATAAATTCTTAATCCGAAATACGGTTTCCCATAAGAATGCATTGAAAACCAATTAATTTGTTCTGGGGACAGGAAAAAAAGCAAAACAGGGCATTTTATTTAAAATTTTCTCAAACCAAGGCATCCCCACTATTTTTGTCATGCAAACATCACACATCAACTTATAATGCCTTATGAAAAGAACTTAAACTGGAGCATTCCATTGGGAAATTTGGATTTCTATACTGCAAAACCATCTGGCTTGAAGGCCACTCTGGATGGTGTAGCTCTTTGGGCTTTGATAATGTTACAGTAAACCCCCACCTATTGTGGGGATTAGGGACCCAACCCAACCCACAATAATTGAAAATTTGCAATATGTGGATGCTGGGTCAGGTCAAGATTTGGGGGCTCTTTGGGGGCTCTTGTTCTTACCCCAGGCCCGGCGCTGCTCCAAACAGGCCTGCAAGGGGCTTCCTGGGCTCTTGGAGGCCCCCAAAGTGCTTTCTAGTGATCTGGAGCTCACTTCTGGTTTACCAAAAGTCACATCCGGTTTGCAGGGAAGCACTTTTGGGGGCTCCGACGGGCCTGGGAAGGCCTTTCCTCCTTACCCCAGGAGGCTTTTTTTCATATACTGTGGACCCGCGATATACCAGGACCACAGTATATGAACCGCAAAAGGGCAGGGGACAACTGTACAGACATTTCTCAAGAGAAGGTTCAGCACCTCTCTCTATGTTCAGAACCCTAAGGGGGTTATTCTTCTAGTCACCTGAGGAATCTCTTCTTCTTCTTCTTCTTCTTCTTCTTCTTCTTCTTCTTCTTCTTCTTCTTCTTCTTCTTCATCATCATCATCATCATCATCACCATCATTATCATCATCATCATCTTAGAACTGAAGAGTTGGACTAGACTCTATGGATCATCAGGTTGAAGAGGCCCAGTGGGCAATCAAATTCCCAACTTCTGATTCCACACTGAAAGACCTAAACAAGTGAACTATCTGTTTCTTCATACTTTATGATGCAGCCCAGGATGTCAAATATTCCTTCAGGGGCCTGGCAAAATAAAACTCCCATTCCTCATTCCTCCCACATCTGTCCTTTAATGGCCTCCAGTGAGTCACTGTAGAATTATTGACTTCATAAGGAGTATTTTTCTCCAACTTGGTTTCCCTGCATTTTAATTCCCATTGCTAATTCTAGGTGCATTTAATCATATTTTTTACAACTCCTTTCATTTGTTTTATTGTGACTGTGAGCCATTCCCATTGCTTCCTCTCCTTGCCTCCAGTTGCTTTGTATTCCCCCTTGGGTCAATCTGTTTTCGTTACAAAATCTGGGAACCAAATGAAAGAAGGATATGCAGCAACAGTGTGTGGGCTGCAAACAGCAAGTTTAAATCATTTGGTTGGCTGAAAATGAAGATAGGCAATAAGGATGTTTTGTGTTCCTTCATGGAAAGAGCTCATGGCATTCATCATCATGAATCAAATTTGCATGCCTAATTATTTCTGGGTCTTGTAAGGAGAAGAACAGATTGTGTTTATGGATTTTGGAATCATGGAATCATGGAGTTGGAAGTGGCCTGTAAGTTCAACCCCTGCTCAATGCCGGAATTCAAATCAAAGCAGATCTAGAATTATTTACTCCATAAGGAGTATTTCCTATGGAATGTCTCCAGAATGGAAGCACTCACTACCTTCTGAGGTCATGGTTCCATTCTTGTACTGCTCTAGAAGTTTTTCCTTCTATTCAACTGAATCTGGCTTAAAATCATAAAATCATAGAATCATAGAGTTGGAAGAGACCTCAAGGGCTATCCAGTCCAACCGCCTGCCATGCGCCCATCACAGTATTTCCGACAGATGGCCATCCAGCTTCTGCGTAAAAACCTCCAAAGAAGGAGACTCCACCACCCTCTGAGGCAGCATATTCCACTATTGAACAGCTTTAACCATCAGGAAGTTCTTCCTAATGTTCAAATGGAATCTCTTTTCCTGTAGTTGAAACCATTGCCCCAAGTCCTAGTCCCTGAAGCCATGGAAAACAAACCTGTTCCCTCTTCAATATGACATCCTTCCAAATATTTAAACATAGCTATCATATCCCCCCTCAGCTTTCTTTTTGAAAGGCTAAACATTCCCATTTCCCTAAGCCATTCCTCATAAGACATTTCCTCCAGACCTTCAACCATCCTGGTCACCCTCCTCTGTACCCGCTCGAGGTTGTCAACATCCTTTTTTAAATTGAGGCACACAGAACTGGACACAGGACTCCAGGTGGGACCTGACCACAGCAGAATAGATTGGTACTATCATTTCCCTTGATCTAGACACTATGGTTCTATTGATGCAACCAAGAATCACTTTCCTGCCCTGCACTCTGGGATGACGGAGAACAGGTTTTATTCCTCCTCTCTGTGACAACCTTTCAAGTATTTGAAGACTGCTATCATATCTCCCTTCAGTCTTCTTTTCTCAAGGGTAAGCAGCCCCAGTTCTTTCAGTCTTTCCTCCCTGATCATCCTCATTGCCCTCCTCTGAACTTGTTGCAGTGTGTAAGCATCCTTAAAGTGGGGTGTCTAGAACTCTGCACAGGACTCCAGGTGAGACCAAATCAGTATTGAACAGAGGGGAAACCAGTACCTGATTTAATGGAGCTGGGTGCAGACCAAATAAACATAGCTAGAGCTAGAGATGGGCACGAAACGAGCAATTTTTCATTTTTGTTTTCATTTTTTCATTTCGTTACATAACGAAACAAAAAAAAATTTTGTCTCCAAAATGAAATGAAACGAAATGAAACAACAGAAATTTTGTCATGCGTTTCATTTTCGTTGTGGCAAATACATTGAACTGTAATGAATGCTAACGAAACAGCAATTTTTCGTTTTTGTTTTCATTTTTTGTTTTGTTACGTAACAAAACAAAAATGAATTTTTTTGCAAAAAATTCATGAAAAACGAAAACGAACCAAAACAGACCCCCTAAATCACAAACGACAAACAAAACACCATTTTTTGAGTCGTGCCCATCTCTAGGTAGAGCTTAAGAGTTTATTAGAGTTTAATAAACACGTCCTTGGAGATGGCTGATAAGCTGAAACATTTTCGGCATTTTACACTGAAATAAAGAACATTATATTTTCTACCTCCTGGGACTACAGTTCCCTCTCTCTTTTTTTTTTAACCTAAGATGTCTTCTCAATAAGAAAATGTGCTGATGATTCCCAGCAATATCTGACATTTTCAGCAGCTGTAGAAATTCAGAACTGGGTGGTCTAAGAAGAATCAGAGGACCCAGTTTCAACCAATGAAGCTGCTTAGTTAGCATTAAGAAAGTAAAAGATGGTCCATGTTGCATAGCTAATGCATGGAATTCAACATCTGGGTGAGATATACTACATGGGAAAAGGAAAATAATATAGACTGAAGACCTATCTATTCCATAACTCTGCTCTCCACAGTGGGCAATGAAATGCCTTTTTTTGAAGGCCACCAATTGAACAAGAGATCAATAGAAAGCCACTGATGCTGAGAGGCCGATTTACTCTGATGTAGAGGCAGCCTATAGCCATCATGACTACAGGCCATTGAATGCTTGTCTTCCATCCATCTGTGAAAGCTCCTTTTAAACCCATCCAAGTTGGTACTTCTCTCCCCATTCCACCGAAGCCAATTCCCAAGTTTTACTACACACTGTTTTAGTTTATTGCACCTAATGCTGTGCAATGAAGAGTGCACAAGGAAGAGCGCCCCCAGTTCAAAGCAAAGTGTGGCATTATATTTTAAATATAACATTTTGGGGTTGAAGAACAAAGGATGGGTGTTGCAACGGTTGCGTGTCCAGCTTGTGAGCCTTGAGGGATCTGTCTAGACACAACATGTAGCATGAAATAAACCTTCTTCCAGTCCAAAAACCAGTTATGGTGTTTTTGTCAACTTCTGCCTGTTACCATCCTTCTTAATTCCCAGATTTCTGGCTGGGAATGCAAAATGTCATTCTGCACATGTTCCAAGTCTCTTGGTCTTTAGGGTGGTGGTTCTCAACCTTGTGTTCCCAGATCTTCTTGGACTACAACTCCCAGAAATCCTGGCTGGCACAGCTAATGGTGAAGGCTTCTGGGAGTTTTAGTTCTGGGACCTAATGTTGGGAACCATTGTTTTTAGGGGTAGATTACGCTGGAGGCCCCAAGCAGGCCCCAGGTCCTCCACACCAAAGCACTTTATGAAAAAAATAATTTTCTATTCCTGGAGGCTTTTAGGTACAGTGGTTTTGGATAGAGATGGGCAGGAAATGAAAAATGAAATGCTGTTTTGTCATTTCGTTATGTAACGAAATGAAATGAAACAAAACAAAGCAGCATTTCCTTATAGATAAAACAAAATGGTCATTTTCCCATTGAAACAAACTGTTTCGTTCCATCCTTTTTGGGCTCCTGCTGATATGTCAATGCCTGGAGCCCTTTAAACCGGGTCCAGTCGGTACCATGGGGTCCCCCGGGTATCGAATGGGCCAGGTTTAAAGGGCTCCAGCCTTTGACAGCTTAGCAGGAGCCTTCAGAAAACGGTTGGGTAGGGAGTGCAATTCCGTGGAACTGCCTACCTGACCACTTTCAGAGGGCTGCTACTGAGCTGTCAATGGCTGGAGCCCTTTAAACCTGGCCCAGTAAGTACCAGGGGGGCTCCAGCCATTAACAGCTCAGCAGGACCCCTCAGAAAATGGTGCAGAGGGCAGTTCTGGCAATCGCACAGCCCTCTGCTCCATTTCTGAGTGCTCCTGCTGCTTTGCCAATGGCTGGAGCCCTTTAGCTCATTTGGTACCAGGGGGATTCCCTGGTGCTGACTGGGCCAGGTTTAAAGGGCTCCAGCCATTGATAGATCAGCAGGAGTCCACAGAAAATGATGGGGAGGGCCGTAAGATTGCTGCCTGGAACTGACCTCCACACAATTTTCTGAGGGCTCTTGCCGAGCTGTCAATGGCTGGACCCCTTTACACCTGGCCCAGTCGGCACCAGGGGGTCCCCCTGGTGCCAACTGGGCCAGGTTTAAAGGGGTCCAGCCATTGACAGCTTGGCAGGAGCCCTTTAAAATGGCTCCCAGAGTCCCGGGCACCAAATCTGGTGCCTCTAGGACCCAGGGGAGCCATTTCATTTTGTTACATTTCATTTCGTATGATTTTTTAAAAAAAAACACATAAGAAATGAAACAAAACAAAATGGATGTGAGCATGAAACAAAATGAAATAAAGATTATTTTTCTGTTTCATGCCCATCCCTAGTTTTGGAAGAAAACTGGGCAGTAGGTCTTTCCACTCATCAATAAAATACAGAACCTAAAAAAACAAAAACACAAAGTGAGACTCCCGCTGCATTTGGTTTTTATTTTGCTCACTCTTCATTTATTGGAGGATTATTCTCCAAACAAGATGGCCTTCAAATGTGCTGGCCTCCCATTGTCCCCAGCACCTAGGTGGGGGTGATGGGAGTCATAATGCAGAGTCCCTTGAGGCAGCAAGTTGCAGGAGATGGCTTTAGATGTCTGTCATCTGCTCTACATCTGAGGCCTGATGATGGGTACATGAAGATTTCAGCTCACTGCAGAAGCTTGCCTAATGATGAAAGCAGAGCGATGGTGGGTGGATCAAATTGAAACCTATATCCCTGTAGAAGAGTCAGGCGAGATCCACGCAGAATGCCCAGGCAGTCTGACGCCATCACATTCCTCATCCTTCCACGCTTGAATTAGGATAATTAATATGGTGCCCCTATGCGGCCAGCTGTGACGTGAGGACATTGATTCAACTTGTCCTCACATCTCCAGAACCTTCCAGGAGAAGGGAAACAAGATGAGGCAATGGAGAACAGGGACAAGCCCTCTCCATGGTATGCTTGGGTGGTGCGTAGGCATGCGATGTTGCAGAGCTCACCGCGTTGTGACCTTCGTATGTGTTCGTGTCGATCGCGAAAGATGAAAGACACACAATGGCTCAGGAATGAAAACATGGGTAACATTCAAAATGAGCAAAGCAGAAACAGAAGTTGGGAGACAGAGACGGAGACAGAAATGCAAACCAGGTCTCGGATGTGGGGGTCAGGGCTGTATTACATGGAAACAAATATGAATGACCGGGCAGCAGGTTTTGATAAAGCTGCAGCGAATTCATACAAAGACAAGTCTACCTCTTGCACAAACCACCCAGCTATTATTCGGTATTGGGGTAGGCGATAAATGATGTAAACCAATATGATGTGATGAAAAAGCTCTCACTTTCTCATACGGTTTTGATTAAATTCAAGAAGTCCTTGTTTATAGATATTTTTCAGGATAGGTTGTGGAAAGTGAAAACCCATTTAGCTCTGTTGCCCATAGTGATGGCACCTCAGAGTTGTATTTGGTTTTCTGATTGGTGGAGATTAGCCATTTGACTAACACAGGGGGAGAGAAAGTGGTGGCCACCTGAGAAAATACTGATGCAACATGGTTCAATATCCCATTTTTTAAATAGAGAAATGCAAACAAACTATTTTTTCTTTACCACCTTATCCATCTACAGGACTCCTGATCATTAAAATAATAATAATAATAATAATAATAATAATAATAATAATAATAATAATAATAATAATAATAATAATAATAATAATAATAATAATAAGCAACTTGAAAAAATTACCCGATATCAGGATCTGAAAATTGAACTTCAGAGACTCTGGCATAAACTGGTACAGGTGGTCCCAGTGCTGGGTGTGGTGCCTAAAGAGCTAAGCAAGCATTTAGAAGAAATTGGAGTTGACAAAATCACCATTGGTCAGATGCAAAAAGCTGCCTTACTGAGATCTGCTTGCATAATTCGCCGATACATCACTGAGTCCTAAACGCTTGGGAAGCGTTCAACTAGTGATTGGTAATAAAAATCCAGCCTAGATAGCTGTGTGGTTAATAATAATAATAATAATAATAATAATAATAATAATAATAATAATAATAATAATAATAATAATAATAATAATAATAATGATGATGATGATGATGATGATGATGATGATGATGATGATGATGATGATGATGATGTATGGATCATCAAGTTCAGCCTCTATCAAGGAGGCACAGAGAGGAGTCCATGTGTGATCAGCTGAACACCTCAGGGTTGTGTCCTCAGATATTTGCTGAACATGTGGAATGTCTGGAGGGATGTTTGGCAACATCATAGCAATATTGGGTAAAGATTCAATGTTTAGTTTCCCCTCCTATGATTTCTGGGATATATTCTGAATATATCCATGGGGGTCTGCAACATGCTTGACCCTTCAGTGCCTGAGATATTGCCATACTCTCTTAGCACTGACTATAGCAGCTTAGTGGTGGTGAACCTTCAGCACTCCAGATGTTTTGGACCACAACTCTCACAGTCATTTGTCACTGGCAATCTAGGCTTGGAATTCTGTGAGTTGTGGTCCAAAACATCTGGAGTGCCGAACGTTCACCACCCCTGGCTTAGATCTATGGGAGGTGACTCCCATGCGGCCAAAGTTGCTTCAGCATTATTTATGTGAAGAAACAATCAAGACATTTGCAGAAATATTCAAGACTCTTTAAAACAAAGGGACACATTTCCAACCAAGAAATTATGGATCCTGGGCTGGAACCAAAACATGGACAACTAGTGATATGATTACTTCAAAGAGACCTCATTTTCATCAAATTTATCTGCTTCAAATTTGGCTGATTACTTCAAAGAGACCTCATTTTCCTCAAATTTGGCACGCTCACTTAGGGTGGCCACACCCAGGAAGGCGCGGAAATCGCTCACGCGTAACCACGCCTTCTCTGTGGTGGGACCCATGCTGTGGAACCACCTCCCTAGTGAGCTGTGCCTAGCACAGTCCCTGCCCACCTTTAAAGGGGCTCTGAAAACACACCTTTTAAAGAGGCATATGGCGACCTTTTTATTTAATTTTTTAAAAATCTTCTTTTCCTTTTTTGCCACCCATGTCATCTTTCATGGAGGGTATTGTCCCTCCTTATTTTATTGGCACTCCTGCCTTTTTTGTTTTCTTTTCTGTTGTTTTATTTTACTGTATACTGCCCAGAGTTCCGTCCGGAAGATGGGCAGTATATAAATAAATAAATAAATAAATAAATAAATAAATAAATAAATAAATAAATAAATAAATAAATAAATAAATAAAAAGGGAAATTTAAGAGGAATTTTCAAGACCTGTAAACTGACAAAGGGATTCCCTGTGTAGTGAAGGAGATGAATGATGGACTTGGACTCAGAAGAACAGGGTTCTAGCATCTACCCAGCCATGGGAATTCATTGAGAGAAGTACACCTGGTAAAACTACTCCTTAAATATCCCATTTACCTTGAAAACCCTCTCAGGATCTCTGTAAGTTTGTTTGGCTCCAACTCAATGGCATAAAGCACACAGAAGCTGATAAAGGATGACAAGCAAGTACAGTGACTCCCAGGAGGGTCCGGGTCCATTTGCCATTTATGGGATGCAAGCGCAGCTGCATGGCACAGATCGTAAGAAAGGACTGCCAGGCTGATAAGAGACACATTAAACTTGTTTGACAAACTCACCAGAGGAAAACATTGTTCTTTCAAAAATATAAAGCCAAATAAATCCAGGCAGTTCCATTGAAGTTCATAGAAATTATGGAAGCAGAATTTAAAATACGAAATGGGCACACTATTTCTCAGACACGATTCCTATTTATCTGTGCCAAGATGGACAACAAAGGAAATTCATCATGTATGTGTGGAGCCCCAAAGTATTGGCCGGAAGATCTGATTGCTATCTCCTGGGTGTCTATAAATCCATTGATTTGTGCAAATCTGCTCTTTATTACACCACATGGAAGGAAGAGGGAGAACGCCCAGGTTTCCAAGATAAATCAGGATAAAACCTGGGATAAATTTGGAAGGGGCGCAGGACCCGGGAAGTGATCAACTTCTCATTTGACACAAACAGAATCATGACTGGCTTCGGGGTTTTTGGTAGCCTTTTTTTTTTGCCCTGAAATGGTTCCGTATCCCATCATGCCCTTGACCTTGGAGGTCACCTGTCATTGGAAGATGAAGCTCTGAAGACATCAAGAGGACCCTGTGGTGTCTCTTATCTCTCTGTTTTGCCTCAAATCTCTGAGCGACTTTTAAATTATTCATTCACGAGGGCTCTCTGCAAGTTACACATCTCCATCACCTCATCGCGCCCCCTCGCTTTCCCTCCCCCTCCCCCCTTACCTCACCATTTGTGAGGAAAGACAGTATCCTTGGGAACCTTATCAGAGATCACAGATGGAGGCTCCAGAAATGAAATAAAAGAGGAAATTGGCTGTATTAGCATAAGAGGAGTCAGCCTGCTGTTGAATGCCTATCACCCAGAAGCTCTGTGGCTCCCTTTATCAGCATCTCCTGATCACCACTTCATTTATCTACCCTCTGTGTGTGTGTGTGTGTGTGTGTGTGTGTGTGTGTGTGTGTGTGTGTGTGTGTGTGTGTGTGTGTGTGTGTGTGTAACATATACCATGGGATGTATGAAAATGATAATAAATGACTTAATGGCTTCTTGAAACCTATTTTAGCACTTCCAGAGATTCTAGCCCCCTCCCCTTTTTTAAATTAATATATTGGGAAAATCAGTGCAACAGGGAATTAGTCAAGTCATCCTGACTCATAATTTGAAAAAGAAAGAAAGAAAGAAAGAAAGAAAGAATATCTAACAGGAATGAAAATCATCATCTGGGGACTCAGAAGCTTTTAGTGGGAGCCACATTGTCTGGGATTCAGCCTAAAGGTGACATTTATTTATTTATTTATTTATTTATTTATTTATTTATTTATTTATTTATTTTTATTTATTCTAATCCTGACCCATCTGGCCATCCAGAATTTCAGGTAGGAAAGGCTCTGTGAATATATAACATCACTTCCTTTGATTGGAAAGCAAGGTGAACAACTTCATCAGACAGACCTGGTAAAAATACTAGGCAGCTCTCTCTCTCTCTCTCTCTCTCTCTCTCTCTCTCTCTCTCTCTCACACACACACACACACACACACACACACACACACACACACACACACACACACACACACTTTTTAACATTTCCTGGACAAACACAATATCTTCTGATTCCTGTTTCACCTTCCTGTATGGACCCTTAGTTCTCAATTCAGTCACACCTTTGCTCCCCAATCTGGACACAACCATCCACTTTCCACCATCCAAATATAGCTTCTTCATCTGTTTGGACACGAAAACAAAGGTCAACAGTCAATTCAGCAATGGCAGGGAACATCATTGTCCTCCTCTTCCTTCCACCTTGAACATACACATCCCAACTGTTTTTGAAAGCATAGAGTGTTGTGGCTGGTTATTACTTGGACGAGAGACCACTGTATAATATAAGCAATCTCCAAAGCATATCAAGAAATAATTCTCCCTGAAACCGCAGAGCATCTCTGGCTCAGTGTGATGCAGATTCCTGGGTGACTTTACTCGTAAGCTAGTAGAAATTTCTGGGCAATATAAAAATAGTATGCCTAGATTCTAGAACAAATTGTCTTAATATCTGGGCAAAGCAAATACAGTATTTTTCTGATTATAACACTATATTTTTGTCTAAAATTGTTAGACTAAAAATTGAGGGTCGTCTCACATAAAAGTAAGCTGAGGAGAGTAGTGGGTGGTTGCGAAACTATAATTCTGTAATTCTATAATTGGAAAAGTGGAGGGCATCTTATACATGGGGGTGTTTTATAAATGGGAAAATATGGTATATTTGAAGAGAAGATTCCCAGTGTGGTGTAGTGGATAGAGTGAGGGACTAGGACTCTGGAGAACAAGGTTTCCCCATTTGGCCATGGAAACTCACAATGAGAGTGAAACGGGTGAAACCAATCATTCCTTATCTCAGTTACCCTGAAGATCATTTTAGAATCGCTATAAGTCCATTCCTACTTGACAGTATAGAATAGAGATGGGCACGAAACAAGCAATTTTTCATTTTCATTTTTGTTTTTTCATTTCATTATGCAATGAAAATGAAATGAATTTTTAAAAAAACAAAATGAAAACGAAAATGAAACGACCAAATTTGCCATGTTTTTCATTTTCGTTGCTGCAGATGCATTGAACTAAAAAGAATGCTAGCGAAACAGCAATTTTTCATTTTTGTTTTTGTTTTTTCGTTTTGTTACCTAATGAAACGAAAATGAATTTTTTTGCAAAAAAATTACAAAAACGAAAACAAACCGAAACGGACCCCTAAACGACCAAACGACAAATGAAACACCAAATTTTTGAGTCGTGTCCATCTCTAGTATAGAATGATGAGAATCATAAATCAGATGCACAAATATGAGATGGACAACACTTGAGCCGGTGAAAGGGAGTGTAAAAAGGACCTAGGAGTCTTAGTAGAACACAATCCAAACAAGAACCATCAGTGTGATGTAATGCAGAAAAAAGCTCATTCATTTCTAGGTTGCATCATCAGAATTTTAGTATGCAGATCAAGGGAAGTAATAGCACAGCACCACACTGTTCTGGTTTGACAAGACCTCAGCTGGAATGCCGGACAAACCATTTAAGAAGGATGTCAAGCAGCTGGCTCTAGAAACAATGTCCTATAAAGGATGGATGAAAGAGTTGGTTGTGTTTAGACTGGAGAAGAGAAGAATGGGAGATGATAAAATAACCATGTTCAGATATGTGTCTGAAGGGTTCTCCCATGGAAGATAGAGTAAGGTGGTTTTCTGCTGGTCTAGACAGTTGAATTCAAGCTAAACATTAGAAAGAATGGAATACACTGGTATGATCACCTTCTTTTATTAACAGAATCATAGGATTATAGAATGACTTGCTTATTCTGGAATGCCTCCAGAATTGGAGTACTTACCACCTCTTGGGGCAATTGGTTCCATTGTCATACTGCTCTAATAGGACATTTTCCCTGATATTCAGCTGGAAGATGGCTTCCTGTAGCACCTACACTAGGAGATGAATGAGAATAGATTTTTCTCCTTCAAAACTTTTTGGAGGTTTCAGGAGAGACCACTGAACGGCCTTCTACAAGAGTTGTTTTAGCTGAAGATTACTTGCTTTGCTGAGAGGCTGGGTTAGATAATTCATTGGAGACCTGCCATGGGTATATTTTTGTTGGAGGTGGGCACGAACCAGAAAACCCATGGCTTGGGTTCATCTGGTTTGGGCCTACCCTTGGTTCAGTTAGAATTTGGGTTTGTACGATTTTTTAAAAAAAAATTCATACAAACCCGAACTGGTTCGGGATCTTACCGGCGGCAGTGCCCGGCGGCAGCTCGATGGTGGTGGTACTGATGGCAGTGGATCCTGGCCCCTATGGCAGGGGCTTTTTTTCCCAAGTGCCCAACACATGGCCCCTGGATCCAGGTGGGTGCTTCTTTTTTTCCCCTTGGTTTTACAGCACCGACCCGGCCACCCCTGGGGCTGGGTCTCTGCTCCTTTATTTTATTTTATTTTATTTTTATTTTTATTTTTATTTTTATTTTTATTTTTATTTTTATTTTTATTTTTATTTTTTACTTCTGGGTTCTGGCCAGCACCTAGTGGATTCCATTTTTAATGGTGATCCAAGCTGTAGCGCGGCCGCTGGCTTTTTTTCCTGGTCACCATCCCTGAAGCCAGGAAGACTGGACCTCCAGACCAGCACCAGGTAGGAGACATCTCCCCCCCCATTAACAAACGGAATGAAACCAACCCTTTTTTTGTTTTGTTTCATTTCATTTTAAATTGACCCCAGGTTCTTTATTCATTTTGTTACGCAATTAAACTAATAATGAAACAAACTAAAAGTTTGTTTTGTGCTCATCTCTAATTTTATGATTCTATGACCCCTTATTTATCCCAAACAAATTTTATGTAGATTATGCTTTTTTTGTCCATCTTTGCTACATACGCTGAAAATCCACTTGACTATGATTGTTTGTACTTCCAACATATGTCCCAAAACATTGGGTGTTACAGCTCCAAAATAGTGAATGCAGTCTATGCATAAAATAAAGTCTTGTCTGACAACATCAAGTCATAATGGTTATTTTCTGTATTATACCGTATGTTATCAGACAGTCTGGAATAAAGTTCACTTCCAGATTTCACATTTAAAAAAACTACATAGAACTGCGTAGCCTAGTTGAAGAGGCTGATATTTTCAACAAAGAAAAAATTATCTATCTATCTATCTATCTATCTATCTATCTATCTATCTATCATCTATCTATCTATCTATCTATCTATCTATCTATCTATCTATCTATCCATCTGGCAAGATTAAAAGTAGAGTTGCCTCCAAATATCTGAAACCCTATGGGGATGATCTCTAGAAAGAACCTTTATAAAGTATTAAAGGAGGTAAGTCCAGCCTTACTAACAGAACTTCAGAGATGAGAGAGAACTGCTTTTTAAATTTTAAGTGTTAGAACATCTCAACCAGCAAGAGTGACATTTGATGAATCTGGTGAGGCACTATAGATTCACTTCAGGTCTTAATCTGAGTTAAAGTAATGTAACTTTTCACAAAATGTATGTAATATAATATTTGACAGATTCAAAATGGTTTTTGTATATAAATGCATAGTCACTTGCCAAGACACAGGTGAATAGTGTAATGACATGAAAAGGTCAGACTAATATCCAGGTGCCATGAATAACGGCTTAACATTGTCTGCCTATGTGTACTCATGTGATTGGTTTATATGATGCCTGCTGTATGTATAAAAGGAAGGATTGTAACCCATTTTGCTTTGGGACTGCTTTTTGCTGAGATGAGCAGTTTTCCCACTACTCTGTAATATTTTATGCTGTGTTTTTTATCTTGCCGTGTATCTGTGAATGTTTTTGTAATACAAGCTTTTATCCTAAAGTTTACTTCTGTCTCCCAGCTTCAAATCTGTGCTTCAGCAATTATCTTTCCAGAAACATTTAAAACTAGAGATGGGCGTGAACCGAAAAAATGGCAATTCAATTCGGTTCGTTTTCCGCTTTGTTTCATTTTGTTAATTACAAAATGAATTTTTAGAAAAAAATCATTTCATAATTTGTTTCAGTTCAGGTTTATTTTCATTTTCTCTTTTTTTTTTTTTTTTAACCCCACCGGTTGTTTTTTTTTTTTTTTAACTCTCTTTTTGCCGCCCATGTCATCTTTCGTGGAGGGTATTGTCCCTTCTTATTTTATTGATATTCTTGCCTTATTTGTTTTCTTTTCTGTTGTTTTATTTTAACTGTAAACAGCCCAGAGTTCCGTCCGGAAGATGGGCAGTATAGAAATATAAATAAATAAATAAATAAATAAATAAATAAATAAATAAATAAATAAATAAAGATTTAATCCTGCCAGTCCATGGCCTGATTGGTTTTTTGTTTTTTGTTTTTTTGTTTTTTACTCCTGCTGGAGAAATTTTTATTTTATTTTATTCTTATTTATTTATTTAATTATTTATTTTTTTTTACTGCCAACCACATGGCCCAACTACCAGCTGTAGTGTGGGCCCGTCAGCTTTGTTTTTCTCTCTCTCCTGCCTCCATGCTACAGCCAGGAGTAGGACCAGACCAGGAGTACCACTCCACCCAGGTAGGAGACACCACCAGGTAGGATGAAAAACGAAATGAAGTGAAACACAAATTTCCATTTTGTTTCATTTTGTTTTTCTTAGAGGGGGCAGTTCGTTATTCATTCTGTTATGTAATGAAACAAATAATGAATAACGAAATGAACCAAAAGTTCATTTTATGCCCATCTCTCTTTAAAACCCAACCATTTCTTAACAATCCAAGAGCTATCTAGAGCTATCCAAGGTGCTGTGCACTTGCGTAAGAGAAATTACAGAAGTCTCAAAGGCGAATTGCTACTTACTAATGAGGTGCTGGTTGTGCCCTTGAATGCATGCCTAATGGAGCAACTGGCAGGACGCACAGGTATGCCACCAGCAGTACCTCGTTGATGTGCAGCGATCTGCCACTGTGGCTGCTGTCAGTTCATTTATGCAAGTGGACATCAGCAATGGAAGTGGATAGACAACCCAGCAAGCCATGTGTCTGGCTGCGGAGCTAGCGGCTGGGAGTTCGATTCTCCACTGGGGCTCTTGTGAGTCTAGCCATTGTGTGTGGCCTTGGGTAAGCTGCACAGCCCCCAGAAGAAGGGAACAGCAAACTTCATCTGTGTATTCTGTACCTTGGAAGCCATGAAAAGATCAACGTAAGTCAGAATTGATGGGACCTGATAATAATTATTAAATCAGCCTCTGAGTGCCACAGCCATGCACTCTCTCAAAGTCTGGTTGAATATTCGTGAAAGAAAGGAGGAAGATGAGCAATGTTTCCCTGAAACTTTGAAAGTCCCATCATAATTTAATCTCTGCTACAGACTATTTGGAGAAGTATGGGAATGCTGATAACAAAACCTCAGTGGGCCAACCAAGGAGGAAAACAAATCATTTAAAAACAGGCCTTTTGGAATGGCTACAAAGGAGGCACAAAGACGGAAGAACTTGTCCTTTTAAACACCCACAAGACCCATGTTTATGTGCCTGTTCCTTTCACGCCAGTATCTGTGGATTCTTATCACAAGCGCTCCCTTGGCAAAGGAGCATTTTGACTGGGTGATGCCTTTGGAATCCTAACAAAGGGAGATGCTCTGATTCCCACCCACCACATTCACATCTCCCTCTTTGCTGACATGCTGTCCCTGTCTGAAAAATGTTTAAAACAATTTTAAAAAACCTACTACCCCCAATAACACTTGGGAAAAATGGAGTGCTGACCCATGTCCACCCATTAAACAATTTATATTACAGCCAGCCATGGTTCTCTCTAATGCGTGTAGCTCTTATGGAGGGGGAGATAGAACAGTTTCAAAAGCTGTATGATCTTGACCCAGGGACCTAATTGACGCTGCATGAGAAATATGGCCCCGTCTCCCGCCCCCTCCCGCTCCTTGCTGCCTCTAAAGTGAGTGCTGAATCTGATCAATCTCCCCAAGAGCTTATAAGGTCTACCACCACACACTTTCATGGTCCTGCACCTCCCTCTTGAGTATCTCAAGTTTAACTTCAGCACAAAGGTCTGAGAGGAGGGGGGAGAGAGAGAGAGAGAACTCAGAAGCATTGCTTCCATCCAAGTTTTACTCAACGGGGAGCTTGCCAGGCCAGGCGGGCGGGGATTCAGTTTACTCCTCTTTCTTCTGGTAATTTCTTAAAATAAAGTTTCCCTCCTTTTATATCGTTTGTTTGAAAAGGGATCTGAGGGAAAGCCCAAATCCCCATGTAAATGCATATACTTTCAAACATTTGGATACCTAGGCGTATGCATATTTTGCCATATCTTTTTTTCTGGGGTGGGCAGGATGTGATTACAGGCTTGTGAAGGGATTTTAAAAGTGCAGCTTGGCAGGCCTGCCATGTTTGAAACAATCTGAAAAGTTTGCTGGACTACAAGTGGAAGAAAGTAAACATTGGCTAAGGGAGAGAGGGGATAGAGTTATACAATTATTATTTTTTTTTAAAAAAAAGCAATCCAAGTCTTCTCATTGCCTACTTCTGGATAATGCTTATTCCACTGGTTTTAAGACGGTACCTGGTGATGAGACCACATAACTCATATTGTCATAGATAAATCTCTCTCTCTCTCTCTCTGGGCCTTTTCACACGACCCCTAAACTCCGCGGCAAATGGTTCCCAGCTCTGGAGCTTAAAATTATTTCCCCACCAGCTCCGGAGTTTATAGATAATTAAGTGCGACCACGCCCACCTAAGCGCGTCCCAGCGTACTTTTCATGTACCTGCTCTCGGAGGGTGAAAATTCCTGATGCGGATATAACAGTAGTGACTGCTGGGCTCTCCTTGCTTCTGTTTGTTCTTTTTTTGCCCCCCGCCCCTTTAAGAGATCTGAATGCAGTGCCGGGAGCAAAGCGAGATGGCAGAACAGAGGTGAGCGGCATTCTTTTCTTCCTTTTTTTCTCCCTCCCCTCACGCAGCCAGCAGCCAGGAGTGCGGAGGGGGTGGGAACGCAGGAACAGCGACAAACCCCTAAGATCTCTGGTCCGAATTTAAGTGGCCAGCGGATCTTAGGGGTCGTGTGAAAAGCCCCCTCTCTCTCTCAGCCACAACTCTCAGAGAGAGAGAGAGAGAGAGAGAGAGAGAGAGAGAGAGAGAGAGAGAGAGAGAGAGAGCTGCCTAGTATTTTTACCAGGTCTGGCTGATGAAGTTGTTCACCTTGCTTTCCAATCAAAGGAAGTGATGTTATATATTCACAGAGGCTTTCCTACTTGAAATTCTGGATGGCCAGATGGGTCAGGATTGGAATGAATGAATGAATGAATGAATGAATGAATGAATGAATGAATGAATGAATGAATAAATAAATAAATGTCACCTTTAGGCTGAATCCCAGACACTGTGGCTCCCACTAAAAGCTTCTGAGTCCCGAATGATGATTTTCATTCCTGTTGGACATTCTTTCTTTCTTTCTTTCTTTCTTTCTTTCTTTCTTTCTTTCTTTCTTTCTTTTTTCAAATTATGAGTCAGGATGACTTGACTAATTCCCTGTTGCACTGTTTTCCCCAATATATTAATTTAAAAGGGGGTGGGGGAAAGAATCTCTGGAAGTGCTAAAATATGTTTCAAGAATCCATTAAATCATTTATTATCATTTTCATACATCCCATGGTATAAGTTACACACACACACACACACACACACACACACACACACACACACACACACACACACACACATCATATATCCCTGGTTCAAATGAGAGCTGTTTGAAATGGATCAATGGATCAATTAAAAGAATGACCAGAACCCTATCATAAATTTGTACTGGCATAATGGGAGTAGTTTAACTTGCATCATCACACACACCCAAAATCCACATTGGTGTTTCTCCCCCTCCCGTAATAGGTATCTGAAAATGGAAAGGTAGCATCATGGACCTAGGAAATTGGTGGGCCAGAATATGAAGTAAAGTTTTATGGGTTGACCCAAATCTGCATGGATGTTCTTTTTCAGAGGGGGCAAAGAGGTCAGGGAGCTTCCACACACCTTTACAATTAACTGTGGAATGGTTCTGAGGTGAACTTCTGACATGGACCTTGAAGGAACTGATTTATGATGGTTATAACTCTTCTTGAAGAAAGGGCTGGGTGAATTTCATTTCACTTTGTGTCTGTTGATCCTTTAAGTACATCAGATTCTACTTTATTTCTCACAGATTCATGAACCTGCTGGAAAGGTTTGTCCAAGTTTGGGGGTTTGATGTATCTAGTATGCCAGTAAAACATAATTCCGTTTCTCTTTTCCTTCTACCTTTAAGGTTGGGTCCTTCCAGCGAAAAAGGTGGGAAACAAACAAAGATACAAGTACCTGATGTAAGTAAGGGGCTAGATAAAGGTGAACCAATTGAAATTTAATCCAGGGAAGGTTACAGGGGGCCTTTTTACACAACCCCTAAGATCCGCTGGTCCCTTAAATTCGGACCAGAGATCTTGAGGGTTTGTCGCTCTCCCTGCGTTCCCACCCCCTCCGCACTTTCTTGTTCTGTCTGCGTGAGGGGAGGGAGAAAAAAAGGGAGAAAAGAATGCACTCTTACCTCCAGAGTGCCGGTGGAAGTTGCTCCGACACCCCCGTCACTTCCTGGTTCCTCTTAAAGGGGAGGGAGGCAAAAAAACAACAAAAAGAAGTGAGGAGAGCCCGGCACTCTCCGCATCAAAATTTTTCACTCTCCCAGAGCAGGTACTTGAAAGGTGCGCTGGGTCGCGCTTAGGTGGGCGGGGTCGCACTTAATTTTCTGTTAGCTCCGGAGCTGGTGGGGAAACATTTTTAAGCTCCGGAGCTGGGAGCCATTTGCAGCGGAGCTTAGGGGTCATGTATAAACACCCAGGGAAACCATCTGTAAGGGAATCATAGAATCATAGAATAATGGAGTTGCAAGGGGTCTATAAGGTGTTGAACCCAATCCCTTGTTCAATGCAAAAATCCAAGTCAAAGCTGATGTGACAGATGGCTGTCCAATTTTCTCTTGAATGCCTCCAACATTGGAGATGTCAGCACCTAGTGGGTTCCATTTTTAAATAGAGATTCAAGCTAAACATTAAAAAGAATAAACTATAGTGAGATTTCAAATTATTTTATTCTTAGAACCAGAGAATCATAGAATAACTGAGTTGAAAGGGGCCTAAAATGCTATCAGAACCACCTCCTTCTTTGTGCAGGAAACCTACCCAAAGTAGATCTGATAGATGGTTGTCCAACTTTCTCTGGAATGCGGGCAGCATAGGAGGGCTCACCACCTGCAGAGTAGATTGGTTCTGTTGTCATACTGCTCTAATGTTTCCTAATACTCAGCTGAGATCTGGCTTCCTGTCACTTGAGCCAGGGCCAGCGCATCCATTAAGGCAAACTAGGCAGTTGCCTAGGGTGCCAAAATGGAGAGGGGCTGCTGGCCAGCCTGCTGCCCCCTGCCGCCCCCCCGCCACTGGCCACCGCCGCCCATCCCCCCACAGCCCGTTGCCATCCATCTGCCACCCCCCGCGCCCATCGCCATCCACTCCCTGTGCCCGTCGCTGTCCGTCCCCATGCCCGTCGCTGCCCCCGTCATCTGCCGCCCCCTGCCACCCTGCCCCCTGCCACCCCCCCGCCCCTCACCTAGGGTGCAAAAAAAAAAAAACTAGCGCCAGCCCTGACTTGAGCCCCTTGGTGTATGTCCTGCACTCTGGAAAGCCCCTCCTCTAAGACATTATTTCTGTTGATTGTAATGGCACAACAGCCCTGTGGAATAAATCCGACTGAGAAATATTACCTATCATGTTAAGGTTTGTGTGGGAGCTTTACATACACTTCAAGAACCTTCCCTTTTCCAAAGTTTGTAGATTTATTTTAGCTGGATGGATAACATCATAAGAACATAAGAAGATAAGAACATAAGAAGAGCCCTGCTGGATCAGGACAAAGGCCCATCTAGTCCAGCTTCCTGTATCTCACAGTGGACCCACCAGATGCGTCTGGGAGTGCAGAAGACTAGCTATCTGTCTCCTGATGCCACTCCCTTGCATCTGGCCCTTGAAATACCCTGATTTTTACTGTGGATATTTCATTGTTATAGGCCTCTGGCTGTGGAGTTTGATTTTTCATTGTGCCTCCTGTGAGTAGAGCCAGCCTGGGTGGCCTTGGGCAAACTGCACAGTCCTAAAGAATGGTAAACTTTTCTCAGTATGCCTTATGTAGAAAACCTTGAAAAGGGTTGACTTAAGGGCACATTATTATAGATTTGCTTCAAATAGTTTGCAATGAGCAAAAATATCTGCTGTTCATTCATCCAAACATTTTTTTGTAGATCTTAAGGATATGGAATTCTATCTCCATCCTCGTGCTCAACACCCTATACTACTTCTATCTACCCTCAAAATTGCTCATATCCACTGGATAGAAAAAGTTACTTTGGAGGAATATAGCCTCTCGAATGCCACAGGCATCCAAAACAGTTGTCACCCTTAGGGCTTCTTCTCACGATGGGGAAGACGTGGTTCATGTGAAACTCCAGCTTTTGTCCTTAATTGGTCACGTGACTAAAGATGTGGGTTCCGAGTTCCCACGTACCTTGGATTATGCTCCGCTTCTGGAATGTCCCCACAACCCTAACCTGCTTCAAACAGGCACAGAGGAAATGCTTTTTTTTTTTTAAAAAAAAAAAAAGCGCTGACAGCCCGAAGGGTGGGAATAAATATCTATCTATCTATCTATCTATCTATCTATCTATCTATCTATCTATCTATCTATCTATCTATCTATCATCTATCTATCTATCTATTAAAAAGTGCCAACCAGCCCCAGAGCCAGCTGGTCAGTGCTAGGGAAAAAATAAATACAAAAAAATTAAAAAGCACTGACCAGCCTCAGGACCAGTCGGTAGGCACTAAGGAATTTAAAAAAAAAAAAATTAATTAAAAAGCACTGACCGGCCTGCAGGCCAGCAGATTGGCACCAGGGGGGGTGGAATTAAAAAAGTTAAAACCGCTGACCATCCCCAGGCCCAGCTGGCGGGCACTAAGGAATTTTTTTAAATTAAAAAAAAATCGCCAACAGGCCCGCAGGCCAGCTGATTGGCTCTAAGGGGGAAATAAAAATAACAAATAAAAGAAAGTGCCAACCACCCCCAGAGCCAGCTGGTTGACACTAGGGGAAAAAAATAAAATAAAATAAATATCCAAAAACCCAGATCATATGCGCCCCCGTGGAAAATGTGCATTTCTAAGCAGAGCAAAAAATACCCAACATCTCCAGTAGGTCTTGGAAAGCTTGCTAGAACCTACTAAAGGGGGTGTTACTGGGTGTTTTCTTTAAAAGCCCCATGACCATGGGGACAAGATTTTTGGAGCCGGTTTATCAGTAAATTAGATCAGGATTTTAAAGGACGTGTGATAAAGCCTTTAGTCACTCCTTTCATCTCTGTATCCATTTTTTGATTTTGCCTGAGGAGAAATTTGGATGGCATAATTCAGATACAAATATGTTCTCATGAAAGATGAGTATATCTACCGATAGATGCTCTTTTTACTCTGAACACATCTCTATATAAAATCAATGGCTTTTATCCAAGTGATTTATGAGGATGACATTTTTAACAATAGGCCAAGAAAGAATAGTGGAATGGAGAGAAATCTAAGAAATGCTTAAAATTCAAAGTTCTGGGGTTTAGGCTCCCATTGCTTTGGACTAAGCTTGCATTTAAGATATAAAATTCTCACGGAGAAGTCTCCTTGTGTTCTGCCCATACATCGGTCCATCAGAGCTCCTGAGGAAGAGAGAATGAACTGCAGCTACCGTCACCACCAGGAATAAGGGTCAGAGATTTGGTTTCATGTCAAAGGATCCCATGTCATGTGCAGTGGCTCCAGAGAGAAGACACATATGATACCTAGAGATGTTAATTGAGCAGTCTGACCAGCCGATTCAGAATGTCAGATTCTTGAGACTGATAATTTAGCATTTATGCATCCAGATGTACTGTATTATTTTTCATCAAAGGGCCACTGGGCCGCCACTGATATCCATCTTTTCTCAACCCCCTAATAGAGGTTAAGGAAAACCATTAAGGCAATGTCATTTGGTGCATATTTCCATTCTCCTCCTCTACTGTAATGTGGGAGAGACACTCAGTTATCATATACCTACAGGGTGTTTTCAAATATTCATTGGGCTAGCAAAACTGTTCTGCTTCGTGGATCATTTTTCTCTGGTCTTGGCTGACTGGAACACTAGTGGCTTGGACTGGTACTGTATTTCCAGCGCCCCCAGTGAAAATGGGTGCCTACTTTAACCCAGGCAGTGTAGGGTGGTTCCTTCTGAATCAGGACGGTGAGTGATGTGACACAACAGCTTCTTTTATACCTCCAAGATACGTTCACTGCATGGGCCAGAGAACTGGATCTCTTCAGGTCTAGGCCCTAAATTTCATGTGTTAAGAAGAAAGGGGAAAGGGTAAGGTAAAGGTAAATGTTCACCCTGCACACATGTGTTGGTTGTGTCTGACTCTAGGGACGTTGCTCATCTCCATTTCCAAGCCAAAGAGCCAGTGTTTTGCAAGTCTGTGGCCTTGTGGCTGGCATGGCTGAACACATTTCTGATCACAGAACACTGTTTTGCCTTCCCTCTTTTTACTGCTGTACCTATTTATCTACTTGCATTTACATGCTTTCGAACTGCTAGGTTGGCAGGAGCTGGGGTGAACAGCGGGAGCTCGCTCTGCTGCGTGGCACCCGAGATTCAAGCCGCCAAGCTGCTGACTTTGCAGCCTATAGTTTTCAGCTCTCTAGCCCGCTGAGTCACCACGCCCCACAAGGAGAAATTAAGGCTATTTGTATTCCTCTCTATGCAGGCAAGCTGCACATTTGCAAATGGATCATTGATTTTCCTGGATACTCACTTGCTCATAAAAGCCTATAATCACTGCCAAATAGCTCAGTGGTTTACAAGGGGAAGGGTACCTCCTACTCCACTCATTTCCTAGTGTAGGACATCTTCTCCTTCAGCCTTCCTAACATGTGGCCATCTGCTTGAAGGTTTAAAATGAAGGAGAACCCACCAGCTTCTGATGGCACTTGTACCTTTGTTGAACAATTTCTACCATCAGGTTTAGAGATGGGCACAAATGTTACAAGGAATTGAAAAATTCATTCATAATTGTCTAACTTGTTGATTCATATTTGTGTAAATTGAGAGGCCCAGCTCATATGAATCTGTGAATTTTTAGCGATTTTGAAACATTGGTTGGTAGGACTATAAAATGGCCACCAAGGCATCCAGGGACACCAAAATTGCAGGAAACGTTCCTCAGGCAACCCACAACAATCCCTCCATGTTTAGAAAAGATTGGGTTTCCCCATGCCAGTTGCTAAAAGGCACTTTCCTAGGGAGGCACTTTGTGGGTGTATAACACAAGATGTCCAAAACCCAAACTTCAACCAATGTGAACATAAGAACATAAGAACATAAGAACATAGGAAGAGCCATGCTGGATCAGGCCAAAGGCCCATCTAGTCCAGCTTCCTGGATCTCACAGCGGCCCCACCAGATGTGTTTGGGAGCGCATGAGACTAGATATCTGTCTCCTGCAGCCACTCCCCTGCATCTGGCCCTTGAAGTACCCTGGTTTAAACCCTGGAGGTTACACATCTCCATCATGGTTTGTAACCTGTGATGGACTTTTCCTCCAGGAATCTGTCCAATCCCCTTTTGAAGGCATCCAGGTCAGATGCCATCACCACATTGTGTGGCAGGGAGTTCCATAGACTTACAACGCGCTGGGTGAAAAAATATTTTCTTTTGTCAGTTCTTACTCTCCCAGCCCTCAATTTGAGTGTATGTCCCCTAGTTCTGGTATTTTGGGAGAGGGAGAAGAGCTTCTCTCTATCCACTTTACTCATACCCTGCATTATTTTGTATGTCTCAATCATATCCCCCCTCAAGCGCCTTTTTTCCAGACTAAAGAGGCCCAAATGTTTTAGCCTTTCTTCATAAGGGAGGTGCCCCAGGCCAGTAATCATTTTAGTTTCCTCTCTTCTGCACCTTTTCCAGTTCCACTATGTCTTTCTTGAGATGCGGTGACCAGAATTGTACACAATACTCCAGGTGGGGCCTTACTATTGTTTTGTATAATGGCATTATAATGTTGGCTGTTTTATTTTCAATCACCTTTTTGATAATCCCTAGCATGGAAACCGCTGCCACACATTGGGGAGACACCTTCATGGAGCTGTCCACCAACACACCAAGATCTCTTTCCTGATCCGTCACAGATAACTTGAGTTGATAGATGAAGTTTGGATTTTTGCCCCAATATGCATTACTTTACATTTGGTTACATTAAAACGCATTTGCCATTTCTCAGCCCATTCCCCCAGTTTGGAGAGATCCTTCTGGAGCTCTTCACAATCTTCTCTGGTTTTTACCACACGGAAAAGTTTTGTGTCATCGGCAAACTTGGCCACCTCACTGTTTATCCCTGTCTCCAGGTCATTTATGAACAGATTGAAAAATCACCGGTCCCAGGACAGAGCCCTGGGGCACACCGCTTTCACTTCTCTCCATTGTGAAAATTTCCCATTGACACCTACTCTTTGTTTCCGGGATCTCAACCAGTTCTCAATCCATAAGAGGACCTGCCCTCTTATCCCCTGACTGTGCAATTTTCTCAGCAGCCTTTGGTGAGGGACTGTGTCAAAAGCCTTTTGAAAATCCAGATAGACTATATCAACCGGTTCACCCAAATCCACGTGCCTGTTGACCTTTTCAAAAAATTCTAAGAGGTTTGTCAGACAAGATTTACCCTTACAGAAGCCATGCTGATTTTCTCTCAGCAAGGTTTGTTCTTTTATGTGTTTTAAGATTTTCTCTTGGATGAGGCTTTCCACCATCTTCCATGGGACAGATGTAAGGCTAACCAGCCTGTAGTTTCCTGAGTCCCCCCTCCTTCCTTTTTTAAAAATTGGTGTGACATCTGCTATCCTCCAGTCCTCCGGCACTGTGGCCGTTTTAAGAGACAAGTTGCATATAACCGTTAAGAGATCTGCAATTTCATTTCTCAGTTCCCTAATAACTGTGGAGGGATTGTAGAGGAGAATTGGGAGAAGCATCTCTGCATGCTTTGTGTCTCCTGGTGTCTGAGGAGTACTTTCCTTTCGGGGTGCAGAACTCGGATATCCGGATCCTAAACTTCACCACACTTGTAGGACTTCCACAGGAGAGAGAAAGGATTTTTTTCCTGTGATGCTGGTATTCCAAGGTGCCTTTGGAGCCATTGTATGGGGTTATAAAGTAAGAAAGGAATTGATGACTAGATTTGTCCATTTGTAAGAAAAAAACTTCCTAAATTTGTAAATCATGATTTGTTCACCATGACAAATCATGAATTGAAATTAATCATCACCTTTTTCTGATTCGTGGAAATCTCTAATCAGGATGCTATCCTTGGAGTTTGCATAACATTTCCCTTCTTGCCTCTTTGAACCTGTCACTTCAAGTCATCAAACAGTAGAAGAAATGAACAGACAGAAATCAAAAAGACACAGGAAGAAGGGAGAGACCGCTCTGTTCTTCCCTCCCCTCCTTGTGGGAGGATCCTGATGAAAGAAGACTCAAGTCCAGTTGTCCAACCAGCGGAGCGATCACAGTCCTTGCCATTGGCACATTTTATTGCATATCATTTACATCCCAGCGTATGCACAGCATCAGTGATTGGCATGAACTGTATAGGGGATCACCTTGTGAACAGAGCATGCTTTGCACAGTTATTGATTACAATAACACATGTCCTTGCTGTTTACAGATGGGAGGTGAATTAATGAGAAGTAGAAAAGAATAGGTAAAGGGAAATGAGAAGCAAATAGGATTAGAAGCGCACTTATCCCAATAACTAAGAGTAAATAAATGAAAGATGAGCAGAGCCAAGTCAGAGTGAGTTGAGTAAATTAAAGGTAAATAATAGGTAACCCAGGCTGGTTTAGATCCAAGGTCTGGGGTCTGGAACATGTGGATTGAAGCAGAGTACCATCAGAAGGGTCTTCCCTCTCATGAAATGGCCTCTACTGGCCTCTACTCTAGACCCCATCCCAGCTGTCTGAATCGGACTCCATCACCTCCTCCAATGCTTCCACTATGGCATTACTTCTGTGATTCCAGGTTTCATTTTGCAGCATTGAAAGGCAGTTCCTTTCAAGTTGGGAGTGCACAGAACTGCTTGTTCTATGCAGCTGACAAGCCACTCAGTCCTTGAGGAGCCGCGGGGTGCAGTGGTTAAATGCCTGTACTGCAGCAAAATCTGTGTTCACAACCTGGGGTTCAATCCCAGGTAGCAGGCTCATGGTTGAGGTCTGTAAAATGAGGTCAGTAAAATGAGTACCCAGCTTGCTGGGGGGGGGGGAATGTGAAGCCTGCATACTATAATTAAACTATAAACTGCCCAGATACTACTTGAAGTCATATGGGGTGGTATATAAGCAGAACACTTTGCTTTTTAGCTTTGCTTGTCCCAACGACGGACCTGATGAGGAAGAACTCAAACAGATTAAAAGTAAACAGAATAAATTTGAGGCACTATTGCTCTGAAATGTGTACCACCTAGCTCTAAAATGTGTCCTCTGGGCCAATGAATAATGACATGTTATGATCTCACCAGTGGGAATGTACATCATAGTTTGTCCCATTCTCAGCTGTGAGGAGTACCAGCAAAATTACTGTCAGCCACCTTTCATGAAAGTGAGGCACTTCCTGTTGCTCTCAATGGACATTCTTGCATTATCGAGAATGCTTTACATGCAAATTCCACAACTAAACAATTACACACAACTCAAATGACTTGGGTACCTAGTAGGGTGGAGTGGATAGAGTGATGGACTAGGGCTCAGGAAACCTGAGCTTGAACTTCCTCTCAGCCATGGAAACACACTGGGGGAGTAGAATGGGTTTATAGAATCATAGAGTTGGAAGAGACCTCAAGGGCCATCCAGTCCAACCCCCTGCCATGCAGGAACCCCATCACAATACCTCTGACAGATGGCCATCCAGCCTCCATTTAAAAAACTCCAAAGAAGGAGACTCCACCACCCTTTGTGGCAGCATATTCCACTGCCGAACAGCTCTAATTGTCATGAAGTTCTTCCTAATGTTCAAATGGAATCTCTTTTCCTGTAGTTTGAAACCATTGCCCCGAGTCCTAGTCTCTGAAGCCATGGAAAACAAACCTGTTCCCTCTTCAATATGACATCCTTTCAAATATTTAAACATAGCTATCATATCCCCCCTCAGCCTTCTTTTTGTAAGGCTAGACATTCCCAGTTCCCTAAGCCGTTCCTCATATGACATTTCTTCCAGACCTTCAACCATCCTGGTCACCCTCATCTCACTTACACTGTTAACTTATGGTAACAGCTGCAATATTTATATTTGCAAGGAAGTGGAAGAATATTAACCTATTTAATATGGAGTGTTGGTATGAAGAAATGTGGAATTAAAATGTCTGTGAAGATTCTTAGTCATCCAGGTGAGTTTATCTGGAAGCTGAGTCATGGCAATTGGACTTCTTTTTCTTGAGAACATGAAATGTTTTGCTGCTCATCTAAACAGCTTTGTCAGCCTGAAGAAAGCTAGTTGTGAGTCCTTCCATCTTATAGTCCGCTTTGACCTCTTGTCACCCTGGTCTGAAATAGCCTCATAAGATGAACAATGGCCTGAATAGGCTCATTAGGTAGGCAACAGTCTCAATAGGCCATTAGGTGGACAATGGCCTAAGGTGTGTGAAAGTCCCACCTTTACAACCTTTACAATCTTCCCAAAACCCAAAAAGTACGAGTTGTTAGCCATGGCCTTAAACTTCCCCAGACTGATAAAGCTGTTTGGATGAGCAGCGGAACACTTCAATCCAATGTTCCCAAAAGCTCCAAACAAGGGTTATCCCACCCCAAGCCTGACCCCAATGGCTCCTTAGGTGGGGGTAGGAGGACGAAAGAGGCCCTATCGGAGCCCCACAGGGCCAATTGTTAAAGTGCCTCCTCCTGCACCATCCCCTGCCCAGCAGCCTGCCAAACCGTGTCCCCTGTTGCCTTAACGCCACCCACGCTGCGTTCCCACCCTCTTCAAACTGTTCAAGAAAAGTCCAAGTGTGTGCTATCGGTGATGGCTGTGGAGCAAACCCCAACGAAACCGTCACTGCTGCTGGCCGCGTGGCCAAAAGTGAAAGACTTTTGCTTTTGCCCAGTGCAGCAAGCAGCATGCTCCTCTCTCCTTCCTCCACATCTTTAAAGAGGCCAAGCTTCAGGGGAGAGCAGGCTTATATAGCCTGCTCCCCCTCTCATTAAGGAGATGGGCTCACCTTGCAAAGCCTCCCTGTCCACGGGAACGCGTCCAGCGGCAGAATGGAGCCTTCTCTGTCTCTGTGTTGTGTCATTACAGTTGTGACCGACTCTTTGTGACCCCATGTCCATGGTGTTTCCTTGGCAGGAATACTGCAGTGGTTTGCTAGTTCCTACTCCAGGCACCTACAGCACCTGGTATTCCCTGGTGGTCTCACATCCAAGTACTAACTAGGGCCGAACCTGCTTAGCTTCCAAAATCAGGCAAGATCAGATGTCCTTAGGGCATGTAGGCAGCTGGAGCCTTCTCTAGAGATGAGAAATCTCATTGCACTTGAATGTTCCTCATCTATGGGTTTTGGTCCTGTTGAGACAACCTGAATAGATTAGGAGGCAGACCGTATCCCTTATCCTGCTCTATCCCTAGCTGGCAATCAAGCTCTACTTGGGCTATCATGCCCTTTGAACCAGCAGTGGCATCCTTCTGGTCAAGGGTCCATGGCTGGAGGTGGGTGAAGGCCAAAACGGGGCAGAGCTGCCACTCAATTCTCTGTATAAGAGAAATTTCAGGGCCGATCTGGAGGTTCCTCCTTGATTCAGGCTGGCATAAAGGAGAGCAAAGTGTAACAAAGGGAAGGCACACAATAATAATAGAAAGTTAATGAGCTAACAGAGTATGTATCTAATGGAGAGAAAAACTAACATTCTTTCTAGGAAACACACACAAGGAATAATAGGCTAGATAATAACTTTGGAGACATTGCTTACAGTAACTTATTCTTGCATGTCTTGTTACCATGGGCAAAATGAATTGGAGACTTGGACTAGGCATAATGAACATTCGCTGTATTTTTTTCTCAGTTGAGAGGACTCATTCAGGCTCAGTTTTAATGAGTCATGATGATATATTCAGCAGAAAGCATCCTTTGTCAGGCTGACCTAGAGTGTTTCACCTAAGAGAGGCATGTCCAAACTTCGGCCCTCCAGATGTTTTGGACCACAACTCCCACAGTCCTTTGTCATTGGCAATCTAAGCTTAGAATTCTGGGAGTTATTTATATTTATTTATTTATTTATTTATGAGCTTATATCCCGCCCATCTTCCCAACGGGAACTCTGGGTGGCTAACAGGAGTAAAAACACATAAAACAACAGTTAAAACTGCAAGCAATAAGGCAGCAAAAGACAAGATGGCGACAAGCCCAAGGGGGGGACTCTAATTCACAGGTCGCTGAAGGCCTCTCTAAAAAAGAGGGTCTTCAAGGCCTTCTTGAAGGCAGGCAGGGACGAAAGCAGGCACAGCTCACTGGGGAGGTGGTTCCAAAGTGAAGGCCCCACCACAGAAAAGGTGCGGTCTCGCATGCGCGTTTTCCGTGCCTCTCTGGTTGTGGCAACCCGCAGTGAGTGCGCCTGAGATGATCTTGCGGGTCTGGATCTGGATGCCTTTTGGGAGATGTGTTCTGCCAGGTACTCTGGTCCCAAGCCGTGGAGGGCTTTGAAAATCAAAACCAGGACTTTGAACCTGATCCGGAGGACAACGGGGAGCCAATGCAGGCGGGCCAGGACTGGGGTGATGTGCTCGTATCTACGGACACCTACCACCAGCCTAGCTGCCGCATTTTGCACCTGCTGTAGCCTCTGGGTCAGGGTCAAGGGCAACCCCATGTAGAGGGCATTGCAATAGTCGATCCTCGAGATCACCAGGGCCTGCACAACTGTCCTCAGGGAGGATTCATCAAGGTACTGGCGGATCTGGGCGATCCTGCGGAGATGGAAAAAAGCGGCCCTGGAGACAGCCATCACCTGGGCTTCCAGGGAGAGGGCCGAGTCCAGAACCACGCCCAGATTCCTGGCCCTGTCTGTAGGCTGGAGGGAAACACCCCCCAGACTAGGGAGGGGGCCATTGTACCCAGACGAGGGCGCCCCGAAGAACAGAACCTCTGTCTTCTCCGGATTAAGCTTCAGCCAGTTATCTCTGGTCCATTCCAGAACGGCCTCTAGGCACTGATCGAGGGAGCGGATCGCCTCCACTGCAGATGATGAAAAGGAGAGATAGAGCTGCGTGTCATCAGCGTACTGATGACAGCGAACTCCAAATCTCCTGATGACCTCCCCCAGCGGCCTCATGTAAACATTGAACAGCATGGGTGAGATTGCCGACCCCTGGGGCACCCCACAAGGGAGAGTCCAAGAAGCTGACAAGACATCACCCAGCTGAACCAGCTGAGTCCGGCCGCTAAGGAAGGAACGGAGCCAGGCCAAGGCCTGACCACCAATTCCCGCCTCCGCGAGCCGGACCAGTAGGTTACCGTATTCGACGGTATCAAAGGCAGCTGAGAGATCAAGGTGGTCCAAAACATCAAGAGGGCCGAAGTTTGGACATGCCTGACCTAAGAGTTCCTTCGGAAGATGGGTGGTATATAAACAAACAAACAAACAAACAAACAAACAAACAAACAAACAAACAAACAAACAAATAAATAAATAAATAAATAAATAAATAAATAAATAAATAAATAAATAAATAAATAAATAAATAATAAGACTGATGACAATACACCTGCTTGCTGCCCAGACTAAAGATCAAGTCCCATCCCTGTTTCATTAAAAAAAAGATGATTTCCCAATGGTTGATCCAGGTGGACAGGGAGATATCTCAGGGCTCTTGCTAGAGGCCATCATTACTATATGGATCAGGGCAGCAGCAGAGACTTCTTTGCATTATTGCCCTAGCAGTTGCAGGATTGCCATCAGCTTGCTACCAGGAGTCACCCTGTGTTGACAGGATCAAGTCCTGCTCAGGCATCACCTGCCAGGGTTCTCATGAGATTCACCTGAGTGCCCTGAGGGAAGGCCTACATAAGGGGTGGCTCTCTCTCAGCAACATAGGCTTTAGGCCAGGGGTGTCCAAACTTCAGCACTCCAGATATTCTGGACCACAACTCCCTGAATTCTAAGACTGTATTGCCAATGAGAAAGGACTGTGGGAGCTGTGGTCCAAAATAGACATGGGCACGACTCGGCAAAATTGTCGTTTCCGTTTTCGGTTATCGTTTCCGTTACGTAACAGAAACAGTAACGATAACTAAGCCATCAGAACTCGAACTCGAACCGAAAAAAGAAAAATTTGGTTGGGTTTTTCATTTCCGTTTGTGGCATCGCGGCGATCGCACAATGCGAAGCACAGAAAAAGTTTTTTAAAGTTTTTTTTTTAAAACCCATCTCCCAGCCAAAAAAGCAGGCAAAAATATGCCTGCCTGAGGCTTTGCCACCTACCAGAGGGGTGGTTTCTGGGGGGTCCCCGGCCTTTCCCCCCCTCTTCTTCTGTCCTGGGCTGCTTGCACCAGGCTGGGGGGGGGGTCATCCTCATCATCTCGCCATGCCATGTGGTGGTGGGGATCCAAAATGGTGACCGCAATTTTTCTTTTGAAATTGTGGTCAAAAAACACACCAAATCACCACAGAAACATGTGAAAATTATTTATTTTAAATGCCTGAATTTTAATAGTAGCAGCAGTGGGTTTTTTATAGCAATAAAACCTCGTATTTATTTTATTTTATTTTATTTTATTTTATTTTATTTTATATATTTTTAGACCTGCCCATTTGGGCTGGGCATGGGATGGGACCATGCAATTTTTTAAAACCATTCCACCAATGGCATCGCCAGGTTTTTGACTGACACTTCTGGATGTCTCGGAGGGCATAAAAACAGAGGCACCTTCCAGAAATCGCAGTCGGGTGTATGGATGTGGTTGAGGGAGGAGGGCTGGCTGCTGGTGCTGGTGTGATCCGATCGAGATTGAGGAGGGAGGCTGGAGGCTTTAGGATTTAAGTTAGGCAGGCAGGGAGGGAATTGAATTTAGAAAATAATTTCTTTGATTCCTTGCAGTTTTGTCTGCTGAAGGGAATAGCAGTTTATTCTTTATTTCTTCTCTGGCAGTTTGTGAGGATTTTTTTCTGATATTGTATAAAGGAGGAGGTTCGACTGGGAGTGGGAGGTGTGGATTTATTTTAAAAATATATTATATACTACCATTCATTTTCTATTTTCCCATTTGCTTGCATTTGGGGTGCAAGCCAAGAACAGAACCTTATCCTAAGTGATATCTAACTGCCCACTCACCCGTCCGCCTGTGCCGCCACCCGCCTGCGGCCCGCACATTTGGGGTGCAACCATTTATTTATTTATTTATTTATTTATTTTTACAGCTTATATGCCGCCCACTACCCAAAGGTCTCTGGGCGGCTTACAACAAGAATTAAAACAGTTAAGACATAAAATATCAATAAATAATTAAAACAACAGCAAAACCTTATACTAAAATCATCACTAAAATTGCCATCAAAGGACCCCAGTCTATGTTGTATCAATTAAAAAACTTCTGGAACAGGAAGGTTTTTACCTGGCGCCGAAAATGTCATCAATGTTGGCGCCAGGCGGATCTCACAGGGCATTCCATAACTCTGCCTGCCCTATGTCTACAAGCCATCCCTCTCACCTCCTTGAGGGATGGCTCTTTCAAGCCCCCTGGCTAGATGTTAATTGCCGGGTAGGTTCCGGTCCTTCAGGTATCTAGGTCCCAAGCCGTTTAGGGCTTTATATGTCATATTTACCATGACCCCCGCCACCACCCCCGCCCCCTCCCCCTCCCCTCCCCCGCCCGCCCTCCAGCTAAGGCGCAAAAACACCTAGCGCTGGCCCTGATTGCGGGACGCCCCTATGGTCTGGGAAGTCAAATCGCGCTAAATCGCAGTGGAAACGACAAATGACAAACGGAAACGACAAATTTTTGAAAAAAATTCGCGACAAACGGAAACGACCCGAAACGGACCTGTTCCGACAAACGAAAACTCGAAGCGTCATTTTTTCTGTTCGTGCCCATGTCTAGTCCGAAACATCTGGAGGGCCGCTTTGGCCACCGCTGCCTTAGGCTGTGGTGTTTGTGTGATCCGTTGGCTCTTAGTTTCAGTTCCTAGCTGCCTGGTCCTGCTTTGCCTTTTGTGCCCTGGACCTGGTGTGTCAGTCTCCTGCTCTAGCAGAATGTTTCTGCATTGGTGGTCTGATTCCAGTCCTGGTGTGTCTGCTTCAGTTCCTGTGTTCCTGTCTGGGGAGTTGGTCTGGTTGCAGGTTTGGACCATTCATCCTGTCCTGTTGGCTGGGTCCTAGTGCCTCTGCTTTGCTGCCAAGTGCCACTGTGTACCTCCTGGGCTCTGATGGTTACACTGCCCTTCACAGGGGAAATATGTCCCCTACCCACCCTCCTCATATTTTCAGCATAAGGCCCAGGAGTAATCAGTTCTAGGTAAGCTTGTACACTGCTTCATTTCTCTAAACTGGCCTTCGAATGAGAATTAACTGTGAAATCTGCCAAGAAAACTGCACAGCCTGATTCCTGCTGGGAAAAACTACATGTGCAATCCATGAGAACATAAGAGCAGCCTTGCTGGAACAGGCCGCAGCCCATCTAGTCCAGCATTCTGTCTCACACAGTGCCTCACCCTTTGCTTCAGGGTATTCCCAAGCAGATGTCTTCACCTGCTTACAGATTCCCTGCAAATGTCATTGGGAGAGATCCTGCCTATCTATCCAACCCGGAGATTGTCTTTAGGCATTTACAGTATAATGATAGCCATTGATGCTCTTGTTCTCCATGAACTTGTCTAATCCTTTCTTAAAGCTGTCAAGGCTGACAACTGTCACCACTTCTTCTGGCAGGGAGTTCCAGAGACCAGTGATCCTCTGGGTGAACAAGTACTTTCTCTTATTTGTTTGAGATCTAGCACCCAAAAGTTTCATGGAGTGCCCCCTAGTTCTAGTGTTGTGCAATAGGGAAAACAGCTTTCCTCATCTACTTTGTCCACACCGTGTATGATTTTATAAACTTCAATCTGGTCACCTCTTAGGCGCCGTCGTTCAAGAGTGAAGGGCCCAGCCATTGCAGCCTCAGATGGTAAGGAAGGTGTTCCAGTCCCCGAATCATTCTGGTTGCTGTCCTCTGCACTTCTTCCATTTCTATAATATCCTTCTGGAGGTATGGTGACCAGAACTGTAAAAACAAAGCAAAGTGTTCTGGTTATAAACTACCCCATACCACTTCAAGTAATCTCTGGGCAGTTTATAGTTCTAATTATAGTATGCAGGCTATGCATTGCCCGCCCCACCCCAGAAAGCTGAGTGAGTACTCATTTTACCAACCTTGGAAGATAGAAGGCTGAGTCAACCATGAGCTGAGTCAACCACAATTCTCCAGATGGCGCCTCACCATAGGTTTATAAAGAGGCTAAAGATTCCTAGCATTGAGTTTGCTTTTTTTTTTTTTTTACTGCTGCGGCACACTGGGTTGACACATTCATTGAGCTGTCCACCAGGACACCAAGGTCCCTTTCCTGGTCAGTTGCAGAGTTCTGACCCCATCAGTTTATAAATGTAATCGGATCCCCCACCCACGTGCATCACTCTACACTTACTAATTTTGAAACTCATTTGCTACTGGTTTGCCCACTACCCCACTGTCAAGAGATCCTTCTGGGGCTCCTCACAATCTCACTCAGTTTTTACTATCCTGTATAATTTGGTGTCATCAGCAAATCTGGCTACCTTGCTATTTACTCCTACTTGTAGGTCATTTATGTAAAGGTTGAAAGGCAGGGGTTCCCCACTCTTTACCTCCCTCCACTTGGAGAAGTTTCCATTTAGTGCTACCCTCTGTTTCCTGTCCCTTAGCCAGCTGCTGATCCAGGACAAGACCTGTCCCTTGATTCCATGACTGGCAAGTTTATCAAAAACACTTTGATGCAGGACCTTGTCAAAATCCTTCTGAAAGTCCCGATAAACAATGTCAGCTGGATCCTCCTTATCCACATAATTGCTGACACTCTCAAAGAATTCCAACAGATTAGTGGGGCATGATTTGCCCTTGCAAAAGCAATGTTGGCTCTCCTTCAACAGCACCTTAAGAACATAAGAAAATAAGAAGAGCCATGCTGGATCAGGCCAAAGGCCCATCTAGTCCAGCTTCCTGTGGCCCCACCAGATGTGTCTGGGAGCGGACGAAACTAGATATCTGTCTCCTGGTACCATTCCCCTGCATCTGGTCCTTGAGGTACCCCAGTTTTAAGCTTGGAGATGATACATATCCCTCATGGTTTGTAACCTGTGATGGACTTTTCCTCCAGGAATCTGTCCAATCCCCTTTTGAAGGCATCCAGGCTAGATGCCATCACCACATCCTGTGGCAGAGCGTTCCACAGACTAACAATGCGCTGGGTGAAAAAATATATTCTTTTGTCTGTTCTCACTATCCCAGCCCCCAATTTCAGTGGATGTCCCCTGGTTCTGGTATTTTGTGAGAGGGAGAAAAGCATCCCTCTGTCCACTTTACTCATGCCTTCAATCATATCCCCCTTAGGCACCATTTTTCCAGTCTAAAGAGCCCCAAATGCTTTAGCCTTTCCTCATAAGAGAGGTGCCCCAGCCCAGTAATCATTTTATGTGAGAGTCCATATATCCTTAAATTACATTCCTAAAATCCTGCCGAGCAATGAAGGTTTCTGGGAACTGCAGTCCAAGAACGTCAAAAGGAATCAAGTTTAGGAACCAGTTTGATAGTCCAATGAAAATGGCTCATTTGTGTCAACAGCTTAGTAGGCCAAAAACATAGGTAATAATTTATTCTGGACCAGAGTGTTGCATGATTCAGAACAGACGTATCGCCTATATTTCTCCTTAGCTTTCTACATGCAAAGGGTTTTTTTCTTTTGCTTTTTAGTTCAAGCAGCCCCCACCCTTACCTTCTCTGGGTTGAGAATTTGCAGGATGGCAATAATTGTCTGGTTGGGACTGAGGCATTGCTGAGAAGCAACCATGAAAGGTTGGCATTAGAGATGGGCACGACTTAGCGGTATTCCCGTTTCCGTTTCCGTTACTCGTATCCGTTACTCTACGGAAACGGTAACGGGAATTACTCCGCCAGAATTCGAGCTCAAACCGACGAACGAACAATTTGGTCTGATTTGTCATGCTCGTTACTTGCATCGCGGCGATCGCGCAATGCCAAGCGGCACAGAAAAAAAGTTTTTAAAAGTTAAAATAAAACCCGATTCCCGGCCCTAAAAGTAGGCAAAAACTGTCTGAGGGCACCTACCAGGCCGGAAGGGTGTTTTATTTGGGGGGGTTCCCCGCCCCCCTCTCCTTGGCTATTGCTACTGCTGCGCTGCTGGTACCAGGCTGGGAGGGCGCATCCATTTGCCATGCAGTGCGGGGGATCCAAAATGGCGACCGCAATTTTTTTTTGAAATCGTTGCCCAAAACCCCACCAAAGCACCACAGAAACATGCGAAAATTAGCTATTTTAAATGCTTGAATGTTTACAGTAGCAGCAGTGGGTTTTTCTTGCAAAAGAAATCTCCGTTGATTTTATTTTATTTTATTTTATTTTATTTTATTTTATTTTTTTACACCTGCACATTTGCAATGATGGGCTCGCCCATGGGAGTGGACCATGCAAATTTTCCACCAATCGCATGGCCACTTGGCCAGGTTGACCACAGAGACTTCTGGGATGTGCAGCCCACTAATCGTAGCCCAAACCCGAAGCCTAAGCCTAAGCCTAACCCATACGCCAGTACACTGTCCTTCTAAGTGGGTCAGAGAGGCACCCAGAGGTGCACCCCAATACTCACCCTAACCTCACCCGTAACTAGCCTAACCCTAGCCCTTGCACTAACCCATCTTAACGCTAAGCCAGATCTACTTGCATTGCACTACATGCAAGTACGTGAGACACAGCGGGTGCAAAGAGTCTGCCAGTCCATCACTTGTGGCTCTGGCTGACTCCTGCAGCTCCCTCCAGGAGCCCGCTACCCCCCCCAAACCAGTACTAACGACAACAAAAAAACAAAAAACCGAACCGACTAATTTTTGCGAAATTTCGCAAAAAACGGAAATGAGCCGAAACGGACTGCCTCCGACACATGACAACTCGAAAACGTCATTTTCCCTAGTCGTGCCCATCTCTAGTTGGCATACAACACAACAGGTGTTAGGTTTCAAGGATCAGGATCTGGTTAAGAAGGGAAGGCCAAGTTCTCTGGGATCTGAGAAGGTTCATAGTTAAGGCAGATATTTTTTAGAGGGTCTGAGCCCTTGAGGACAACTACAAGTCATCTTCTGAGTCCAGATTTTGCTCCCTTCTGGATACCTAGAAATGGCTTTCAAAGATCAAAATACCCATTGGTAAAAGATCTGTTCAGCCTCTGAATATTTAGGCAAGGCATTTAGGGAATGAGACTCATAAAGGAGGAATTCTTATGGATCTTCCTTCGGGGTTATTGACCGATTAGCACCAATTTCTTCTTCAACATGCCTTTGTTAGACAGATTGCTGGTTAAGAACTAAGAATAACTGAAGAATCAGTGAGAGTAGCAGACATGGAATTAGTACAAATATTTTTCTTAGGGCTTAAAGAGGTGAGCATCGGAGCTTCTAGGAGGCAGATGTGTACAACTAGAAGACAGGACAGGTGCATATTTTGGAAGAAGCAAAGAAAAGTAAGCTGTGCATTGGTGGGAAATGACAATCTAATGCCACTCTGCAGATCTCTTCCTTTCTTCTTCTAAGTCATGTTGTCTACCTGCACCTTGTGCTCTACCTCCATATTAGCAAATGAGGAAAATGATGCACAGATGCAAATGAATAAGTGTTGTACAGTCTCTGTTGTTTTCTCTCTCATCCAAGGGGAGCCAAGCTGTTCTAAGATGTTCTTCCTCTTCAGGGTTATAGAAATATATATGGGGCAAATAGTGGGATAATGTCTCCGCAGTCTCAACCATAGCATGAATGAGAGTGAGTGAACACTTGATTTACCATCCTTGACCAAAGGTAATCAACTGCAGATAGAACTGATTGGATAGAAATATTGAACTGCCTCAATAGCATCAGTTAATCAATGTCAATTTTATGCATTCACTAATTCAAATACAGCGGACCCTTGTATAACAAGTGGTTTGTATAACATAAAATCTGTACAACATAAAAAATTCTAGAGCTAGGGGAAATTTGCTTAACAGAATCGCCTGTAGCGTGAATCCGTACGACATAAAAATGGTCATGATTAGGGATTACTCCGTTTTCAGTACATTCCTATGGGAAATTTGTATAAAGGAAAATTTGCTTAGCATAATTTCATTTGGAATGAATTAATTCCTTTATACAATGTATCACTGTAATTTCTATCCCATCCAGCTGGCTGCATGGCCACTCTGGGAGGCTAACAGTACCCAGTAATGGATATATAAGCATCATAAATTAAAGAGCACAACACATGAACAACAAATTATCAAACAATTACAATGGCAAAAAATAATAATAATCTGCCTAGATGCCCCAAGCACATATAATCTCACCTGATTTCAGAAGCTAAGCAGGGTTGGCCCTGGTTAGTACTTGGATGGGAGACCACCAGGGAATACTAGGTGCTGTAGGTGCCTGGAGTAGGAACTTGCGAGCCACTCCAGTATTCCTGCCAAGAAAACTCCATGGACATGGAGTCACGAAGGGTCAGTCATGACTGTAATGACACAACACACAAGGCCAATGAGTGCAAAATTGAAGTCCAAAATCTTGCTTTTGCTGGAGGTAGGGGGATTGACCCATTATTCTTCCAATCAATATACACACTGGATTTCCATACATAGATTACATTTAAATGTTCTGGCCCTGCAGAATAAGAATAAATGGGTGATCTTTCTACCTTTCCCCCCCATTCGTTTTTTCTTTCTTTCTCTCTGTTTCCACCCCTCTCAAACAAATGACTGGGAGTGTTATAATGCATTTGATTCCCCCCCCTTCAGAGGTAATCTTAGATGTGGAGTGAATGAAGTGGAGTCTGTTATCAGCCCATAACATCTGCTGCAGTGTCAAGCGATGAAACGCATGACTCCAAAGTCCAAGACAGCTGCGATGGCTTTCTTAATACAGTTGGGTATTGTGCAAATAAACACCGGCGCTGATACGGTCTATGGCTGTCACAATTATTCAGGCGAGTGATACATCTTCCTGTGTTAGTTGCTTGAACAGTCCTATTTTGGTTTGTTTTCTTGTGTATTTGTTTGTTTGGGGGAGGGGATCCCTGCCCCATAATAACAAGGAAAAAAAGAGAGTTAACTCCTGCTCCACCAATTACCATTAGCTCTGTTTTTGAGGAGAAGGGAGAGAAACGTAGGATTAAAGTAAATAAATAAATAAATTCAGCCACAAAGCAAACACAAATCAACAGAAATCATTGGATGAAAAAGCCAGCTTCTCTCAATGGCATAAGAGCAGCAAAAGAACTATCTTTTGATACAGAAAATGGGAAATAACTAGCAGCGGTATGTGAATGTCAATAAAATATATCACCAGGACCAGCCCTACCATTAGACAGGTTGAGGGGTTTAGGTATCGGTCTGCAGGAACAGACGTTGGGAATTTGATTTCCCCATTGACAAGGACTAGATTTGATGATCCATAGGATGCTTTTCAGCTCTGCAGTTCTGTGATGATGATGATGATGATGATGATGACGACGACGACGACGACGACAATGACCACGACGACCACCCACGACAACAACAACAACAATGACAACAATGACAACAACAACGACTAGATTTGATGATCCATAGGATGATTTTCAGCTCTGCAGTTCATTGTTGTTGTTGTTGTTGTTGTTGTTGTTGTTGTTGATGATGATGATGATGATGATGATGATGATGATGATGATGATGATGATGATCCATAGGATGCTTTTCAGCTCAGCAGTTCTATGATGATGATGATGGTGGTGGTGGTGGTGGTGGTGGTGGTGACGGTATTGGACATGTTTAGCCTGAAGAAAAGAAGATTGAGCACTATGCAAATATTTGAAAGGCTGTCATACACAGGAGGGGCAGGATCTTTTCTCGATTATCCCCAGAGTACAGGACATGCCACAATGGGCTCAAGTAATGAGAACGCAGCTTCCAGCTGAATATCAGGTAAAACTTCCTAACTGTTAGAGCAGTATGACAGTGGAACCAATTATCTAAAGAGGGTGCAAACACTGGGAGCCTTCAAGAGAAATGTGGACATCCACCTGGCAGATATCCCTTGATTTGCAGGAGGTTGGACTTGGTGGCCGTGTAGGCCCCTTCCAATTCCACTCTTCTATGATTCTATGGATGATGGCTGCCTCAAGTGACAGGTGTTAGAAGGAAGGTGCAAGGAAATTGTCCAAAGTTACTAAGTGAGCTTTGTGACTAAGCAAGGGTTTGAATTTGGGTCTCACTGTTCAAAGTCTAGCTATCACACGGATAGAGTCTCTGAGGTTGTGGCTTATTCATTTATCAGTGATGCCAAAGGTGATGGAAGATGAAATGCTCCCCTATACATATGTCTCAAATGCCTTGAAACCCTCTTAGGGTCACCATAAATCCCAAGCAACTTGAGAGCAGACACCAGGTATTGTATACCCACCATCCATGTGGAAGATCTTTGTACCACTACCTCTGAGCAAATCATTAACTTACAATACGTTGTAGTATTGTTATCAAACAATACGTTTGCAGCCCGAATTAGATTCAAGGTCCTGGTTTTGGTTTACAAAACCCTCCATGGCCTAGGACCTGGCTACCTGACGGAGCGGATCGACCAGCGGTCAACTTCGGCCCGTCCGACTAGGTCGTCGCGGGCGCACATGCTGCGTGTGGCCACGCCCAGGGAGGCTCGGAGAACTTCCACCCGTACCCGAGCCTTCTCTGTGGCTGGCCCAACCCTATGGAACCACCTACCAGCAGAAGTGCGCCTTGCAGAGTCCCTGCCTGCCTTCCGGAAGGCGCTGAAAACCCTTCTCTTCCGGGAGGCGTTTGGGTGACACTTTTTTTTTTTTAGTCCCGCCATCTGTTGTAGCCGTTTTGTTTTATTGTTTATTTCAGTTGTTGTTTTAATTTGTTGCCTGTATATTTATTGTAAACCGCCCGGAGTTCCTTCCAGGAAGACGGGCGGTATATAAGCTGTATAAATAAATAAATAGTTGTTTCTGGAATTAAAAGGAGGAGGAGGAACCATGCAAAGGAACTCTGTGTAAAGTAGGACGCGTGTATCCATGGAGGATTGGTTTCAAGGCCCTTGTCTACTGTGGAGGCTGAAAACTGTGGGTAATAGTAGACTCGCCCACAGTAGCCTTGCTGCCAGATGGGCAGTATAAAAATCAATAAACCAAATAATAAACAAACAAATAAATAAATAAAAGCAAATGCTATACATAGCATGGTTTAAAAAATCCAAAGAAAAGCATTTGCACTATGTATTAACAGAGCTGACCACTAGAGGGAACCCAAGACTATGCAGTGTTTTCCAACAACAGGATCACAGGGCTTGGTCTCTGGCTCCCTCAAGTGCTTAGTTCCAGTAAATACAAATTTATCCAGTTTTATTTTTCTTTTGATATTTCTATTATTTTGAGATGGATAAGTGAAAATGGATGCTGATCCTGCAGATGTGGGGGTTGTACGGTACATTGCTGGTGCAGATGCATAAATAACGTAAGACATTCCACAACACAAGTGAGCACCTGGTGATGTTGTCATGGGATAGATGCTAAGAAGTGGAATGGGGCCATCAAATATTATTGTCTCCTATGACACTGCTTTGATCTGCTTTGACTTGGATTTTCTGCATTGAGCTAAGGGTCGGACTTGATGGCATAGGCCCCTTCCAACTCAATTACTCTATCATTCTGTGATGGAATATGTTTTCCTTCACTTCCGGATTCAGATCTACAGGGAGCACAGAAGTCAAATGCCAGGTTCTTCTGCTTCATTTCCAATTAAGCTGAGGCCAAACGGGAGGGTACTTGTGTTTCTAGTGCTTCCTCACATATGGTGGCCATTCCACCTACTCAGAGGTAAGGTTTCCTACTTTTAAATAGGGTGGACCACCAGACAGGGAAAGAGGGAGGCTTCATTCTTTCCGAGGCTCGAGAAATGTCAAAAATGTATGGAAGGGGCTCATTATTGCTGTTTGGTTTTAAATGGAGAGATAATTGGGCATTTTTAACCTAGAGCAGTGATGGCGAACCTTTTAGAGACCGAGTGCCCAAACTGCAATTCAAAAACCCACTATTATTTTTGCAAAGTGCCAATACAGTAATTTAACCTGTATACAGGTGGGTATGAAGGGGTGATGTCGGGTGCCCACAGAAAGGGCTCCGAGTGCCACCTTTGGCACCCGTGCCATAGGTTCGCCATCACTGACCTAGAGAAAGAAGATTGAGGGGCAATATGATAGCACTTTTCAAACATTTGAACGGCTGCCATGCAGAGGAGGGGCAGGATCTGTTTTTGATCATCCCAGAGTGTAGGACGTGCAACAATGGACTCAAGTTAAGAGAAAACCCCAGCTTTAGGCTGATTATCATCAGGGAAAACTTCCTAACTGTTAGAGCAGTACGACAATGGAAACAATGACCTCAAGAGGTGGTGAGTGCCTCAACACTGGAGGCATTCAAGAGAAATTTGGACAAGTCCCTGGCAGATATCCTTTGATTTGCATTCCTGCTTGGAATGGGGGTTGGGACTTGGTGGCCTTACAGGCCCCTTCGAGCTTCACTATTTGATGTAAAGGTAAAGCTAAAGGATCCTGCCACACATGCTTGCTAGTCGTGCCCAACTCTAGGCCAGTGTTGTGCAAGTCCATGGCCACGTGGCGGGCATGGCTGCAAGGAAACACTGCTTTACCTTCCCATTTTTACAGCAGTACCTATTTATCTATTTGCATTGATATGCTTTTGAACCGCTAAGTTGGCAGGAGCTGGGGTGAACAGGGGGAGCTCACTATGCTGTGTGGCATCCGGGATTCCAACCGGAGCTGTCAACTTTGTGGCCAACAGTTTTCAGTGCTCTAGCCTGCTGTGCCACCATGCTTATCTGTGATAAATATGGCAACCCCAGCAATGCACCTCCATGCCATACATGGAGAGATCCCTTTTGTTAGAGGAGTCACACAACTCATCACAACAGCTAATGCCCATAGAAAGTCTTATGTTAGAGCAACTCAGTTCCATGAATTTATGTCATTGGCACCACTGAGTGCACTGTAAGTTGGTCTACTGAAGTATCAAGGTAACATTTGCTGGTTACAAGTACTTCTAAAGGACAGTTATTGACAAAACATGAGTTAAGGATGACAGGTTTTGTTTGTTGATCTTGGCTTCCAGAGAAAATCCTTGCTCCCCATGGGATGTGTAGTAGTCATAGTCTCCAGCACCGCACTTCATGTGCCTTTATCTTAAACTTGTTAGTCCTGAGTGCTATGAAACTCATGTTTCTGTTCGCTTCAACAAGATAAGATGTGGGCAGGTTGGGTATCTACAGAGAATGGGGGCTGAAGGCGTGGTTTGTCCTTCGTGATAGGCAGTTCAGCTTGAATCCACAGCTCCTTTAAGTTTGGTTAGGGGTGCGTAAGCCCCATTTGTGTGTGGGTCCTATGCGATCAAATTGCAACCAACTTAATAGTGACGCCAGTTCACCCTATAGCGCTTTCAAGGTGAGTGAGACGTCCAAGGAATAGCTTTACCACTTCCGTACTCCTAGTGAGCGTCCATGGCTGTTGTGAATTTGTGCACACATGCATGTGTGGGTGCGTGCCTGCACGCACGCACACACACACACACACACACACACACACACACACACACACACACACACACACACACACACACACACACATATATATGGGAGACTGGACTGGTTGAGTCAGAAATAAGTGTCAGAGGGAACCTTTTCAGTGCCTTCCTCTAAAAGATGCACAGGTGAACACTGACACCTTGTGGACGGAAAGCCAATAATCAGTTTTTTTCTTAGGCCATGGTCTTACCAGAGTTGTCTGTGCATATAAATTTCCTGCGTGTCTTTTTTCCAGGCGGTTACGTGGTTTTTAATGTGCAGTTAGTGTCCTCTCTTCTTTGTCGTATTTTTGTATTCTGGTTTGGTCTCTACCTGTCTACTTTGCATTTTGTCCTTTTTTCTGGCTCTAGTTTCCAAGCCTCTGTGGTGTTAAAGGGGAACAACTGATTTTACTGCGTATTTTCAGGGTTCTGTTGTGGTTTCAAAAGCAAATAAGTAAGCATTTTTGAGCGAAGTTTCTAAATCCAGCCCCTGGCGATGGTTTAGGAAACTTCACTGAAACTGTTGTTCCAGGGGTGTGGTCAGCCAGGACCAGAATTTACTTCTCTTCCTGCTTAGCACGCGATCTTTTGCTATGCAGTTTGCCACTGGGAAACTACGCAGAAAACACTGGTAGGACCGCAGCCTTACACTGTTGAGCCTGTAATATTTTTATATTATAAGCAAAGATTTGGCCTGATTATTTGTTAATCTGGATGATAAATTCTTTCCTCACCTCTTTCTTGTTTGAAATCATTTATAGATTTCAAAGAATCATAGAATAAGTTATTTGGAAGGGGCCTATAAGGCCTCTGAGACTAATTTCCTCAAGTGCCTCCACAGATTTCCTCAAGAGTGCTCACCACCTCCCAAGGGCTTTGTCTCCTTTGTCATACTGCTCTAACAGTTAGAAAGCTTTGCCTGATATTCAGCTGGAATCTGGGCTCACATTACTTGAGGCTGTTGTTGCAAATCGAGAACAGTTCCTGCCCCTCCTCTGTAGGACAACCTTTCAAGTATTTGAAAAGTGGCATCTAGGGATGGGCACAAAAGGAAAAATGAAATGCTGTTTCATCATTTTGTTACATAACGAAATCAAAACAAAACAAAATGATGAAGCAGCATTGTGTTACAGACAAAACGAAATGAACAACTGTGAACAGTGCTGTTGTGTTCCATCTAAACATTCTTCCTCTATGCGTTCAGTAACGTCCAAGTCTTGGTCACTTTGTGGATTGATGCTCACCATGCTTTTCTAATTCGTACAGCTTCTTTAGCTCCATCAGTTAAAACTTGGACCACACATCTTATGAACAGTTTTTATCCTAGAGCTTAAATTGCACTTAATAATGAACTCAAGGACCACCAGCAGTGAGCACTTGGACAGGATTACCTAGCCTATTGTGTAGATGCTTGTGTTTTTAGGGGGGGGCGGTTGGTGGGTGGGGGAGTGTTCGGGGATTTTTATGTGTGTGTGTTGAAGGGTTTTTTATTGTGTGTGAGAGTGTCTGGGTATTTGTGTGTGTGTGTGTGTGTGTGTGTGTGTGTGTTTGTTGTATCTGGTCTCTGGGTGTCTGAAATGACAATAAATTATTATTGTATTATTATTATTATTATTATTATTATTATTATTATTATTATTATTATTATTATTATTATCATCATCATCATCATCATCATCATCATCATCATCATCATCATCATCATCAAGGTCATTCCAGTGTCCCTGCTGATGGTGTTAAGCTAGAAAGTCCTTGGATGGCCCCCTGTTCTTTTGCCACTGATAATCTTCTTCTCAAGGCAATTGGCTGGTGTAACATGTCCAAAAGACAACAGTTTTTGTATGGCTTCCAGAGGAATATTTGGTTTGACTCTGTCTAGCATTTCCTTCTTGGTCATCCTTGCATCACAATTCAAACACATTTATCTTTTCCATATCAATCTTCCTCTAGGTCCCAAGCTTCCCAACCATACAAGGCTGTGATTGAATTCACTAACCTGCATTTGATTGGGAAGCTGATGTCTTTATTCTCCCAGATGTATTCATGTTGATTAGAGATGGACACGAATCGAAAAAATGACATTTCGGTTTTCATTTTTCATTGCGGGTCTGTTTCAGTTCGTTTTTGTTTTTCATGAAATTTTTGGAAAATTTTTGTTTCTTTTTTTCATTTTTTGTTTTTACCAGCTTTTTGCACTATTTAAAGCAATTCCACGCGCAGGTGTCCCCCAATGCCCCAGAAAACACTAAAAAATGATGCTGGCAGAGACACAGTATAGACTAGGTATGCAGGGAGGCTGCAAAGGCAGCAGCGGGTGTTGCCCAGGGCATAAGGCAGCCGCAGAGTGACTGCACTTCAGGGCAGGGGAGGGTACTCACAGAGAGGTATGCACACACACAGGGAGGCTGCAAGAGAAATCTCTTCTTTCTCTCCCCTAAGAGCCAGGCTGCAGCCAGCAGGAACACAGAGACACACACCTGCCTGGCTGGCCTAAAGTAATGAGTCAAAGAGACAGCAATCCCACCATAACTCCCACCGCAGGCTACAAGGAGGACCAGGGCTGTCAAAACTTTTTATGCCCTCTGTGGCTGCCACACCTACCCAATCTGCAACCTGGGCATGCTATTGGTTGAAATTGTCCAAGAATGTACATGATCGCATCACATGGCTTGCATCCATCTTGTGGCTGGGATCCATTTTGTGTCATCCTTAAAGGGAAAAGAAAAAAATACAAACAAACATTTTAAGGACCCCAACCCCCTGGTAGGTAATAATTTCAAATAATTATCGCTGCATTTTTACGGATGTCCAGGGCATTTTAATGCCCAAGAAATCAATATTAGGCATCTGGGAGCCATTTTGGGTCAATGTCCCTTAACTCCCCTTAAAGGAAAAAAAACAGCGATCTGAGAAAAGACATAAATGCACGTTTTAAGGACCCCAACCCCCCTGGTAGGCATTATCAGGCAGAATAAATAATTATTGCTGGGTTTTTACGGATATTCAGGACTTTTTTTTAACATTTAAAAACAGCTCATTTGATTGTGCGTTGCCATTAATGAAAACGAAACACAACGAACCTAATTTTTGTGGTTCTGTTCAGTTCGTTCCAGTTTCATCACAATTTTCGTTATTCGTTTTGTTATGTAATGAAACGAATAACGAATAACAGAACTTTTTTTTTTCATTTCATGCCCATCTCTAATGTTGATCGTTGCTGTTCTTCCATGTCCTATACGTTTTCCGATCTCCAGGCTGCAGTCACCATTTTGATTAATTTTAGAATCAAGGAAGTTAACTCCTTTACTGCTTCAATGACTTTGTTGTCGGTCTTACCACTGATTTGCAAGCTCTCTGCCATTGTCATTATTTCTGTTTTCTTGGTGTTGAGGTAAAATCCAAGTTTTCCCCTTTCATCTTTGACTATGAGGATGTTTTAGATCTCTATTGCTGTACACCAGCTCTTTGAGTGTACAATTCAGACGTCCAAAACCCAAACTTAGTGGGCTTGTAGAGGAGGATCATGGAAGGGTTCTCTGCAATTTTGGTGTATCTAGGTGCCTTGGAAGACATTTCATTGGGATTTAAAATCCAAAATGGACTTTTCAGAAAAAAGTCTAAATGAATTGCCACATTTTCCATGTATGGTGGTACCTTGAATAAATGAATTAATTTGTTCCAAATGAAATTCTGTTAAGCAATTTTTCCTTTATACAAATTTCCCATAGGAATGTATTGAAAACAGAGTAATCCCTCATTGCAATCATTTTTATGTTGTGTTGATTCACCCCATAGGCAATTCTGTTAAGCAAATTTCCCCTATCTCTGGAATTTTTATGTTGTACAGATTTTATGTTATACAAATTTTTGTTATATGAGGATCCACTGTATAAGACTATATTTTTGTCTTAAATTGTTAGACTAAAAATTGAGGGTCATATTGTACATGGGAAATAAGCTGATGATGCAAAACTGTAATTTTGGGGTGGAAAATTGGGGCTTTCTTCTTATACATGGAAAATATAGTATTTATTGGTGACTGGTTGATCTTTATGAATCACAATTCAAAAGAAATCACCATTTTTCCAGTTGGTGACCATGTCAAATAAAGATAAAAAAAATCACAAGTATATAAAATGCAGAAACCTAGAATACTTTGATCAGTTGAGCCTAAAGGGTAGCAAGATGGTCACTCCCATTAAGCACTATTACAGCTTTGTTTTTTAATAACGTTAATAACAGGAAGCATGGCCATGCAGCCTCAGACATATCTCCTAGTCAATGTGAGTGACTTATGGATTGGAGAATTCTGACAATTGGAATCCAGAAATAAATGAATGGTACATTCCTAGTAGAAATGGGTAGCGCAAGAAGCCAGGTCAAAAGCCACCTAGTGGGGTAATATGAATACCCAGAAGCTGTGGAAAGAAACTAATTTGGGGGACTTGGACAGATGGGAAAATGTCCCCAGCAGCTTGCAGTACTCACCACCATTTCTGATAGGGCTTCCATCCTACATGGGCCTGACCTATAACACATCTGGGTTCACCCACATTGTGGAAGTACAACACAGACAAGCACCCTTGAACTGAGCCAGTGAGACCTGTTGGCGCCTAGTAATAGGTTGAGATGGATGTGGAGACATTAATTCTATCTGCCACTTACAAATCAAAATTGCTGCTGCTGCTCTTCCTCTACTACCACCACTCACCCTGAGATGTACCCTGTTTTCCTGAAAATAAGACCTCCCCAAAAATAAGCCCTAGCAGGATTTTATGCATTTGTTAAATATAAGCCCTGCCTCGATAATAAGACCTAGTGATGGGTGTGGCTCTGCAGCATATCTTCATAGCCACACCATGCATTTTGAAACAGAGCGGTAAGGAAGATTGGAATACCTTTTATCTGCCACAGCTCCTTTCTTCGAGCCATTCTTACTTGTGTGGGTGCGTGGGTGCAACTGCATCACTCATTTCTCCTTTCAGGCATCCTATTGTGCACATGTGAACAGCTAGGATAAAGTTCACACATCACTGCGCCAGCCCCACCGACCAGCAACAGTCTGTGGGCCTGCTTACAGCAAAAAGAAAGAGCTGTAAGGAAGGAATTGTTGAGTACAAGGACTTCCAGGGCAAGAATCTTACGGCTTTCTGCAAAGAGAAGAAGTTGGATATCCGAGTGGTCCAAAAATGGCAGGCAGAGTACGATAACCTCAGTCTACAAGTAGACAGAGGAAATGCTAAGAAGCGCAAGTGTGGTTCAGGTCAGCAACCTTTATTTCCTGAGCTGGAAAACATAATCTGTGAATGGATTGCTGACTGGAGAGCAAAGGCTTTGGTTGTGCGCAGGGCTGACATTCAAGCTTATACTTAATAAAAGTAAGACATCCCCTGAAAATAAGCCCTAGTGTGTCTTCTTGAGAAAAAATAAATATAAGACAGTGTCTTATTTTTAGGGAAACACGGTATCTCTGGGGAGTGGGGATTGAGAAAAAAATGGCAATCTCCTGCAACCTTGTGATCTTGGATATCTTAGTAGGATGTAAGCATCTTCCTCCTTGATTTCCTTGCATGTCTGTGAATTCCAGCTACATTTTTCTTTCTTCCCCTTGTTTTATACTGGGTTTTAAAACTTTGGCCAAAAACACATATACACTGGTGGAAGAGAAATTCGGCTAACATACTTACCGAAAATCGTGGAGTCACAGGAGGAGGATGGAGATGTTTGTATCAGATGGGGGGGATCAGAATTCTAGTACTTATAAGGCAATTAAGAAGTTCACAGTTTAGACAATCTACATCCAATTAATACACTGGAGCAGTTCACATGATCACAACTGTGCCAATGGTGGCTCTCTCTCTCTCTCTCTCTCTCTCTCTCTCTCTCTCTCTCTCTCTCTCTCTCTCCTGGATGGTGGGTGATTTTCTGGAACGTTCCATCTCAGGCAAGCCACAAACTTGAGGGAGGAGAGAGGAAAGCAGGTCTCCCTTGTACCAGCCATGAAGCTTTTCAAAGGTGAGTGCAGGTTAGGAGGTTGTTTTCTTTTTGTTTATATTTATATTTTTATTTAATTTGTTTTCAACATCCAGTCTTATTTTTCAAATCATTTCCCATCATGGGGCAGCTAGTCAAGGGTTTATAGGGCTACATGTTGGACTTTATTATTGTCACATTAAAAACACAGAGCAAAATTCAGTTAGTCCTAAGCGGAGCAGATTCCACAGCCAGGTAAGTAAATCATGGAGTGGCTGTGGACTTCTAGCCAACTTCTTTTGTGAGTTTTTGCATTTTGGGTGTACATTGTGTGGTCTATGGGACTCCAGAATGAATCATCTGAGTTTCCATTATTTCTTATGGGGGAAATTTGCTTTGATATAAGAGTGTTTTTGTTTACAAGCATGCTTCCAGAACAAATTATGCCCATAAACCAAGGTATTACTGTATATCCAATTTTGTGATACTTTTCCCTCAAGGTACACAATTTTGAAAACATTGCCTAGAATGTGTGTGCCTTGTTTCATTGGTTTAAAAAAATGCATTTGGAAATGTTGTCCCAGACCTTCTACAGACCTTGCCCTTTGTTTTATTTCAGGCATACCCAAACTTCGGCCCTCCTGATGTTTTGGACCACAACTCCCAGAATTCCAAGCCTGTATTTCCAATGGCAAAGGACTGTGGGAGCTGTGGTCCAAAACATCTGGAGAGCCAAAGTTTGGGTATGCCTGTATTATTTTCTACCCCTGCTTCAGCAAACACAGTGTGCTTTTCTTTCCACAAGATGGAGACAGAGCACTACATAAACTTTCCCATCAAAAGCCATTCTTCCTAATAGATATGGCTTGCAAAGTTTATCAACAAGTGAGGGGTGTATCAGGACAACATCTAAGTATGTCAGCAGGAAATAGTCTTCTGTGATGCTTGTATAAAAGACAACTTAATAAATAACAATAGAAAACATCTTTGACCATTCCAAATCCCCAAATACAGAATCTTGGGTAAGATGAGCTATTTTTTTATTTCCCTTCCCAAATGGCTTATAGCAGGCATTCAAAGAGCAGAGCTGTGAATAATTTTCTTAGAGGGGGACAGAGAAAGATTGACAACACAGTTCTCCAGACTAAATGGTGTTTTGTAGAATGGGTAGCAACAGGAACAGGACATTTGTGAGATTTCAACCAGGAAGTGATAGTTTTGGGGATGAAACAAAATCATTTGCCGCTCGCTGTGTAAATATCTGTTTTGTATCTGCTGAGGCTGTCGGTAGAATGGTACAAACTTTGTCTTAGAAATCTTTCAAAGTACTGCTGAGAAAAAAATAAGATAAAGACAAGCAATCATCCAAAGAAGCAAAAACGTCAGCAGTTTTATTCATTTAAAATATTTCTAACCCACCTTTCTCCTTAAAACGGATCAAAGGCAGCTCACATCAGTAAAAGACAAAAGAGAAGGATCTCCTTATCTGCAGGTTCAGCATCCACTGATGTGTGTATCCAATGCCTGAAAATAATGAATCCCAGAGATACGAATTTATATCTACTTCAGTGTGTATATGCTAGAACTACTGGAGACTATGCAGCGCATAGTGTTTGATACTTCTGTGTTTTTCAGCATCTGCAGGAGGCTTTGAACTGATCCCCTGCCAATGTGGTGGTCCTTTTGTATTTAAAACTGAGAAAACATGAGTGCACGAAGGCAGCTGGCATATTTAAAATACAATAGTGAGAGCTAAAAACAATAAGCCGATAAACATTAGAAAGGAACAATGAAATGCCACTCTGAGAAGCTGTGAACCAAAGCAAACAGTAACAACAGTGGTGCCGATTTTGATCTGTGTCAACCTCACATGGTAAAAATAAAGAAAAAGAAAAGCACAATTTTAAGAAAAACGAACGAGCCAGAAACCTAAACTTGTTTGTTTTAAGTCCCTCAACGTAAATCTCAATGGCAAATTGAAGAGAGGTTACCGGTGGTTGTATTTCCTGGAGTACAGCAGTTGCATGATTTGTCATGTGAAAAGGCTTGGAGTTGCTTTGGGCTAAGGACATCTATGCTTGTAGATTCTCAGCATCATGTTTGGTCTTTTCCTTGATATAGATTTTGGATACTGAGAAGATCAATATTTTGTATGTTTCTGGAAAATAAATGTCCCGTATTAAAATGCGGTAGATTTGTCCTTCCTACATGAGCTAGCATATGTATTAGCAATGAATGGGTTGTGTGTGTGTGTGTTTTCGAACCATCACCCTGTCATTCTGTGCTTGCGTTGTGCGTGCTTAGCAGAAAGGATCCAGTTTTCCTTGGGAAAATAGAGGCAGTGCTGATATCCGGTAGATCCAATCGTGAAAGAGAGTCCAGAGTTTCACAATGTATTAAAATGTATCTTTATTACAGGTTAAACCCATCCACCGTGTTTTGGCCTGAACAGTTCTTGGCCTTTTGGGGAGCAATAATTCAAGAGTTAGATTAAAAATCTACTTTGGTTTGCTTCACAGCTCAGTAGTTCTATGGGATTTTGAAAGATACCCCCAAAAGAGATTAATATACACTGCAAATTGTTGCAAAAATGGTTCTGGTTGAAAGTTGTCAGGTGGGTTTTGAACTATAATAAAGCTACATTTATTTTTATACATCCTAAGACTTGGGTTTCTCTTTCATAATTGGACAAGTTGACCACCACCTCCAGTGAAATGCAGATACCATGACCAAAACTGAAGTCCTTAAATTATTATTATTTCCTTGTGCTGGAAATGAGAAAAAAATCTAATGGATGCTGGTAGATTCCCAATGGGCTGTCTCACTACGATGATCCGATTAGCGCCTTTTGTGTGTGCTACTGGGGGTTTGAAAGATTTTGATTCTGTTTTTAAAACATATAGGATTTCAACACTAGAACATGGTCATGGTGGTTTCTCTACTGCACTGAAGAAACAAAGAGGAGAGATTAAAATGTTTTGGATAAACTCATGGGAAGCTAGATCTACCTTGTTTTGTAGATGTTGGATGAATGTCATTTCAGCAATTAATGATGGGAAAAAAAAACAAGGCTGGAACCCAATTGTAGAAAAAGCATTGCTCATGGAGATGCATTCCATAGTCCTAATTCTGTCTTCTGCCCAGAGATGGGCACCGTTTGGTAGTTCATGCTGATTTGTTTAGTGGCTAAGCAGGTGTTTGGCTTTTCCAGATCCTCCCTCCCCTGGTGGGCATCCACTCAGAGGCAGCACCCTGGTTTCCCTGACCCACCTCCTCCAGGTGCTGCCTCTGAGTGGGTGCTTGACAGAGGAGGCAGGGCTGGGAAGTTCTGGCCTCTAAACAAATCAGCACAAACAGCCAAACCAGTAGTTTGTGCCCATCTTTATGTCTACAAAGCCCAGCTGATTCTACTTTCTATCCTTGATTCTCATCTGGTTCAGAGACTTTCCCCCTTACTTCTTCCAGGTGAATTAGTTAAATCCTGGTACCTGTTATTCCTAATGGACCCAGTATTACACATTTCTTGTATGTATTTTTATCTATTATTTTACATTGACTAAGGTTTTGCATTTTTCAAAGATATAGATTTTTTTTTTAAGAAAGAAAGCAACATCTAATACTTGAGGCGTCCTGCTGATGATGGAAAGTGGAAAAATAACAAGGCGATTTAATCGTCTCACAGACCACAAACAGAGTGGATCTATTTATAACGTTGGTTAAGACAATCTTCATTTCCCAACAATAGCGAGGCAATGCCATGCAATGTTGCACTTCAAACAGTAGATGGCACTGTGGAATGGCATAATACTCTCTCATCCTTTAAGCAGATCCACCTGCCACCAACACAACTGTGCAATGAGCATGAATTTAACCCATCCACCTGGCCAACCTGGGTTCTCCCAGACTTTGCTGGACAACAGCCTCCATTATGCATGGCAGTTGACAAAGTTGCTAGGGACAGTGGAGACTGGAGTCCAGCAACACCTGGAGAGCAACACATTCCTCGCTCTAACTGCAAGGCAGTACTTCAGTTGTTCTCACTGCTTCTGATGGTATTTGGAGAGCCTGCCAAGAGTTAACTAGTAGCTTTAGGAAGAGAACAAGCGACCTGACTTGAGACACCATTGTTTCTCTCTTCTTTACTTCTAATAACCTCTTTAACAGGTCTGCAGTTAGGTATGTGTGTAATTACTGTAATTAATATTAGGTAACTCATTAGCGCTGCTGTAAGAAGCACAACATCAGATTAATGTTTTGTGGGGATTCAGAGCAAGGCTGCATTGTTTTGCTCCCACAGCTTTCAAAACAACCCCTGGAGCAAAAAAAAAAAAAAAAACAGTGAGTGGGAAAGGAACTAGGGAAAGCCAAGACCAGCATCTGGGGAATAAAATTACCATCATTTTCTTTGCAGCAAGATTTAAGAGAATGACAGACTGGTAACTGAAGCAGAACTGGTAAAGCCATTCCTTAAATATCTCACATATGACATATCCCGCTAAATGTGCTTAGCTGGATGGACTCAAACCATGCTCACAGGGAAACCTTGACCATCAAGAGTCTTTGTCTTCATGTGTGTGGGGGTGGGACTTCTCTGTAAGAGACCCACTCTTGACTCTGGGGCAGGGAGACGAACTAGACTCCTCTGGGGTGAAGTGTGCCCATGTTGTGGCCAATGGAACTAGAAGGTCATTCCTTCGGAGAGGTAAGCACATGATCTTCTCGGGTGCCTGTAGCAAGCCAGCAGACATAGCAATGGTCATATACAACTGTAGAATTCTGCTACGAAACGTAACTTTCCCACAGTCTAGTGATGCTCGCTTGAATGTGGTGTGATGGAGGTCCTACCATCTGCAGTTAGCTCCCCGTTGATACTCGGTGGGTTCCCAGGGTTTGTACTACAGTGATCTCCCACCTATTGCGGGGGTTAGGGACCTGACCTGACCTGCAATAATTGAAAATCCACATTATGCGGATGCTGGTCAAAGTAGGCCTGGGGGGTGCCTAGATGGGGGCTCTTGTGCTTACCCCCAGCCTGGCCCTACCCCAAACGGGCCTGTGAGAGCCTTCTAGGGCCTTCTGGAGGCCCCAAAAAGGCCTCCCTGTGAACCAGAAGTGACTTCCAGTAAACCAGAAATCATTTCTGAGGCATCCAGAAGGCCCAGGAAGGCCGTCACAGGCCTGTTCGGGGCAGCTCCAGCCCTGGGGTAAGTATGGGAGGCTTGAAACAGGACTTTCCTCCCTTACCCCAGGGGGCCTTTTTTCATATACTGAGGTCCCACGATATAGAGGGACTGCAGTATGTGAACCACGAAAGGGCGGGGGAACACTTTATCACTGAAGACCTATGTTTATCCATGCATATTATGAACCCTAAGTATGTTCCTGATTGCTACACCATCTGTCACCTATGGTTTTGAATGATTCTTAATGGTTGTTATTGTTTGCAGTTCTATTCTTCTTAACTACATTCTCTTCTTGTATTTAAAAAACCCCAGGGTAAACCACTTGGGTTTGTTTTTAAAATGAGTAGCAGTGTAAAATTGCTCTGGAATATATACATAAATAAAATACCGACACCAAAGCTACAGCTTGGTGCTGTGATTTCCCCAAAAAAACAAATAAAGTAGATGTGTCTTTCATCTCATTCCTCTCTCACACATTCTTTTTGTCTCGTATAGAGCAGGGATCACTGTTAAGAACTTCCTATTAGTCCTGCAGCCTTGTCTTTTCCTTCAATTAACCGGAATTTAATGGAAAACAGCAACTCAGCTTAGAGGAATTAATCACAAATGCAACCAGCTTCTCGGGGACTTGAACCTTTTCGTTGAACCTGCCGATAACTGGAAGCCGGAATCGAATTCCTACAGATGTAAAGGAGGTTGTCTGGCAATGCGCCAGGACAATATCTGGCTCATCTATTCAGCCCGAGCATCAGTGAGGTTTAGAGAGTTAGACAGGGGGAAAAGTCAGGTCACAGGGAGAGAAAACTTCTACTCATCAGGTTTGTTGGTAGGAGGGGAAAAGCTAGCTTCTAAAGGGTGGAGGAACACAACCAAAGAGAATATGAAAAAATCCATCCCTTGTCGGAAGTGCTGCTCAGAATTATGAGTGGGCAGGTGTAAATGAGACTCAGCCTCCTTGTGAAACTGGGAGGTGGCAACAAGTGGGGCACCCTAGGGTTCTGTCCTGGGCCCAGCACTTTTCAACATTTCTATTAATTACCTGGATCAGGGAATGCAAGGAACACCAATCAAATCTGCAGATAACACAAAATTGGATGCCGTAGTTAATAACCTGGAAGACCGAAAGAAAATTCAAAAGGATCTAGATAGGTTTGAGCACAGGGTTGAAAACAACAGAATGAAACTCAGCAGGGATAAATGCAAAGTGCTGCACCTAGGGAAAAGAAACCAAACACAGTTACAAGATGGAGTATACCTGGATCGGCAATAGTGTGAGCTAGAAGGATCTTGGAATTGTCATAAGAACATAACATCAGAAGGGCCACGCTGGATCAGGCCAAAGGCCCATCTAGTCCAGCTTCCTGTATCTCACATGGCCCCACCAAATGCATCTGAATAGGAATAGGAATCTTTATTGTCATTGCCCCCTTGCAGGAACAATGAAATTTTGTGGTTGCTATATAAAACTCATTTAAAACATTTAACATAGATTTAAAAACAGGTACAACACATAATATGACATATAAAATGACTAAAATATGACATATAAAATAAGCTGACTTCAAAGTCCAGGATTTCCGTTTAAGGCCAATATTGCTCTAAAAAAGAAGCTATTTTTGAGACGGTTTGTTCTTGCCCTAAGTACTCTATATCTCCGTCCCGATGGCAGCAACTCGAAGAGGTGATGACCAGGATGTGATGGATCTCTTAATATATCTAATGCTTTACAGTGGCACCTGGTAGTATAAATTTGTTCTAGGGTGGCGAGTGAACATACCACAATACTCTCTGCAATTCTTATGATTCTGTGCAACACTGTCTTATCCCGGAGGGTACAACTTCCATACCACACACATAACCCGTAAGTAAGCACATTCTCAATTGCACAATGATAGAAGGCCAGCAGCAGCTTTTGTGGAAGATGGTTTTTCCTTAAGGTTATCAAGAAAAATAGTCTCTGCTGAGCCTTCTTTGCAAGCCCCCTTGTGTTGACACTCCAGGACAGATCCTCCTGTAACTCAATGCCCAAAAATCTAAAACCTGTAACCCCCTCCACACCAGTCCCATCAATCACCAGTGGTTGAATATCAGTTTTCTGCCTCCTAAAGTCTACCACAAGCTCCTTTGTTTTCTTTATATTTAGGTGCAAGTTATTTATTCTGCACCACTTGGTCAACCTCTCCAATTCATCTCTGTAAGCCATCTCACTCTCCTTGCCAGAGATGAGCCCAATCACAGTTGTGTCATCTGCAAACTTAATGATCCTATTGCTAGGATAGGCAGAGACACAATCAAATGTGTAAAGAATATAAAGGAGTGGGCTAAGTACACATCCCTGTGGTGTTCCAATGTTGGTACTAAGAGTATTAGAGGTGTAAGGGCCCAACCGGACCCTCTGAGAACGTTCTGACAGAAAATCCAAGATCCATCCACAAAGTGATGGTGGAAGCCCTAGGCCTTCCAGTTTAGAGATCAAATGTTGTGGAAGAATGGTGTTAAAAGCCGAGCTAAAATCCACAAAGAGCAATCTAGCATAGCCCCCCCCCTCTGCTCCAGATGTTCAAAAACAGCATGAAGAGCACACGCCACAGCATCCTCTGTTGATCTCTTCTTTTTATAGGCAAATTGGAATGTGTCCAGTCCCTCTGGTAAACAGGCAATAACATAGTTCCGTACCAACTTTTCAAAGCACTTCATGATTACAGGCCCTGGGAGCACACGAGACTAGATATCTGTCTCCTGATACCACTCCCCTGCATCTGGTCCTTGAATTACCCTGGTTTTAAGCCTGGAGATTTCACATCTCCATCATGGTTTGTAACCCCCACTATGTCATAGATAACAAGTTCTAAAATGAACCAACAGTTTGATGTGGCAACAAAAAAGGCAAATGCTGTTTTAGGCCATAGAAAGAGAACAATAGTCTCTAAATCTTATGAGGTACTAGTTCTCCTCTACCTGGCACTAAACTAGGCCTAATCTTGAATACTGTGTCCTGGTCTGGACACCGTAGACGCCTGGCATATAAAAGGGAGTCCCTCATTGTCATCATCCTCCAGGTGGAAAGCAATCAGTCTGAAATGGGAAAGCCTCTTTCCTCATGATATTCCGAAGTCCCAGTTCCCACATCCCACAGCCAGGGGCATGTCTACCATACTATGAAATGAGTGAAGTGTAAACTTCAGGGCCTCAAGTCCCAGAGAGGTCCTAGAAGCAACTTTAGGCCAAAATGTAATGATTTGTCATGGAACAGTCCCGCTGAATAACATAACGATCGCTTTTCAGAGTATGTTGCTGGTTTCCAAAGGGTCCCCGTAATAGTGCATTTTTGGCCCTATAAGTGTAGGTCAGCCACTGACAGTTGACAGTGGGGTCTTTTTTTCTTCAGATGTATCAGCTTCCATGTGTAGGAGCTTCACCTATTGTTGAGAGGATTCTGGGAAGATTGGTCCAAAAAAGGAACTTTTCTGAGCCTCACTAACACAGAGAGAGAGAGAAAGAGAGAGAGAGAGAGAGAGAGAGAGAGAGAGAGAGAGAGAGAGAGAGAGAGAGAGAGAGAGAGAGAGAGAGAGCAGATGTGATTAGATTCTAAAGTCCCTTGGGAGAACATGTTCCTCTCAGCTCATTCACATGCTGTTTCCTACAGGATTCTTACTGTGTACGTGCGTGTGTTTTGTGCACTTGTACAAGTTCATAATTAGCTGTGACAGAGCTGCACTTTGCCGGGCGTGGGCAGGCAATGTTCATCTGTTAATTTTCACACCATTCTCTGGTGTCCCTGCCATGCGGCTTACTAAATTTTGCTCCCGAAGCTGCTAAAGCTGGCACATGCATCTCTGGAAACATTTCGCCTCTCTTCCACTCTCTCCCTGTCACGTAGAGATGTAACGTTTCCAGAAAGTTTTGGGGGGGGGAGGAAGTTTTGGAAAAACCCAGAAAAATTGGGAGGGGATAACAGGAGCCTGCCCTCCATTTTTCCTGCCTCCAAAGTTTGCGGAGATTTTACATCTCTAACGCTGTGGCATGTAACCCTTTTTGCTTCTGATCAAAGGCTTGGCAGGCAGAGCCTTCAGGTAAAAGGTTCAGCATGCCAAGAGGAGATTAAAGTAAAAAGAAATGGCTCCAGTGTGGATTCAGGGCATGCCGGGAAAGCTTGTCAAGAATGAGGGCCTTGTGGCAGTGGTGGTAAATTTGGGCCACGGGTGTACCACTTCAGACAATGGCTGAAGGATTCAGGCATGATTCTGTTTTCAAGCAAAGAGGTAAATCTCCCCCCAATACTAGAGATCAAGAGAAGGGTTCTCGGCTAACTTTCTCCTATCATGCATGTATTCTGTCTATAGCCAGTACAAGTTTGCTTGGTTTTCTATATTTGAAGATACCCTGCTGTGAGTGAGCCATTATACATCTGGCTAGACAGAGTATCTGTGCTTTTTTATAGCACATGTTATGTTCAACATGTTTCTGTTCCAAGGAACAACTTGACTTATGAATGGTTTGCCTTCATGCCTCCCTGGGGACATCCAAAGTTCTACATGGCTTGGGATCAGGCTGTCTGAAGGACTATATCTCCTCATATTATTTTATTATTTTATTATGGCATTTGTATATTGCTTTGTATGTTGTAGTTGGGCAGTCGCTGTTCAGGTGGCATGTTGTACACCACCCAGAGTTCCCTTTGGAAAAATCAGGCGGTTAATAAGTACAAAACTAAATAAATAAATATTATCATCAGCATATTAGGTATCATCAGCATACTGGTGGCACTTAGTCTCCCCCAGTGGTTTCATATAGAAGTTAAATAACATATTTATTTATTTATTATATTTTGAATATCTTTGCTCCACCTTTCTCCTTGGAAAAGGACCTAAAGTGGCTTACAATAATGAGGGACAATATACAGCCCAGAACATTAAGGCATATTCAAATTAAGAATGGGGAATTAGAAGGGCATCTTAGGGCCCGGTCCCACGTCCCTTTAAAAAAAGCAGTTTAAATTCCTAAATAAATCGTGCCCCAAAATGCCGTCCCCATGGCCACTGGGCTTTTTTTTAAAAAAAGAAAAGAAAAGAAAACCCAGTAATGCCCCTTTAAGCGAGGTTTCTTTGACTTACCGGAGAGGTAGGGTATTTTCTGCCTCACTTAAAAATCCACCTTTTAGTGAGGCAGACATCATGGGACCACGCAGGTGATCCGGGTTTCTTTCTTCTTCTTTTTTCTCAGAGCACCGACCGGCTGATCGGCGCTGCTTTTTAAAATTCCCCGGCAACTCTGAAGAAAAAGGAAGCTCCTTCATGTGTCCTTTGATTAATTTCCCCCAGCCAAGTGGTCCGTTTATTTCAAATGCTAGCGCCATCTGCTGGCCAAGGGGGCTGAACTGCACTTTAAAATAATAAAAACCAGTTTGGACGTGGAAACTCCTGACCCACATAATAAATCATGTGACGGGATGAAGAGGAAAAGCCGGACCTTCAGAATATCAGGATCAAAACCAGGTGAGACCGCAGCCTTAGAACATTAAAAGGTAACATTAAAGCTACAAAGAGCAAGCCAAATGAAAAAAAAATCCATTATGAAGGGTGGAAAGTAAACATGGAAACACGGGTGTTCTTAAGAAATCAGTCAATGCACTAATGTATGGTAATCCATACAAAAGTCACATAATAGGTAGTCCTTCCTTTGGGGAGGGAGACAGAACAGAACACAACAGAACCCTGGGGGACTCCAGAAGTCAGTGGTCATGGTGTTCTGCATTCAGTTTCTGCATTCTTTCCTGCAGGAAGGACCGGAGCCACTTTAATGCAGTGCCCCCAATTCCCATTTCAGAGAGATGAGTCAGGAGGGTGCCATGGTCTATAGTGTCAAAAGCAGCTGAGAGGTCTAGTAAAACCAAAACGGACACAGATCCCCTATCCATTTATTTATTTATTTATTTATTGTATTTATACAGCTTATATACCGCCCGTCTTCCTGAAAGGAACTCCGGGCGGTTTACAATAAATGTACAGACAACAAATTAAAACAACAACTGAAATAAACAATAAAACAAAACGGCTGCAGCAGATGGCGGGACTAAAAAAAAAAATTGTGTCAGCCAAACGCCTCCCGGAAGAGAAAGGTTTTCAGCGCCTTCCGGAAGGCAGGCAGGGACTCTGCAAGGCGCACTTCTGCTGGTAGGTGATTCCATAGGGTTGGGCCAGCCACAGAGAAGGCTCGGGCACGGGTGGAAGTTCTCCGAGCCTCCCTAGGCGTGGCCACACGCAGCATGTGCGCCCGCGACAACCTAGTCGGACGGGCCGAAGTTGACCACTGGTCGATCTGCTCCGTCAGGTAGCCAGGTCCTAGGCCATGGAGGGTTTTGTAAACCAAAACCAGGACCTTGAATCTAATTCGGGCTGCAACGGGCAACCAGTGCAGACGAGCCAAGACTGGGGTGATGTGCTCGAATCGACGCACACCAGCCACCAGTCTGGCTGCTGCATTTTGGACCCGCTGCAAGCGCCGAATGAGAGTCAAGGGCAACCCCATGTAGAGCGCGTTGCAATAGTCCAGTCTAGAGATCACCAGCGCCTGGACCACGGTTCTGAGGGAGTCCTCATCCAGGTACGGACGAATCTGGGCAATACGCCGAAGATGGAAAAAGGCAGCCCTGGACACGGCGGACACCTGGGCTTCCAGGGTGAGCGCCGGGTCCAGGACTACGCCCAGATTTCGGACACAGTCCGATGGCCTGAGGGAAACACCCTCCAAGGTGGGATACGGGCCACCGTAGCTGGATGAGGAAGCCCCAAAGAACATGACCTCGGTCTTATCGGGGTTGAGTTTGAGCCTGTTAGCCCTGGTCCATTCCATGACTGCGCCCAGACACTGATCGAGGGTCTGGACAGCCTCATCTGCAGCGGTAGAAAAGGAGACATAGAGCTGCGTGTCATCAGCGTACTGATGGCAGCAGACTCCATGCCTCCTAATGACCTCAGCCAGCGGCCTGATGTAAATGTTGAACAGCATGGGAGAGAGAGACGACCCCTGTGGAACCCCGCAAGGGAGTATCCAAGGGGCCGACATCTCGCCCCCATGCTGAACCTGCTGGGGGCGGTCCCCGAGGAAGGACCAGAACCAACTGTGAACAGTGCCTCCGATCCCAACCTCGGAGAGCCGATCCAGCAGGATACCGTGGTCGACGGTATCAAAGGCCACTGACAAATCCAGGAGGACCAACAGGGAGGAACACCCCCTGTCGGCCCTCCGGATGAGGTCATCTTGCAGAGCGACCAAGACTGTCTCGGTCCCCCGACCAGGCCTGAACCCAGACTGGAAAGGATCCAGGGCATGCTCGGCCTCCAGATAGGATTGAAGCCGGATCGCGGCCACCCTCTCGATCACCTTGCCCATAAAAGGAACATTAGCGATCGGGCAAAAGTTGGATAGTTCGCCCGGCGCTAAGCTCGGTTTCTTCAGGATGGGCTTTACCACGGTCTCCTTCAGACGGGAAGGGAAAATCCCTTCCCTGAAGGAGGCCGTGGCGATGATCGAAGTCCACCCTGAGATGTTCGTGGCAACTGCTTTCATGAGCCATGAAGGGCAAGGGTCGAAGGGGGTGGACGCGGGCCGGCAATGGGCAATAGCCCTGGAGGCCTCAAGGGAGGTGACAGGCCCAAACTCAACCATGCGAGGAGACCGAGGGGGCACAGCCGCCGGGGATGCCGAGAGTGGGCTATGGCAACAGGATTCGAAACCGGAACGGATGGCCTCTATTTTCGATCGAAAAAAGGCTGCAAAGTTCTCACTACTGAAATCAGTAGGAGGAGGCCTAGTCAGTCCAGGATTAGTGAGGTCGCGAACAACACACGGAACAATTCCGCTTGGCGGTTCGAGGCCTCACTAATTCTCAGGGTGTTATAAGATCTTCTAGCCACCCTGAGCGCATGAACATAGCGCCTGGACTGAGCGATTACTGCAGCCTTCTTGGTAGCCATCCGGTTCTTCCTCCAGCTGCGCTCCAGCCTCCTCCGTTCATGCTTCATCGCTCGAAGCTCTTCCGTGAACCACGGAGAGGAACGAGCTCTGCAGTGGATGAGGCGCCTAGGGGCGATCTGGTCGACAGCTCGTGATGTTTCGTCGAACCATTGGTCTACCATAGAGTCAACCAGATCGTCAGCCAGTCCGCCAGGAGGCTCCCCGAGGACTTCCCGAAACCGATCAGGGTTGAGGAGTCTACGGGGGCGAGCCCAGACAACGGGCTGAGGGTCCCCGCGGGGTGGGGCAGCGATTGATACAGAGAAAGACAGCAGGTGGTGGTCTGACCATGACACGGGGGTGGGAACAAGGTCCCACACCCTCAGACACGAGTCCTCAGACGCGGAGGAAAATACCAGATCCAGGGTGTGTCCAGATCTGTGTGTTGGGCATAAAACATGCTGGGACCACAACAACAATACTAAATACAACTAAAAATCAAAAATCAAAATGCAAAACGCATCAATAAAACAAATCGGTTACAAATATAAAGCAAAGGCAAACAAACAAACAAAAGCATATTAATGAGCTCACAGCCCAGGCAGGGGGGGAGGGGCAAAAGAGGAGCGCAAAGGCGTCTCGCAGAGATGGTCGGTGGTCGATGTTTGGAGGTTCCAGGCGGCTGATGTCAAGGGAGAATGGAGGCAAGAAGCAATGGGGGCCGGCCGGCAACCGTCGGGTGGGCCAGCAACGGCCTCGGGGCCAGATTGGGCCCAGCAAACGGAAGCAAGACAACCTCAGTCTTCAGCAGATGGTAGTCCCAGGGCACCAGAATGTCCGGTATCCTCATTGGGTAAGGGGGGGAGCAGAATGGAGAGCTCCGCACCCCCAAACCCACAGCAGTCCGGTAGTGGGGGGGGAGCAAGATTGAGAAGCTCCTCACCCTAAACCCACAACAGTCCAGCGGGGGAGCAAAATCGAAGTTCCAATCCCCAACCCATAACGGTTTGAGGAGGGCGCTGTTGCTGCCGCGCGCCATCTTGCAATTCATCCGGTCTAAAAAGCCCTCCAAGGGGGCAGAAGCTGAAGGCTCTTAAAGGGCCGGGCACACCTCTCAGCCGACGCAAACCCCAGGTGGAACAAAGGGAGGGAGAGGGTCCTCTGTGAAGAGTCCAGCCAGTCTAAAAAGCCCTCCAAGGGAGCAGAAGCTGAAGGCTCTTCAAGGGCCAGGCACACCTCTCAGCTGACACAAGCCCCAGGTGGAACAAAGGGAGGGAGAGGGTCCTCTGTGAAGAGTCCAGCCGGTCTAAAAAGCCCTCCAAGGGAGCAGAAGCTGAAGGCTCTTCAAGGGCCAGGCACACCTCTCAGCCGACGCAAACCCCAGGTGGAACAAAGGGAGGGAGAGGGTCCTCTGTGAAGAGTCCAGCCGGTCTAAAAAGCCCTCCAAGGGAGCAGAAGCTGAAGGCTCTTCAAGGGCCAGGCACACCTCTCAGCTGACACAAGCCCCAGGTGGAACAAAGGGAGGGAGAGGGTCCTCTGTGAAGAGTCCAGCCGGTCTAAAAAACCCTCCAAGGGAGCAGAAGCTGAAGGCTCTTCAAGGGCCAGGCACACCTCTCAGCTGACACAAACCCCAGGTGGAACAAAGGGAGGGAGAGGGTCCTCTGTGAAGAGTCCAGCCGGTCTAAAAAGCCCTCCAAGGGAGCAGAAGCTGAAGGCTCTTCAAGGGCCAGGCACACCTCTCAGCTGACAAAAGCCCCAGGTGGAACAAAGGGAGGGAGAGGGTCCTCTGTGAAGAGTCCAGCCAGTCTAAAAAGCCCTCCAAGGGAGCAGAAGCTGAAGGCTCTTCAAGGGCCAGGCACACCTCTCAGCCGACAAAAACCCCAGGTGGAACAAAGGGAGGAAGAGGGTCCTCTGTGAAGAGTCCAGCCAGTCTAAAAAGCCCTCCAAGGGAGCAGAAGCTGAAGGCTCTTCAAGGGCCGGGCACACCTCTCAGCTGACACAAGCCCCAGGTGGAACAAAGGGAGGGAGAGGGTCCTCTGTGAAGAGTCCAGCCGGTCTAAAAAACCCTCTTAAGTCATCAACCAATGCATCCAGTGCCGTCTCTGTCCCATAACCAGGCCTGAAGCCAGATTGAAACGGATCCAGACAGTTTATGTCATCCAGGAACCTTTGGAGCTGCAAGACCACCATGTGCTCTAGGACTTTCCCCAAGAATGGGATATTCGATGCTGGTTGGTAATTGTTCAGTATTGTTGGATCTAAGGAGGGCTTTTTAACAGTGGTTTTACTATTGCCTCCTTTAAGAATGCTGGAATTCTGCCCTGTGGTAAGGAGGCATTCACTACTCTTCCTAACCAGTCTGCCATACTGTCTCTGGCAGCTGTTACTGATCCATTAGGGGGAAGGATCCAACACACATGTGGTGGCCTTCACCTCCAAGCAATAAAACATTTCAAATTAGCCCTCCAAGCAATGAAGACCTTCAAAGAATGCCCTTATCAGGATTGTCTATAAGAAGAAGATGAAGATGAAAAGAGTTGGTGCCTGGTTCAGCTGCAAAGACCAGACATCCACCCTGTAGCAAAGGACTGATAATTCTTTGAACAGAGATTCCCCTGGTAAGTCTGAATTAGTGACTGAATGAATGAACCCCTTTCTGGTTCTTTAGAAGCGTACTCAGTCGGAAATTAAAATGAATTATGGATCCAGTTCTGATTTCCTTGGCGCTGGCCAATCAGACAGGGAGGCAGGATGATGCATGTCCTTGCACAGCTTCTGATTGGCCAGTGTCAGGGAGAGGGAAAGATGATGCATCGGAAGCTGCTTCCTGGTTGGAATTTTGCGTAGCACCAACTACAGCAAGGTAAGACAGGTTGATTTTGTTCTGGAGGGTGGAACTGGGTTCTGAGCGCAAGCTATGCTGGTGCATTTTGTTTTTGAACCAGTTCTCTTTTAAAATGAAACACCCATCTCTAGCTTTAATCCTTTCAACGACCAGCCTTTTTGCTCCCTCTCCCACCTGAAGCTTTATGCCAACTCTGTCCGGAGAAGAGTTCTGTTAGAACTGGAAAACTCTCAGTTAAGTGACTCAGTAAAAGCATTGTCCAAGCTGGAACTGTTTTGTTTTAAGGAATGAAAGCTGCAAGGATAGGAGCTACCATGACAGTCTGGTGCAGTCATTTTTTAAAAAAATTCCTGGTTTAAAGACTTGCTAAATCCCTTGTTGGTTTCAACTTTCTTGACCGGACAAGAAACCTCAGCAGTGAGGACTTCCAGATGTGAGTGAAACTAAGAGTGTTTTTGCCAGCTCAAGATTCCTATAATTTACATAAAGATGGATCTACACTAGTCTATGTGGGGTCAGTAACCGCTGACTCACACATAGTCTGAAAATATTAAAAATACTAAAAGAAACATGATCACAGAAATATATGTTTTTAACTATTAAGTTATTAGAACTAGCCTTTAGGGGGAGCCAGAGACCACAGTGTGTATAACCTTCTCTATCAAAATAGTGTTCATAATTATTTGCATTTTTCAGCATTCACAGGGAGGCTTGGAAACAATCCTGCAAGGATAACAAGATCCTTTTATGGTATCCTTTCCCTTGAGAAGCACAGGACACATACATGCCACCAGCTTAAATACATTAGTTGATTGCTAGCATCCCATCCAGTGCTTCAAATGCTTAAATAAATCCAGAGCGTTCTTAAGTTTTGTTGTTGTTGTTCAATCGTTCAGTCGTGTCCGACTCTTCATGCCCCCATGGACCAGAGCTCGCCAGGCCTTCCTATCTTCTACTGCCTCCCGGAGTTTGGTTAAATCCATATTGGTTGCATCGATGACACCATCCAACCATCTCATTCTCAGCCGTCCTCTTTTCCTTTTGCCTTCAATCTTTCCCAACATCAGGGACTTTTCCAAGGACTCCTCTCTCCTCGTGAGGTGGCCAAAGTACTGGAGCTTCAGCTTCAAAATCTGTCCTTCTAGTGAACATTTGGGGATGATTTCTTTCAGGATGGATAGGTTTGATCTCCTTGCAGTCCAGGGGACTCTCAAGACTCTCCTCCAGCACCACAGCTCAAAAGCATCAATTCTGCGACGATCAGCCTTCTTTATAGTCCAGCTCTCACTTCCATACATGTTAAGTTTGGACAAATCACATAAGATGTGCAACACCAGCATTAGTTGTTTGAACTTTGCACAAACAATGGGCAAGATTGTTGTTGTTTTGCACAAGATATTGTTTGGGTTATTGCAAACCCTTGTACCAAACGCGCCTGGAAATTCATCTCCATCCTTGCCAGCAAGAGCAGCTGGTTGCAATGCTGTATTTTTGCCTGGGAAGAAAGCCCAAAAATATCCACAAATCCCTATTTGTTAATACCAAAATTTCAAAACCCCCACAGTCCTTGTCTTTGCTGCACCCATTTTTCTCTGTAAACTTTGTGACTGCTGTCAAACTTTTTCAGCGCTATTTTGCAGGTCTTATCTCTCACCTTTCTAAATCTCTAATGAGGAGGGAAGTATATGCAAGGAAATTATTTATATCTCTGCTGTGTTTTTATCAGCCTGCAGTGGCTGTCGCCGGGTTCTCTGAACAGCATTGGTAAACAGAACTTCAGCACAGAGTTGCCAGCCAGATGAGATGATGGAAGAAAGCAAAGCAAAGAAAGCGTTCTGCTTATATACCACCCCATACCACTTCAAGTAGTCTCTGGACAGTTTACAGTTTTAATTATAGTATTTTTTTAATTAAAAATGCGGTATTCCTCCTTGTTTCATCAGTTTGCTAGCATGTGGATGGCCCAGACCCCGGGACCCCAAAAGGCACTCAAGGTGGCAAGCTGATAAAGGTGACTGCCTTAATGAACACATACATAAGAACATAAGAAAAGCCATGCTGGATGAGGCCAAAGGCCCACCTAGTCCAGCTTCCTGTATCTCACAGTGGCCCCACCAGATGCCTCTGGGAGTGCATGAGACTAGATCTCTGTCTCCTGATACCACTCCCCTGCAGCTGGCCCTTGAAGTACCCTGGTTTTAAGCCTGGAGATTACACATCTCCCTCATGGTTTGTAACCTGTGATGGACTTTTCCTGCAGGAATCTGTCCAATCCCCTTTTGAAGGCATCCAGGCCAGATGCCACCACCACATCCTGTGGCCGGGAGTTCCACAGACTAACAACACGCTGGGTGAAAAAAATACAGAGCATATCAATCAGATAATAAGAAGTAATAAGAGAATAATCAAATAATGAAGTAGGAATGGGCCTCTAAAGCCATCAGGTCCGATCCCTGACCATGCAGGAATACAAATCGAAGGATATCTGCCAGGTGATTGTCTAAATTTATCTTCAATGTCTCCAGTGCTGGAGCACTCATCGCTAGAGATGGGCTCCTTACGAAAAATGGCACACTGTTTTGTCGTTTCATAAGCTTTTGAAATGTTATGCAATGAAATGAAATGGGAAACAGCAGTTTGTTACAAAGTGAAATGAAACAAAACAAAACACTGCTTTTCCCCATTGGAAATGAAGCATTTGTTTACTCTGCAAAATGGCTCCCTTGTGAAAATCTGCCCACCTAATTTGGTGCCTCTAGGACCCAGGGAAGCCATTTTATAGAGTAACAAAACATTTTGTGATTGCTTTGTTTTGTTACAACATTTTTACAAAAAAATTGTTCAAAAACAAAACAAAACAAACTGCTAGTCAAAATGAAACGAAACGAAATGAAAGTCTATTTTTCCATTTTGTGTCCATACCTACTCACCATCTCTTGAGGTCATTTGTTCCATTGCCATAGTGCTCTAACAGTTTGTAAAGTTTTTTCCTGATTTACAGCTAAAGGCTGGGTTCTCTTAACTTGAGCCCATTGTCAGGAGGTGGGACTGTCTTTGAATTCTAATAGGGATGGACATTTTGTTTCGGAAACAGTAGTTTTCGAAACAAACCATGCAAGCCCAGGTGATCAGAATTGGCTGATACATGCAGATCCAGCTGCTTTACCTTTCTCTGTCTTGCGCAGGGTTAAAATCCAATGGGGAAGCATTCTACGATGTCATCTTTCCTGCTTTGTGCTACTGGCCATTCAGAGAGGAAGGCAGGATGATGCCTGTCCCTGCACAGCTCCTGACTGGCGAGCATCACTGATCTAGCACAGATGATGTCTCAGCATGCTTCCTCGTTAGATTTTAACCCTGCACGAGACAGAGAAAGGTAAGTGATTGGATCTGTGTGTATCAGCCTGTTCGGAGGACCACCTGGGCTCACATGGTTCTTTTTGTAACCTAGTGGTTCCGAAACAAAATTCCCACCCCTAAATTCTAAGGCAACCATGTGAGCCCAGGTGGTCCCCCTAACTAATTTTTGGTTAGTTCTCAATTGACTGACAAACACTCCAGCCAAGAAAGATCCCTCTCAGTGAAACAACCTACAGTCAGCATGCGATGCTGTGAAAACTCCCGCAATCCATGCTTTATAATAGTCCATTTATAACTGCCTCCCCATTGGAGCATCTTCCCAAGTGGCTGAACAAGTGGGAAAGGAAAGCTGGAGGGAAACAGATTATGAACAGCTGATCTCTAATGCTCTGTCATTCACATCTGTGCTGGTTTCTAGAAGAATTTTGTTTCTTGCTGCGTTCTAATGCAATGCTACTCAAATAGGACAGACCTGTCAAGTGTCATGTTTTTGGTGGGACATTCACAGATCAATTACTCTTTCTTGGCATATTCCTGAAAAATTATTTTCCCCTGAAATATCCCGCATATCCAGCGGCTGGTGACTGAGCTTGGGATGCTGCTGGGCACCTGTGTGGCTGGCCTTCAAGTGTCCTGCCAGAAAGCACTTCTCCCTGTGCAACCCCTAACCTACACACCACCAGCTGTCCGGATTGGTATATATATCCCATAGAAAGCTGAAACACCTAGGTCACAGTGAGCATTTTGAAGCCACCACAAAGGATCATGGGAACCCTGTATGCAAATGAGGCTCCACCCCTAGCCAAAGGGCCCAGCTGGCAGCACCCTGCCTCCCTGAAGCTCCCAGTCCCGGGCAGCCATGGGGAACACTTGATATGGGGCAACCTGATAGAAGGGGGCCCAAAGAACGAGCTATGGTATCTAGAACTCTGTTGAGGGACAGCAAAGCAGTTTAGGCCTCTGGCTGCCCAACCAGAGGTTGGGAGTTCTGTTCCCCACTGGGTCTTCTTGACTGGGACTCAAGGACACATAAGGTCCCTTCCTGCTCTACAGTTTTAAGATTATTATTAAACAAGTCTCTCCCTGGCAGCCATTCAGATGGTCTGTTTCTGTGGTGAACGTCTGATTTAAAAAAATGTAAACATTCTGTCCTGGAATGAACCTTGGTAGGTAATTACAAAGCACAAAGGAAAAGAAAGGGAGGAAAATCTGCTTCACGCTTTAAGTACCAATAAAATTGTCCCCCCAACATCCCTCATTACGAATGATTTACATTGAAGTTAACAACATTCAGCAGCATAAGGAAGAAAAAAAAACCCTCTCAGGCAGCCATACTCTCACTCCCTATCTTGCTATCACCATATGTTAAGGAACTTGTGGAAATGTTACTCCTACTCAGAATAAATTGCCCAGCTAATTACTTGATTAAGTTGGTGATTAATCCCCACATTTTTTGCGGGGTTTCGGCACACGTTTCCTTGAGCGTTACACTTAATGTGGTGGTACATGGTTGGAAATACTGCCTACTGGGATGTTTGTCTTGCAGGATAGGGGCACATGTGCATGTATGCACACGTAATATGCAGACATACATTGATGTATGGACCTTTGGTCTACATCCCTATTGCTAATTCAGGTAGGGACTCTGTATGGCTCAGATCGGTTCAGACCCACTGCTATGGAATCTGCATCTAAAATCCGAATCAATCCCATTTACCACTCCACTAATTTTTATTCTTTTTCCTTCTCTTTCTCTTGGAGGTGGACATCAACATACTGGATTTGCTTTTTTTTTTTTGCAACCTCACATGATGCCTTTAGTAGGTGTGGCTGGGAAGGACCATTCTGGGCTGGGGTGACTATCAGTCTATCCAGCACAAACCAATCATTCCCTTCTGCCTCTGAATCCTTCTGCCATGTTGGACACACACACACACACACACACACACACACACACACACACACACACACACACACACACACACACACACACACACACACACACACACACACACACACACACACAAAGATGGGCACAAATTATACATGATTTGCAAAATTCATTAAAATTGTGAATTTGCTGATTCAAATTCATCCAAATCTATGCCCACTGATGTATATGAATCAATTATCTTCTAGGGATTTTCAATTTAGTGTTTCCCCAGGCTGTAAAATACACACATACACCAGGCATCTAGAGACACCAACATTGCAGAGAATCTTCCCCTGAATCTCCTCTACAATCCTACCAAATTTGGTAGGGACTGGATTTTGGACATCTGAGTTATACAACCACATAGAGGTCCCCCAAGGAAGGTCCCCCCCAGGCACCTAGAGGCAGCAAAATTTCAGGGACACTTCCCCTCACTCTCCTCTATAAGACCTGCAAGTTTGGAGAACATTGGTTTTAGATATCTGAGTTATACACTCAAAGTAGGTCCCCCGGAAAGTGCACTTTCACAGCTGGTTTGGGGACCAAACTTTGTGGGTTCATAACTCAGACATCCAAAACCCAAACTTTGCCAAATCTGGAGAGCTTGTAGGGGAAGGCTATGGAAAGATTCTCAGCAACTTTGGTGCCTAGGTGTCTTGGAGTCCATAAATCAGTTTACAAATGTCTTGTAGAAGAGAGGCCAGGGAAAGTTTCAGTGTTTCTAGATGTTATGGGAGTGTTTTTATAAGGGTTTAAATGAAAAATGAATCAGCAAATGGATTCATCAGAATAATGCACACACACACACACACACACACACACACACACACACACACACACACACACACACACACACACACACACACACACACGTTATTCGTGATTTGTCAACCTTGATAAATCGCAAATTGAAACAAATTGCTATTTTCCCAATTCGTACCTATTTCTAATATACACCAGTTCTGGGCTGTCCTATTAGCTACTAGGATTTTACCTGGATTTTGGGCCAAATTAATTCAAAGCCAGTTTGTTCATTCCCACAATCAGCTGGCCACCGATATTTCTAGCCTTCCCTCCCAAGCCCAACTCCTGTCTCTTTCACATCTTTGACATCAAAAGCAGCCATCTCTGTAGCCTTCACCAGGCCCTAATTACCTGTTACTAAGGGAGGAAAGGTTCACCCCTCCCCTACCCATCATTGCTTACTCTATATCAGTGATTCTCAGACTCATAAAATCATAGAATCCTAGAATTGGAAGAGATCTCATGGGCCATCCAGTCCAACCCCCTGCCATGCAGGAACCCCCATCACAGGACTCCCGACAGATGGCCATCCAGCCTCTGCTTAAAAACCTCCAAAGAAGGAGACTCCACCACCCTCCGTGGCAGCATATTCCATTGCCAGCATATTCCCAGACTTAGGTCTCCAGATGGTCTTGGACTACAACACCCAGAAAATTCTGGCAATCACAGCTAGTGTGGAGGCTTCTGGGAGTTTTAGTCCAAATAACATCTGGGGACCCGAGGAAGGGAACCATGGCTCCATTGGTGAACAATGTGTCTGAAAGAGAAGAGACTCTTTGTTGTCCATGAGGCATCCATGCAATCTAGAACCCTGTTTCCCCATGGACAGGATCCTACTTCAGCCATGTTGCCCCCTTGTTTGGGGAACGTGATGGTGAAGAGAGCAAAGAAAAGAGAAAACTGAATAGCAGCCTGGTGGCACAGTGGCTGGACTGTAGTATTATAGTTAACACTCTACTCAGCATTTGATCCCAGTGGATTCTGAATGCTGCTTTGAGGGTCTCTCAGCCTTCCATCCTTCTGAGCTCAGTATAAGTGCCCAGCTCACTGTGGGGGGTTGCAGTGAGTAGCTTTAAGTGCTATGGTGGTATATACACAGTACACTTGTTGTTGGTTTTTTTGCTTAGGTTTGGATCTGATTGAAAGTCTTTTTTTAAAAGTACTGATGCATTGGAGAAAAGCACACACCCAGTACAAACACATTTAAATATCCACAAAAAAAACCCACAAGCTATTCATAACCCAGGAATGATGAAGGCTGGGATTCTTTCTTATGATTCTGAAGTTGCATGTTTCATTTTGTTCCCCTACCCCAGACCCGTCTGTCGCTATTTTCTTTACTCACAATCAATATGTAGACTCTTTGATGAAATATCTCCCTCTTTTGATTTAAAGACAGCTGAAACTCAATTGAACTCACTTCAGACCAACCTCTCTTTATGTGGAAATGCAGCGGGTCTTGACTTGCGTACCCGTCTTGACGATCATTTACCTTTATGTGGCTTTTAAAAGCTCCTGTTGATTGAAAGGTCCCCACTCACTCTTCAAACTCATTTGCAAAGTTTCTCATGCATATACATTTGTTTAATTTTAACCCACCTACATACACATGCTCAAGGGAGTAACAGCAAAAGCAGTTGAGAAAGAGTAATGAAACCTTTTTTTGCAGCAAATGTCTCAAAGTTAGTTAATGAGAACTTAATGTGTGAGTTGATGAGAAAGGGATGAGCTATCTGGGGAACTTGGAGCTTTTCTTCCCTATGTATCTTTGTACTTCTACTGTGTAGCAAAAGGAATTTTAACCAGCAATTCAAAACTCTGCAACAGATGTGTGCAAAGAGGTTTTGAGGCACCACTTCCCAAAAGTTCCTGTTTGGTGCTGAGGTCCGTTGGCTCAGCAAAAAAAATAAAATAAAATAAAATAAAAAAATAAAAAAATAGAAATAAAAATAAAATTAAAAACAAAAAATTATTTAAGTGTGTTGGGCTGTATTGTAATGCTATGTGCTATGTGCTGTCAGGGCTGGCACATCCATTAAGGCAAACTAGGCAGTTGCCTAGGGCGCCAAAATGGAGAGGGCGCTGGCCAGCTTGCTGCTCCCCTGCCCCCCCGATGCTGGCCAGCCTGCTGCTCCCCTGCCCCCTCACGGCTGGCCACTGCCACCCATCGCTGTCTGCCCGATGCCCCGCCGCCCATCGCTGCCCACCCCCATGCCCATTGCTGTCCCCTGCCATCTGCCACCCCCTGCTGCTGCCCCGCCCCCCGCCGCCGCCTGCCCACCCACCGCCCCACTGCCCCACCCCCCACTGCCGCCTGCCCCCCACCGCCCCACCGCTGCCCCCTGCCTCTGCCCCTCTGCTGCCCCGTGCCCTGCCCCCCACCACCTGCCCCACCCCCCCCCCCACCCCTCACCTAGGATGCAAAAACCCTAGCGCCGGCCCTGTGTGCTGTGGTATCAGAACTGGTTGAAGTTACCCTAAACAGGGATTTCATGGTACATCATACACTGGGTAAAACTGCACAACTGAGGTGAAGCAAAAAGCCTGCAGTGAGTAGAGAGATTAAGAGGGAGACAATGGTTGAATTCACTTGGAACCATCATGCCTTTGAGATGAAAGCCAAGAGTGGAGCACCAGCTTCAGAACTTACAGTCTTCTTTGTTGCTCAGAACATGGTAGTAGCAGCAGTGCTGGGTTTTGTTTTGTTTTGTTTGTTTTTTTCATTTCTGCTTGATGCATTGGTGGGTGGGTAGAAGTTTGCTTTTATGGGTTCTTCAGCAAGTATGGAGGTCTCCATGGATTAGATATCCCATTACATGCTGTATAATATATGTATGATTTATCCCTTATCCTTTACTCTCAACATATAAACATTGGTACATTCCAAGGCCTCACAGCAGGATAAACAAATAACTCCTCATTATTGTGTAGCTCCTTCAAAGCAGCTACACAATAATGTCGTTCCCTTCAACATCCCCAGTGTGGGAAGGACCGCTACCGCAGGTCTTTCGTTCCCACTGCTGTTAGACTCTATAATTCTACAGTCTAACCTGCTGTTTGTATGGGGGTATATTGTAGTTTCATCTTTATTTTATTTTTCACATTTAATTTTTTTGTTTCAAATTTTATAGTGTATATTTCTATATTGGATTTTTTAATTTTTTATCTAACCTCTGTTACCTTTCCCCCCTCACTTTGTGCACCTACCCTTCTTCATTGTTCTTCGTATTGGGACCTGTGTACCAAGTAAATTTCCCCAATGTGGGATTAATAAATATCTTATCTTATCTTATCTTATCTTATCTTATCTTATCTTATCTTATCTTATCTTATCTTACCTTTAAATTGCTCTGCTTTGGTTTTAAAATGTTTTACTTTTTAAAACAATATATTCTTCATGCACTGTCCTTAAAATCTTTGTGGGGAAAGTACGCTATAAATATTTTAAATAAACAAATAGTTTGTTTTTTAAATTCTGGAATTTTAATAGGTTTTTAAAATCTATATGATTTGAATGCATCTGGTGGGGCCGCTGTGAGATACAGGAAGCTGGATGAGATGGGCCTTTGGCCTGATCCAGCATGGCTCTTCTTATGTTCTAAGACTTCCTTTATAACCACAAGAGTTCAAACTTGGTTTCCCCAAGCACTAACTTTGTAATCAAATATCAAAGCCAGAACACAATGCACACCATATTAAAAATTATTCAAACACATGACATCAGAGTGACTTCCTTTGTTACTGTTGTAGTGTATAAAAATTTTGTAAAAAAATATCTTTTTCCTACATAGTAGAATTGCTGAGATCCACAAAAGAGAATAATGTAGGTTTTCCAAAGTCTATCCCTTTCTCATTGAGACATTTATAGAAGAAAGGATTTTGAGATTACAGATTGTGTATATTGCTTTCTTCACTGCACAAATACTAGCAAACTACTGAACAGGTCAACAGCAAACAATTACTGCTAACTGACAAAAGAGAGGGAAAGAAACACTCAGCAGAGTGGTGAGTGCTCCTTGAACTCCCTGCCACAGGATGTGGTGATGGCATCTGGCCTGGATGCCTTCAAAAGGGGATTGGACAGATTCCTGGAGGAAAAGTCCATCACAGGTTACAAACCATGATGGAGATGTGTCATCTCCAGCCTTAAAACCAGGGTACTTCAAGGGCCAGATGCAGGGGAGTGGTATCAGGAGACAGATATCTAGACTCATGCGCTCCCAAACGCATCTGGTGGGGCCACTGTGAGATACAGGAAGCTGGACTAGATGGGCCTTTGGCCTTTGGCCTGATCCAACATGACTCTTCTTAAGGAATGACTGGTTAGTGCTGGGTAAGAGACAATCACCTCCACCCAGAAAAGTCACTCCCAGGTGCTCAAGCTAGATGTGACATATAAAGTTGTGAATAAATCTCTGGCAGTTGCAAGCCAAATATGCTTACCTTTCTCTTGCTAACAGATTGTCAAACAAGAACTGTTTAAAAAATAATGACATGGTTTCTGTTTGTCTGCAAGTCCTGCAATGGATTTGTAAAGTAATCTTCTTCGGGATAGCATGGATGCTTGTGAAAACCCCAAACTGTTGTTAAAGAAATTATGCCAATAAATCCCAGATGTTTGATTTACAAATCCTAACTTTGTTTCTTAGGATGTGGGGATAAATGAGGATTTAAATCTTTTTTTATTCTTAAAACAAAAACAAACAAAAAATCCCACAGCTTTAGGATTACATGTCTTGATTCTCAGTGATTCGTGGAAACAGAAAAGGACATGAAATCAGCCAAACCAAGATGAGATCCTGAACCATCCCTGACCTCTGGATGGAGAGAAAGACAATGCTGTGTTTCATTTTCTGCCATTCCATGTGGCCACACTATTCTGGGTAAAACACAAATGCAAAAAATAGGTGATTTTTCTGGACCACTAAAAAAAATCCTCACTGTACAATACATGAGCTTTCATGGGTAAAAAACCCACCCCATCCAGATTGCATCCGTGTGAAGAACCTAAAACTCCAACAGTTCGTGCCAAGATGGATTATGGTAGGAAGATTCCTCTTGGATACAAAAGTCCAAAAATTCTAGTCCAGATGGATAATTTAGATTTAAGTAAATAAATAAATAAATAAATGTGCATGTCCGTTATGTTATAACAAGTATGTTATGCTGAATTGTGCTCATGAAATGGTAGCCAGCTTCAGTAGCACATGTATTTAAAAATAATATGTAAATATAATGGTGTCAGTTGCACACAGTCACACAATTAGCTGAGTACAGGACAGATCTAAAACCTCCTAGCAATGAAGTGTGTTGATCTTGTAGCACTAAAGTCTCTATTTGGCTTTTAAAATGTATGTATACACCATCAAGAGTCACAATCTGGGTACTAATTAATAGATTATTCACTGATGGATGAAATATAAATAAACAGCCTCTATAGTTGTGGATAGATTCACAGTATGTCATTGTGAAGGCCCCACATAGGATATTTGTGTTAGTTTTGGGGGTATGATACAGTACCTGTCCTTAAAACATTTGTTTTAGTCTTCTCCCATCATGATGTATTTTTCTTTTCCCTTTAAAATGGATTGTTCTCTGACTTGGCAGCCACAAAAATAAATAAGGAGTGTTGCAAGTTTCTTGCTCTGTCAATAGTATATGGACATAATGATCATTAATTCAATTCCTTGTTTTCAATAGAACATGTCTTAATTCCAGGTTTCAGACTTTGGGGTTTGATTGATTAGTTTTTATTTTTTATTTTTTATTTTAAGTTGTTTAATAGTGGGCATGGAACAACATTTTTCGCCATTTGTCATTTCCGAGGGCATAAAATATTGTGATGAAAATGAAAAGAAATTCGAACAGATCCACAAAAATTGTGGTTGTTATGTTTCAGCTGTTTTAAATGTTAAAAACCCCTGGACACCCGTCCTAATTATTTATATTGTCTGATAATACCTTCCAGGGGGTTGGGGTCCTTAAAACATTTGTTTTAGTCTCTGGTATTTTTCTTTTCCCTTTAAAATGGATGTCGCCACCAGCCACAAAATGGAGGCAAGCCATGTGATGGGATCATGTTCAACCAATAGCATGCCCAGGTTGCAGACTGGGTGGGCAGGTCTGGCAGCCACAGAGGGCATAAAAATGTCTGGCAGCCCCCGTCCTCCTTACAGTCTCTGGTGGGAGTTAGGGTGGGATTGCTGCCTCTGCAACTCTAGCTTCAGTCCTGCAGCCTCCCTGTGTGCATGCATGCTGCGTACCTCTCGGTGAGTACCCTCCCCTGCCCTGCAGTGCAGTCACTCTGCGGCTGCCTTGCACCCTGGGCAAAGCCCGCCACTGCCTTTGCAGCCTCCCTGCCTACCTAGTCTATACTGTGTCTCTGCCAGAATCCATTTTTTTAGTGTTTTCCCTCTGGTCTGGGGCATTGGGGGATGCCTGCGCACGGAAATGCTTTAAAAATCGCACAAAAAGCGGGTAGAAACGACAAATGAAAAAATGAAAAATGGTAACGAAATTTTTCAAAAAATTCCCGACAAACGGAAACGAACTGAAACAGACCTCTCAACGACAAACAAAAAACTGAAACGCCATTTTTTGTTTTGTGCTCATCTCTATTGTTTAATCTGTTTTTATATTTTGTATATGTTTGTAAACTGCCCAGAGTACCATTTTTGCTAGATAGTTGCAGTATATTTAATTATAAATAAATAAATTTATTATAAATAAATAAATAAATAAATAAATAAATAAATAAATAAATAAAATGTCTCTATTTGGCAAGGAATTGTGGGTGACAGAGAAAACCCACTGAAGTGGGGGGGGGGCAGTTATGGAGCTGTGTGGCCAAACCAAAATACAATGCAAGACTAAGTCCGCGGACCTACCAGCATTTTCTGCGTAGTTTCCCGGCGGCAAACTGTGCAGTAAAAGATTGTGTGCTAACCAGGAAGAGAAGTAAATTCTGGTCCTGGCTGACCACGCCCCTGGAACAGCAGTTTCAGTGAAGTTTCCTAAACCCCCGCCAGGGGCTGGATTTAGAAACTTTGCTTGAAAATGCTTATTTATTTGCTTCTGTAACCATGACAGGACCCTGAAAATATGCATTAAAATCAGTTGTTCCCCTTTCTCACCATGGAGGCTTGGAAACTAGAGCTGGAAAGAAGGACAAAATGCGAAGTAGACAGGTAGAGACCAAACCAGAACACAAAAATACAACGCAGAAGAGAGGACACTAACTGCACATTAAAAACCACGTGACCGCCTGAAAAAAATATGCAGGGAATTTATATACGAAGAAAACTCTGGTAAGAGAGCAGCCTAAGCTACAGGTAATACCTTTAGGCCATTAATAAAATAAAAATGGGGAAAATGCAAGCTTTAGAGTGCAATCCACTCTTTTCCAGGCATGTGCCTAAAGGCCAAACATGGAGTTCTTGGCAAGATGATCTTTGCCAGGCATTCTTTTTAAATGAGGCAGGAACAAGAAGGGGTCTTGTAATGGCTGCATTTGAGGTAAAGGATTAGGTTTCACTGAGCTTTACCTAACCCTAACCCTAAGCCTAACCCTAATGCCACCACGACACATAAGCAAGAACTGCATGTTTGGATTTTCGGCACATGCTTGAAAAAGAGTGGATTACACTCGAAAACTTGCAAGTCTTTTACTTTATTTTATTAGTACCCTAAAGATATCACCCCTAGCTTAGTTTTACAGAAAAACCAAGTGCTCCATCTGATAATTGGGGTAGTAATTTAATGAACTCAATAGGTTTAGCTGATTGGGGTCATTATTAAAGTCTCTTACTTAGATACTTATCACTTACGAGTGGCTGCAGGCCTGCTCTGCTGAGGTCGAGAGAGGCCATGTGTTGTCTTCTTGATATGGGAGGGGGTATTTCTTGGTATCCTTATAATACCTATTCTGGGTGGTTCAATGTTCTGTTTGTTGATACCATCTTCTCCATATTGGCATGTTACGAGCCTCAAGAATATGACTGCCTGAGTTGTAAATGGCAGTTGCATGAGAAAGAAGTGATGGCAAGGAGAAAATAAAAATAAAAATCAGGATGGGCAACTTACAAAAAACAACACACTGTTTTGTCATTTTGCAAGCTTAGAAAACCTTATGAAACAAAACAAAACAGCAAACAGCGTGTCATCAAGATATGAAACAAAACACCATTTTTGTTTTGGAAATGAAATGATTCATCCTAGCCTTTTGATCCAGCCATTTTGAGAACAGGAAGTTTATTTTTAAACTGACTGATTTATTTTCCTTTCTTCCTGCACCTCAACTGTTGAGATAGCTTTTCTCTGATATTGATCTGCCTGAAACTAGCCAGGAGCTGAACTGTTCCCTTTGTTGGCTGTGTCTTCAAGTTGATTTAAACTGATTATTTTCCTTTCCTTTTTAAGTAGGACTGTGGAGGTTTTTAAAAATATTTTCTTTCCTTCCATTGCCGTGCCGATCAGGTGTTGAGTTTATCTCCCCGATCTCTCCATGCAGCAGGTAGCTATTAGGTTTCTAAATTGTTTACAGAGTGTTCTTTGCTTGAAAGCAAGTTGATTGGAAGGTTTGAGGGTCTTTTATTTAGGGCAGTGGGCTCCCTGTTAAATTTAAAAAAGGAAAGCTCCCCATTATTTATAGCCTTACGTTACGAAGCATTTCATTTCATGACAAAAATTCTTTTAAAAATCCATTATTAGCGAAATGAAAAAAGTGAAGACTGAAATGAAACAAAACAAAGCACTATATTTCCATTTCATGCCCATCCTTAAATAAAAACATTGAAAGAAGGCAGAGATATTGGTAGGTAGCAGACAAAGACAGCCAAAAACATATGAGGCTGTTTGAGCAAAACAGACTGTGTTCTGATGGCTTATGCATCTTCGCATCTTCTCTGTGCTTCCTCTCAAACTGAAAGTTCCAAGCGACTGTTGTTTATAACTATAAGACAAAGAATGAGAATTAAGGGCTAAATTTAGCTCAGCAAAAGGAATCACTGTGGGAATTTATCATTGCTAGCCAGTAGCCATATAGCCTGATATTGATTTGTTAATTCCTTTTTTACTTCCTGAAAGGCAGAAGGGAGAATGTACCAATAAAATGTGCTGACACACAGGAGGGTTGGGAACACATCTGGTCATAGATATTCTCAGATTTAGGAGATCACCTCAGTTGGATGAAGAAAAGCAGGAGAAGAAATGGAGAATATAAGATCTGAGGGTATAGATTACATAGGCATCCTGGAACGGCTCGACTACCTAACTATCTATCAGGGAAATGTAAGCTGCATTTGAAGCACCAGTCGTCAAAGCAGGAAGTAGCTTGCTTTACTTTCTTCTTCTTTTTAATCAGTCCTTTTTTTCATGGTCCTAATGATAATGTGGTCTATGTACAAGGTTGTGGGGGGGAAAGCTGGTGCAATTTCATTGAGAAATTCCAGAGTAGAGATGGGCACGAAACGAACAATTTTTCATTTCCATTTTCATTTTTTTGTTTCGTTACATAACAAAATGACAAACGAATTTTGTCTCTAAAATGAAACGAAATGAACAGAAACACCAGAAATTTTGTCTTGTGTTTCGTTTCCTTTACTGCAATATGAGTGAATTGCTTAAAATCCTTTAAAAAAATCAGAAAAAATTGCAATAAATGGTAACGAAATGGTAACGAAACAAATGAAAACTAAAATAATTTTTTTGCAAAAATTCACAAAAAATGGAAATGAACTGAAACGGACCCTCCAAACGACAAACGAAATGCCTTTTTTTTATTCGTGCCCATCTCTATTCCAGAGTATATCTGAAGTCTTGACTAAAGACCATGGCTGGTGTTCTGTTGTCAGCCCCTGCTAGATGAGATCTGTGCACTCAGTGGAATTGCATATAAATTGAGTTACCATTCTGAAGCTAATTCAATAAGTCTACCCTTAGGAGCAGCAACACGAGACTAGTCCAAAACTTCCACACTTATTCTGGCCACCTTCCTATTAGTGATGTTGACCAAAGTATGGTAAACAAGCCAGTTGTAGCTTGTTGGCAAAGGGCTGAACCATGTTTCCATTGCGTGCCTGGCCATGTGCCCAATTATGCAACCATGTTTCAGCCTGGCATCTCATAAATTAAGGGCCTTTTTTACACGACCCCTAAACTCCGCCGCAAATGGCTCCCAGCTCCGGAGCTTAAAATTGTTTACCCACCAGCTCTGGAGTTTACTGAAAATTAAGTGCGACCACACCCACCTAAACGCGTCCCAGTGCACTTTTCATGTACCTGCTCTCCGAGGGTGAAGAATCTTGATGCGGATGTGCCGGGCTCTCCTCGCTTCTTTTTGTTGTTGTTTTTTGCCTCCCACCCCTTTAAGAGAAGGAATTACAACGACGGGGCGGCGTCCACCGGCACCGGAGGTAAGCCTGCATTCTTTTGTCCCTTTTTTTCTCCCTCCCCTCATGCAGCCAGCAGCCAGGAAGTGTGGAGGGGTGGGGACGCAGGAAGGGTGACAAACCCCTAAGATCTCTGGTCCGAATTTAAGTGACCAGCGGTTCTTAGGGGTCGTGTAAAAGCACCCAAAGTGCAATCAGCTGCAAACAGATCACACAACCCTTACATGAATGCCAATAGGATGTTGGCTTTGTTTTGTTGTTGTTTAGTGTGGGTTGGTTTTTTTTTGGGAATTATGTGTATAAATAAAGCTACTGCTTTTGTCTGAAGACTGAAAAGTTGATTCATACAAAACAAAACTAAATTAAATCTCTGGTTCCACATATTTGTACCTTTTTTTTAAAAAAAATGACCTTCTTCCTAGCAGGTCTCCCAAAGTGATCTACGTACATTGACTCAAAAGTATTAAGAACAGTCTTAAATAGTCTGGGTTGCATATTGTCCCTCAGTATTGTGAGCTGCCCTGGGTCCTTTTCCCAGGTGAAAGGCGGGGTATTAATATTCTAAATAAATAAATAAATAAAAATAATCATCTAACAACAGATTTAAGGCATTATTTAAAAAAAAACAGGTCCAAAACATTGTTGGTGTCAGGGTAAAATATAAGTTGCTTCATTACTGCAATGACTCACGGCAAAACAGGCCTATCTAATTCTACAAGCTGTATTTACAGTATCTGCATTGCTTCTATAATCCATATGCACATGATAATATACAAAATGTAACTATTAAAAGGGTATTGAAAACATCCGAACAGCTATGAGGAAAACTGTAGGAATAATTGTTTAAACAGAAATCTGTTCTTGTAAAAATCTGCAGGTGTGGTTGCCATAAATATGTCTCTTCGTCAAGAGAAGGGAGCCACCTGTCACACTTCAAAATGGAATCTGACGCATAGACGGTGAAATGCTGAAATGTGTTAATGTGGCCGGTAGGTGGTGTCTGATGGTGTAGCAAATTGCTGGGCCAGAAACGTATGTTAGTGTTTTTGGAGTCAAATTGGTTGTGGTGCTAATCCTCAGTAAAGACCCTCCTCCCCCCAAAAATGCAGCCCGCTTCAAAATAACTTTTTCTGTGAAGTCTATTTACATTTGTACATTAGAATCTTCAATCTTCTTGTATATGAGCAGATCACTGTTAATAACTTTATGCCCAGTGGGAATCTCAGTCCACATTGAAGTCTGGACAAGAGAATGGAATCTGCAGTCTTTGCGAAGGATGTGTCTTGTGATTATACTCAAGAAGTGGTGGAAGAGGCCTATAAGGCTGCAGAAGTCCTGGACCCCAAGGGTGACTGGGAGGATTCCTGGACTTGAGGGGGTCCAGGTATCCTGGAAATGTTGCACACACACACACACACACACACACACACACACACACACACACACACACACACACACACACACACACACACACACACACACACACACTCCACCTTTCCCACTCACTCCAGGCTGGACCCCTTTAAACCTGGCACAGTCTGTACCAGGGGTTTCCCCGGGTGCTGACTGGGCCAGGTTTAAAGGGTTCCAGCCATTCACAGCTTGACAGGAGCCCTCTGAACATTTTTTTTTTAAAAGCCCCGGTTCTCAGCTTCCCTGTTCAAATTTGCTCCTTCCTCTACCTAATTACAGCATTGGAGCGAGGCGGCCATAAGATGGCAGTATTGCTACTGCAAACAAGCAGGAACTAATTTTGAAAAGGAATCTTCCCTTTCCTTTTCCCTTTCGTAAATCAAAAAATAAACCCAGGCTTTTCCCCTCCATATTTTCCTATAGCCATGGATTTGTATTCGTAAGTTGAATTTTTCATTTGTCGAAGCGTTCGTAAGTCAAGGTACCACTGTAGTTCATTCATGGGGTCAACACACATCAGAGGTGACTTGACAAGCATATAACAACATGTCCACATTACTGTAAAATGCGGAATCCTGGAAATCATTATACTTTCTTATCTTGTTGCAGGACATAATTCCATTCAGTGAGATCTTTGTGATCCTTCAGCTACTGTTTTCTGCTTGGTCTCTCTCTCTCTCTCTCTCTCTCTCTCTCTCTCTCTCTCTCTCTCTCTCTCTCTCTCTCTCTCTCTCTCTCTCTCTCTCTCTCTGTGTGTGTGTGTGTGTGTGTGTGTGTGTGTGTGTGTGTGTGTGTCCTACCCAAGGGGAAACAAATGACTCATACTGCACAAAATTGCCAGTCCTATTCAAAATATATCCAGTGCAAACATTTTTAATAAAAAAAATCTTACAGGGACAGGAAGAAACATCTTGACATGTTGGGAGTGAGAGGAGATGAAAAAAATCTTTGAGATGCTTTCTCATTCGGCCAAGATGCCCAGTCTCAAATAAAACTGCAGCCACTAAAAGATTATTAGCATCTTGTCTTAACGAGGAAAGTGATGGTTTTTTTAAAAATGTCCAGCAGTTCCAGGTTCTTGGGGATGCATTGGCGAATGGTGACCCTTTCTCAAAGCTCTCGGCTCCTGCTGGTATGAATCAGAAGACAACAGCAATGTTTCTTCTGGCTTCTCGTCAGTCTTCACTCAGATCCAACACAGTTCTCCTTGAGTAATCAAGTTGTCCCTGGCCAGCTTCGGAAACAAAAGCAAAGTCTTTCTAAGAAATACCTTCTTCCTTCCAGAGACAGCAGATGGCACTCTTGTATATCTTCTGAGAGAGAGAGAGAGAGAGAGAGAGAGAGAGCGCACCCACCCCAATTCATCCAAAATTTATAGGAGCAGAAGGGGAAGAAGCATTGTAGGTAGGAGTACAAAGCTGTTGCTGCAGCTGTTCTTAGCATCTTAGTTTTTTAAATAGGTTGAAATGCGAAAAGTTCTGTCATCTGTCACAATACGAACGCTCTGGTCTGAAGAGTACAAAAGGAAACAATTTTTTTTAAAAAAAAGGGAGTTGGGGAAAAAATAGCAAACAAGCTGCTGAAGAGGAAAATATATGCCTCAAAAACAGGAGAGTTGAACTTTCTGATCGTTCAGGGAAGTTCACAATTACCTCAGATGCCCTTCAGTCTTCCTACTTTTTCAGGCCAAAAGTTTGTTTGTTTGTTTTGTTTGTTTGTTTGTTTGTTTGTTTGTTTAAAGCAAAGTGTTCTGCTTCTATACTACCCCATACCACTTCAAGTACTGTGTGCAGGCTACACATTGCCCCCCGCCAGCAAGCTGGGTACTCATTTTACTGACTTTGGAAGGATGGAAGGCTGAGTCAACCACGAGCCTGCTACCTGGGATTCATTCATTCATTCATTCATTCAAGAGTATTTTTACCCCACCTTTCCAGAGTCTGGGTGCAGTAGCCAAGAAGGCCCTTTCAGGTGTTCCCACAAGGTGTACCTGTGAGGGAGGTGGGATGGAGAGAAAGGCCTCTCCTGATGATCTTAACACCCAAGACGGTTCATACTGTGAGATGCAATCTTTGAGGCAGCTAGGACCCAGGTCGTAGAGTGATTTGTAGGTTAAGGTCAACACTGATCTGTTCCCAACTGTAAGTACTGTACTGTATCTTTTCATCTATAAGATGTCCCTATGTATAAGATGCTCCCCACTTTCCCACCCCCAAATTACAGTTTTGCAACCATGCCGTTCTCTCCTTGCCTTACTTCCGTGTATAAAACGACCCTCAATTTTTAGTCTAACAATTTTTGACAAAAATATATTCTTATACACGGAAAATACATTTTTTTAAAAAATAACATTATAAATCTTTCTCCTACAAATATCCCAGCATTGATATATTGAGGCCTTAAGTGCCAGTTAATGAAAAAAAATGGTAGATTATCAGAAGGAAATGTAGCTATTGCCCCTTGCAATAAGTACAGCCCCATTGATTTCCTGTTAATTTTATATAGCTCTTTTTTTTGCCGGGGAATCCATGAGGAAGGGTTCAAATGAAGTCTTTCAACTCCCATCTCCATCTTTGCCATGGTGGGCAAGACAGAGAGTAAGGACAGAAAGAACAATGGCAAAAGTATCTCATTCTCAGTGACTGCGGTTCTCTCCGCCTGAGAAGAGACACCTTGATGAGGAATTCTAAAGCTCTGTGTGGCTCTTTGCTGCCAGTCAGGATTGAGACAAAGAGCAATCCCTGCACTTCAAGGTTTTTATCGATAGGCACGAAAAGTCTACCATGTCTTTTTTTCTTTTTCCTGGAGGAACAAAGCACAGGAAAACAGAGAGAACAGAAAGTCTAGCTAGTTATTAAGTAGAAGGCAAACCTAGCAGTGCATTGCTCTGTGGTTTAGGTTTCTAGCCGCAGAGCTGAAGATTGGGAGTTTGATTCTCCGCTGTGCCTTCTGCAAAAAAGAGCCAGCCTGGGTCACCTTGGGCAAGCTGCACAGTCCCAAGCCCCCACCCCCAAAGAAAAAGCAAAATGCTCTGCTTATATACCACCCCATACCACTTCAAGTAGTCTCTGGGTGGTTTACAGTTTAATTACAGTATGCAGGCTACACATTCCCCCCACCACCACCACCGCAAGCAAGCAAGCTGGGTATTCATTCTACTGACCTCGGAAGGATGGAAGGCTGAGTGAACCTTAAGCCTGCTACCTGGGATTGAACCCCAGGTCGTGAGCACAGTTTTACCTGCAGTACTTGCATTTAACCGCTGCACCACAGGAAATGGTAGACCGCAAGAGAATATTTTCTACCAGGAAAAACCTGGAAAGGCTAGTCATAAGTCACCATTGATTTGATGGCACACAGTTGTTATTGAAGAGGCTTTTCCACCAAGTTGTTATTAAAGCCCTCTTTTGAAACATTTTGACAGTGTGTCTGTGAAGATTCTCAGTCATCCAGGTGAGTTTATCTGGACGTTGAGTCGTGGCTACTGGACTTCTACTGGACAGAAAAGTTTCGCTGCTCATCCAGACAGCTTCATCAGTCTGAATACAGTGCAAATCCTCCATCTTATAGTCAGCTTTGTCCTCTTGTCACCCTGGTCTGAAATAGGCTCATAAGATGAACAATGGCCTGAATAGGCTCATTACATAGACAACAGTATCCATCACCTTAAGTTGAACAATGGCCTATGGTGCTGAAACCTATAAAGAATGGGTCGTTAGCTATGGCCTTAGTGGTGAAGGCGTTTTTATTTGTTTGGGTATTGTTGAAAGCACAGCCTGAGAAGTTGCAGATGGACTATGCCTGAGGCCACCCCCTCTGTTGAGGGAGGGGGTTTCAATGCTCACATAAATGGCTTCCCTGACTCCTCTTCAAACCACCTATCTTCTCTTTCTTTTGACAGTCAAAACGGGGTCAAACCAAGCAAAAATGCATTTGAGTAGTGGGAAACCTAACATTATACTTTTAGGCTGACACACAAACCAATACGAGATGGATGGCCACCGGCTTGGAGTTAGGAAAAGTGAAAGGCATCCAGAGGGCCACAATATAAGCACGAGTCAGCAATATGGTGTGCCATCAAAAAAAAAAAAGCAGATCTGCTACCTGGTTGCATCAAAAGAAGTATTGTGTCCAGCTCAAGGAAAACAAAAGGATCAATTGTGCTGACGTGGCCTTAAGATTAGCTGATGCCAGTAAAGTTGTGCAAGGGTGACCCTGGTTGAAAAGGGATGGAAAAGTGGAACCAACGGGTGTCCAAAGCAAGACTAGAGGAGAAGCACCAAGAAAAAGGCATTTCAGGGAAACTTATTGGAGAATACAAGGATAAAATAGGCTGTTGTCTAGAAACTTCTGCTTTTTCACTAGCAAATTAATACATGCCCCAGGTTTCCAAGGGCCTGGCTAGTTTCAGCTCGATAAGGAATCAGTTAACCTGTGGAGAATGGTTGCAGTTATTTTTTTCCCCAATCAGGAATTTGAGTAGCTGAAGAGCGATCATGTGGAAGATGGAATAAAGCTCTATTTCTATAACTCCAGAAGGTAGGATCTTGTGGAAATGGATTCAAAATTACAGGACAAATTGGCTAAATGTTTAAATGGAACACTTGACAGTAAGGGTTCTTCAACAGTGGGATAGATGGTGGTGGAGATGATTAAAGAGAAAGTAGATGACCGTGCTCTAGAGATGCTCCAGCTGAGGGTCTTCTTCTTTGGCCTGAGGTTGGACATAATGACTTATTTATTTATTTAAAATATTTTTGACCCCACTTTTCTCCTTAAGGACCCGGAAGGGGGGGGGAGTCACATCATTGCCAGGCAATATTTTGAGCTAAAAAATGACAGGTATGCAATGACTAAGAAGCGTCAAACGGATACCACACCAGAAGATGGCACACAGAAGCCACACCAAAACCACGTTTTAAGTGGTCAAGAACAACGATCCATTTTAAAACCCCACTCGTGTCCCAACCAAATACACCTGTGTAGCTGGTTGGACCAAGAAGAAGGCCTTTCCTGATGCTCTTAACACTCAAGAAGGCCCATAAAAGAAGACAGAGTCTTTGAGATAGCTTGGGCCCAAGCCGTTTTTAGACTATTGGGTTCCTTGCAGCTCTAATCTTCAATGACTCTATGACTGGATGAGCCTTCTCCAGGAGAGAATTAGTTTCCTCCAAAATGCTTGGGAACAGACTGAAAGAGAAAGCATCCAGACATTCCTTGATAGAGATGGGCATTTGCTACACCACCTACTAGCCACAAAATGGCGTTTCGTGCTTGTTATTCGGGCCCTGGGGCCTGCTTCGGGTCGTTTCTGCTTTTCAGGCCCCGGGGCCCGCTCCGTTTTTCGGTCGTTGTTTTCCAGCACCCAGTGGGAAACCATTCCCATGGCCGCGGGGAGCCCTCCTGGGGGCCGGGCACTGCCGGTGCCGGTGGCAAGCCTCCTTGGAGAGCCATCCTGTAGCTGCAGGGAGCTCTCCCAGGGCTGGATGCCACCGGAGCTGGTGGCAAGCCTGCCGGGAGAATGATCCCATGGCCACGGGGAGCCCTCCCAGAGCCATGCGCTGCCGAAGCTGCCGGCAAGCTGGACAGGAGAAAAGTCCCGCAGCCATGGGAGCGCTCTCCTGGCCAGCTTGATGGCACCGGTGGTGCCCAGGAGGGCTGGGGGGAGATTTAAAAAGTCTGCTCTTCCCCCATCCCATCAGGTGGGAGGCGAGAGCAGGCTTTTTAAATCTTCTCCCCTCCAAAATCTAGCACTGAGTGGCTACTGGGTGCTGGCTCCGGCAGGGGGAAATGGGGGAGAGACATGGGCAGGGAAGATCCCTTTCAGACCACCCTTCGCCCCTCTGCATGCAGAGGGGAGAAGGGGGGACTCGGCTTCCCCGCGAGGCTCAGCCGATCTCCTCTGCCCCAGGTGACAGCTGCCTGGCTGCCACCCGAGGTGGAGGAGATCGAGCTGCAGTCTTGCATCCGCGCACAGAGTTGAGACTGCGGCTGAGGCTCAGCCGATCTCCGACCCGGGTGACAGCTACCCGTCCGTCACCCGGGGTGGAGGAGATCGAGCTGAGGTATTGGCTCCACGCACAGAGGTGAGACTGCGGCCGAGGCTCAGCCAATCTTCTCTGCCCCGGATGACAACTGCCTGGCCGTCACCCCAGGCGGAGGAAATTGGATGAACGAACCGAACATAACGGAGCTAATTGGTTCTGGTTCTGTTCGGTTTGTGTCCAAATTACTCTGGACTCCGTTATTCGTTCTGTTACATAACGGACCGAATAACGGATAATGGAATGAATTTTTTTTTTTTCGTGCCCATCTCTATTCCTTGAACAAGAAATGTTACCAACAAGGCAGTTGCAAATGGCAGCATTATGTATCGCAGCCTTCTCTGTTTATGTTGCTTTTGCACTGACAAGCACATCACAATTACGCTTGAGACATGGTAAAAGTGTTATCACAAGGAGGCATCATAGCACAGGAGGATCAGAGGGGGAAATTGTCAATTTACTTTTGACACAAGGCTGCCTACTTGCTGTTTGAAAATCTATCCTGAAGAAGATGTTGGAGGGTTTTTTTGCAATCTCACATGCTGCCTGTAACTGGGAGATTTTTTTTCTCGGCTGGTGTGACTGTCTGTTTGCTACTAGCCAATCATTCCTTCTTGCATCTAAATTTAGAGCTCCCTATCCTTTGTATTTCTTTCCCTCTCTTGAGTGTGTTGGAAGTCAGCTGTTGATTTGTTCGCAACTGTAAGTAATGAAACTTTTTATTCTTTCTCCTGCAAATATCTCAGAGTGAGCTATTGAGACTGTAAGTGCCAGTTGTTTGTTTGTTTGCTTGCTTGTTTTGTGCTTGTAATCTTGCCTTTCTAAAAGGCGAGAGTCTCTTAAAAAGAACTCAAGGAGGCTAATTAACTAGAAAGAGGTGGACTTGAGGTGATTTTCCTCTATGAAATTCTGGACTTCTACTGTGTTCCACAAGGAATTTTACTTGAAATTCAAACTCTGCAACATCAGAGTCCACAGGTACAAATCTTAATTCTGTTATGACTTAGTCAAACTCCCCTTCCACTCCCATTCAATCATTTGCTTCCCAGAAAGTTTCTAGGCCTGTGGGTTGCTTTATTTTATTTCTCTTTTATTAAATACATGCTGCACCTTTTTTGACAGTATGTGGCACTCAAGACAGTGAACGGCAATGAAATCAAATAAAAACAAATCCAATTAAAATGGCAAATGTACAATTAAATCAACAGCAAATTAGAAGCACAATTAAGAATGCAGCACTGGAAAAGGAAAAGGCACCCAATCAGTCAAAGGAAGAAAATAAAACAAACCCAGCAGAAACTGACAACAGCAACAAAAGTCCTCCTGCCGGAACTCCACTTAGAGACTTAAAGCTGATCTGATTAAAAAGCTATTTGCCTTTTTATTGGTCTCTTCTCAGAAAGAAATGCCGTTCTGCTTTTTCTCTCAGTAATTTAAGATCCATCAGCCCTAAAGCAAACAAAAAGAGCTGTCATTCAGTCATGGTTGTGTGATACCACTGCTGAAGTTCTTGGCACTAAACTGTCCAGGAAGTGGGACAAAACTGCTATATATTCCTTAGGAGTTAAAGCTGTCTGATGGCCAGTACACCCTTTGTGATTTGAACTATGCGGAGGGACATGTGTTGCAGAATTTTTTTATTTTTTTATTTTATTTCCCCCCCACCCTCCTAGCGTCAGGAAGCTGGATCTGGTGCTGTTTGTTTCAACTTCCCCAAGCCCTAGCGCCAGCCAGCTGGTCCTCTTTTTTTAATCCTAGCACCACCTGCTGGCCATGGGGCTGAACTGCACACTTTAAAAAAAAACACCTTTGTATGTGGGAACTGCTATCCCACATCTTCAGTCACGTGACTGGAGGAAGAGGAAAAGCCGGACCTTCAGAAGATCAGGATCTTCCCCAGGTGAGACAGCAGCCTTAAACTCTGCACAGCAGAAATGCAGAGGTTCACAGAGCAGAATAGCTTCAAGTTCCCCAGAATAGTCCACCACTTCTCTCATCAACTGGCTCTTATAAGTCTCAATAATGCACTCTGAGATATTAGTAAGAGAAAAAAAATTAAAAGGTTTTGTTGCTTACAATTGAACAGATCAAACTGTAAGCTAACAAACATGATTTCTTTCACCAACAGACTTCAAGCAGTCTCTAGAGAGGGAGAAAAGCACTGAGCAGAGAGGTGGGTCCCTCTTTGAATTCTTGGGGTAAAGACAGTGCCCTCTGTTTATATCTGTCTTTGGGATAATGACTACAAAAGGTTTTGTTTGTTTTATTTTTGAGACTACTTCCTACAGGCCATGCTAGTCAATATGGCCACCACCTGTGTTGGCAGTGGGATTTTGGGAATTGTTGTAATCCAAAAAAGGAAGTTTGGAGCACTCACCACCTTCTGAGGCAATTGGTACTGTTTTAAAATTTAGGTAGTCCCGGCGGCAACCAGTTTGCTGCTGGGATGCTTTGCAATCTGGCTCCCAGGATGGTGCAAAATAGCACCCACATGATGCTGCCTGGGAGTCTGGATCTGGCTCCATTTAAAAGCTCCTGGCCTCCATCGAGCAGCCTATTTGCTGCTGATTATCGCCCCTTCCCACCCTCCCTAGAAGTAATGAGAATGAGATTAGCTGGTCACTATGGGGCTGGATAGGAATTTTTGACCATCACCTCAATCTGCCTCTTTGGTGGTGGTGTGTTTTCGCCCATCCCATTCTCATTACCATTTGGTAAGTAGGGTCATAATATAGGATTTTTGTCACAACAGCAGGTAGTACAAAGTTTTCAGGTGAGTTTCAGAAGGTGTCCCAGTATGGAGACATGGCAGCCTAGTAAATAAAAGTTACAAGTTATGGTTAAGATTAGTTAAATTAATAAGATAAGATGTATGGTTAAACTTACTAGGGCTGCCCTTGTTTTTGTTTACCCTTGAATTAGCAGGGTACCTAAAGTCTTAGCAGCAAGGAACTCACCTGGGGTATTGTCAGCTTTGGCTAGGGAATTTCATGCCCCAGGCACATTTGCACTATGGCAGTGTCAAGCCCTGCACACAAAATACACACACAAACAGAGTTCAGTCCTTTGCCAAGGTATTTAGTGAGAATCAAGCATGTTCCTTTGCCAACAACCAGGTGCCAGATAGATAACAGAATTTAAACCACAGTAATTACCAGTCCAGGTCAACACAAGAATGTTTCACGGAAGCCAGATGCCAAGCCGAAGGGAATAGATCAAGCCATTTTCAAGGAAACCAGTCCAAAGTCAGGCAAAACAGAGTCAGGAACAGGCAGGAACGTAGTTGCAAGTTCAAGTGATGTGTTGCTGCCACAGATAGTTCAAGGTGAGCTTGCCAGCTATATTCCAAAACAGGGAACACGCCCTTACTCCTGGGAAGGCTTCTGCTAATACTTAGGGCTATCCAATCTGATTCTCCATCTAGAATCAAAGACTCTTTCTCTAGCTATCCTGGTAGCACGTCCTTGCAGAATCCTGCTCATGGCCCTTCTAGGAGGTGGAGATATGTTTTCAGCTGAGTCATCAGACCCAGCTGCTTGCTGACTGGAACTGCACATCTCTTCCAGCAGCTCTTCACCATTTAACCCCTCACAGTCAGGTTCTGTTGCAGGCAGGGGCCTGATAGGCAGGGAATTTGAACTCTTTTGGTTCTGCTGCCAGGTGCTCCTGTCCAGGGACCTCAATCTATTTACATGTTTTTACAAATACTGAAGCAGCCTTTCAGATATCTCCTAAGAAGGAATTGAGTGACCGAGTTGCATTTTTGTAAGTGAGGGAGCCTATTGCCCCAGGCTAGTTTTAACCAACTTTCTCTTGATACAAAATTATGAATTGACTAGCATACCTGTCAAGTCTCCCGTATTAGGCAGGAAATCATGTTTATTAAGCATCTTTCCCGCCATCATTCCATAATAGTATTTTCTTATAAATCTCCTGGATTCTATAATTTTTAAAAAAACCTCTGAATGGCATGGGGTTGCTGCATAGGCGCCACCATGTTGGGGCAGCTATTGAGCATGCTTGAAACATTGAACATGCTGAATAGGTGGTAGGGGCACAGATACTGTGACCAAGTGACAAATGCCAGCAGCCATGTCAGGTACCCTCGTATAACAAATGGTCTGTATAGCATAACATCTGTACAACATAAAAAATTCCAGAGATAGGGAATTTGCTTAACAGAATCACCTATGGGGCGAATCCGTACTACATAAAAATGGGTTGAATTAGGAATTACTCTGTTTTCAATGCATTCCTATGGGAAATTTGTATAAAGGAAAATTTGCTTAACAGAATTTCATTTGGAACGAATTAATTCCTTTATACAAGGTACCACTGCATATAAATTTACTTATAGCTAGTAGGGGCGGGGATCCTGTGACCACGATCCCTTATTTTCAAATCCGAAACTTGCCTTTGTTTGTGGTTTTTTGTTTTCTTCTTGTGATTGGGAACCCCTGCCAAAGGGGAAGAAGGTGCTTTGGTGGTTACTTCACATCCTTCCTCGAGCCGAGGTGAACTTGCCTCCGTGTTGAAATCGGTTTTCAACACGGATCGAGAAGTGGATTGAAAAGATTCCCGAGCTCCAGGACAGGAATCTCTCACCCCGCTTGGAGCGCAGTTCAGGGGGCGTGGTCGGAGTGAACTTGGATTGACCCCACAAGGACATGAGGTTATGTTCCTTTGAACTTGGATTGACCCCACAAGGATGTGAGGTTCCGTTCCTTTGAACTCGGATTGACCCCACAAGGACGTGAGGTTACGTTCCTTCAAACAGGTCTCCAGCGGGGCGCGAACTGCAGCAAGAGGGACGTGAAGTATCAGCCTTTGTTTGGGGTGGGTTTTTTTTTTTTTTGCAACTGGGAGGGGAAGGGGGCGCTTTGTTTGTGGGCTTTTTTGCGATCGGGAGGGGAGGGGGAGGGGCACTTTGTGTTTCTGTACATGTGCTTTGTTTGCGTGCACGCGTGCTAACATGCATACACATTACACCTCCCCTTTCATTCCCAGCTGGGGCCAGAGAAAACTTGACAGCTATCTTGACTAGAGATACCTAGTTGGTCACTGGGGGAATCAAGAGGCGGTTTTTGTTTTATCTCAAAGGAGGATCACCTGTAACCTTTTTTGGTAGGCCATATGAAGCATCCAAATAAAATGAAAAATATTCAAGGGGAAGGGAAGAAGTAAACACGTTTCTAGTTCAAAGCTGTTTAAACCAAATTAAAATTTACTTATACGAGAGCATTTGCATTCATGAAGCCAACGGAACTTTTATACAAATGGCCAGTGTGGGAACTCAGAGGGCATAAAGTGTGGCCCCAAAGCATTCTGGGAAGTTTCCATTTAGAAGCTGCATAGGTGGTCATGCTGTGTTTCTGTAGACTTTCAAATGTTTCTCTTTAAAACTCCCACTGAGAACTTTAAATAGCTTTAAGACCTTTAAAAACTCAGTAAAGGGAAGTGCCGGCTGGCTTTATAGTACCATAAGCCATTTGCAGTGTTTCTGCTAACATTCTGTTAGCACACAGGCCAGAATCATAAAATTACAGAGGCTTAAAGGTTCCCTAAGACCAATGCCAGGAGAAGACCAGGAGATGCAGAAGCTGTGACAGGGACCTTGTGACTTAATCATCCTGCAACTTTGTTTATTCTATCCATTTGTTCATTAGACTCCCGTTGAGCTGTTCAAAGTGGCTTAATCCTTGTGAACCAGGCATAAGGTTGTTCTAGAACCCTCAGACAAATGGATTTGCAATGAGGAGATAGTACTAGGTTGTCATCCCATAAAAGCATAAGAACATAAGAAGAGCCATGCTGGATCAGGCCAAAGGCCCATCTAGTCCAGCTTCCAGTGGCCCCACCAGATGCATCTGGTAACAGACAAAACTAGATATCTCTCTCCAGATACCACTCCCCTGCATCTGGCCATTGAAGTGCCCTGGTTTTAAGCCTGGAGATGACACCTCTCCATCATGGTCTGTAACCTGTGGTGGACTTTTCCTCCAGGGATCTGTCCAATCCCCTTTTGAAGGCATCCAGGCCAGATGTCATTCCCCACATCCTGTGCCAGGGAGTTCCACAGACTAACAATGCGCTGGGTGAAAAAATATTTTGTTTTGTCTGTTCTTACTCTCCCAGCCCTCAATTTGAGTGGATGTCCCCTAGTTCTGGTATTTTGTGAGAGGGAGAAGAGCTTCCCTCTATCCACTTTATTCATGCCCTGCATTATTTTGTATGTCTCAATCATATCCCCCCAGGCGCCTTTTTTCCAGACTAAAGAGCCCCAAATGTTTTAGCCTTTCCTCATAAGGGAGGTGCCCCAGCCCAGTAATCATAGAGAGGGCTCATCCTTGCCCTCATGCTTCAGCCCCTGGCCATCTACAGGTTTTCAAAAAATGAACAAAACAAAACTGGGCAATGAATCATAGGATGAAATTGGCTGCCTTTGGCCACTGGACTACATTTTGACCCAGCTGAAAGATGAGCTAGAGTTCGAAATAAAATACCCATATATATAATATATCAGTGTGAATGATTAAGATATCAGCATGAGAGCAGTAGATAATGGTCGCGTCAGTTTAAAAACCCATCACCACAGCAGGAGGCAAGTTAAAAGTGTTTGCCACGCTCTTAATAGTCCAGAGATGAAATACCAAACCTACAGTCATGATAAGAGAAGGAAGGGTATCTTTATTGCCCTTGCATTCATTGCTTCTCTGTGGAACTCAAGATGGTGAATGTTTATCTTCAAAAAATCCACAAGGTAGGTTAACAAAGTGCACTTCTCACAGTACACCCCACCCCACAGCAATTAAAGCACTCTCTGGATAGTTTTACAATTTAATTATGCAGGTTACACATTGCTCTGCCTTCCCCAGTGAACTGGGTACTCAATTTACAAACTTCAGAAGGATGGAAGGCTGACTCAAGCTTGAGCAGGCTACCTGAGCGCTTTGGGATTGAACTTGTGTCATGAGCAGAGAGGGGGTGAGGGAGGGAGGAGACACTAGTCTGCCACTCTGTGAGTTTCATGAATCAATTGGATTTGAACCTATATCTCCCAAGTCCTACAGAATACAATAATACCACATGGGCTGTCAGAAAAAATGGCCACATAATGTGGCTTGGGGGAAGAGTGTTAAAAAGTGCATTGTACAGGCTGGATGTCCATCTGTCGGAAATATTGTGATGGGGTTCCTGCATGGCAGGGGGTTGGACTAGATGACCACTGAGGTCTCTTCCAACTCTATGATTCTATGATTCTATGATTCTAGATCTAAGTAGGGTGCTGTCCATTTTTGGACTACACCAACAAGGATTTCTGGTCCAGGAAATCTGCTCTAGAAACCTTAAGGAAGAAAGTCTACAGCCTGAGTAGTTACTTCTAAAAAGCAATTTGTTCTCAAATGTTAGCATTAAAAATATATCTGTGAAGCTTCCCAGGCATCCAGGTGAGTTTATCTGGAAGTTGAATCATGGCAACTGGACTTCTTTTTCTTGAGAGATTGAAACATTTCACTGCTCATCCAAAAAGCTGTGTTCGCTTAAAGACTGACAAAAGTTGTTTGGAAGAGCAGCAAAACATTTCAATCTCTCAAGAAAAGAAGTCCAAATGCCATGACTCAACTTCCAGATGCATTAGAAATATATTTTACTTAGAAACATAGAATGATTGTGTTGGAAGGGACCCAGAAGTCCTTGAAGCCCAACCCTTGCTCTAGGAAGGAATCTAGATCAAAACAGATCTGGTAGGTAGTCATCCAAATTTATCTTGTTCTCTCCACTTCCTGAGGTCACTGGTTCCATTGTTGCATTGCTTTAACAGGTAGGAAGTGGCTCCTATTTGTTCAGCCTAAATCTGGCTTCCTGTAGCTTGATCCCATTATTGTAGAGAAATCCCCCTGGGGAGAATCATGACCCCAGCTGCCTGCATGGGGTTTCATTTTGTTTCATTTTGTTAAGGAGTTTGGTTTGTTTCATTTCATTTTTCGTGAACTTTTCAAAAAATCGTTTTGTTGTTTTGTTAATTCATTATTCGTTTTTACCCACTTTTTCCCCAGAGCCCACTGCACAGCCTCCTTCTTATAACCCCTCCTGATCGGCCCTGCCCTGGGAGGGAGGTGCAAGGGGGGCAGCTTTGAAGCCGTGCTGCTCTGGCTGCCTGAGCGCGGTCTCCTTATCTCCCCCCCGATCGGCCTTGCGATAACGGGCCGCGGGAGGGAGGTGCAAGGGGGTGGCTTTGAAGCCACGCTGCTCTGGCCGCCTAAGCATGGCCTCCTTATCTCCCCTTCCGATCAGCCCCGCAATAACGGGACGTGGGAGGGAGGCACAAGGGGGCAGCTCCAAAGCCACACTGCTCTGGCTGCCTAAACGCAGCCTGCTTCTTACCTCTCCTCCTGGGGCTAGGCTGAGGCTCAAGCCCACCACATCCCTTGATGGCACCAACGAGGTGCGTGCTCCCTCCGTGCAGCTTGGCACGAAAGGACCTCTGGACCAGCACCAGGTAGGAGATATCTCTGCCCCCATTAATGAAACAAACCTATCCAAACCAATTTTTCTCACTTCGGTTCATTTTGTGTCAAATTTGCCCCTAGTTTCGTTATTCGTTTAGTTACGTAACGAAACAAATAACGAATAATGAAATAAAAAAATCATTTCATGCCCATCTTTAGTTGGGGCCTTTGGGAATCATTAAACCTCTATCTGAGCGGGAAAGCCCCAGATGGAAGCTAAAGCCCATATACTCAGGAAGCCAGCTTGGTCTGTTATCTCCCCTCAGGTCAGCCTGGAAGCCTGTGAGAGATGGTTGCAGGACAAACAACTGCCTGTGACCCTTAGATAAGCTCATCCCCCCCAACCAATGGAATTCAGGTTAAGTGAACAAAGCCTCTGTCCTATTGTTGATGCTTCTTCACTCCACCCATTGTGATGTATGTGTGTACTTGTATATTGTAACCAATAAAAGCCTTGGGTCCCAGGCAAGAGTCACACCCACACCCACACAGACACACCCACACAGAGACAGACAGACAGACAGACAGACACACTGACAGACTGTCAAGCCCCGCACACAGAATACACAGCAAGCCAAGTTCAGTTCTTTGCCAGGAACTTTAGTTGTAATCTAGATAACGAACAAAGTACAGTCCAAATCAAAGCCAAAATACCTTACAGAGCCAAATGCCAAGTTCAAGGGTACAGAGAAATGTCGTAGCCAGAAAGCCGGTCCAAGGTCAGGAAACAGAGTCTGGATACACACAGGAACGTGGTGACAAGGTAAGTGATGTGTTGCTCCCACAGAGGTTTCAGGGTAAACTTACTAGCTTTATCCTAAACCAGGGAACACACCCATATCTCTGGCAAGGCTCCTGCTAGAACTCAGGGCTTTCAGATCTAATTCTACGCCTATCATTAAAGATCCTTTCCCTGGCTCTCCTGTTAGTTCTTCTTTGCAGGATCCTGTTCCTAGCCCTCATAGGAGGAGGAGATGTGCCCTCAGCTGCGTCCTCAGACTCAGCTGCCTGCTGAGTTGAACTGCAAGGCTCCTCCTGCTGTTCTTCAGCATTTAACCCTTCACATTCAGGTTCTATGACAGGCAGGGTCCTGGCACAGACTCACACTCACAAACACAGAGACACCCAGGCACAGAGAGACACACCTGGGATCAAGAGATGATTGTACCCCTGTGTCATGTAGTCCATAATGCTACACATCATTTATTTATTTATTTATTTATTTATTTATTTATTTATTTATTTATTTATTTATTTATGAATATTGTATATTATATTTATATTTTTAATATTTTACCCCACCTTTCTCCACCTTACTGTTGTTCTTTTAAGACATATTCAAATTAAGAACAGGGAATTCAGAACATCAAAATGCCGCAGAGAGAACACAAAATGGAAAAAAATCCATTACGAAGGTTGGAAACTAACATGGTAAAATCCATATAAAAGTCACATAGTGAATAGTCCCTCATTCAGGGAAAGCTTGCCTGAAGAGGAAGGTGTTTGCCTGCTTCTGGAAAGACAGCAGAGAGGGGGCAGTCCTGGCCTCCAGCGGGAGGGAGTTCCAAGGTGACTTACAGTAATGAGGGACAATCCACAGTCCAGTATAATTAAGAATATTCAAGTATTGAGAACAGGGAGTTGAAGGACATCTTGCAGCATTAAAAGACGACATTACATTAAAGGTACAAGAAAATGTGAGCACTTAAAGAGAAATTAAAAATTTCATGTAAAATTATGAGTGATGGAAACTAGCATTAAAAACAGTATCAATGCAATCACACAAGATTATAAGCGGTTTATAAACATACAGTCTATGGGATCATGTATGGTAGATTCATTTAAAAGAAACCTAATAGGTAGTTCAGCATTCAGGGAAAGCTTGCCTGAAGAAAAAGGTCTTTGCCTGTTTCCGGAAGGACAGCAGAGATGGGGCCAGCCTGGTCTCCAGTGGATGGGAGTTCCATTATGTGTCTTGAGCAGTCATCAAGAACACATCCTGCCAGTCCTCAATAGGATTACCTTTCAAGTCTTTGACAAGTGTTATCTCCCTTAAGTCTTATTTTCTCAAGGCTAAACATGCCTGAGCACATCCGATCTCTCCTGATTTCGGAAGCTAAACAGGGTTAGCCCGGGTTAGTACTTGGATGGGAGACCACCAGGGAATACCAGGTGCTGTAGGCGCCTGGAGTAGGAACTGGCAAACCACTCCAGTATTCCTGCCAAGAAAACTCCATGGACATGGAGTCATGAAGAGTCAGTCACGACTGCAACGACACAACACACACACACACAAATGCCTGGTTGCTTATTATGTTGTTTGTGACTTTTTTTTACTTGTTAGTTTCTTATTACTTTTCATTTTCTATTTAAAAAAAGTTTTACAAATAACAACATGCCCTAAAATATGGGTGTTTGAGGAACTCCCTTCATAATGTACAGAGATAGTATTTTTAGTTGATCTCCAAGCAATAAATCTATGTTATTCAGTAAAGAGCAAAAGCGACAAAATTGCCAATTTTATGTTATTTGCAAAAGGTTTGTATTTATGCTGATGTCAGCCCCTCAAGTGATGTTTTACAGGTAACCTACTTATAAAGCATTACTTCCAAACCCTGGGAAAAAAACACCTATATAGTGAGCATACTAAAAAGTCACAGATCCTCTAGAGATGTGCTCTGATTATTTCAGTTTCTCCATCAGGAGCAAATAAACTCCAGTCGTTCTTTTGTTGGCACTAATGTTTTGTATTTGTGCTGTCTGGTGTGATTGCTTATCATTCCATGGAGTTTTTAGAATTTCCCACTTCCAGATTCTTTATTTCTGATTTTTAACCAACAAGAAGATTAAGCCAGTATGTGGTTTTGGAGTGTATCTGATTCTGTCTGGAGCAATTTGAGATTTCATTCCTGCCCTGGATCCAAGTTGATGTGGAAGCCTCTCTTTATATGCAATAGAAAAAACTAAAAGGTTATAGCTCTTTTCTTCTTTTTGCCTTGATATACATTGAATTTAGCTGCCTAGATGCCCTAAGCACATTCGATCTCACCTGATTTCGGAAGCTAAGCAGGGTCAGGCCTGGTTAGTACTTGGATGGGAGACCACCAGGGAATACTAGGTGCTGTAGACGCCTGGAGTAAGAACTGGCAAAGTACTCCAGTATTCCTGCCAAGAAAACTCCATGGACATGGAGTCATGAAGAGTCGGTCACAACTGTAACGTCACAACACACACACACACACACACACACACACACACACACACACACACACACACACACACACACACACACACACACACACACACACACACACAAACTTTCCACATTTCAGACAGCTAGCTGTAAGAATGTGTGCATTAGATAACTTTATTTATTATTTTATTCATCCATTTATTTGATTTATATACCGCTCATCTGCCCAAAGGTCACTGTGGGTGGTTTACAAAGTGGAAAGATAAATAAAATTATTTCTCTTATTTTTTTTTTTTAAGAAAGGAAAAAGGATGGAGTGATTTATGCCCCTTGCAGTTTGATTTGTGCTTCAGACACAGATCAGTTTTAAAATGATCTTTGCTTGGCCCCAGAATGGTATCAGGGCACCGAGCATGTTTGCTACTGTTATTATGTTAAATCACTAGTTGGTTACAGCATATTTATGAACGGATGAATGATGGACATTCAGAATGTTCCCTCTTTAAGAGCCCTGATTATCTCTTGGAAACTCAAGACTGTAGTTTCCATTACTGAGTCATTTCATCTCACATTTGGTTTTCCTCTTTTCCTCTTATATTCAACTTTTCCTTGCATTTTTGCACATCATTGCAAACTTCATAACAATCAATAATCCCTGCTTAAAAATACAACATTACAGTAGGACCCCATTATCTGCTGGGGATTGGTTCCAGGCCTTCCCATGGATAATGAAAACCATGGAAAAGAGAGAACGTCAGCCCACCCATCTCCAAACTGCTGTTTCCTGACAGTAGCTTGCTTTATGACTGTTTTGAGATAGTAGCTTGCTTTATGGTCACTGTTTGACAGTAGCTCACTTTACAGATGCTATTTGTGATAACAGCTTGCTTTACAGCTCCTGTTTGTGACAATAGCTTGCTTTGTGGTTGCTGAATTATTTTTTTTTCCTCTGCCAACCGTGGATAACTGAATCAGTGGATAATGAATCAGTGGATATGGGGGTCCTGCTGTATTTCAATAGAATTGAGCCTCTTGATGGAAGTTTAAATTGGGTATGCTTAGAACATAGAACCAAAGAGTTGGAAGGTGCCTCTAAGGCCATCAAGTCCAACCCCCTATTCAAGGCAGGGATCCAAATCAAAGTATATCTGACAGGTGGTTGTCTAATTTTCTCTTGAATGCCTCCAGTGTTGGAGTGCTCACCCACTCCAGGGGTGGTTGGTTCCATTGCTGTACTGCTCTAACAGTTAATAATTTTTTAATGATATTGAGCTTCAATCTGGGTTCCCTTAACTTAAGTTCATTGTTAGGTGTCCTGCATTCTGGCATGACTGAGAACAGATCTGTTCCGTCCTCTATATGACTGTGTCTGAAATATTTGAACAGTTCCATCCTATCTCCTGTTATTACTAGAGATAGGCACTTTACGATAAATGGCGTGCTGTTTCGTCATTTTGTAAGCTTTCAAAACGTTATGAAATGAAACAAACGGGAGATGCCATTCCATTACGAAACAAAATGAAACACTTCTTTTCCCCTTTGAAATGAAACATTTCGTTACTCTGTAAAACGGCTTCTTTATGCAACTTGGTACCTCTAGGACCCAGGGGAGCCATTTTATAGAGTAACATTTTTTGTTATTGTTTCATTTCATTACAATTGTTTTAACAAAAATCATTTAAAAACAACACAAAACAAACCACTAATAGAAACAAAACAAAACTCTAGTTCTCTATTTTGTGACCATCTCTAATTATTACTGTTATCATAGCATTAATAGTACTATGAATTTTCAACTACCTATTAGAATTGTTTCGGTCATTTGTTTTTCTGTCACAATACTACAGGAAATTCTCTCTCTCTCTCTCTCTCTCTCTCTCTCTCTCTCTCTCTCTCTCTCTCTCTCATCCTTAAAATGTACCATAATTAACAAATGAAATAGGCCGCTTGTAAACAGATTAATGTCTTTCTCAGGAAAAATGGAAGGTTTTTTCTGGTTTTGTTTTGCTTCTATCATTGGGGGACTCCCATGGCTTTCCAGGGTGACTGGAGTGACATCAGACATCAACAGTTGTGAGTCAGTGGTTCTCGAGCTTTGCCAAAATCCCTACTGGCTCAGCTGACCGCAATGTCTTGAATTGTAGGCTGTTCCAGTGCGGTGCGTTTTGGGGGAAGCTAGGATCATGGGCATCTGCTGACCTTCTCACCACACTCAGGACGTCAACTGGAAGACCAGATGGCCTCCAAAATCAAAGTTAGGAAAAGTTCACTGCTTGGGTTTAGGGGGAGAGGAAAGCTGTAATAAAGTGAATCAGGAACAGTGAGAAAAAGAACAGAATTGTGCATTTTAAATGTAGCCGATTATGCATAAAGTGAGAACTGTATATAGGAAAGAGTAGACTGCAGAACTTGGCACTGATATGAAGAGAACTGGTTCTCTGTATGCTTTTAAAACAGAAAAGGGAAAAAAGCAAGACATGGAAGAAAGGTTTGCTCTTTCTTTGTTTTGCTGTTTTGAAGACGGCATGCCGTTGGTTTACTGGAACTTGAGCAGAGAACTAATGATGCAAAAAATGCTTGTTTATTTCATAATCCCTGCTGAATCTGTGACCTAAATATGTCAAGGTCCAAAGACATGAAGTCTGTCAGACTTCAACTTTCAGGCTCGGTCCCCACATTCTTTGAATTAGAAAAGAAAAGAAAGAGCTGTGGGCCCCTTTTACGAGACAATTGACACCAGGTTTTGTTGATTGTGGGCCATCATCGGATGACATGGTTTGCAAAAACTTAAATAATAAGAAGGCCCAATAAAACTTCTTAGCCTGAAGGCACCACAAGAATTTGGTTGCTTTCTCTGTAACAGGCTATCATAGCTAGAAATTCAATTTATTCTTTGCAAATTCATTAAAAAGTTAGAAACTAGAAAGGGTACCTTTTCACTAGATATAAAAAATAGGGATTCCATTACTGTGCGTGCCCCTTTTTCAGGATTCCCCAGACAGCGAGTACTCAGAAGTGGTTTACCATCGCCTTCTTCTGGGGGGTACCCTGAGACTATATAGCTAGCCCAAGGCCACATGGGCTGGCTGGTGCTCCCAGGAGGCACAGTGGGGCTCTACTTACAGGAGGCCATGCCTGTGGTTCCACAGCCAACTAGTTAAACCACTGAGCTCTCCAGCCAGCTATGATGACCTTACATTGTGACAAAGCCCATCCTATTTCACGACTCAATGCCAGGTTGAAGCCAATCTGGAACGAGGGCATCCTGCCTTCACTCTGAATGAGAGATGTTTCCACCACATTTCAGAGCTTGCAAAATGGGAGGAGAGACTTTTTGCAAGATTTTCCCCCTTAATGCTTGAAAAGGTTGTACTGTTTTTCAATACCCTTTGGGATCCTGGAGAAAGTTACAGCGTTTGTGAAACAGTTCCTAATAATAATAATAATAATAATAATAATAATAATAATAATAATAATAATAATAATAATAATAATAATAATAATAGCATTTCATGATTGGCCGATTCTCTGGTAAAGTATATTTGTGCCACTTCTGAGATGGTTCAGCTTCCAGTAACTCTACAGGCCCATGCCCTGGTTGCTCAGCAATGGGACCCGTGACCTGTAACCCATTTATCGATGGATGCCCAGGTTCATCAACACCCATTGCGGTCCTTGTTAACCCGGGCGACGACCGAGCCGGTATAGGCTTCTTTATATTATATTTCACCATGATTCATGGGTTGTTGGGTGCACTTAGTTCTGTTCCTCAGTCGAGACTTCTCTGGTAAGGTTGGACCTACTGGAGCAGTTAAGCCCCCCGCCACAAAAAGGCGGCACCCCCACCTGTAGGCAGATGTAACTATTGGCCATATATTGAGCTGTTGCAAGAAAATTGCTCAGACTGATTTCAAACAGCGTCATAATGTAGTGGCTCATATGTTCCACTGGAATTTGTGTCAGAACTATCATCTGCCCATAGCAAAGAACTGGTGGGATCATAAGCCTGAAAAAGTGACTGAAAATGAGCATGCAAAATTACTTTGGGACTTCCGAATATAGACAAACAGGGTTTTGGAGTATAATACCCCAGATATTGTGATTGTGGAGAAGAAAAAAGTGTGGATCATTGATGTTGCTATACCAGGTGATAGTAGAGTCACTGAGAAACAACTTGAAAAAATTACCCGATATCAGGATCTGAAAATTGAACTTCAGAGACTTTGGCATAAACCAGTACAGGTGGTCCCAGTGGTAATTGGCATGCTGGGTGCGGGGCCTAAAGAGTTAAGCAAGTATTTAGAAGAAATTGGACTTGACAAAGTCACCATCAATCAGCTGCAGAAAGCCACCTTACTGGGATCTGCTCGCATAATTTGCCGATACATCACTGAGTCCTAAACGCTTGGGAAGCGTTCAACTAGTCATTTGTATTACAAAATCCAGCATAGTTAGCTGTGTGGTTAATTAACAACAACAACAACAACAACAACAACAACAACAACAACAACAACGATGATGATGATGAAGATGATGTACAGATTGTGAGGGTTCTTTCTGAGTCAAAATCCACAGCTTTTTTTTTTTTAAAAAATAAACTCTGGTTCCCAGTATACAGTTTATTCTCATCCCCCCCCCCTGTTGTTGAAAGAGGATGTGTGAAAGCTGGCTCCTTTGCAGACCTGTCACAGATACAGCCCTCTGCACATCTTCCATAGCCTAGTTACCTGGTCATCTAGGCAACAGTTGAATACACAGTGGAGCTGCCTGTCTTCAAAAAGCCCCCCGTGGCTTTAACATCAAAGCTGTGCTTTTTTTTCCTAACTCCCTTTCCAGGAAGCCAGAGCCCATAATATCCCACTAGCTACTGCTGAAATAATATACATTATACAAAGCAACATGAGAGAGAGAGATGAGTACAGGTTTTGTTGATTACCTATAACACCTGTCACCTGTCAGAGCATCCACCATTCCACTTAGGGTTTCTAAAATAATGGATAAAATCTTGAGGAACCTTATTAAATCGGCAAACTTTATTGTTAGTCTTGAGATTCCCTGAGATTCCCTTTCTTTAAGTCTCTGCAAAATGTAATTGAAGCCCACAGCTATTTAGAGATACATTTGATCTGCCTCTGAAGAAGGCACCTCTCCCAGTTTGTGCCTAACAGCTGCATGGACAGAAAGTCTTTGCCCACCACCTGGAATGGGGAGACACATTACTTGGGTGCCCATAGGCTGCTCACAGCTCACATGAGGAGGGTGGGCTGGACTGCCTATAAAGAGCTGGCTCAAAGCCCCACAGGCCAATCATGAGGTCCAGTGAACCACCTAACCGATGGGTCCAGTGCAAGTGACACTGAACATTTTGCGGCTCCTCGATTGGGAATTCTGGGCCCATGTCATCTGAATGGTCTATTGAACAAAAGGCATTGTTTACCTATCCGGTGCTGATTCCCCTGAGGGACAGAGAGAGGCATATCAAGGGTGGCATCACATTTAAATAGGTCATATTGTTGGATAGCACAGAGGTGGGGGGATCAGTAATGGTGAGTTCCTAAGGATTGTTTGGGGGTGATATTTTGCTCAACATCTCAGCACTCTGTATCCCAAGATTCAATTGCCATAATGGCGGCGGGGGGGGAGTGCCCGGGTGGCTAGAAAAATTTCACAAGTATGAGGTGGCCAGCAGCCAGAGGGGGCATTTAGGAGCTGGGAAGACGTTGTCAACCTGACAACATGGACCTGGGGCTTAGGGCTCCACCTGAGAGGGAAATAAGGTAGAGGGAGGAGGATAACCTAAGCTGGCGCCTAGAATCTGCACAACAGTAGGCCCCTCTGCAGCGGAAAGGATGTTGTTGTTAACTTGTTAATAAAAGTAGCCCTAGTTAACACATCGGGGGCATGGTGGCTCAGCTGCAAACTGTCAGCTGCAAAGTTGGCAGCTTGGTGGTTCAAATCCCTGGTGCCACACAATGGAGTGAGCTCCCGCTGATAACCCCAGCTCCTGCCAACTGAGCAGTTCAAAAAGCATATAAATGGAAGTAGATAAATAGGTACCACCGTAAAAAGCAGGAAGGTAAAACAGTGTTTCCTTGCAGCCATGCTGGCCATGTGGCATGGACTTGCACAACACTGGCTCTTTGGCTTGAGTACAGAGATGAGCACCACCCCTAGAGCTGGACATGACTAGCATGCATGCTCAGGGGGAACCTTTACCTTTTACCATTAGTTAACCCATCACCTGTGTCACTTTCCCTATTTAGGTTGGGCAAAGCATACACTGTACATGCTAGGAAATATTATTCATTGCATCAATAAAGCAACACGGCTCCTACTTACTGCATCAAATGTAACTTCATTCTGCACCCATTCATCCTTGAAAGCAGCTGCTTCACATAAGCTGCAGTATACTTTGTGTTACCTTTTCCAAAAGGTTGTTGCTATATGATCACAACTTTCACCCTTCGTTTATGCCAATACTTTCTTTCACTTTTATCTGGCTGACTGTATTATAGAACATCAAAAGCCCTCTTGCCAGGTATTTAGTATAAGCTTGAGCCTGCTCCTCATTGACCTATGTGAGGAAACATCAGGATGAGTGATGGATGCTGGAGAGCCATTAAAAGCAACTTGACCATAAATGACAGCCAGCCCATCAACCATTGTTCATTCAACATGAGCCATGAATCAAAGCTAAACATATGATTGAAATATGGACTACATTCATTTCCTCCCAATTTTCACTCAATGAACCATGTACGGAGTGGGGCGGTTGGGATTATTCAGCCAGGCATGCATGTAGTAATGCAGACCACTGGGCAGAAACCTGCCAAGAGACAGATTGACTTTATGAGGTCTTGGAACAGGCGGTATAACACAAAGCCAGAGACTAAAGATGAGTTCAGAGTGACATCAGAATTTCTGAGCCAAAGAAAACTATTTGTCCATGTTGATATCTCCTTGCTCCAAAGGTTTTGTGGAGAGTCATATCAGGAGATATACACTCGACTTCTTTGAACACTTTGCAGTGAACACTTGGCATTGAATCGGGAAGAAAGCCATGACTCCTATCTTTGTAAATAATTGACCCCTAATCCTAGAGAGGTCTCATAATCCATAAGAGGTCTCATAAGATCTAGTCAGGGAGTCCTCCTGAAAGAACCATCCCTTAAGGAGGTGAAGGGGATGGCTTGCAGGAATAGGGCTTTTTCAGCAACTGCCCCCAGACTATGGAATGCCCTCCCAAATGAGACCCGCCAGGTGCCGACGTTGATAACATTTTGGCGCCAGGTAAAAACCTTCCTATTCCAAAAGTTTTTAAACTAATGATTGTGGGTCCTGATGGCAATTTTAGTGGTGTGTTTTAATATATTGTATTTATTGCATTTACATGTTTTATTGTTCTAATTTTATTGTATCTTGATGTTTTAATTGTTCATTCTGATTGTGAGCTGCCCAGAGACCTTTGGGTAGTGGGCGGCATACAGGCTATATAAATAAAATAAATAAAATAAATTCCACCCTTTCTAATTCCAAGTAATTCCTGAAATTTTGGAGGGTTTAAAATTTCAGTTAGTGCAAAATTCTGTTTCCATTATTAGCCCTCAGTTTGGAACCTCATTACCTGTGAGAGCACCTTTTCCCAAGAATATTGACTTGTGCTACCAGATCCTCACAGGCCAAGCTCCTACAGATTGCCACATTGAGGGAGGTCAGAAAGACCTATGCCAGGAATTAGACCTTCTCAGTTATCTCTCTGTCTTTGGGTTCTGGTCCTGATGCACCTTGCCCCGCTTACTTTCAAGAGAGTATTGAAGATGGTGGACTTCACTGAAGCTTTACAGGGTATCCTGTCATGAAGGCTGCCAAACCTGTGCTTGCCTGTCCACCTAATGTTGGATGCTGATTGGTTTACTTTATTATCTCTCCTTTTGTTTATTGTCATAGACTGTATGTATATTAAATGTGTTGTTAATGGCCCAGAGTGGTGCTTCAGACTAATTGGGCAGTATAAAAGTTCAATAGAACAATAGATCAAACATTAGTATGACAGATAGGACAATAGAATGATAGACAGAATGATAGAAGATAGAAGATAGGACAATAGAACAATAGAATGAAAGAACGATAAAACAATAGAATGATAGAATGAGAGACAGACAGACAGACAGACAGACAGACAGACATAAATGCCTACAGAACCATCAGGAAGGAGATCCAAGATCAACAAAACAGAGCATCAAAGTCCTAAGTGCAAAGTACAAGTTCTAACTGATAAGCTATGTGAAGGACCCTATCTCTGCTTGGCCCCACCGTATTCACAGGTACAGATGGGCACGACTTAGCGGTATTCCCGTTTCCGTTCCCGTTACTCGTATCTGTTACTCTACGGAAACGGTAACGGGAATCACTCCGCCAGACTTTGAGCTCGAACCGACAAACGAACAATTTGGTCTGATTTGTCGTGTTCGTTACTTGCACGCGGCGATCGCGCAATGCCAAGCGGCACAGAAAAAAAGTTTTTAAAAGTTAAAAAATAAACCGATTCCCGGTCCAAAATGGCAACCGCAATATTTTTTTTGAAATCCTTGCCCAAAACCCCACCAAAGCACCACAGAAACATGCGAAAGTAACCTATTTTAAAAGCTTGATTTTTTACAGTAGCAGCAGTGGGTTTGTCTTGCCAAAATACGTCTTCGTTGATTTCATTTTATTTTTTTCTTAATTTATTTTTTTACACCTGCGCAACGATGGGCTGGCCATGGGACGGGACCATGCAAATTTTTGGAGCCATTCCACCAATCGCATGGACAGGTTTTGACTGACACTTCTGGATGTGCCAGAGGGCATAAAAAGCCGAGGCAGTTCCAGTCCGTCACAGTCTGGGCTTGGATCTTGTGGAGGGTGGTCAGGGCTGGATTGCTGCCCTCAGTCTAGTTTCGATTTCGCGGTCGCGGTCTTGGTCTCGCTAGGCAGGGAGGGAATTGAATTAATATTAATTCGAATCGCAAAACATAATAATTTCTTCTATTCCCTGTGGGGAATAGCAACACAGTGTTTATTCTCTTTTTCTGTTTTCTGCATTTTTGAGGAAGAGTTCCGTACGTTTTTGCTTCAAGGGGGAGGGAAGATTTGAGTGGGAGCGGTAGGGGAGGGGAGGTGCTGCGGATTTATCTTGAAAATATATTATTTATTTTATATTACACTACCATACCATTTCTTTTGTATCCCAATTTCCCACCAAGTTCATTTACTTGGCCAAGGTCCTTTTACCTTGCGCCTACAGCTTTTTTGCTGCTGTTGCGATTGGGGTTTTGGAAGGGAATCCAGCAACCCCTATCCTACCCTAGTATAGCAGCTTATAGTTTTATTCCATTTATTTTCTATTTTACAGTTTATTAGCAAGTGGCAAGCAACAGCCAAGGTCCAGTAGTACTACTAGTGCTTAGAAGGGGAGGTTGGAGGCTGTGGATTAAATTATTTTAAAAATATTATACAGTACAGACTGAGTACTAGGCAGAGTCTCCCTCGCCAACCAGTGCACTCAAATTTCTCAAACACATTTGTTTTGGCAACAAGGCTAGGACACCTTCCTCTATAGAACATTTTACAATTTCATTTTACTTAACACTAGATATTCTTTGAATTTCTTTCACTTGACTTGTCCAACACCTCATTCATTTTTTTGCAGTCAGGCACTCAAACAAACATTTGTTGAAGGGCAGGCACCCAGCCACCTCTATAGAACTTTTTCTTCAATTACATCTTTGAAGAAGTTCCATTCATCTTAGTTACTGTGCATTATTTGTGAAAGTTGGGTGCTGCCAGATTTTGCAAACCCCTTGCTTCTATTAGCTTGGTTTTTGTGCAGTTGTAACTTACATCTGTGAAGAAGTTAAGTTACAGTTCTCCATTACACTTGCCCTGTGGATTGTGAAACTTGTTTGCCAGGATTGGCAAACCCCTTGCTCCTATTACCTTGTTTGTTGTGCTGCTGTTGTGAGTCCATCTCACTCATTTACTTGCCACCACAGTCTACATACACAATCCAATTACAACTGGGAAGAAGTTACAGTTCTCTTTGTTATACTTTCCCTGTGCAGGGCACTGAGAGACTTAGTTGGGTGCCAGGATTGGCAAACCCCTTGCTCCTATTACCTTGTTGTTGTGCTGCTGTTGTGAGTCCATCTCACTCATTTACTTGCCACCACAGTCTACATACACAATCCAATTACAACTGGGAAGAAGTTACAGTTCTCCTCCTAATTACACTTGCCTTGTGTAGGGCATAGAGAGACTTAGTTGGGTGCCAGGATTGGCAAACCCCTTGCTCCTATTACCTTGTTGTTGTGCTGCTGTTCTGAGTCCATCTCACTCATTTACTTGCCACCACAGTCTACATACACAATCCAATTACAACTGGGAAGAAGTTACAGTTCTTTGTTATATTTGCCCTGTGCAGGGCACTGAGAGACTTAGTTGGGTGCCAGGATTGGCAAACCCCTTGCTCCTATTACCTTGTTTGTTGTGCTGCTGTTGTGAGTCCATCTCACTCATTTACTTGCCACCACAGTCTACATACACAATCCAATTACAACTGGGAAGAAGTTACAGTTCTCTTTGTTATACTTGCCCTGTGCAGGGCACTGAGAGACTTAGTTGTGTGCCAGGATTGGCAAACCCCTTGCTCCTATTACCTTGTTTGTTGTGCTGCTGTTGTGAGTCCATCTCACTCATTTACTTGTTGCCACCACAGTCTACATACACAATCCAATTACAACTGGGAAGAAGTTACAGTTTTCCTCCTAATTACACTTGCCCTGTGTAGGGCATAGAGAGACTTAGTTGGGTGCCAGGATTGGCAAACCCCTAGCTCCTATTACCTTGTTTGTTGTGCTGCTGTTGTGAGTCACTCATTTACTTGCACAGTTCCTTGGTGCTTTTCTTTACTATCACATTATACATTCCCTGGCCTGAGCCACAAGAAGTGAGAAAAATGAGGAGGGGTTGCACAGCTAGAGGGGAGGGGAGGGGGACCCCTACTAAGATAAATAGGGGCACGTTTCTGAGGGAAGGGACAGGAAGTAGTGCAGAAAGTGATACTGGTGCAACTCCCTCCTCGAGTAGCAGTGCCAGTGGCACAAGCAGCACTGTGCCATCGTCTGTCACCGAGGGAAGCATGGATGAGGCGTACCAAATCCCATCTTCGTTACCTGACAGCCCCACCCTTGATCAGCAAGACGATAAGGGCTCTGATTCTGAAATGGCATCAGAATCAGAATCGGGCTCCTTGTATCTAAACCTGCCAGATTCTGAGGACCTGTTGGCAGGGACAGACTTAAGTCAGGCTCCAGGCAGTGACGGAAGGAGCAGCCCTCTTTCCACCCAGAGTACCACCAGTGAGAGCAGTAGTACTAGTCTACTTTCCTGGCAGGGCAGAGGCCACACCAGCACCACAGCAGCGGCAGCGGCAGGCAATAACAGAGGGGGCGTTACTTTCTGTAAGCCACGAGGGTGTCTCTGGGAGCATTTTGAGAGCAGCCTCCAAGACGCAAAGATGGCGGTGTGCAAGATATGCGGGGTGGTCTTGCGCAGGGGGAATGACCCCAAACACCTCTCCTCAAGTGGGTTGCGCAGCCATCTGATGAGGAAGCACCCTGGGACTCTGCCTGGAATCCTGTCAGGCCCTTGCTCTTCAGGGAGGAAGAGAGGGGAAGAAGGGTTAGAGATAGAGAAACACAGCTCCGCTAGTGAGAGTGGGAAGAGGCAGGCCACTCTGCAGGAAGTGGGGCTGTTGGGTGGGACTTTTGTCAGCCCGCGAAATAGGGCCAAAGCACACGAGACCACCACTCGAGTGGTGGGTGAAATGGTGGCCATGAACGGGTTGCCCCTCTCCTTTGTGGAGTCATCAGGCTTCAGGCACCTGATGAAGCACGTGGCACCATGGTACGAGACTCCATCCCGGCGTACCTTCAGCAGGCGGGTGCTTCCCTCCCTTTATGAGTCTGTCAGGGACAGGATCCGGGCCCTGCTGCAGGCGGCCAGAGGGAGGAAGATCCACTTCACTTCCGACCTCTGGACCAGTGGGCACCACGGATACCTCTCACTGACGGCTCATTGGTGGCAACCCAAGGAGGTCCTGGAGCCCCGGTCAGCCCATGAGCAGCTGCAGGGGGAGGCACAAGGCAGCACCCCAAGAGGGTATAGGGTGGTGCTTCTCCAGGCACAAAGCATGGAGGACAACGCCACAGGGATCAACATTGCTGACGTTCTCAAGACAGCAATGCGAGAGTGGGGATTGGGGACAGAGGGACAGGTCAATCGTGGAGTCATGGTTACAGACGCGGGCCGTAACATGACCAACGCGGTTCTTGGGACAGGGTTCCAGGGCATCGTGTGCACAGCACACAAACTGCATCTAGTGGTGGGCGATGCCATTGGCCTGGGTGCACCAAAGGACTCCTGGAGTGAGGGGACCAGGGAGACCAGGGCCTTGCTGGACAAGTGTCGGAAGATCGTGGGGCACTTCGCTCACAGCGTCAAGGCAGCCAGGATGATGTGTGAGACGCAGGCAGAGACGGGCCGACCGGAGCACGTCCTGATCCAGGACGTGACCACCCGGTGGAACTCCACCCATGAAATGGTCAAGCGTCTGGTGGAGCAGAAGGAAGTGGTGGAATACATCATGTCAACCACCCCAGTCCTGCATGAGGGGAGGGAATTGGACCTTGGTGCTACCGAGTGGCTCGCCCTCTCCCAGATGGCGGGTATCCTGCAGCCTTTTGAGGAGACCACCCACGTCCTCAGCAGCTACAACGCCAGCCTGGGCCACGTTCTCCCCCTGCTCAATGCCCTTCGCCAACGCCTAGAGACCAGTATCCGGGAAGAAGGCAATCTTTTCCCTAAGAGCAGGGCATTGGCAGACAGGCTGTTGACCGGCGTGGATACCTGCCTTGGCCCACTAAGAAGGGAAAACGTGTACCAGATGGCCTGCCTGTGCGACCCTCGCATCAAGGGTTCCCTGGCGGCCAGCACTGCCGAACTGAAATCCTGGAAGACGGAGCTATGCTGTCAAGTCAGGGCTGTCTCCGATGAGGGCCAGGCGTTTCAGAGGGCGCACGGAAGCCAGAGCGATGCTGAGGAGGAGTCCTTGCAAGGATCCACATCCCTCTGTACTCCAGGAGCGTTCACCCAGAGACCAGGTTCCGTTCCAGCAGCCAACTACCTGGCCTCTGCCCTAGCCATGGCAGTTTCCTCCTCAGTGGAGGCAAGGGAGGAAGAAGTAGCAGACCCCGCTCAGACCATGGTGAAAGAGTACATGGCCGATCCCCTCCAACCCCTCAGCTCGGACCCACTGCACTACTGGGCCAGAAAGGCAGACCTCTGGCCCGCTCTTTCAACTCTGGCGTTGGACCTCTTGTCTATCCCACCCACCAGTGTTCAGAGTGAGCGTGTCTTCTCCCACATGGGAGATGTCCTGAGGCCACGCCGCTGTCGCCTGGACCCGGAGACGGTGGAAAGTTTGACTTTCATCCGCTTCAACCTTTCCACCTTGGGATTACCCCAACACTCCAAGAACTAAGTTGCTGCCTGTAACCTAACCTCCTGCCTGCAATCCTCCATGCCCGCCTGTAAGCCTGCCTGCCTCCCCTTGGCCCTACGAGCCTGCCTGCCTGCCTGCTTGACTGCCTGCCTGCCTGCCTGCCTGCCTGCCTGTATTCTCTCTCTCACACAATTGAAGGGTACTATTAGTGGCCCAATTTTTCTAGCCCTGGCCTGTCTCCAAACCAGGCAGGGCCACTCAAAGTGTCATTGGAAAGGGTCTGTGTGTATTGGCCCAATTTTTCTAGCCCTGGCCTGTCTCCAAACCAGGCAGGGCCACTCAAAGTGTCGTTGGAAAGGGTCAGTATTGGCCCAATATTTCCCGCCCTGGCCTGTCTCCAAACCAGGCAGGGCCACTCAAAGTGTCATTGGAAAGGGTCTGTCTGTATTGGCCCAATGTTTCCCCGTTGGCCATGGCTGGTCTGAGAGAGACCCTAATACCTGCCTTCCTTGGTGCTTCACACCGTTCCCTGGGGTTTAGGTGCCAATCTGCTAACAAAGTGGTGAGGAAGCACTTTACAACAACCAACCTCAAAGACTGAGTATCAGGGGGCAAGCACCCCTCCTTACAGCCTTAAAGAAATAGACCCACCCAGTTCTCCTGCTTCCACTCTGTCTCCTTGGTTGCCAAAACCCAGTCTCCTGGGGTGGCGATAGAAACTCTGCCTGTCAAGGCGGAAACAATCCTCCCTACTGGCACTTTGGCTTAGTGCCTTCCCAATCCCTAGCCTTGGAGGATGGTATCCTCTAAGCATGCGCCTAGGCTACACACACATACCTGTAAGCCAGACTAGATGCTTCCCTGCCTGCCCGGCCCTCTGCCAACCTGCCTGCCTGTCAGACTCCACCAGTCCCAGCTTTGAGCATGCCTTCAAGTTGCTTCTCATTCAACCTCCTCCAGTCTGCCCTTCTGGCCTCCCAGTCCCATACTTTGTCATGTGGACTGGTCTGTGAACCACTAAAAAGGGCTGTGGAAAGGGAAAGACAGGAGCTCCGCTTCTAGTGGGAAGAGGCAGGCCTCTCTGCAGGAAGTGTTGCCGCTGTGTGGGAGTTTTGTCCGCCTCCGCTACCACTAATTTTCACTCTGAGCTGCAATGCACTGTGAAGGGAGGGACAAGGAAGCCTCCAGGTTTGGTTCTTGGTGGATACTCTGACCTCTGACGCACACTGACTGTGTGAGTCTGTAATTCACACAGACCTAGCTCTGTCTCCTCCGCCACTCTTTCCACTGGGCTGCCAGCTGTGGCTCACAAAGAAGGGAAACGTCCTTGTTGTGTGTGCGTACTCCTGTCCGAAAGTCCCCTGTGTGGATCTTGGTGCTGTGCTGTGTGACTCATTGTGCGCACACTCAGTGCTTAAACATTTTATAATCATTTCTTCCTCTTACCCCGGAACAAAGGCTGCCGGACAAGAAAAGTTACTGGTTGCAAATCTAGGTTGTGATTGATGATGATGATTGAGTTATGGGAACACTCTTCATGAACAGCTGGTGGTTGGCTTAGGGTTAGGGTTTAAGGGGGATGTTTAGGCCTCCGCTACTCTGTCCTCTGTGCTGCACCACACTGTGTCTCACTAAGAAGGGCTGGAGTGGAATGTACTTGCGCGTAGTACCACAGTTCTGCACAATAATCGTTTGTTTCTTAGAAATAGAAGAGCCTTTCAGGAGGAAGTTCCAGGCTTGGCTCTTGGAGTTGTGGAACTGCTGTGATTCACAACCAAGGGCATGGAGATGGAATGCCGGCACGGCAGTTAGGAGCAGTCTACCAGCACACAGCTGGGAAAGAAAGTCAGAAAGCTTGGCTTGCTGTCCTTTTGGAAGCCTGTGTGGTCAAAGACTCAGACTCACTCTAGCTCTGTGTCTTCTCCCTGCCTGCCTGTCAGGCTCCCCCCACTTCCGGCTTAGAGGAGGCCTTCCAGCTGCTTCTCCTTCACCCTAACATCATGGTCCAGTTAGTGCTTCAAGTTCAGCCCTGTCGCCACTGCCCTCAAGTTGCCCATGCAGCGACCACGGCTACGCCCGCCTCTTGGCGGAAAACCTCTTGAAGACCAACTGTAACAGTGCATTCACTCATCAACTATTTTGTTTGCACACACTGTGCCTCACAGAGAAGGGCATTGTGCATGTGTGCTAGAAAACAGCCGTGGGGTGGGCCCGTGATTAGGCAGAACCCATGCAAAAGCACCCTTGGACTCTGCCTGGGACAGTGACAGGACTCTGCAGGAAGGAGTGCCGCAGTGTGGGAGTGTTGTCAGCCTCCAGGCTGCCAATTAGTCTTCAGTGGGCTGCCATTGCCATACACTGTGGCTCACAAAGAAGGACAACTTACTGCAGTGCTGGTGGCCCTCTGTCACCGAAACAAATAGGACAGTTTATCAGAAAGTTCAAGGCTGGGCTCTTAGAGTTGTGGGGAATGTGATTCACTACGAAGGGCATGCCACTGGGATGCAATGCACTGACTGTGGCTTGGTTCTTTGTGGGTACTCTCTCTGACTCACACAGACAGTGAGCCTGTGGTTCTCAGGCCTACTGTCTTCTGTGGACTGCAAAGCTATGTCTCACTGAGAAGGGAACATGGCTGTGCTGGCCTGGTAGGAGTTTACGGGGAAAGCAGCACACAGCTGTGTAGGAAGACCCTCTGGCTTGCAGTCCTTTTGTCAGAGTGGTCTCAGGCCTCAGAGTCAGACACCATGTGGACTCTGCTTTTCCACTGGGCTGCCAACTGTGGCTCACGAAGAAGGGCATTTTCCTGGCGTCCTCCTCAGGCCATTCAGCCACTCTGGGGAGCTGGAGCTTCTTCAGACTCAGGCTATGTGGCCTCCTCCAGCCACTCTTTCCTCTTGGATGCAAAACACTGTGGCTCACTAAGAAGGAAAGAGAAGTTGTGTGCAGCACGCACTCCAGTAGTTTCTCTGACAGTTCCAGGCTTGGTTCTTGGAGTGGTGTTGGAGCTGGGATTCACTACGAAGGGCATGGTAGTAGTTTGCAGGGAGTTTGTAATTCACACAGACCTAGCTCTGTCTCCTCCGCCACTCTTTCCACTGGGCTGCCAGCTGTGGCTCATAAAGAAGGGGAAAATGTACCAGTTGCATGGTGGTGGCACCACCATTTATAAATAGAACAGTTTTCCGAAAGTTCAAGGCTTGGCTGTTGGAGTTGTAGGAGCTGGGATTCACAACGAAGGCCATGGTCGTGGATTGCTGGCCCAGCATTCAATTACTCCACCTTGTGGCCTCCGCCACTCTTTCCTCTGGGATGCAAGACACTGTGGCTCACAAGGAAGGGAAGAGGAGATGGGTGCCAGCCAGCACTCCATTAGTTTATTGCAAAGTTGCAGGCTTGGCTCTTGGAGTTGTGTGGGAACCAACCGTGATTCCCAAAGAAGGGCATGGTAGTAGACTGCCGGGCCGGCAGTTAGCAAGTCTACCAGGCACACAGCTGGGGACTTGGGGAGGAAGAGTCAGACTCAGAATGTGGCTTGCTGTCCTTTTTGCAGCCTGTGTGTTGCCAGACCAAACTCAAGGTGATTGGCCTCCTCCGCCAGTCTTTCCTCTGGGCTGCAAGACACCGTGTTTCACACGGAAGGGGGTCCCTGATACAGCACCGCCAAGACAGTCAAAAAGTGACATGTGGTGGACGGTGGTGCATCGCAGGCAGTGTGGTGCCAGACCAAACTCAAGGTGATTGGCCTCCTCCTCCAGTCTTTCCTCTGGGCTGCAAGACGCCGTTTCACACGGAAGGGGGGTACTGATTTGAACAGCGTTCGTACTACGTACAGCACCACCCAAGAGTTTGTCAGAAAGTGCCGTGTGGTGCATCGCAGGCAGTATGGTGCCAGACCAGACTCAAGGTAATTGGCCTCCTCCGCAACTCAGTCCTCTGGGCTGCAAGACACTGTAACCCAAGGCCAGTGCCATTTAAATTCCTGTCATGCCATTCAGCCCCATCCTTTTTATACTGGAGCTGGCAAGGAGCCTGCCACACTCTGGCTCTGTGCTGTGGTGCTCTCATACTCTGCTTTGTGGCCTGACCGGAGTGGCTGCCCTTACTCTGGCCTTGTGGACACGTCGACCAGAGATAGTCCTCCTCCTTGGATAGCCTAGTGGGCTGGGCTGTGGACTGTAAAACTTAAGTCAGAGCAACCCTAACCCTAACCCTAACCCATCCCTACCAAAATTATTCCTGGCTGTAGCAGCTACTAGCTACGCAGCTTAACCACCTCAGGCTCAAACTGCTAATGTTTTTGTTGACCATGACCAAAAGCAGGGTTGCATTGGCTTTGGCTTTATTGCTTGTCCTTTAAGTGTGTGTGACTTTGACTGTGAATGTGAAGTGAAGGCAGAAGGACCTTGGTGATGGGGGGGCAATTTGAGAGGAGTAGAGGAGTAGACCCCTCATCCAGATTTGGGGAGGAACGGAATGTCTGTTTCTCCTGCTGCCTCTGAGAGAGGTGGAGGGGAGATGGGATGGATTCAAAACCAAACAACAAAAAAGTACAACAAACACCCACGTCAGCCACGGTGGCTGGCTGGTTCAGCATCAGCAGATTCAGCACAGCAGACCAAGAGAAAAAAAAGAAATGCAAATTTGTTTCTGCCCCACTTTGTTTGCTTAGGATGCCCTAGCCTTGTTGTGCAGCAGCAAGTCCATCACCCAGGCAGGTTTAAAACTGTATTTCGCCTGCTCATTTTGTGGGACCCGTGCCCACCCGCCCACGCGCCCGCCCACCCGCGCGCTAGCCACTCCCCCTGCCGCTGCTGCTGCCGCCGCCCACACATGTACCCCCGCGCCACCGCCGCCCGCGCTGCGCCCGCAAGCCGCAAGTCTCGGTTGGACATCAAAATGCGCGAAATCGCGGCAGAAACGGAAACGAAAAAACGAAAAAACAAACTGACTATTTTTTGCGAATTTTCGCGAAAAACGGAGACGACCCGAAACGGAACCGGCCCGACTAACAACAACTCGAATTTTTTTTTCCAAGTCGTGCCCATCTCTATTCACAGGTATGTTTGGTGAGGACACAGGAGAGGGACTTCTCCCTTGCTCTTCCTAGATTTCTGAACTCTCTCCCACAGGAGGCTAGGCTGACCGCATATTTGCTATCCTTCCACAAGGAGGCAAACACTCATTTTCTTCAGTCAAGCTTTCCATAAGTGACAGGCTGCCTGCGTGGGTTTTTTAAATGGCTTGCTTTACCTTGCTACTCCGAATGCCTTGCTTGTGTTTTTAAGTATGGCTCTTTGCATAATAAATAAATAAATAAATAAATAAATAAATAAATAAATAAATAAATAAATAGTTGGTTAGTTAGCTAGTTATGGCTCTAAGTCATGGTGAACCCATGGATTTGGATCTTTATGCAGCCAAAATGTGTGTGGTTGTTTCTCCATTTTGTGGGAGGAAACTGCACAGCAGTTTATTATCCTCATACCTCCCAGCCCCGGATAAAGTATAATCACCACTCCTCCTCCTCCTCCTCCTCCTCCTCCTCCTCCTCCTCCTCCTCCTCCTCCTCCTCCTCCTCCTCCTCCTCCTTCTTCTTCTTCTTCTTCTTCTTCTTCTTCTTCTTCTTCTTCTTCTTCTTCTTCTTCTTCTTCTTCTTCTTCTTCTTCTTCCGGTGCCAACAAAACCTTGGTAATAAATGACAGCTTGCCAACTTCTGGGAACTTCTAGAAGGCATCTCTAGGGAACGCCATTTGAAGCTAGCTACTTTAGCACGTTCAGTAATGATTAGGGGGGTGGGAGAAGAGGGTAAACAATATGTTAATAGAATTCATAACTAATAGTAAGCTTGGAGGCAACACCCATAGTAATGAAGACAGAGGTGTAATGGAAAACAGCCCCTCCAGGGCTTTAGAGAGGAAGAGTCGGATTCAAGTGCAACATTCAAATCAGCATTTCAAATGGAGATTGAGAGGGTGGAAATGATAATCCCAAATTATAAATTTGGGAAAAAAGCCTGTTTCAGAGCCCACACTATCCTTAAGATTTGGGGTGTGTATCTTTTTAAAATACGGACTTTCATACTTTCTGGAAGGAGAACTTGGCTATTCCTTTGAAACCGTTTCTGAGAGTTCCACAATTTCAGTTATATTTATTGATAGGCTTCCTTTTCCCCAACAAGGCGTCCCAAGACAGCTCATAGTGAGAAAACATGTAATATTGGGGGGGGGGGGGAGAAGAGAATTATACTTTTAAAATTATTAAACTATAATAATATTTTTTTAAATTAAACAACTGAAAACATTTTAAACGCAATGCTGGCCCTGACTGGCCATTTTGATACAGGCTGGATCAAGTTTGATTGAGGTCATGGGGAAAATGATGTGCTATTTGGTGTGCTGGTTCCATCTGGATAGCAAATTGATCAGTTATGGGTTATTAGGGAACTGAGAAATGAAATTGCAGATCTCTTAACGGTAAAATGCAACTTGTCTCTTAAAACGGGCACAGTGCCGGAGGACTGGAGGATAGCGGATGTCACACCAATTTTTAAAAAAGGAAGGAGGGGGGACCCGGGAAACTACAGGCCAGTTAGCCTTACATCTGTCCCAGGGAAGATGGTGGAAAGCCTCATCCAAGAGAAAATCTTAAAACACATAGAAGAACAAACCTTGCTGAGAGAAAATCAGCATGGCTTCTGTAAGGGTAAGTCTTGTCTGACAAATCTTTTAGAATTTTTTGAAAAGGTCAACAGGCATGTGGGTTTGGATGACCTGGTGGATATAGTCTATCTGAATTTTCAAAAGGCTTTTGACACAGTCCCTCACCAAAGGCTGCTGAGAAAATTGCACAGTCAGGGGATAAGAGGGCAGGTCCTCTTATGGATTGAGAACTGGTTGAGATCCAGGAAACAAAGAGTAGGTGTCAATGGGAAATTTTCACAATGGAGAGAAGTGAAAAGCGGTGTGCCCCAGGGATCTGTCCTGGGACCAGTGCTTTTCAATCTGTTCATAAATGACCTGGAGGCAGGGATAAACAGTGAGGTGGCCAAGTTTGCAGATGACAAAAACTTTTCCATGTGGTAAAAACCAGAGAAGATTGTGAAGAGCTCCAGAAGGATCTCTCCACACTGGGGGAATGGGCTGCCAAATGGCAAATGCGTTTTAATGTAGCCAAATGTAAAGTAATGCATATTGGGGCAAAAAATCTAAACTTTATCAACTCATGGGCTCTGAGTTATCTGTGATGGATCAGGAAAGAGATCTTGGTGTGTTCGTGGACAGCTCCATGAAGGCGTCTCCCCAATGTGTGGCAGCGGTGAAGAAGACCAATTCCATGCTAGGGATTATCAAAAAGGGGATTGAAAATAAAACAGCCAACATTGTAATGCCATTATACAAAACAACAGTAAGGCCGCACCTGGAGTGTTGTGTACAATTCTGGTCACTGCATCTCAAGAAAGACATAGTGGAAATGGAAAAGGTGCAGAAGAGAGCGACTAAAATGATTACTGGGCTGGGGCACCTCCCTTATGAGGAAACGCTAAAACATTTGGGCCTCTTTAGTCTGGAAAAAAGGCGCCTGAGGGGGGATATGTTTGAGACGTACAAAATAATGCAGGGCATGAGTAAAGTGGATACAGGGAAGCTCGTCTCCCTCTCAAAAAATACCAGAACTAGGGGACATGCACTCAAATTGAGGGCTGGGAGAGTAAGAACAGACAAAAGAAAATATTTTTTCACCCAGCGCGTTGTAATTCTATGGAACTCCCTGCCACAGAATGTGGTGATGGCATCTGGTCTGGATGCCTTCAAAAGGGGATTGGACAGATTCCTGGAGGAAAAGTCCATCACAGGTTACAAACCATGATGGAGATGTGTAATCTCCAGGCTTAAAAGTGGGGTACTTCAAGGGCCAGATGCAGGGGAGTGGTATCAGGAAACAGATATCTAGTCGCATGCGCTCCCAAACGCATCTGGTGGGGCCACTGTGAGATACAGGAAGCTGGACTAGATGGGCCTTTGGCCTGATCCAGCATGGCTCTTCTTATGTTCTTATGTTCTTATGTTCTTATGTTCTTAAACACTTCCCCTAATCATTTATGGTGAGCTGGGGAAGTGAAATTATTTTTTATGTCTGCTAGATAGTCACTGATGCAACGAATCATCTTGAATAAATATTTTTTCTTTGCTTCCCTGTGTAGTTATTCATACAAGAAACTCCCCACAGACAGGCAAATAATTTAATTTATTCAACACAATTTATCCCATCAGCAAAGCTCCAGCAGATGCAATACAAAAAAAAATCACTTCTCCTGCCCTCCATAGGGGAATTGTTTAGGAGAAGTCTAAACTTGTTTAGGAGAATACTGCAGGACACTGGGAATTAACAATGGCAGGAGCTGCAAGGTTCTGTTTTAGTCAAGTTTACTACACTTGCTGGGAATGGACTAAACTGGAGCCCTCTGACTCATACTGAAACAGAACTCTCTGGTAGAGGTTCAAAAGGTGCAAGTTGGGGTTAATTGGTTTATTCTAGAATAGAAACGAAAAACAAAACAAAAAATGAAATGCCATTTTGTTGTTTCGTTACATAATGAAGGAAAATGAAATGAAACGAAACGAAATGATGAAGCAGCATTTCGTTACAGATGAAACAAAACAGCTGTTTTTCTGTTGAAATCAACCATTTCATTCCATCTGTAAAATAGTGGCTTACCTGCAGGTGTTCTGCCACTGCTGCTGCTGCCAAGACTGCCCAGTCAGGCTGGAGAGGGTGAGTGGGTGGTAGGCCAGCCTAGGCCCACCACCACAACCTCCACTTCTGCCACGGGAGTGGCCGCCACTGCAACGGGAGAGGGTGAGCAGCCAGCAGGCCGGCCTAGTATCAGCACCCCAAAAGGGAAACAAATTCCTCAAGGATAGTATATTACTGAGCTAAAAACCAGCATCCAGGAATGTAGTTATGGTTCTTAAAAGCCTGCCTGAAGAAGAGGGTCTTCAACTATCAGTGGAAATACTAAAGGGAGGATACCTAACCTCTCAAGCTTAACTAGGCTTAGTTCCACTCTGTCCTCCCATGCCTGCCCCAGTGCTAGCTGGGAGCTTTCATTCTGCACTTCAGAAGCCATTTTCTGGATATATGGATGATATGTACCTGTACAGCGATTCATATTTAGAGTCAATGATGGCCAATGGTAATGTTGGCTTACTAGAATATCAGGGAGATCGATAAGCATGGCTCTTCCATAGTCTCTGTTTAAAATATCTGATATTAAGAGGCATACTGCCCTTGAAGAGGGAATATTCAATTAGGAGGGCCTCCAAAATCAAATCCAGAAGCTGAGTCATGGCAACTGGACTGAAATGTTTCTGTTGCGTTACAAACCACACAACACATTGAGGTGGGTTACAAGCATGCTCAGCATCCCAGGTGTGTCTGTGTGTGAGGCTCTCACCTGGGACTAGAGATGGGCACGACTTAGCGGTATTCCCATTTCCGTTACTCGTATCTGTTACTCTACGGAAACAGAAACGGGAATTACTCCGCCAGAATTTGAGCTCGAACCAACGAACGAACAATTTGGTCTGATTTGTTGTGCTCGTTACTTGCATCGCGGCGATCGCGCAATGCCAAGCGGCACAGAAAAAAAGTTTTTAAAAGTTAAAAAAAAACGATTCCCGGCCTTAAAAGTAGGCGAAAACTGTCTGAGGGCACCTACCAGGCCAGAAGGGTGTTTTATTTGGGGGGGGGGTTTCCCCACCCCCCTCTCCTTGGTTATTGCTACTGCTGCACTGCTGGTACCAGGCTGGGAGGGCGCATCCATTTGCCATGCAGTGCGGGGGATCCAAAATGGCAACCACAATTTTTTTTAAAATCATTGCTCAAAACCCCACCAAAGCACCACAGAAACATGTGGAAATTAGCTATTTTAAATGCTTGAATTTTTACAGTAGCAGCAGTGGGTTTTTCTTGCAAAAAAAAAAAGTCTCCGTTGATTTTATTGTGGTCCAGCGCCGAGCCTTGTGTTTGCCCCAAACCATTGACGACACGGAGACAACCGTATTTGTGGGCAAATTGTGAAGGCCACAGCTTTATTGGCTAGGTGACAATCTGCAGTACTCTGGCAAGGCATTGGGTCGGATCCAACACTATCGGGGAACCCGCCTGTCCCCCGATACTCCTGGTGGCGCCCCCCACCGGTGGCGGTACCCTTGATTCTCAGCTCCTGGAAACCCCCGTGGGTGCAGACTCCTTCGAGTTTTCCTTCGTCGAGCTGAGCAGAGAGGCCGTCTGCTATCTCTCCCGAGCCGGGACACTCGCGGCTCCCTCTTGGGTCCACCGTAGCCACCTGTTGCTTCTGAGCCAGGCAGGCTCCATCCGACGGCCACCTCCACCTGGATCCGGTCCCAATGCCGCCAAATCGCCCAAGCTGTGACAAGATACAACAAGCACCTTTTAAGTTCCATAACCAACCAACTGTACAACATCCAGGGTGTGGTGGGTGGGTGGCAGCGTGGAAGCTGGTGCCGAATGGCGGGCTTCCAGCCAGGCAGACCCTTTTAAAGGGCAGGGGGTGGTGGTGGCTTTGCGCCTGCGCGGGCCGGCCAACGGCCCGGATGCCCGCGAACGCAAAGCCCGCCGGGTGCCCAGGATTGGCTCGTGCGCCCGGCGCGGCGTTTGGCACACTTGCCGGGTGCCATCTTGGCCACAACGCTCTGGCCGGGCTGCGTCCCACAATGCCAGACCCGGTAAGTCAGGTCTGTGTTTTTTATTTTACTTTATTTTATTTTATCTTATCTTATTTTATTTTATTTTATTACACCTGCACATTTGCAATGATGGGCTCACCCATGGAAGTGGACCATGCAAATTTTCCACCAATCGCATGGCCACTTGGCCAGGTTGACCACAGAGACTTCTGGGATGTGCCAATCGGGCATAAACAGCCCACTAATTGTAGCCCAAACCCGAACCCTAAGCCTAAGCCTAACCCATACGCCAGTACACTGTCCTTCTAAGTGGGTCAGAGAGGCACCCAGAGGTGCACCCCAATACTCATCCTAACCTCACCCGTAACTAGCCTAACCCTAGCCCTTGCGCTAACCCGTCTTAACCCTAAGCCAGATCTACTTGCATTGCACTACATGCAAGTACGTGAGACACAGCGGGTGCAAAGAGTCTGCCAGTCCGTCACTTGTGGCTCTGGCTGACTCCTGCAACTCCCTCCAGGAGCCCGCTACCCCCCAACCAGTACTAACAAAAATGAAAAAACGAACCGACTAATTTTTGCGAAATTTCGCGAAAAACGGAAACAAGCCGAAACGGACTGCCTCCGACACACAACTCGAAAACGTCATTTTCCCTAGTCGTGCCCATCTCTACCTGGGACCCAAGGCTTTTATTGGTTACAGTAAACAAGTACACACATACATCACAATGGGGGGGGTCATGGACATACCTGTGGCTCCTCATGTATGCCCTGAATTCCATTGGTGGGGGGAGAGCTTATCTGAGGGTCGCAGGCAGCTGTTTGTCCTGCAACCCCCTCTCACAGCCTTCCCGGCTGATAAGAGGGGAGATACAGACTGATTTGGCTTCCTGAGTATATGGGCTTAGCTATGGAATTCATTGCCTTCCATCCGGGGCCTTCCCACTCAGATAGAGAGGTTAATGATTCCCAAAGGCCTTACTCATGCACGTAGCTGGGGTCATGATTCTCCCCAGGGGGGTGTCTCTACCCGTTTCACTACTCATCCAAGTAGCTTCATCAGTCTAAGGACTGTTAGAAGGAAGGTCATACCTAATGGTGTTGGGGAGGGTTGCATAGCTGGGGCTGTCGCATACCCCAGGCCATTGTCCACCTAATGAGCCTATTCAAACCCAGGTAGCATAAAATGAAACTGAACTATAAATTGAGGTCCTTCCACCCACTTTCCTTAGATTGATGAAGTAGTGAAACATTTCAATCTCACAAGAAAAGAAGTCCAGTTCCCATGACTCAACTTCCAGATAAATTCACCTGGATGACTGAGAATCTTCACAAACATACTCCCAAATCAAAATGTATCTCCTGCTGCTCATTCTGTTGTCAGGCAAGTGAAGATGGGGTTTCCTGAATGGCCATTTTGTTTCAGAATCATACAGTCATGAAGTCGGAAAGGGGGCTATAAGGCCATCAGGGTCCAATCCCCTGCTCAATGCAGGAATGAAACTCAGGCTGCTTTTACATGACCTCTAAAATCCGCTGGCAACTTAAATTCGGATTCCCCCTCCCAACCAGAGATTGTGGGGTTTTGTTGTGCTTCCTGTGTTCCCACCCTCCTGCACTCGATTGCTTTTGCTGCGGTGAGGGGAGGGAGGAAAAAATACAGGCTCACCTCCTCCTGTCATCGGCAGCAGCTAGTTGTAGGAGGACTGGAAGCCCATCTGTCTGTTGAAGGGGGGGACAACAAAAGCAAACAGAAGACGGAGGAGAGGCAGGCATTCACAAACAAACAGAAGGTGGAGGACAGCCAGGCATTTAAAATCTGCATCGGAAATTTTTTTACCTCCTCGAGGCCAGGTACTTGTAAAATATGCTGGGGTGCGCTTAAGAGGGCGTGGCCGTACTTAATTTTTTTAAAAGTCCGTAGCTGGTGGGAAAACAATTTTAAGCTCCCCATCTGCGAGCCCTTTGCATCGGATTTTAGGGGTCGTGTAAAAGCACCCTCAAAGGGTATATGCCAGGAGGTTGCCTAAATTTCTCTTGAATACCTCAGGCAATGTGGCCATTCAGTTTGTGCACTAATGTAAGAAAAGGTTGCCTTTAGAATTTCAGCCAGTATAGCACTTTCTCAGGACCACAAATCCCAATTAAGGCATTTTAAGGAAAAGTGCCAAGAAAGGGTAAATAATAGTAAAATAATACTTTTATAAGTAGTTTCAATAATTTCCCATTGAACCCTGTCAAATCTATACATGGTTTTAAAAGCATATGATTACTCCCCTAGAGATGAAGCTATGTAACTCCCACTATGCAAAAAACACTGCCATCTATCTTGAAGGCAATCTTAAACCACCACCACCACCCCCAATTTTCTAAAGATCTGACAAAAAAATTAGAAGAATTTTCCTTTCATCTTGTTCCACAACGGCAACCCACACAAGGTCCTCAAGGAAAGAAGTTGTGTGATACGCAGCAATCTGGGCTGCCTGACAGCTGCTCATTACACAATGAACAACTGCCAAGTTCTTCTGCAGGTTTTACCATCCATAGGAAGTTACCCAGTTCTTTCTTAAAGCAGAGATAATTTGGCTTTCTGCAATTAATGTGATAGGTTACAGTTGGATTGAAATTTGATGCATTAATTTTGAGGGGTAGGTTTTGCTCCAGTTCATTGCTTCCCCCCTCTCCCTTGCCTGATACAGGATGGGATATAATGTGGTGATTTTGTACCAATAATAAAAATTACAATAGCTATGGCTGCCCAAACCTTGTCCGTGTCTACATAAACCAGAGATTCCCAGACTTTTGTTTTTAAACTTGAGGCTTCCTGAACTTATTGGCCACAGGCCAGGGCTTCCCAAATGCAATACTTTGGGTGTGGGGAGAGAAAGAAATAGTTCCAAGAATTCTATGGCACCCCTGACTGGATTTGGCAGCACTGTTGAGTGCCATTTGGGAGCCCCAGGAATAAAGGCATATAAGTAGATTTGTAGTCATATTAGTCTGAGCAAGAATTCCAGGCAAAAATCAAAACAAAACAAAACAAAAAGACAAAAAACATGTCAAACCTTAAAGACTTTCATGGACACGTCCACTTCTTCAGACATATAGTAGCAGAATGAGGTATACAATTAATATACAAAAGGATGTCAGTTACATACCAAATGTTCATTGGCTGTTGCACGCTTAATATACAAAATAATGTAGTTACCTACCAAATGTTCATTGGCTCTTGGAAATGCAGTGACTCATCCTACACCCAATGAACATTTGGCATGTAACTTATGTTTGGATGAACAGCGAAACGTTTCAATCTCTCAAGAAAAAGAAGTCCAGTTGCCAGATATAACTTCCAGATATAGTCTGTTACCCATAACTATGAGTTCTGGATTTTTAGGAGTGGGAACAAACTTTTCATAGCCTTGTCTCTCTCTGATGGGCATGAATGGCTGATTTGTTGGTTTGGGACAGTTTGTTTATTGGCCAAACAGATGTTTGGTGCTTCCCTGCCCTGTCTCCTTCCATGGGCACCCATTCAGGGAGCAGTGCCTGAGGAGACAGGGCGGGGAAGTCTGGTTACTCTGAGTGGGCACCCACTGGAGGAGGCAGAGCTGGGAAATGCTGATCACCTGATCAGTTAGTAAATGAACTGGGACGAATCACTGAACTATCCATTTGTGCCCATTTCTAATCCCATAATATGAGATGCTATAAGCTGAATTTGCAAACCCCTACATGCAAAGCATTCCCTTCATTCTGAATGATGACTTTCTCTTTGGCAAAAACGGTTAAAATAGGCAGATATCCACCAGGGCATAGATATCTATTTATGGAGTTCATTTGCTGTACTCCCAGTGGAGTCTCATCTAGTTAGACGTCTGATAAGATTGATGGAAAACTGGACCCTGTGGGAAACATCTCTTTTGAGTGCCTTGGTGTATAATTGAAGTTTACCTGAAATCTTTGATGGGCAATCAGTGGTTTCACCTTTTGAACTAGTCAGCATGACAAGAGAGCTGATATTTTCATCTAAACTTTCCTGTCATAAAGTCTCTGAAGCAGGTGGTAGATCAATACCAAACACACCAGGGCTTGGGCTTTGACCGAATGTCATTCTCTGCGTGAGCTGTCAGTGGAGGAAACATGAATTCAATGGTGGCATGTCATGGTCAAGAACCAGCTTGCTTCCAGGATGAGAGTTTATCATCTTTGTGCCTGACACTCAACCCACATGTAGGAAGAAGGTGGGAGACATACTGGATATTTGTGAGCTGAGACTAAATGCCGAACTAGGACTGACCTTCAGCTGATTGGAATACTGGGGGGGGGGACTTCTAGCCTGCAAATTCATGTTTGAAACAGATTGATTCACAAAAATCAACATCCAGTGCAATTGACAGCTGAAAATGGCCTGGGACTCTACTTGCAAACTTCCTTCTCTTCCTTCAGAGCACATTTTTGTGCTGACACTAGATAATAGCAAAAAAACACTCACATCCGGTGACTTCCACCACATTGGGCACCTCAGCAGCTCACAGTTTAACCCCTAGAAAAGGAATGCCATCTCAACAGGAGCCTCACAACACACACACACACACACACACACACACACACACACACACACACACACACACACACACAGAGAGAGAGAGAGAGAGAGAGAGAGAGAGAGAGAGAGAGAGAGAGAGAGAGAGAGAGAGAGAGAGAGAGAGAGAGAGAGCACCTATGGAGGTGGTCTCCAATGGAACTCATCATCTAATGAACCAGGAATATTGGCAAGTCTTTGGGTTCAAGTCCCAAAGCCACCATGCCCCTGAGTACCAGGGCCCATGTCTAAGTCCCTGTTAAAAGCTTTGACTAGGGATGGGCATGAGACAGAAGAATTGCATTTCCTTTTGTTCTCTGTTTCTGCATGAGTGTGCATGTGTTTTCATCCTTTCCGTAATCAAGATCCATTCCCTTCAGAACTCAGGATTTGTTTTTAAACTGGAGAGTTATTTCTATTATAAGACTTGAGGGCCCCCGGAGTTTGAATGTTTAGAAGGTGTTAATAGAGCCCAAAGAAAACTGCCGCCCATCTCTCTCAAAGACATTCTTTTTCTGATGTGAAGATCAATGGGGCAGATATGCCCACCCACCTTTATTCATAGCCATGCGCTGTCGTGTGTCAAATCAGACTTGTGATGACCATTTTCAGGGGTTTTCGGGTAGAGAATACTCAGAAGCAGTTTCCCAATCCCTTCTTCTGGGATGCCATGGAACTGTGCAGCTTGTCCAAGGCCACCCAGGCTAGCTCTGCACCCAGGAAGCACAGTGGAGAGTCAAACTTCCAGCCCCTGGCTCCACAGCCAGATACTTAAACCATTTTAATAACAGCTTCAAGGAAAGGGGAAATCCACAGAAGCTGAGGGTTGTATTCCCTACTATGTATTCAGAAGAACCAGTCTGTGTGGCCTTGGGCATGCTGCATAGTCCCAGGGGGTCCCCAGAAGAAGGGAATGGTAAACTGTTTCTGGCTACTTTCTGTCTAGAATACCCTGGAAAGGATCACCGTAAATCAGAATATCTTCAAAAGGATAATCATAAATCAGAATTGACTTGATGGCACACCCACCTTTATTTCTATTCAAATTAATTCTTTTTTAAACACCTCTGAGCTTGTCTCCCACCTGCAAAGCCCGCCCCTCTTCACCTACCTGAAAGAGGCTTCTGACTTCTCCTCCACTTTGGCTTTGGTTGAACTTCAATCCTCATTTCAGATCAGAATTGCAGAAAGGCTGTGCTTTTCTCCATCTCCACCGCCACCCTTAAAGGTCTGTCTTTGTTTACCTGCGGAAATGAACGAGCCAAGCCCTGGGTAGCTGGAAGAAATTCTCCAAGCAAAGCTACCCTCCAAGCAGAGGCCTGATTGACATGAAAATGTCACCCTGATGACGTCCAATTCAAAGCTGCCTCCACTCCTCTATTGATCTTCTGATTATTTTCTCATAACTTAAAGGACAGGGCTTGTCAAGCTGCCAGTGGTTTCCCGCCATTGTTTCCAGGCATGTCGGAAAGCTCTCCAGAAACATGAGGCGAGCCTGACAGTTATTATTGCCTTTTCTTGCCGACATGACTGATAATGTTGCCCAACACTTACTGGTGCTCGAGATAAGGGATTAAAAAAAAAGGAGAAGAGGCAAGAGCGAAAATGAGGGAGAGAGAGAAAGAGGAATGGAAGGAAACCTCTTATAAGACTATTGGAATCAGGGGCAGAGGGGGGGAAATGAAAGTCCCTGGAAGTTTTCATGTGTCTTGATAATTTAAACAGTGAATGCATGGACCTGACAGATTATCTTGTGAGTGCCAGCAATGTGTTGGAACGGAATGAAGGATTCAAGTTCTCTTGGAAAGTGGGAAAGAAATGCTGGGTGATTCACTAATGAGCCCAATCCATCCTCCACTGGGACGTAGCCATCTTATCAAGCCATCTGACACGAAATGAAAAGCCTCTTTTATTACCATGTGCTGATGGATTGTCGACAGTTGCCCAGTCCGTCTACCAGATGGATCGCAAACCCTGCTCCTGTAGCTACCGATCAAACTAAATTGCCCTGGTTGGTCGACAGTGTGGTCTCTGTAAATCCGTATTTCCCTCTCTCGAGTGAGTTTCAGCATGTCGTTGGTTGATGAATCCTTTTGGTTTCTAGTCCAGACTCTACACTAGCTGTTCAGTAGTTGGGGAACCCTATGGCTCAGAATAAGTTCAGCACTTTGGACAGCTCCTTTAAAATGAAGTCTAACTCCCACTCCATCCCAGTGGATTCACTAACCCGGTGACATTACAGGAATGATTTGTCAACCAGGATCCAAACTACATTTGATGAGGAATTGAGGATCTCATGATATAAGTACAGCCTTGCTGGAACAGGCCACATCCTATCCAGTCCAGCATTCTGTCTCACACAGTGGCTGACCATTTGCTTCAGGGTATTCTCAAGTAGATGTCTTCACCTGCTTACGATTCCCTGCAAATGGCATTGAGAGATATCCTGCCTATCTCTCCAACCCGGAGGTTGTCCTTAGGCATCCAGAATGACAGCCATGGATACCCTTGTTCTCCATGAACTTGTCCAATCCTTTCTTAAAGCTGTCAAGGCTGACAGCTGTCACCACTTCTTCTGACAGGGAGTTCCACAGACCAGTGATCCTCTGGGTGCAAAAGTGCTTTCCCTTATTTGTTTGGGATCTTGCATCCCAAAGTTTCATGGGGTGTGACTTCTCAAGTACAGCCTTATTACTCCCATTAAAATGATTAGGCATCCAAGCTCCTGAAGGAGTCTCTTCCTTGTTATAAAGCTAGGACTGAGAATTACTATGGGATCTTAACTTATTGTCTCAGCAGTTGTAGAAACTGACTCAAGTGAAGGCATTCTGTGCAATGGTGCTTAATTTGCTGATTATAGGTCCCACTCCCCAGAAAACCTAGCCATTGAAAAATACTGACAACATCTCTATACATTCACATTTTCGGACTTCAGTGGGAAACAGGAATGGGTAAGCATTGCCCCACATGTGCTAACATGGTTTGTCTATTGAAGTCTTCAGTCTTCTTCTTAACTTTACACTGCTCTGGGACATCAAAAAATGAAGCTGGCTGGATAGTTACCTGGCTGGGGAGCCATCGGTCAGGAATTAGATTCCCCTCTGTGCATTTTGCGCAGAGTGTGGTGTTAGGTCATTCATGTTGGGGCAAAAAAATCCAAACTTCATCTATCAACTCATGGGCTCTGAGTTATCCGTGACGGATCAGGAAAGAGATCTTGGTGTGTTGGTGGACAGCTCCATGAAGGTGTCTCCCCAATGTGTGGCAGCGGTGAAGAAGGCCAATTCCATGCTAGGGATTATCAAAAAAGGGATTAAAAATAAAACAGCGAACATTATAATGCCTTTATACAAAACAATAGTAAGGCCCCACCTGGAGTATTGTGTACAATTCTGGTCACCGCATCTCAAGAAAGACATAGTGGAACTGGAAAAGGTGCAGAAGAGAGCGACTAAAATGATTACTGGCCTGGGGCACCTCCCTTATGAAGAAAGGCTAAAACATTTGGGCCTCTTTAGTCTGGAAAAAAGGCGCTTGAGGGGGGGATATGATTGAGACATACAAAATAATGCAGGGTATGAGTAAAGTGGATAGAGGGAAGCTCTTCTCTCTCTCCCAAAATGCCAGAACTAGGGGACATACACTCAAATTGAGGGCTGGGAGAGTAAGAACTGACAAAAGAAAATATTTTTTCACCCAGCGCGTTGTAAGTCTATGGAACTCCCTGCCACACAATGTGGTGATGGCATCTGGCCTGGATGCCTTCAAAAGGGGATTGGACAGATTCCTGGAGGAAAAGTCCATCACAGGTTACAAACCATGATGGAGATGTGTAATCTCCAGGCTTTAAACCAGGGTACTTCAAGGGCCAGATGCAGGGGAGTGGTATCAGGAGACAGATATCTAGTCTCATGCGCTCCCAAACGCATCTGGTGGAGCCACTGTGAGATACAGGAAGCTGGACTAGATGGGCCTTTGGCCTGATCCAGCATGGCTCTTCTTATGTTCTTATGTTCTTATGTATGTTGGGCACCATGGCCACTGACCTGTGGAGTCCAGCAGGGTTCTGTTTTGTCTCCTATGTTATTCAACATCTATATGAAATCACTGGACATGATTATCAGGAGTTTTGGGGTTAAGTGCCAGCAGTATGCCGATGATACCCAACTCTACCTCTCATCACCTCCAGATCCTAAGGGAGCTGCTATTTCGAATTGGATGTGAGGGAGATCTGGCTGCGACATCTGTCACCCCATTGATCGCCAGGGTTGATTCAGCTGATCTGGCTGGCTAGGCGGGTGTCCCCTCCCTCCCTCACCGCTCCATGTGCGTCCCTCCCAAAGCTGCTCGCTCGGTGGAAGAGGATGACCATCCCAGATAGAAGGAGTGTACCGTTTTTCGGTCAAGGTTATACGATAGCTATTTCGAATTTAAATGAGTAATGAACTGGATGAGGATGAATAAATTGAAACTAAATAGAGATGGGCACGACTCAAAAAATGGTGTTTCGTTTGTCGTTTGTCGTTTAGGGGGTCCGTTTCGGTTCATTTTTGTTTTTCGTGAATTTTTTGTAAAAAAAATCGTTTTCGTTTCATTATGTAATGAAACGAGAAAACAAAAACGAAAATGAAAAATTGCTGTTTCGTTAGCATTCATTACAGTTCAATGTATTTGCAGCAACGAAAACAAAACGCACAACAAAATTTCTGTTGTTTCGTTTCGTTTCGTTTCATTTTGGAGACAAAATTCATTTTTCGTTTCGTTACGTAACAAAATGAAAAAATGAAAATGAAAACGAAAAATTGCTTGTTTCGTGCCCATCTCTAAAACTAAACCCAGACAAGACAGAGGTGCTTCTGGTCATTTGAAAGGGAGAACAAGGGATAGGGACACAACCTGTACTGGGTGGGGTGACCCTCCAATTGAAAAAAGAGGTGTGCAGCTTGAGGGTGTTCCTGGACTCTTCCTTGAACCTAGATGCCCAGGTCACAGTGGTGGCCAGAAGTGCATTTGCACAATTAAAGTTAGTATGCCAGTTATGTCTGTTTCTTGAGAAACCTGCTCTGTCCACGGTGACACATGCCCTAGAAGTGTCCTGGCTAGACTACTGTAACACGCTCTATGTGGGGCTACCGATTAAAAGTCTCTGGGAACTTCAGTGGGTCCAAAATGCAGCAGCTAGATTGCTGACTGGGGCGGAGTACAGAGAACACATTACACCCCTATTAAAGCAGCTCCACTGGCTGCCAGTCAGCTATCGGGCACAATTCAAAGTGCTGATCTTAACCTACAAAGCACAACCTGGGTCTAAGCTATCTAAAATATTGAATCTCACAGTACGTACCGGCTTGGATGCTAAGGTCATCAAGAAAGGCCTTTCTATCCATCCTGCCCCCCTCACAGGTACATCTCATGGGAACACAAGAAAGGACCTTCTTAGTCCATGTGCCCAGACTCTGGAACTCCCTCCCTCTAGAGGCCAGGACTGCCCCATCTCTGCTGTCTTTCTGGAAGCAGGCAAAGACCTTGTTCTTCAGGCAAGCTTTCCCTGAATGAGGGACTACTTATATGAACTACCACACATGACAACACAGATTTTGTGTTTATAACTTTGTGTTTAAAGATGGGCAAGAAACGAGCGATTTTTCATTTTTGTTTTCATTTTTTCGATTCGTTACGCAATGAAAATGAAATCAAATTTTTAAAAACCAAACGAAAATGAAAACGAAATGACCAAATTTGCCGTGTTTTTCATTTTCGTTGCAGCAGATGCATTGAGCTGAAAAGAATGCTAACGAAACAGCAATTTTTCATTTTTGTTTTTGTTTTTTTCGTTTCATTACCTAACGAAATGAAAACGAATTTTTTTGCAAAAAACATCACAAAAATGAAAACGAACCGAAACGGACCCCTAAACGACCAAACGACAAACGAAACACCATTTTTTGAGTCGTGCCCATCTTTATTTGTGTTTATATATCTCCTTGTGTGATTGCATTGATACTGTTTTCAATGTTAATAATTTCCATCTCTCATAGTAACTTTTAGATGGCCCACCGTATATGATTAGATTGACTGACGTCTGACATCAGTGTTTTCAATGTTAGCACCATCCCTCATAATGGAATATTACTCTTTTCTTTAACTGCTTGTGTTCTCTTTCAGCTTTAATGTTGACTTTTATTTTGTTGTAAGATGCCTCTCATTTCCCTGTTCTCAAACTTGAATATGTCTTAAATGTACTGGGCTGTATATTGTCCCTCATTACTGTAAGCTGCCTTGGATCCTTTCCCAAGGAGAAAGCCAGGGTAAAAATAATAAAAATTAAAATAAATAATAATAATTAAATTTGGGGAGTAAAACCAGGTTGTGCAGCCTTGGGCAATTTTTTCAGCCCCAGGTCAGTGAAAGAAGGGACAATGGTAAACCACTTCTGAATATTTTGTGCCTAGAAAATCTTGGAAACCATGAGTCACCATAAATCATTATTAACATGTAACTGATTAATTTGAGAAAATATGGTACAATTTAAATATGAAGGAGCTATTTCATGGAACTGACATTTCATTCCTAGCCCAGGTAGGTTTTTTCAGAATGATGGCTTCAGTTGTGAAGCTATTTAAGTTTGGCTCCTACCAGATTCAATACACATAGAACTATTCTATGAACTTAATTTGTACCACTGACATATTTCAGTCTTGAAAGGAGACTGGAATAAAGCAAAGCAAAGCAAAGTGTTCTACTTATATACCACCCCATACCACTTTAAGTAGTCTCAGGGCAGTTTACAATTTTTAATTACAGTGTGCAGGCTACACATTGCCCCCTCCCAGCAAGCTGGGTACTCATTTTACTGACCTCGGAAGGATGGAAGGCTGAGTGAACCTTGAGCCTGCTACCTGGGATTGAACCCCAGGTCGTGAGCACAGAAGAATATTGAATGAATAAATGAGTAAATGAATGTACTCTCTCTCTCTCTCTCTCTCTCTCTCTCTCTCTCTCTGTATATATATATGTATATGTATATGTATATGTATATGTATATGTATATGTATATGTATATGTATATGTATATGTATATGTATATGTATGTATGTATGTATGTAGTCCAAATAATTAGCTTTGGCACAAGGTTGAAGAACATATATATCTATGGTTCTCAACCATGGGTCCCCAGTTCTTGGGCTAAAACATCTGGAAGCCTTCACCATTAGCTGTGCTGGTCCGAATTTCTGGACTGTTGGCTGTAGTCCAGCAGTTAACTTTGACTTTCCATTTGACAGTCACATATAAAGAAAAGAAAGTCTCTAAAATCCACTGTCCATCTTTATCTTTCCAACTAACCTTGGTTTAATTTAATTCAGGAACACCCTCCATTGCGTGATCTCACATCTCTTTCATAGGCCTTTCTCACCTCCATCAAGGCCTGGTGCTTTAAAACATTGGTTCCCAATCTTGGTTCCCCAGATGTTCTTGGACTAAAACTCCCAGAATCCTTCACCACTAGCTCTCCTGGCCAGGATTTTTAGGAGTTGTAGTCCAAGAACATCAGAGAGCCCAAGGTTGGGGCCACGGCTATAAAAAGCCCTAAATCCTCCATGTTTTCCATCTCCAGGGTGACACAAGTGATGCAAGAGCTGGATCCCAAAAGCCTGTCCTCCCCACCACAAACTGGAAACAAAAGTTTGAATGGTCTGCTGGCTACTTCTTTCAGTCACACCTTTCAACCAATAGGATTTCTAAATTAAACACCTCTTCCTTTTGACCAGCTAGTTGCACCATATGTCACTCTTCTATCTCAGAATCATAGAATCATAGAGTTGGAAGAGACCTCAAGGGCCATCCAGTCCAACACCCTGCCATGCAGGAACCCCCGTCAAGCATCCAGCCTTCCTGGCATTCTGGAGTCATCATAAGAAGGAAAGTATGGCTAAGTTTTGGTTAGCCTTTGCCCACCACAGTTGGTTTGAGATTATCCAAACTTGTTAGCAAGACACACGGAGAGAGGATATGTGTCAGAGAGGGTCACATGCTGGACATAAGGCACCCATCTGGTAGACCTCTTAAAAGTACTTGTGGGATTCAACTGGTAGGCTGCATAACTGAAGGCTAAAGCCTAGATCATGATAAGTAGTAAGGTTTACTGGGTCATTCTCAAATTGAGTAAAACAAGCTCCCAGTAATGAGTGAGAGGTCAACCCTCTCTATCTGTGAGGCTCTGAATATGGTTTAGAATTCTGATATCCCTCCCAGCCACCACCACCACCACCCCCAGTTCAAGAACACCGAACATATCAGTGGAGATGAACCAGAAAGGGCAACAGAAGGCATAGAGGTAGGACTTTCACTCTCAAATCATTATCCATTTCCTGAATGCCCAAATTGGATTATGATTCAGCTCAGTTGTACATTGCATCAGGCTGCAACAGTGATGTATGGATCATCAACACAGTCATCTTAGAAATGCCAGCATGATCAACTTTACTAGACCTTCTGGCAGGTGTTTCTCAACCTGCATTGAGAAAAAAGAACCTGATAGTGGCAACAAATGGGGTGTGTGCATGTGTGTGCATAAATTTGAGTGTTAAATGGCAAGGGGTAGGCTAGAACCAGTTAAAATAGTACTGTCCTCAAGGCTTTCATGGATTTGTCTGTTTTCCAAGGCAGAGATCTGGGCAGGCACGTAAACTTCTTTGGTTTATGACCTGTGGCCAAATGTTGCCCACCCTCAACTGATCATGTAAGTGGTGGCAAACTTTTGGCATTCTGGACATTTTGGAGTACAACTCCCACAGTCCTTTGTCATTGGCAATACAGACTTGGAATTCTAGGAGTTGTGGTCCAAGACATCTGGAGTGCTGAAGGTTTGCAACTATTGATAAAGTGTTCTGGGAGCTGAGGACAGATCAGCAGCAAGCTTCACCCCAAATGAACTCGGACGTTGCATTTCCTCCTAAAGTTACCATTACATTTCTAAAACACTTATTTTAAAACCATGCATAATTCTTTTGGAACATTCTTGCCTTATGTCTTAATGTGTTTCCTCCTCCTCCTCCATAATTGATGGTTAAGAAGCGACATATGGATTTTTTTCCCTTCCTGATTGTCTGCACTATTGTTACAGAAAGCCTTAAATTGGTAGCCTTGCACTTCATTCTCCATTTCCCCCTCCTCGTGTTCCAATTTTGGAGTCAGTTAAGTCATCTGATGATGCCATTTAATTCACTTAGAAATAACAGGGTTTGCCAAATGAGGAAACCGCTGCTAAGAAATTACTGCCCGTTAAAGCAATTGGGTCTGGTGTTTTTGGAGGATGACACATGAATGTTGCTTATTTTAAAATTATTATTGTGCTCGCTGCCTTCCTTATTTATTTCTCAATTGCATTCCGTTGCTTAGATGTGGCTTTTCAACACCAGTTGGAAACATTTGACTGGCTTTGCTTCCAGCCACCAATGTGAGCAAGTTATAGAAACACCCACTCATATTGATAGGATTAAATAACTTAGGCCACTATCACACCTGGGGGAAGATCCGATATTGTGAAAGTCTGGCTTTTCTTCTTTCTTGGTTACATGACTGAAGATGTGGGATCTCTGTTCCCACGTACAAGGATTTATTTATTTTTTTTAAAAAAAGTGCTGGCCAGCCCCAGGGCCAGCAGGTGGCGCTAGGAAAAAATAAAAAACAAACAAAACAAACAAACAAACAAAAAACAGTGCTGGCAGACTGAAGGCCAGCCGCTCAGCACTGGAAGGGAGGGGAAATGATTTTTTTTTTTTTTTTTTAATGCCAACCAGCCCCAGGACGAGCTGGTCAGTGCTAGGAAAAAAATGAAAAGAATAAATGAAAAAACAGTGCTGACAGCCCAAAGGCCAGCTGCTCAGTGCTGGGGGGAGAGGGGAAATTATTATTTTTTAATTATTATTATTTTTTAAATTATTTTCCCCCTACTGCTGAGCTGGCCAGTGCTGGGGAGGGGGAGCAGGAAACTGGATCATATGCGAGCTCCCATGGCCTTCTGGCTCACATTTTTTACCAGAGTAAAAAATCCCCAATTTCTCTGGTAGGTCTTGGAAAACTCACTAAAGGGAAAGGGGCATAATTGTTTTTTTCTTTAAAGCCCGGTGGTCATGGGGACAAGATTTCTGAAATTTAATCAGCATTTTAAAAGATGTGTGATAGAGCCCTTAGCTGTGCATAGGATTGCAGTGTGTGTGTGTGTGTGTGGGAGGGGGATTCCCACTGATCACAGTCAGAGGGTTGCTGTATTCTTCTTTGGCCCAACCTGATGGCAACAGGACAGAGCAATGAACAAACGGATCACCTTAAAAACGGGAATTCACCTCCCTGTTCCAATGTTGTAGCTTTCGACACAGATCAAGGAGATTCGGCTTCCCTGTTGGGCTACATAGCCTGCTGCATCATTAGAGATGCAATGTTCCACTTTAAGACTATAACATCCAGCATAACATTGGCTGTGGGATTATGGAAGTTATAGCAAACGCAGGGGTGTATCTAGGGGGGCAGAAGGAGGAAGCCGTGCAACCTCCCACTGCCCAGCAGTCCTCCTAGCCTTAAGCCTTGGCAACGGCACCCCCTCCTCTGCCTCCGCCACTGCTAGCATGAAAAAGCAGGCAGGCAGGCAGGAGCATGGTGGCTGCAGCGCCCTCCTCCTCCTCTTCCTCGCCTTGGTGGGAGGGGTGTAAGGCGCGTGCACACACACACACATCCACCTGCCCACCCATTCACCCATGCTCACAGGATTCGGCCCCCGTTGCTGGGGGGGTGATGTGGGGGGGCAGTAAGGGCGCCAAAAACAAATTTTGTTCCTAGGCACTCCAAATTCTGGGTACGCCTCTGAGCAAGTGATGGGTGTTTCAGTTTTCTTGGACTTGAAATTATATCATTCGGTCCCTGTAAGGTGTGTGTAGGTTGCATCGAACTCCCAGAGCATGGTGTTATGAGATTTGGAGCTGAGAAATCCAAAAACCCCCCATCCCTAGCTGAAGTCCAAATCAGTGATCTCAACATCTGCAAAATCCTGATGGGTTTTGACCCATAAACTCTGTATTTTCTCTAGTAAGCCAAAGTTTGGTTATCCTTGGGCTACTGCAATCATGTCTAAACTTTGGCCCTCCAGATGTTTTAGACCACAACTCCCACAGTCCTTTGCCATTGGCAATCTAAGCTTAGAATTCTGGGAGTTGTGGTTCAAAACAAAACATCAGGAGGGCCAAAGTTTAGACATGCCTGGGCTACTGTCTCTTCTGTTCTAGCAGGGCAATGAGTTTGAACCTGCTGCAGGTTCAGGCTTCCACATGCTCAAGTAGGAAGACAAATACAGTATCTCACAGATCAGGAAGTTGGTCAAACCAGGGTGACAAGAGGTCAAAGCTGACTGACTATAAGATGGAGGACTAGCACTAGCTTTATTCATACTGATGAAGCTGTTTGGATGAGCAGCGAAACATTTCTATCTCTCAAAAAAAGAAGTCCAGTAGCCATGACTCAACTTCCAGAGAAATTCACCTGGATGGCTGAGAATCTTCACAGACAGTATCTCACAGATGTCACAAATGACTTCAAATGTTCTTTCGGCATCTCATAAGAACATAAGAACATAAGAAGAGCCATGCTGGATCAGGCCAAAGGCCCATCTAGTCCAGCTTCCTGTATCTCACAGCGGCCCCAGCAGATGCGTTTGGGAGCGCATGAGACTAGATATCTGTCTCCTGATACCACTCCCCTGCATCTGGCCCTTGAAGTACCCTGGTTTAAAGCCTAGAGATTACACATCTCCATCATGGTTTGTAACCCGTGATGGACTTTTCCTCTAGGAATCTGTCCAATCCCCTTTTGAAGGCATCCAGGCCAGATGCCATCACCACATCCTGTGGCAGGGAGTTCCATAGACTTACAACGCGCTGGGTGAAAAAATATTTTCTTTTGTCAGTTCTTACTCTCCCAGCACTCAATTTGTGTATGTCCCTGTCCCTAGTTCTGGTATTTTGAGAGAGGGAGAAGAGCTTCCCTCTATCCACTTTACTCATACCCTGCATTATTTTGTATGTCTCAATCATATCCCCCCTCAAGTGCCTTTTTTCCAGACTAAAGAGGCCCAATTGTTTTAGCCTGTCTTCATAAGGGAGGTGCCCCAGCCCAGTAATCATTTTAGTCGCTCTCTTCTGCACCTTTTCCAGTTCCACTATGTCTTTCTTGAGATGCGGTGACCAGAATTGTACACAATACTCCAGGTGGGGCCTTACTATTGTTTTGTATAACGGCATTATAATGTTGGCTGTTTTATTTTCAATCCCCTTTTTGATAATCCTAGCATGGAATTGGCCTTCTTCACTGCTGCCACACATTGGGGAGACACCTTCATGGAGCTGTCCACCAACACACCAAGATCTCTTTCCTGATCCGTCACGGATAACTCAGAGCCCATGAGTTGATAGATGAAGTTTGGATTTTTTGCCCCAATATGCATTACTTTACATTTGGTTACATTAAAACGCATTTGCCATTTCTCAGCCCACTCCCCCAGTTTGGAGAGATCCTTCTGGAGCTCTTCACAGTCTTCTCTGGTTTTTACCACATGGAAAAGTTTTGTGTCATCTGCAAACTTGGCCACCTCACTGTTTATCCCTGTCTCCAGGTCATTTATGAACAGATTGAAAAGCACCGGTCCCAGGACCGAGCCCTGGGGCACACCGCTTTTCACTTCTCTCCATTGTGAAAATTTCCCATTGACACCTACTCTTTGTTTTCGGGATCTCAACCAGTTCTCAATCCATAAGAGGACCTGCCCTCTTATCCCCTGACTATGCAATTTTCTCAGCAGCCTTTGGTGAGGGACTGTGTCAAAAGCCTTTTGAAAATCCAGATAGACTATAGAAACCTGACTGGCCACTTCTTCAAGCTGCCCCTTGAAGAACCCAAGCAAAACATTCCTGACGATTTTGCCTTCTTTATGAGCTTCTACCCACAAGCTCTTAGGACAGTGATGGAGAACCTTTCAGAGATCGAGTGCCCAAACTGTGATTCAAAACCCACTAATTTTTTTCACAAAGTGCCAATACAGCAATTTAACCTGCATACAGGTGGCTGTGAAGGGGCGATGTCAGGTGCCCACAGAAAGGGCTCCGAGTGCCACCTTTGGCACCTGTGCCATAGGTTTGCCAACACTGTCTTAGGATCTCTGCTACCACGACTCCCAATGAACTTGGCAACTCACATCTTCTTGTCACTCCCTCCTTCTCAGTTGTAATCCATCCTCCAGTACCATGTTCCTTGAACAGAGAATTCAGCTGCAATCAAACAAAGGTCCACAAACACAGAAACTTCCCAATATTTCAGGCTCAAGGATACAAATGCAGCTTCACACATTCCCGTTTCCTCCCTAAATATTTTTATTTATTTCTATTTTTAAAGTAATTTTGAAAGTAATTCATGATTTTTATACTTAAATTTCCATCACACCTCCCCCTCCAACCCCGGGAACCGAGGAACAACAAATTATTTCAAGCTTTCATGCAAACACTATGTCATATCATATGCTCCATCTATACATCTATGGCTTCCCCTATTTAAACTCTTTACTTGGATTTATATATGAAGCCAATGCATTATTTTTTTGACATTTATCTCATATTTCTTTATATACCTTTTCTTCTTTTACCCTTTAAAACAGGGGTCTTCAAAGTTTTCAAACAGCGGGCCGGTCCACCACCACCCAGACACCACTGGGGGCCAGATCACAGTCCAAAAGCTGCTGCAGAGGTTGGCTTGCTCACAAAACAGGGCGTAGGTGGGGGGTTGCAATTGGTCCCAGGGACTGGATTCAGGACCTTGGGGGGCCACATCCAGCCCTGGGGCCTTAGGTTGAGGACCCCTGCTTTAAAATAATCATACCACTTTTCCTCCCTTGGTTTCCCAGTCTCCCTTTCTTAAACTCTTCAGTCTATATCTGATCTATCTATCTATCTATCTATCTATCTATCTATCTATCTATCTATCTATCTATCTATCTATCTATCTATCTATCTATCTATCTATCTATCTATCTATCTATCTGCTTTCAATAGGTATCAATCTGTTTCCCATTGTTTTTCACAACCTATAGTTCCCCTTAAATAATAAGGTTCCATTAATTTGCAGTTTGAGTTTGAACCAGTTGTCTATTTTCCTAAGCATTATATCCCCAAATGATTTAACTTTAGCACATTCCTACCATAGGTCTGAATACAATCCTGATTTATCATTGCAATGGCAACAGTTTGGTTTTAAATCTTTTACCATATATGTCTATATCATTTAAATATCAATTTCCTTTCTAATTCTCTGAATTTCTCCAATTTTATTTCTCTAACACCCTTCATTACTTTCCGTATATTGTCGTCCAATAATACCAAATCTTTACTCCATTTGCTTTGCAGTACTTTATACATAAAATCATTATCTTTAACCATAAATTTATATATATCACCTGTTAAGCCTCTTCCTTTTCCTAAAAAATATATTCTCCCTATCCTCTTATCTTCTTCCAGAGGCCCTAAATCTTACAGCTATGTCTTTACCCTATTATACAACCCTAACAGATTCAACCAATACTTTCCCCCACTTTCTTAACTAAATCCTGATGTGAAATTAGTTTACCACTTTTATACAAATTCTTTATACAATTATATCTGTTACCCCTTAATTTTTTCCACAACCCTTCAAACATCTCTTCCTTCTTACTCAAGCTTTCTAAAGGAGTGTGTGGGTGTGTTGTGTCGTTATAGTCGTGACCGACCCTTCGTGACCCCATGTCCATGGAGTTTTCTTGGCAGGAATACTGGAGTGGTTTGCCAGTTCCTACTCCAGTTCTAAAGGAGTACCCATTGCATATCTTCCTTTCCATTCTGCTTGCCATTTTTTCCATATCTTAAAAGCTACCTGCCTGGAAGCAATACTCCCCCCCCCACCTTGTTGTTTTGTTATCTATCTGCCCAGATGCCAAATTAACCCAATCCATTATTAACTCTGTGACATCAAATGTGTTCACCCATGCAACCTCAATACTGTCTGCCTTCAGGCCTCTGGATTAGGCCCTGAAATCCTAGGAAACAAGATATTGCTGTCTTGACCGCCCTATACAGCACAGGTTCTACCATGGGAAATGCAGGTTCTTTGGGACTGCAACTCTCAGAAACCCTGGACAGCATATCTAGTTACTAATGTGTCTAGAGGTTTAGTCCAAGAACACCTGGGTCACTGAAGATTGGTAACCACTGCTACACACAAGTATAGGGGGGTTGATACCAGTTTAATAGCTATGGTTGTATCTCACAGAATTCAAGGATTCCACTGCAGAGATATATTTTCACCACTTTAACTGCCATGGCTCCAGACTCGGATTTATACTTTGGTGATGGCATTTGAACTCTCTGCTCTTGTTAAAGGGAGCTGATCAGAATTTTATATCTCATCTCACTGCAAACCCCGTAATCTAATGGAATGGCACCCTGATGGTTGTAGCACTACTAAACTGTTATGTCTAGAAATGGACCTGAATTAAAAATTGATTGCAAAATTTGCCAAAAATCTTTAATTCATTGATTCGTATTCATATAATTCAATATGCCTTGGTAAATATGAATGGATGATTTTATTTGCATTTTTTGATTAATTGATTCATCAGGCTATATAATGTCCCCCAGGTGCCTACAGACACCAACATTGTAGAGACATTTGCCCCGACTCTTCTCTATAATTCCTCCAATTTCGGAGATGAGAGTGGGTTTTCCTAAACCAGTTGCTAAAGGGCATTTTCCTGTGGAGGGGTTGCACTTTCTGGGTGTATACATCCAATTCTGAAACCCACCAAACTTTAAAAGGAAAACCTCAAATTGTAAGAGAAAAATTATAAATTTGTGATTTGTTGACATTGACGAATCACAAATTGAAACAAATTCCCATTTTTCTGATTCTTGCCCATCTCTGCTTATGGCTTTGTAGCGTATATACAAAAGCCAAGATTCTCAGTGGATGACAGCCACTTTTCAGCAGAAGGCATGACTTTTACAATAATCAAAGCACATTACAGAAGCATCTTCAGTGATTAAAGCAGCTACACAAACACCCATGAGTGGTTATCTCTTCAGTTGAGGCAATGTCAACAGAGCTTCTGTTATAGCAGTTTGGACCGCCAAGTGACAGCTGTGTGGGGTTTTTATTCTGAGCTCATTTTCCTGGTGATTTTGTTTCCATATTTCAACCGTACAGTGGAGACTAAGCACTCCTTGCAACTCAAAATATCTTCGACCCCTGTAATGACAAGGTGGCAGCACAAAACTAGTTGTACACCTTCCCTCCCCTCTCCCCCCAGCAGCCTTTGCTAGGCCTCTGAGAGTCCTGTAACCATGGCAACGTAATGACAAGCTGCTCAATTTTAGCCAATTTTGGTACATTGTTTATTTTTTTCCTCAGAGAATGAAGAGCAAATGGGGCCCAAGACACTGCACACTTTGTCTTGTTAAGCAAAGTTTGACTAATGTAAAAAACAATTCCCCTTCTTCTGTTCATCCACCATCTCAAACCCCCTATTCCTGCCCATAACTGGTACAGTATTACATTTTCCATAAGCAGCTGATGACTGCAATTATTTTAGGAACACAAGACCAAAATGAAGCCACATCCCTGATGTAGTTTACCTGCAACAAGTATGGGAGACAACATTTGAGATGATGCTTCTCTTCCCAAGCTTGAAAAAGCTACTTTTCAGGCCTTAATCTAATTGGCCATTGCAACTAGAGTAGACACATTGAATCAATTAGTTATACAGGAGGGCTGAAACACTGATCAACCATTGGTTCAATAAGCCTACTCTAGATAAACCTTCAATTAGATTTACATTTTGGACTGCACCTCCCAGGATTCCAAGGGAGAACGGCTGATGACCACACTGACTCAGGTATTCTATGAGAGCTAGGATATTCTGGAAGGTGGAAATATAGCCACACACCGATAGTAGACATTTTGAAGTACAGCTGCTCATTTTAACACTTCCCATGTTGGAATCCACAAATACCATACCAAAGATCTTTATTTAATACAGATATGCCATTTAAGTGGGCTCCAGAACCCAGAATCCTTCAAGCCAAAATTATGAGATTCCAGCCCATAAGCACATCCCTGCTGTTGCCTTCATTCCACTTGACAAGGTCATGTTCTCCTTCCAGACCTCCTTTTCCTGATGCAATTATTCTTGGGAATAAACTGCCACAATGCTTCCTGGAAGGTGGTGGTTTTATTGCTCTTTATCATATGCAAGAACATGGTGCCTGAAAAATTAGAAGTCTCTGGAAGTATTGCAGCAGAAAATAAAGGTCTAGATCAGTGTTGGCGAACCTATGGCGCAGGTGCCAAAGGTGGCACTTGGAGCCCGTTCTGTGGGCACCCAACATCACCCCTTCACAGCCACCTGTATTCAGGTTAAATTGCTATGTTGGCACTTTGTGAAAAATTAGTGGGTTTTGAATCACAGTTTGGGCACTCCATCACTGGCCTAGAAGAACACCTAGAAGGAGGAGTGAAATGAAGGAGACTGCAGATATTTGTTTGTGGACTAGAACTCCTATATAAAGAAAATTGAACACCTTGTCTGTCTTTCTGTTCGTCCATCTGTCTACCCGCTTGCATATAGAGATAATAGAGATTGGCACAAAACGAATGTTTGGTTCGTTTTGTTATTCTTTTTTTTTTATTTTATTTTTAAATGTTTTTTTTTATTAAATTTTAAACTACATACAACGACATAAAAAATGAAAGTAAAAAAAAAAAAAACTACAACAAACAATATAAGTGCACCCCCATCCCACGGGGCCATCCATACATTCTTATTCGTTGCTCCATCTTCTATTCTTCTAGTAGTCTTCTTAAAGTTCTCTTCTCCAGAATTGTTGTGAGATATTCGTGGACTCTTTCCCTTTTCCTTCGACTAGTACATAATCTAAAAATTTACCCCAGATATCGTAGAAAATGTCTTTTTTCATTTCTCCTCGTTTAACCTTTAAACTGCAGGACAGTTTATCGTTTATAGCTATATCCCAAAGTTCATTATACCAGTCTTCCATCTTGAATTCTAGTTTTGACTTCCAATTTTTTGCTATAATTAATCTAGCAGCTGTCATAAAATTTGCTATTAGTTCCTTTGTTGTAACAACATAATCTTTACTTGTTAACAATGATAATAATGCTATCTCTGGATTACAATCTATATCCATCTTAATCATATTACTTAGCTCTAAAAACACTTTTTCCAGAACCTTTGGACTATTTCACATTCCCACCAAAGATGCAAGTAAGTACCAAGCTCTTTTTCACATTTCCAACATATCTTAGAGTAAGCAGGATTCATTCTATTTAGTCTTACTGGGGTTAAATACCATCTGGAAACCAATTTGAAGTAGTTTTCTTTTATCCTGACTGACAATGATCTCAAAATTCTCATATTCCAAATTTTCTTCCAGTCTTCTTTCTCTATCTGTACATTAAGGTCTTGGTTCCAAACTTCTCTCAAGGTGTTTAACTCCTTCATTTCTGATAATTCCCCTAGTATTTTATATATTTTACGTGTTATTCCTTTCTCTGAATTTTCCTGTTCAGACTCAAGCATAGTAGGAAATGTTCAAATTTTGTGCATTCTCTGATTTGATTATTTCTCTTTCCCCAGTCCTTTATCCATTTTCCTAGTTGAATATAATTTAACCATGTTAAATCACTGGGTTGCAAAATATTTTTTATATCCTGAATTGTTTTAATCTTGAGCATCCAATCCTTTAGTCTAGCTATTTTCTTAATTTTAAATAACTCCAAATAATGCTTCAAGTTGTCTGGAAAGCTTTCCAAGTCAGTAACTAAAGCCAGTGGGGATCCCTTCGGAGACAAGATTTTCCTATATGTTCTCCATGTAGCAATTAAACTATTCAATAGGGGTTGTCAATCTTTACTTTGTTTTTAACTTCCGTGAATAAAAATGTGTTTATTTCCCCCTTTATATCCAAAGACTCTTGCTCCCACCATATTAACTTCTGTGGTTTAAAAAGAATTTCCCCCAAAGAACTAAGTTGATTGGCTATATAATAATTTTTTATATTGGGTATACCTATTCCTCCTTCTTTCTGAGATCTATACCATAGACTTTTATTTATTCTTGATTTTTTCCCTGCATTACAATACCTATTTATCATGTCTTGGAGAGTTTTAATTTCCTTTTCTAAAAACTGAACCGCCATTTTAAAAATAAAGTTAATTTTTGGAAGTATTTTCATTTTTATCAATGCAATTCTGCCAAACCACGATAATTTTAGTTTAGAGTAGGATAATAATTTGTTTTTCATCTCCTCTTCTAATTTCAAATATTTCTTTCTTTAGTTTTAGTAAATTCTTTATGGAGTTCTAATCCTAGATATTTAATGCTTTTTCCCGGTTTAAGTCCAGATTTTTCAATCATCTTTAAGTCATGTTTTCCATAATTGAAGAATAAACTCTCTGATTTTTGCCAGTTTACCATAATCCTGTTATTTCTCCAAATTCTTCTAAATGAGTTTTAACTCTTTGAATATTCTCTATTGGGTTTACAATAGTCAAAAGAGCATCGTCAAATAAACTAATTTTAGTTGCCCCATCTTTCCCTATACCTTTAATAAATTTGTCGTCCCTTATGGCATTTGCCAGGAGCTCTATAACAATACAAAAAGGACTGGAGAAAGAGGACATCCTTGTCTAGTTCCTCGGCCTAGGGTGATTTGTTCAGTCAATCCATCATTAACTATTATTGAGGAAGTGCCCGTTGAATATAGTTGATTTATTAAAAAAGGATTTCCCAAATCCCAAACAATATTTTTAATGTGGGCCAAACACAATCAAAAGCTTTATAAAGATCTAGAGATAACATCCCAGCTTTAGTAGTACTCTTACTCATTTCATAAAGAACATTCAAATTCCTTCTAATAATATTTGCCATTTGTCTACCTTTGATAAAACCACATTGATCCTCTTTAATATATTTAGCTATAAATTTATTCATTCTTTTAGCCAAAATTGCTGTGAAAATCTTAGCATCTTGATTTAATAAGGATATTGGTCTGTATGACCCAATATCCATTAAATTTTTAAGGTTTTGGAATTAAAATAGTTAAAGAATGGGTCCAAGATCTCGGAATTTGTTCTCCATCCAAAATTTCATTATATAGCTTCTTTAATTTAGGTATTAATACTGCTTTAAAAAGTTTGTAAAATTCAGGTCCCAGAGCGTCCATTCCGGGCCTTTAATTTGTCTATTACCTCGCTTATCTCTTGATCTGTAATAGGCTTTTCCATTTCCAGCATATCTTCCTGTTCCAAGACCCTCTTTAAATTCTTAGTGATATATACCTTTCTATATCCTCCTTAGGTTTATTTTTTGTAGTATATAACAACTGATAAAACTCTTGTATAGCTGACAACTTTTCCTTCATTTGTGTGCATGTCTTACCTGAGGAGTCTTTTATAATCCCTATTGTATTCTTGTCTTGTCTTTTCTGTGCTAATCTGGCTAAAAGTTTTGAGTTCTTGTTGCTGTATTCAAAAATTTCTTTTTAGGTACAGAAGATTCCTTTGTGTTTGTTGTAAATCTAGATCTTCTAACTCTTTTTTCCTTGCTTCAATCAACCTCAATATCTTATTATCCTTAGTAAGAAAAAATTGGGATTCTAAATCTGCTATTAGTTTTTCTAATTTTCTTTTATTGAGTTCTTCCTGTTTTTTAGTTTTAATATTTTCTTTTATGATAAGGCCTCTAGCTACCGCTTTCAGGGTGTCCCATATGATTGGCGTTTGGCTACCTGCCTTTTCGTTTATATCCCAAGTTTCCAACCAATCTTTTTTGACCTTTTCCAGCACTTCTGGATATTGAAATGTTGAATGTTTGGTTCGTTTTGTTATTCATTATTCATTTTGTTACGTAACGAAATGAATAACGAACTGCCCCCTTTAAGAGAAATGAAACAAAATGAAACTGAAATTTCCATTTCGTTTGGTTTGGTTTGTTCGCCAGTGTCTCCTACTTGGTGCTGGTCCTTCCTGGTCCGGTCCTCCTGGCTGCAGAGAGGGGATATCCGGGAGGGGGAGCCGACCAGACGCGCTACAGATGGTAGGCAGACATGTGTTCAGCAGTAAAAAAAAATACAATACAAATACAGTACAATAAAATTAAAAAAATTGATCCGGCACATGGGCCCCACTACCGGCCCACGAGCACCAGACCAGGCCTGTGGGTCCCCAAACCGGCCCCAGACCAAAAGTTAAAAAAAAAAGTTGACCAGCCCACACTACAGCGGTAGGTGGGCCACGTGGTTGGCAGTAAAAGAAAATAAATAAAATCAAAATAAAATAAAATAAAATCTAAATAAATAAAATTAAATAACAAAAAAGGAGCACCGACCTGGCCTCAGGGGTGGCCAGGTCAGTGCTCTAAAATAAAAAATAATAATAATTTAAAAAGTGCTGACCCCGCCCCAGGGGCCGCACGGTCGGCACTTTAAAAACAAACAAAATTACAAAAAGGAGTACCGACCCGGCCCCAGGGGTGGCCGGGCCGGTGCTCTAAAATAAAGAAAAACATTAAAAAACCAAGCGCCTCCTCAGAGGCTGCGTGGTCAGCACTTTAAAAAAAAAAAATGGAGCGCCGGCCTGGCCCCAGAGGTGGCAGTGCTCTAAAATAAAGAAAAAAATAATAAAAAATAAAAGAAGCTCTGACCTGCCCCCAGAGGCTGTGCGGTCAGTGCTTGGGGGAAAAAAACCCAAGGCGCTGGCCCAAGCCAGCGCATCAAAAAGGCCCTGCTGCAGGGGCCAGGATCGGCCTCCACCACTGCCACTGCTGCCTCACCGCCGCCACCACTGCCCAGTAAGGACCCGAACCAGTTCAGATCGGTTCAGGTTCATACAATTTTTAAAAAAATTCATATAACCCCAAACCCAAACCACACCAAGGGTGGGCCCGAAACAGAGGAACCAAAACCATGGGTTTTCTTTTTCGTGCCCACCTCAATATGTATATGTTGGGTTTATTTTAGAATAATATAATCATTTTATCATCTGTCTGTCTGTCTGTCTGTCTGTCTGTCTGTCTGTCTGTCTGTCTGTCTGTCTGTCTGTAAATTAAAAACCCCAACCTAAAATACAGACTCTCCAAATAAGGCATGCATTATTCGCATAACTTTGTAAAAAGAATCATCAAGGATGTTGGTAAATCTTTGGTTTTAAGTCTTAAGTCTTGGTCTTTGGTGTCATGTCCCAAATCTGAGTATGAGTCTTTGATGCCAAGTCCTAAGTCCCAAGCCCCAAGTCGGAGTCCCTATTAAGAACATGCCCCCACTTAAAAAAAAGTGACTTAAGCCTGACTTAAGCCTGACTTGACAGTGAGTCCAACAATTGATTCCCCATCCACGACACCTATGGTACAGAGGAAAGAGGACAGAAGTGAGTGGCAACCCTCCACTGAACCCTCATGTTAAATCTGGCATTTGGGTACTTACAACTGTTCAAATGAAAAAAAGACATGACAGAGCTAATAACACATTGGCTGTACACTGATCTAATTAGAAATACATTGAGTGGAGGGAGGAAAATACCCAGGACCATGTTAATTGAGAAGTTATTTTCCAATTTAAATTACTTGGAATGCAGTGGAAAACGCTGCTCAACGATGTGTAAAATTGTATACACACATTATTGCATGCTAAACAATGTTTACTTGTATGAAACATTATTAACTAAAGTTTTTTTTAACTGAAAGAAGGCAATCATTTGATTCCAAGACAATAGCTGAGGTGATGGCTTATGCAAAATGATAAATATGGAATTCAAGTCTAGCGTATACAAGGAAGCAGCTCTAAGGAGAAAACTAAGTGTTGCCTCTCCCCCACCTTCATGACCCATGGAATCATTATGCAATGATAATCCCACCTGTAATTTTTCCTCTAACCTCCAGAATGTCTACCACAATTTATGCCATGGCTTGTTTTTTCCATAGTGGGCTGGATGATCACCAGAGCTGGCTTTCTGTGGGCCAGATGGCTTGAGTATAGAGATGGGCACGACTTAGCGGTATTCCCGTTTCCGTTTCCGTTACTCGTATCCGTTACTCTACGGAAACGGTAACGGGAATTACTCCGCCAGACTTCGAGCTCGAACCGACGAACGAACATTTTTGGTCTGATTTGTCGTGCTTGTTCCTTGCATCGCGCGATTGCGCGATGCCACGCGGCACAGAAAAAAGTTTTTAAAAGTTAAAAAAACCCGGTTCCCGGCCAAAAAGCAGGCGGAAAAATGCCTGCCGTGCCTCAGGGCACCTACCAGAGGGGTTGTTTCTGGAGGTCCCCGGCCTCCCCCATCCCCCGTCCTGAGCTGCTCTGGTGGGACTCGCCGCAGGCTCGCAGCCAGCAAAGAGCCCAGTCTCGCCGCCGGCCGCCGCAATTAAAGCGCAAGCAAGCGGCACGGACGGCACAGGAAAAAACTTTTAAACTCTCCCCTCACCCATTCCCGGGCCAAAAAAAGCAGGCGGAAAAATGCCTGCTTGACTAAGGGCGCAGGGCACCTACCGGAGGGGTGGTTTCTGGAGGGGGGTCCCGCCTCCCCCCCGTCCTGGGCAGCCGGACTCGCCATGCCATGCGGTGCGGGCAGGGGATCCAAAATGGGGCAGCGAACGCAATATTGTTTTTGAAATCATGGTCCAAAAACACACAAGCACAACAGAAACACGCAAAAATTTATAAACTGCCAGATTTTTCACAGTAGCAGTGGGTTTTTTCTTGCAACAAAATGTCTCTCCTCTCCTCCTCTGTCCTCCATTGATTTTATTTTATTTTTATTTTTTTTACACCTGTGCAATGATGGGCTGGCCGAGTGGCCAGCAATGTGGGAGTGGACGACCATGCAAATTTTTGGAGCCATCCCACCAATCGCATGGCCACTTGGCCATGGAGACTTCTGGGATGTGCCAAAAAGCCCCCTAAAACCTGCCCTAGCCCCCGAACCCTAACCCTAATCCTTGACTCCTTACTTACCCATACTTCACAGACTGTCTTCTTAGTGGGTCAGAGAGGCACCCAGAGGTGCAACCCACTAGCCCACCCTAACCTTACCCATCACTAGCCTAACCCTAGCCCTTGCACTAACCCACCTTAACCCTAAGCCAGATGTACTTGCATTGCACTACACGCAAGTACAATTCCCTTCTTTGTGAGACATGGTGGTGCGAGAGCCTTAGGCATCACCCTATGGCTCTGGGTTCACTGCCATCACTAGTCTCACTGTCTGCAACTGGTATGCATATCCATATGGCTATGCATGCATTTTGCAGCAGCAGGTGAGGAGGAGAGACCCCCATGTTGAGGGGTCTCTTGGAGCCTGCTTCCCCTTCCTAGTGGGTGAGGATAGGAGGCACCCACGGGTGCCTCCAGGAGCCCGCTTTCCCTTTATAGCGGGCCAGAGGAGGCACCCACCCCACAGAGGTGCCTCCAGGAGCCCGCTCCCCCCCAAAAAAACCAGTACTAACGAAAACAAAAAACAAAAAAACGAACTGACTAATTTTTGCGAATTTTCGTGAAAAACGGAAACGACCCGAAACGGAACCGGCCCGACTAACAACAACTCAAAAAAATTTTTTCAAGTCATGCCCATCTCTACTTGAGTATACAAACATGTAGGATTAAAAATATGTGGGATTAGCAGAGCGCGACATGCTAGTGAGCAAGGAGTGATGTGGTTTTGGTCTGCTTTTGCTGTGGGTTCTTTTGTTTGCCCTCTCTTGGAGAGATCCGAGACCTATCTTGTGAGGGGAGTTCAACAAGGGGTGGTAGCTACCAGGCATAAGAACAGCCTCTCTGGAACAGGCCACAAAGACCATCCAGTCCAGCATTCTGTCTCACACAGTGACTCACCATTTGCTTCAGGGTATTCCCAGGCAGATGTCTTCACCTGCTTACGATTCCTCACAAATGGCATTGAGAGATATCCTGCCTCTCTCTCTCCAACCCAGAGGTTGTCCTTAGGCATCCATAAAGATCTCTTTGAGGCTGCTCACAATCTCTCTCAGTTTTTACTACCCTGTATAATTTAACGTCGTCGGCAAACTTGGCTACCTTGCTATTTACTCCTACTTTTAGATCATTTATGAAGAGGTTGAAAAGCAGAGGTCCTAGGGCTGAACCTTGGGGGCTCTTTACCTCCCTCCACTTGGAGAAGTGTCCATTGAGTGCTACACCCTGTTTCCTGTCCCTTAGCCAGATGCTGATCCAGGACAAGACCTGTCCCTTGATTCCATGACTGGCAACTTTATCCAAGAGCCTTTGCTGTGGGACTTTGTCAAAAGCCTTCTGAAAGTCCAGATAAACAATGCCAACTGGATCTCCCTTATTCACATGTTTGTTCACACTCTTAAATAATTCCAACAGATTAGTAAAACATGATTTGCCTTTGCAGAACCCATGTTGGCTCTCCTTCAGCAGTGCCTTCTCTTCTAAGTTCCTATTACTTTTACCTTTTAGTATGGTTTCCTCTGTTCAGTAATTTACTGGATCACCTCTGGATCCTTTTTTGAAGATTGGTGTTACATTTGCTACCTTCCAGGGGCCAGGCACAACACCTGATTGGAGGGAAAGATTATACATTTTGGCTAGGACCTCAACAATTTCATCTTTAAGTTCCTTGAGAACTCGTGGATGGATGCCATCTGGTTCTGGTGATTTGTTAGCATCTAGTTTAACAAGGCATGCAAGGACCTCCTCCCTGGGTATTTCTATCTGCCTTAAATCTTCGGTTTCCCTCCCTATGAAGATATGCTCTGCTTGAGGCATGTGGTCTGTCTTCTTCAGTGAATACTGAAGCAAAGAATTCATTGAGTCTCTGCAATCTCTGCTTCCTCTTTAATAATCCCTTGCCTTCCATTGTCATCTAATGGTCTAATGGTGTTCCTAGTTGGGTTCTTACTTCTAATGTATTTAAAGAAGTCCTTGAGTGTTTTTAGCTATATACTCCTCAAAGTCTTGCATTGATTTCCTGATTGTTGCCTTGCATTTGTTCTGCCAGAAATTATGTTTCTGCCTGTTACCCTCAGTTAAAAAGGGAACTACCAGCTTCCCACTTTCAAACTCCTATGAGAAACTGTGTCTTCATCTCCATGCTGTGGTGGTCAACCATTCAAAAATCTCTTCACTTCCTGTCACCAACGAAACTAGATATGATGAAGACGGAGGGCCAAACGCAAGCCAGACTACCATGTTTAATGGCCAGTCCCAGAAGTCTTGAAATTCTCAACCTGATTGTAACACCTTATTCTAAGTTGTGAAGGTGGATCTCCTGCCCTCGAAACTCTCTCACATCTTTCATCTCTGAGACAACTAAGATAGCTATCCTTCAGGTTTCCCCCTCTTCCATTCCCCCCTCTCTTTTTATTGGCATTGTACATCATTACATTGTCTCTCTTTGTTCAGTGCCTTGAAATATATTCTCTAAGATGTCAGAATTCAATCAAAAAGGGTTTGAAGTAGGAAGTGGAGGGTGTGAGAGAAAAATAAATGAAAATGGCACCGTGGCTAATTTGAATAATAATAATCAAATCCTTAATGTGAATAATAATGAAAGTGCTATTTAGTTTCTGATTTAATTCTAAAAACAATTGAGTGCATATTACTGTTTTAATTGTCTTGCCAGGAAGGAACACGTATTATTTTTATTTTATTTTAAGTTTTGCGCCCACATCTTCCATATTGCAGAGAGAGAGAGAGAGAGAGAGAGAGAGAGAGAGAGAGAGAGAGATCATGGAATAAGACACCACCATTTGCCTTCCCATTTTATTTTAATCTTAATTGGTTTAATACCACTAGCTTTTCTGCTTTGCTGAAGGGAAAGCTAGAATCTTGTAAGGCACACATTGTACCCACCCATCCCCCTCTTATTTCATCTCTCACAATTGTAATAAAAGAACTTTCCCAGTTTTCCTGTAATCTGCTTCGTGTCAATACCCTCAGGTTGTTTGCTTCATTTTAATTTGATTTTTAAACAAAGGTATGTCAAATCTTGTTCTTTCTACCCACCTTTTGTTTAACCCTTGGTTTGACTCTCCCAGTCTTTTTGTTTGTCAATAATATAAAACAGAAGGAGGGTGGGAAGTTTTCCATGCTTTTATTTTTAATTGAAAAGGGCTAGATTTCTTCGGATTTTATCCGATGTTCAATTTGTCTCTTTCCTCAGATTTGTGGCTAGCCCAAATTAAATGGCTATGTTGAGAAGCGATGCTTGGAGATTTTGGTCGTTTCACATTTCTGGGTGAACTGATCTTATTTCCAAGCCCACCACTAATTTGAGAGTAGGAACATGTTTTTTCTCTGGTTGGTGCGTTTCTCCAATTCTTAATGATGTACAGTATATGTCCAAATGTTCTTATTCTTGACTCCTCCAAAAAGGATGGCTCAAACATTTAGATACTTGGTCACGTAAAATCAATGGGGGAGCAGAATTACTGAAACCACACCTTAAATATCTCACTAGCCTAGAGAGCACAGAACAAAAACAGTCTTACATAGCTAACAACCCTTACTTAGAGGGTGTTGGGAAAGGTTGCATAGGTGGGAATTTCCCACACATTAGGCTACTGTCCACCTAACGAGCTTATTCAGCCCATTGTCCAACTTATGAGCCTATTCAGACCAGGGTGATGTGAAATCAAGGCGAACTATAAAATGGAGGACTCACCACTAACTTTCCTCAGACTGACGAAACTGGTTGATCAGAGATAGGCACAAAACAGAAAAATAATGTTTCATTTCGTTTTGTTTTGTGCACACACCTATTTCATTTCATTTCTTTCGATTAAAAATAATTGTATGAAATGAAACAAAATGAAACAAAATGGCTCCCCAGGCCTTAGAGGCATCGGATTTGGTGCCCAAGAGCCATTTTAAAGGGGTCCAGCTGAGCTGTCATCAGCTGTACCCCTTTAAAAATGGCCAGGTCACCAGCGTGGGGCTCCTGCAGTGGCGACTCGGCCATGTTCAGAGGGTTCCAGCCCAGTTGTCATTAGCTGGACCCCTTTTAAAATGGCCCGGTTGCCACCAGGAGATTCCTGTCAAGATATGTAAAAGTTGACAAAACATATGTTATGTATATTTAACAGAATGTGTAAAGTGAATTGTAAAATGGAGGCAGTTAGATTCTGCAGTGTCATGATGTTAATCCACAAGTGTTAGAGACTAGTAATCACAGGCATGTTAAGTGATGAAGTGCAGGTGGAACTGATTGTAACATCATGATTTGTAATGGATAGATCAGATTGCATCAGATTGTTAATTAGTGATTGCATCAGATCTTATGAGTGCTGAATAAGTATAAAAGGCACTAGCTTACCATTTGTAACTTGGGGACTGTTATAGTGAGAACAGTTCACCCCATACTCTGTTTGTCTGTTTGCTATATTGTATATAATGCTTGGTTGTTATGCTGTGTATATTTTGATGTATATATGAATATATGAGTTTTTACTCTATTCATTGTCATTGTCTTTCTGATAGACTAACTCTGAAAACCCTTTATATCAATACTAACATTTTATCTACGTTACTGCTGCACTGCTTTGTGTCAGGCACAAGTATATATTATTATTATTATATTTGTCTGCTGCCCCTTAAATCTGCTGACAATTCCCCCAGTGGCAACTGGGCCATTTTTAAAGGGGTCCAGCTGATGACATCTCAGCTGGACCCCTCTGAAAATGGCTCCTTGGCACCACATCTGGGGATTCGTCCCCCACCTGCCTCCCAGCTGAGAGGAGGCTGGAAGCCAGGGCTGAGAGGAGGAGGTGGGGAGCGCCGGAGCAGCTGAGGGTACCCACCTTCTCCTGTTCACTCTCCTGGGCTCCGACAGTGGTGGTGGTGGTGGTGGTGACTCATTGTGAGCCCAGCAGGTAAGGGACCCCTTTTACAAATGGAATATGAAACAGTTTGTTTTAACAAAAAATGATTGTTTTGTTTCATATGTTACAAAATGCTGCTTCCTCATTTTGTTTCGTTTCGTTTTGTTACCTAACAAAAAGACAAAACAGCATTTCATTTTTCGTTTCATGCCCTTCTCTAATTTTGATTTCTCAGTAAAATAAGTCCAGTGGCCATGACTCAGCCTCCAAATAAACTCACCAGGATGACTGAGAATCTTCGCAAACATAGTCTTACATCAATATACATTTTAAATGCAAAAATCACAATTTGTCATTATTATTTCTTTCCAGATTAAGTGCCCAAGTACAAAAAGGGCACTGAAACGTCATCATCTGGCCCAGCTTGAACATGCTTAAGAAACATTCCATTCATTGACTATTTATTTATTTAATATATTTGTACCCTGCCCTTCTCCTTAAAAGAACTCAAGGCAGTGCACATCAATACAAGACCATATCGGAAGCTAAAAGAGTTAAATGTACAAATACTTCAAAGGACCAAACAAATACCATTTTGAGAAATGTTAAACAACAACAATTCCAAAAATGCATTCAAAGCAGTAAGGCACAGAATCCATTTAAAAACCCCACTGGGGTAGCTGTTCCAAGGCGGAAAGATCTTTGCCTTTTTGTGGAAAGACACCAAAGATGGGGCCAGCCTGGCCTCCAGTGGGAGGGAGTTCCAAAGTCTGGGAGCAGCCACAGAGAAGACCCTCTCCTGTGTCCCCACCAAACACATCTGTGAAGGTGGCAGGATGAAAGGAAGGGCTTCTCCTGAGGATCTTAATAGTCCTTGGGATAGCTTGAGTTCAAGCTGTTTTGGGCTTTATAGGTCAGAACCAGCACACTGAATTGTTCCTGAAACAGATCAGTAGTCAGTAGAGCTACTGTAACAGAGGGGTTCTCTGTAACCAACCCCAGACAGCAATCTGGGTAGCTGAGAAATTGAAATAACCAAGATTTACATCCCTAGGTGTGATACAGTTTTCACGGGAAAATACATACCAAATGTTGTATACCAGAATATTTATTCATCATTCTGAAATGCTGCCTGTTCTGTTCAAAGAACCCAATATGTCTCAAAATGACAATCATATCTCAATAAAATAAGGCACCGTAAAACTCAATCCTAAAAGTCACAAATAAAATTAGAAATCAACAACGAATGCATATAACATCAGCCAGAGGCAGAGTTATGAATTCCATCTATTTTTACTATGTAGTTTTCAACAGTCAATGCACTTATTTTTGCAGGTTTGGGGGAGGAAGGAATGTGTCTTGTGGGGATCTTTTTTTAAAACGTAGGCTTTCCTACTTACTTAGGAGAAAAAAATGTTGCGAGTGGAACTGCAACAGAGCAATGAATACAACTATTCTAAATTGAAAGGCCCTGGAAATAGATGGACATATACTTGTTGATTAAAATATTTATATCTTGCCTTACATCAAAAGATCTAACTGAAGTAATGACATTAAAACATGAAGCTGTTTAAAAGTATTAAAGTCAGTTTAAAAACCAGTTAAAATTGATTTCAGGGAATTAAAAGAAATTAAAAGTGTTTTTAAAAAATTAAAACACCGCTCACAGCATGTATTTGAAATTTGTAACCTAATTTTCACCCTGTAGAATGTTAGCATTTTCTAGCCAACTTGCATCTCGCTGTAAATATTCTACTCAGAAGATATTGTATGATGAGTTTTAAAATTCCCTTCCACCTGAGTGCTGTGGCAGGGCTATCTTCACCACTGTAGTTCTCCATAACAAAGCCTGCTGGCCTCTGTTGCTGTGGGCTTCTAGTTGGCAGTGTTCTTGCAGCTGACCAAGCTCAAGTAGGGTTTAGTGTCAAAGTTCATTCCTGAGTAGACATGAAGGTGGAGGATGAATGGTACAGATTTGTGGAGATAAAGTATAATCACCAACATTCCTCCTCCTCCTCCTCCCCCCCTCCTCCTTCCTCCTCCTCCTCTTCTTCCTCCTCCTCCTCCTCCTCCTCCTCCTCCTCCTCTCCTCCTCCTCTTCTTCCTCCTCCTCCTCCTCCATGCCCTCCTCCTCCTTCTCAAAGATTCACATATTCTTCTTGTCCTTCTCTGTTTTGGTTGCACATTTTTTCTGGTATCAGTTGCAGGGTCCACTTTTCACATCCATGCCCAACTGACCATGTCTTCAGGGCGCAGGTCAAAGATTCACATATCATAAACATTGTCCTGCCATCTCTGTTTTGGTTGCCCACATGGCCACCAGCTAAAAGTGGATTCTGAGGGCAGGTGGTATCCTATTTCTACTGGCGATGGCTGGCTGGTGCCATTTGCCATGCAGTGAGGACATGTCCATACCAGCAGAAACATGCGAAAATTAGCTTTTTTAAATGCTTCTTTTTACAGTAGCAGCAGTGGGTTTTTCTTGCAAAAAAAAAAAAGTCTCTTTATTTTATTTTATTTTATTTTATCTTTTTACACCTGTGCATTCGATATCACCATTCCACCAGCTGCTGTTGGGTGGCTGGGATCATTTGTCATGTTTTTAAATCGGTCGAAACCCCACCAAAGCACCAGGGAAATTACCTATTTTAAATGCTTGATCCAACAGAGCAGACAAGGTTCCATGGCATGGAGACAGCTGGACTGCAAATTTTCTGGCCAGGCCAGGCTGATTGTTGCTGCCCAGCATTCCCAAACCCGAACCCTAAGTGCCATACAGTGCAACAGCCAAAAAGAAAGGAACAGTAAACCACTAGAGATGGGTCTTAACCCTAAAAAATGGTTTTTCACTTGTGGCTTGTCGTTTGGTACTAACAAAAACAAAAAAATGAAAAGCGAACCGTCCGTTTTTTCGCGAAAACAGGTTCGTTTTTGTTTTCGTGATTTTCCCTAGTTTTTTTATCCAAAAGCAGACAAGGTTCATTTTTGTTTGTTGCTGTTAGCATTCGGTGCCATACAGTGCAACAGCCAAAAAGAAAAACAGTAAACCACTTCTTGGTAAAATGAAAACTCAAAAAAATTGCTGTTTCATTTGTCGTTTGGTCGTTTAGCATTCTTTTTAGTTCAATGCATTGCAAAAATTTCATTTTTCTTTCGTTAGGTAACAAAATGAAAAAAAACAAAATCAAAAAATTGCTGTTTCGTTAGTATTCTTTTTATTCAATGCATTTTGCAACGAAAAAAACATCATTTGGTCGTTTCGTTTTTCATTTTTGTTTTGTTTAAAAAATTCCGAAAAAAAAATGAAAACAAAAATGAAAAATCGCTCATTTCGTGCCCATCTCTATACTTTACATCTAGAAAACCCAGAGGGTCACATAAGTCCGAATTGACTTAGCGGCACACATTTATTATGTGGTTGTAACTAACGAATTAACTAATATGCTGGAGAGAGCCACATGAACTCTGTGGTAGAAATACTAGCAATACTTTTCCAAGTCTAAGCAACAAAATACATAGTTTAAAAATCATGCTGCTTATATATATCACCTGTAGCAGTTAAATTGCTCTCTGGACAATTTACACTTTAGTGGCTACACATTGCTTCCCTGCCCCATAAACTGGGTAGTCAAATTTGCTGACCTCAGAAAGATGGAAGGTTGAATGAACTTTGATCCAGCTACCTGGAATTGAACCTGGGTCATGAGCAGACTTTTGGCTGCAGTATAGCAGTTTAGCCATTGTGTCACAAGGCTTCATGTATTCAGGACTCTTAGTGCAATAACTTCACTTCCCACAGCTCAGGGGTGCAGTATTTTATTTGTGGCAAATTTCCAGCTTGGGAAGATGTAAAAGCTTCTGCCTGAAATCGAATAAGTAAGTAAGTAAGTAAGTAAGTAAGTAAGTAAGTAAGTAAGTCACTCAGTCACTCAGTCACTCAGTCACTCAGTCATCAGAACAGGTAAATAAATAAATAAATAAATAAATAAATGTCCAGCTGGCCAAGATGTAAAAACTTCTCATGAAATCGAACAAATAAAATGAATGAATGAATGAATGAATCCCCAGGAAATATCCTTTCCATTGGCATGACAATATTGCGGTAGATGGACCAGTGGGTTTTCTGTGTTGTTCATGTTTCTTTGTTCCTCTGCTAAATGGAGACACTTTTTTTTTTGCACCGTATAAAGCTATAGAAGCATTTGGAACATGACTGTTTTGGAAACGTCTCATGTTTGCAATCATGGCCCATTCTACTGATGTTTCAGCTTAGGGTAGCATGAATTTTTCACTGCTATGCTTGCTCAGTGCCACATAAACAGGCCCTCCCTTTCGCAGCATTAAACACACGCCTGGCCGAATGGAGCCATTGAATCAGGCCAATGAAGAAACATCTGTTACCTATGGAAGGATTAATAACTCAGCCCTAGCCAAATTGACGGTGGGCTTTATTTAATAAAAGCAGAAGCAATCACATCACCACTCTAACAGGGCAGCCACCTGAAGAGAAATGTTCCACCAGTGACCGAGCAGGTTCCACTTCCTCCAACAGGTTCCAGCTTTCTTTCTGAAGCTGGCCATAAATTAAGCAGAGAGGAGAGAAGGGTCTCAAAGGTGTGTCTGAACATGGCATGCACAAAAAAAAAATGAATGTTGGGATTTTGAAAGATGGCTTGCGCTCCATAGAGCGTACCATTCAGCACCATTTAATAGCATAGATAAATGATCCAGCTTAGCAGTTAAAGGTACAGAATCAGATCTTTTTAATGCTTTGAATAGCCTGATGCAGTAGTTTATTTATTTATTTATTTATTTACAAGATTTTTAGCCACCCCACTACCAAGAGGTCTCTGGGAGGCATAGAAGTATTGAAAACTATATCATCATTGGCATCCTTCAGTCTCGAAAGACTATGGTATCTTGCCTGGAGTAGACATCCTAAAAACAACACCTAGTGTGACTAAACAGGCCAATTCAGGAATGGCAGTCTCTACCGCACTGGGGACAGATGTATTCTGTTTCTTGCCCTGTCCTCGAGTTTCATTCTTTCCGTGCCTGCCTCTTTTCCTCTGCCTGTTGGACAAATGCCTCTTCAAATTTATGTAGACCATGTTGTATCTTTGGCCTTCAGACAGTGCGATCGGAGGTCAGGGTTTCCCTTCTGTTGAGGTCCATTCCCAAGGCCTTCAGGTCCATCTTACAGATACCCTTATACCTTAAAACTATATCCTTAAAAATATATCCTTAAAACTATAAAACTATAAAATTATTTAAGTAACCCCCCTTCCTGGCTTGGGCCTTGTTCACAACCTTCAAGGAAAAACCAAGTGCTTGCCTTTGTGTGGCAAGAGTTGGAAAGGGTCTATAATGCCACTGAGTTAACCCCCTTTCAAGACAGGAAGCCAAGTCAAAGCAAATAATTAAGATGACCTATTTGGAAGCTAAGCAGGGTCAGCCCTGGTTAGTACTTGGATGGGAGACCACCAGGGAATAGCAAATGCTGTAGCTGCCTGGAGTAGGAACTGGGAAGCCACTCCAGTATTCCTGCCAAGAAAATTCCATGGACATGGGGTCACGAAGGGTCGGTCATGACTGTAACGATGCAACACACGTGTGACAGAGACATTGTTCGATGCAGCTTTATATAGATCAGCCAGCCTGTCACAGGAGAATGTCACCTATTTGGACGCAGTTCAGCTCACCTGTTGGGATAGACGTCTGGGTGGACATAATTGCAACCATTTTAATTCCAAGATGATTAGAGAAGATCGTGTCATTCCAATAGCTCCCACCTTTTCTCCTGTCTCATGATTTAAAGTTAGCTAAAAAGTGATCTCATTGTCTGCTATCATTTTCTCAACTAAGTTGACCAATTAGAGCACTATCTCTTATCACAAAGCTAAGGCTTACCAATTAAAGTTATACCTATACATGTAGAAATGCATTTTAATGTAGCCTTTCTATGTGACGCCTTCTCTAACCATATTTAGGGAATTTCTTGCTGCGCCACAAAATGATGTAATGAGCTATGCTAATCAGTTATGTTAGAGTAATTAATAAAATGGAGCCTCTTCGGATGAAAGGAGGGCTCCGCTGGTTTGGACACACACGTGTGTGTGTGTGTGTGTGTGTGTGTGTGTGTGTGTGTGTGTGTGTGTGTGTGTGTGTGTGTGTGTGTGTGTGTGTGTGTGTGTGTGTGTGTGTGTGTGTGTGTTTTCTTCAAAGCGCTTTCTCATTACTCCAGTATCAGGGCTGTTCCAGTCTCCAGCTGCCCTGGTTTTTGCAGGGTTTTATTCCTGATTGCTGCAACACTCGCCCTGTTTGGGGAGGGGAGTTCCCAGTGATGGCTGGCGATTAAACAAACTGAATGTTGTCTTGGTGTCATAGAGATGAAGATGCTGCAGTGGACCTCTGGCCTCACACAAAGGGTCACGTGCACAATGGTGACATCAGAGCAAAATACGTAATTGCACCTATTACCGACAAGATGCGCAAAGCCCGACTGCATCGGTTTGGACATATCCTGCGTGCTGATGAGGAAACACTGGCCAACCTTCAAGAAGTGGATCCCGACTGAGGGTGTCGTCCAAAACAGAATAACATGAAGCGGTCCCAGGTTCACCTAGACTTGGCCCATGACCACGCCAAGCGGAAGGCCAAAACAAGAATAGTGGATCCCACCACCCAGTGCAAAATGCTAAGAAAAATAATAATAAGAAAACCTCTGCCTTTTGTTCCCAGGGCGAGCTGATAACTGGATGACTGCATTTCTCCCTGCCTAAAATCTGGACCTCTTTGGAACATTCTCTTGTTTATGTCTGCTCAAGGTCCCATAGCCTGTTGTCTTGTTTTGCAGCATTAAACACATGTATACCTTAGTGGGGTGTATACTCCCCCTACGACTCTGGATAAATTCATTCAAGGTGAGATGTCTGTGAAGATTCCCAGTCACCCAGAGGAGGTTATTAGACATGGAGACACGGCAACTGGACTTCTTTTCTGGTGAGACTGAAATGTTGTTGCCACTCACAGGGCAAAATGGCCAGTTGCCATGAATCAATGCCCAGATCAGCAAAGGCAGCACTAATGTGTATTTTTATGCCCCACCACATGGCACAGTAGTTAAACAGCAATGTGTAGCCTGCATAGTTAAAAATTGTAAACAGTTGAGAGTGCTTGAAGTGCTATGGGGTGGTATATAACTAGAAAACTTTGCTTTGCTTTTGCTTTACAAAAGAAGATCGTGCAGGTGACTGCAATAACACTATTGAAGTGGCCTACTTATGGTCAAAACTGGTCTAATGAACTTAACATTTTAATTTTAATTTTTTAAACCTATATTTCAACCCCAATAAGGGCTTTCAAGATAAGTGAGATATTTTCAGGAGTGGCTTTACCAGTTCCACTCCGCCATGGAATTTCCATGGCTGAGTCAGAATTCAAACTCTGTTCTCCAGAGTCCTAGTTCATCACTCTATACACTACACCATATTTCCTTTACCTCACATATGACAGTGTTGGCGAACCTATGGCACGGGTGCCAAAAGTGGCACTCAGAGCCCTTTCTGTGGGCACCCAACAGCGCCCCTTCAAAGCCATCTGTATTCAGGTTAAACTGTTCTATTGGCGCTTTGCAAAAAAAAAGTGGGTTGTGAATCAAGTTTGGGCACTCGGTCTCTAAAAGGTTCGCCATCACTGACATATGCCAATAATTTTAAATTGTGCAATGCTCTGATAAGACTAAGAAAAGGAGAAAGATAGGGGTGATCTGCTCTAGATAAGACTGCTTTTCATTTCAGCTTAATGGTCTTAAGTCTTGAGAGTAATGCAAATCCCAAAATCTGCTATCACTTGCATAACTTCATAATTATGCAAAGTAGCACCTTAAGTGTATGAATTAGAGATGGGCACGAAACGAACAATTTTTTGTTTCTGTTTTTGTTTTTTTTGTTTCATTACGCAACGAAACAACAAACGGATTTTGTCTCCAAAATGAAACAAAACGAACAGAAACACCAGAAATTTTGTCGTGCGTTTCATTTCCATTACTGCAATACAGTGAACTGCTTTAAATGCTAAAAAAATAAAAAAATTGAAGTAAATGGTAACGAAATGGTAACAAACAAACAAAAACGAAAATGAATTTTGCAAAAAAATTTTGCAAAAAACGGAAACGAACCGAAAAGGACCCTCCAAACGACAAACGACAAAAGAAACTCCATTTTTTCTATTCGTGCCCATCTCTAGTATGAATGCTACAATATCCGGGTTGGAGAGACAGGCAGGACATCTCTCAATGCCATTTGCAGGGAGTTATAAGTAGGTGAAGGCTTCTGCTTGGGAATACCATGAAGGAATTGGAGAGCCACTGTGCGAGACAGAATGCTGGACTAGACGGGCTGTGTTCTTATATTCTAGACAGGGTGTGTTCTTATATTTTTATGTAAGTGCACACACATTGACCGACCGACCGACCGACCGACCGACTGACCGACCGACCGACAGACAGACAGACAGACAGACAGACAGACAGACAGACAGACAGACAGATAGATAGATAGATAGATAGATAGATAGATAGATAGATAGATACTTATGTTCTTATGTTCTTATTATAAACAGGACCAACATTTTAAAAATCAGAAACACTGTCTCAAGAAAGACTATTTGCCTTTTGAAAAGCATATTCAGGGATGAAGTATTAAAGATAAGAGCACACCCATCATAGTGATAACTCTCTCCTGTCCTTATAAAATGTGTTCAGCATTCTCCCAATTCACTACATCTGAGCTAGATGCTTTACCCTCCACCGAATGTCCAAAGAACAATAGATAACAATTGTCATCCTCTTTGAACTGTATTGCTGGAAGAGGTCCTATGGATTATCAAGTCCAGCCATGTAAAGGAGGCACAGTGAGGAATTGAACTCCCAGGAAGAGATGGGCACAAATCGAAAAATGGTGTTTCATTTCATTTTGTTTCGTTAAGGAGGTTGTTTCGTTTTGTTTCATTTTTCATGAATTTTTTCAGTTTGGTTCATTTCGTGTTAAATTTGCCCCTAGGGTCATTATTCGTTTCATTATGTAACAAAATGAATAACGAATAACGAAACAAAAAAAATTCATTTCATGCCCATCTCTACTCCCAGGCTCTCTTTGCAACCTGATGCCTAAACCACTCAGCTTTCCATCCGTTTGTCTTAACCACAGAAGTTGTATTAGTAACTGATGCTTTATTCCCATGACAGATTCCTACTTGCAAATGTGGTGCATAAAACCTCCACAGTGCTTGAGCAAGCTCCAGCTCGAGGCTACACACACCGGACACCATCTCATTGACACAACCAGGGTTTTCTGCTCAGTGGAAGGGGTTAGTGCATTCCCCCTTGGGGAAGCAGCAAGAGAGGAGGAGTTGTATGCGTGGTGGACCAGTGCTCAAGCAAATGGCAACCAGATGGTTTGGGATATTCTGGGATGAAACTGGTCATCTTAGTTTGGCTTCACACCGAGGCTTATCACACACACAATTTTGGTTGCCTGTGTTGTTGTTGTTGTTACATGACATCAAGTCATCCCCAGCTTATGACAACCCTATAAATGCATGGTCTCCAAAATGTCCTGTCCTCAACAGCCCTTGTCAACTCAAGGCTGTGCCTTCCTTCATGTTTGCCTTGAACAAGGAGAGGTACTCTGTTGGCTATCCTTAGCAGATTTGTTATACCCTTAAGCACACTTATCCCATCAGACCAGGTTTACTTGTTAGGAAAAAGAGGCAACGGGTTCTCTTCCCTACATTGATAGATCCAAGGAACGAGACTATCTCTTCAGTTCCTGGCTCTGAAGTTGTGAAGTTGTAGTGACTGCAGCAACAAAATTAAAAGATGCCTGCTTCTTGGGAGGAAAGCGATGGCAAACCTAGGCAGCATCTTAAAGAGCAGAGACATCACTTTGCCGGAAAAGGTCCCAATAGGCAAAGCTACGATTTTTCCAGTAGTGATGTATATGGAAGTGAGAGCTGGACTATAAAGAAGGCTGGTCGCCACAGAATCAATGCTTTTGGGCTGTGGTGCTGGAGGAGAGTCTTGAGAGTCCCCTGGACTGCAAGGAGAACAAACCTATCGAGATCAAACCTATCCATCCTGAAAGAAATCAGCCCTGAGTGTTCACTGGAAGGACAGATTTTGAAGCTGAAGCTCCAGTACTTTGGCCAACTCATGAGGAGAGAGGAGTCCTTGGAAAAGTCCCTGATGTTGGGAAAGATGGAGGGCAAAAGCAAAAGGGGACAGCAAAGAATGAGATGGTTGGACGGTGTCATTGATGCAACCAACATGGATTTGACCAAACTCCGGGAGGCAGTGGAAGACAGGAAGGTCTGGTATGCTCTGGTCCATGGGGTCACGAAGAATTGGACACAACTGAACGACTGAACAACAACAACAAAATAAGCACAATCCATTCAATCCCATTCTGTTCAGTACAAGTATGAAAGTGCTGGGTGGGGTCATCTGGAATGTTAGAGATGGGCCCATCTGTACGTTATTGATACCCATTAGAGATGGTCACAGACTGATTCTCCCTGCACAGCATCTGAGTGGGCAGCTGCCGAAGGAGGCAGGGAAAAGCAGCCCATTCCCTGCCTTCACTGGCATGCCAGCAGAAAAGGAGAACCCTGGTGGCACATGATAGATTGTAAGTTGGCCAGCCAGCCTTGGGGTGGTGGGAGGAAAAGTCTGGCACCTCTGGTGCTGTGCTGACGGCTTCGTACAAAGTGGCATAACTCAATCTGTGCCCATCTCTAATAGCTATAATCTTTTTTTCCTTGCTGTCTGATGAAAGTGGGAATGTGCACATGCTAGTTTGATATCTAGATGGTGTACTGGGCTGAATGAGACAGAACGTGGATCTATGGATGGGTGGTTCCTGGGTCTGTTTGGGTGGGTGAGCCTCCTGGCTTGAATGACATACACTCAAATTGAGGGCTGAGAGAGTAAGAACAGACAAAAGAAAATACTTTTTCACCCAGCGTGTTGTTAGTCTGTGGAACTCCCTGCCACAAGATGTGGTGATGGCATCTGGCCCGGATGCCTTCAAAAGGGTATTGGACAGATTCCTGGAGGAAAAGTCCATCACAGGTTACAAACCACTTCAAGGGCCAGATGCAGGGGAGTGGTATCAGGAGACAGAGATCTAGTCTTGTGCCCTCCCAGATGCATTTGGTGGGGCCACTGTGAGATACAGGAAGCTGGACTAGATGGGCCTTTGGCCTGATCAAGCATGGCTCTTCTTATGTTCTTCTATTGACAATGCACTTTCCTGAAGGTGTGCAGCTTAGGAGTAGTCTTTATTTATTTTATTTATTTATATAGCTTGTATGCCGCCCACTGGTGGGCGGCATACAAGCTATATAAAATAAATAAATAAATAAATAAATAAATAAATAAATAAATAAATAAATAAATAAATCTATTACTCTTAAGGCCTTGCTGACTCCATGACTCAGAGGGCTTGGATCCAACTTGGCCGGCCCAATTGTGACAGCCATCGTTGCAGAAAGATAATCCTACCATGCAAGTTCATGCACTGGTAACTTTCCATTTAGACTATTACTATGTTCTACATGTGGGGCTGAACACATTTGTGATTGACCTTTTCATATCTTCTACACACCAGAAGCTTGTGAGGCACTGGAACTGTCTCAGAAACATTCCTTGCTCACCACTCCTCATTACTAACTACCAAAAATAAATCATGCATACAAAGCCAAAGTCATCTACTCACTCCGTTCCACGCAGCAGCAGCTATGTTATCTGATCCACCAAAAATGATGACAGAAAGTCTATCAGGGCCTTGAAGACTAGCAGGTTTTTTTATTTAGCACCAGCTTTCCTAGAATGCAGTGTTGAACCACGTCAACGGGTATGTGGAAAGATGAAGAGGGTCTGCAGTAAAATTTGTTAGTCTTCGAAGACCCACTAACCTCTTTGGCATTGTCTTTGTTACAGGTTTTAGAGTTGCTCCTGTTGGAGGTTTTATAACCTTGCACACAGCTGTTTAGTTTGGCGGGAAGGACCTTTCTAGGCTGGGTAGCAGTCAATCTATCCAGCACCAATCAATTGTTCCCCCTCTGAGTTCAAAAAGAGCCCCCCTTCTTCCCCAAGTGTTCATTCCCGCCTCTTCTCTTCACTGTTCCCAACTGTAAGTGATAATTTTTCTTTCTTTCTCCTACAAATATCCTAGAATGAGCTATTGAGACTTTAAGTGCCAGTTAATGAGAAAGGGGTGGACCCTGGGGAATTTGTAGTTATTCTCCTCGGTGAGTCTTTGTATTTCTACTGTGTAGTTCAAGGATTTTATTACCAATAACTCAAAACTCTGCAACACTTCCAAAGTGAACTGCTGGATAGCACAGTGTTATTTTGCTATGGAGCCAGAGCTTGGGGGTTTGATTCTGCACTGTGCCTTCTTGACTTGATGATTCATAGGCTGCCCTCCAGCTTAGCAATTCTATGACTATGACGGTAACATGCGTGAGAACAGCTTTGTATTAAATGCAAAATCTGTCCTTTGGCACCCAAATTAACTGGCCTGCCTTCATGCTACAGGGATCCTATGCACATACGGAGCTTTCCGTGGTGGTTCTTTGCCCAGATATGCCAGTCTAAATCCAACAGTTAGTCCCCATTAGAACCAAACCATGGAACCAATGGTCTGCTGTTAAGTATTGGCTTAATAAATCCTATGCATTCAGCGATCTTCCCTTGTTGGGACTCTAGGGTTCGCCCTGTTCTTCCCATATATTCTCTATACCTCCCGGCCACCCAAACGATGAGCATTTTCGGAGCACGGCATAAAAACAACATACTAATTCGAGCTTTGCAATTATGTAAAAGCCTGACAATCTTATATAACCATGCCACTTCCATTCCTACACCCTCATCTATTTAAAAATCCTGGCAAACAAGAGGAAGTTGAATGAACCGAATATGGGGATAATGTTCCTTGCACTATTAATTGCTCGATACACCTTTTGCTATCATCTCCCTTCTTAGTCTTCTTTTCAAGTTAAATAATCAATCATAACATATTTAATCTCTCGTTGGTGGATGCCACCTCATGCTGGTAATCATTTCTCTGCGCCCTTCTCTGGACCTTTTCTCTTCCTAATTTATATATATATTTGAAGACGACGTGATCAGATGTGAATGCAGCATTCAAGGCGGGTGAATAAAATTGATTGTCATAATAAGGTGGTATTTTATGCCCATATCTTACTTGTAACATCATTACGGCTTGCTTTAAGTACATAATTACTCAACTGCACCAGGCAGACAGCTATCAGTAGTGTATTCTGGAGAATGTGTGGGCAGGTTGGTCCATCGCAGGGATGTATGGAATACCTGCCAAACAGAGCAGAAGGATGGAGTTAGCTATTTAATCAGCTGAACAGCCTATTCCCATCTGATCTAGGAAACTAAGAGCTGGGCCTGGTTGGCTGATAGATGAGAGACCACCAGGAAGGTTGGGAGTTTTATTACCCACTGGGCCGTTTTGCTAGTCTCTAAGATGATTATGATTTTTATGGATACTTCCAGACAATTCCGATCATATCTGAACTGCTCTAATGTAGGGTTGTGTACACCGTTAGTCCCAGTTAGAACTTGGATAGGAGACCACTGTGGAATGCCCAGACATTTGCAAGAAGAGCCAGAAAAGAATCCTGCTTCAAATCTTTGAAAGTCTATTATTCCAAGACAGAGATGACACTACTGTGCTGGATGGATCTTGTAGACAGGTTCTCCCTTGAAGACAGGGCCCTAGGAAAGCCTCCAGGGATCATGACATGTTTGGTATAACACAGTATTTGGCAATGTAGCATTGACAATGTGATCTTTAAGGTAAGCATATTAGGCAAGGTTCAAATAATTAAGGACTGACAAGGTGAAGAGGTGAACAGTGACATACTGTAGTCCACATAAAATGCATTAATTCATCAGTCAGGTTGGTCTCATTTGGTCTTACTGGGCCAACCAGGCTTTAGCCATCTGCACCGGCCTGCTTATGATTTGTGTGTGTGTGTGTGTGTTGTGTTGTTACAGTCATGACCGATGCTTTGTGATTCCACATCCATGGAGTTTTCTTGGCAAGAATACTGGAGTGGTTTGCCAGTTCCTACTCCAGGCACCTACAGCACATGGTATTCCCTGGTGGTCGCCCATCCGAGTACTAACCAGGGCTGACCCTGCTTAGTAGACATGGGCACGGCCAGAAAAAATGACATTTTGAGTTTTCGTTTGTCGGAACGGGTCCGTTTTGGTTCGTTTCCGTTTGTCGCAAAATTTTTCAAAAATTTGTCGTTTCGTTTGTCGTTTGTCATTTCCACCGCGATTTAGCGCGATTTGACTTCCCAGAGCTGAGGGGCGTCCCACAATCAGGGCCAGCACTAGGTGTTTTTGCGCCCTAGGCGGGGGGCAGGGCAGGGGGCAGGGGGCGGGGGGAGGTGCAGGTGATCGGCAGTGGTGGAGGGCCATGGGCGGGCGGCGGCCGCGGGCAGGTGAGTGGGCTGGCAGATGGGCGAGTGGGCAGTTAGAATATCACTTAGGATAGAGGTTCTGTTCTTGGCTTGCACCCCAAATGTGGGTGTGTGCAAATTGAAGTTGGGAAAATAGAAAATAAATGGTAGTATATAATATATTTTTAAAATAAATCCACACTTCCCACTTCCAGTCGAACCTCCCCCTTTATCCAATATCAGAAAAAAATCCTCAAATTGCCAGAGAAGAAATAAAGAATAAACTGCTATTCCCTTCAGCAGACAAAGCTGCAGGGAATCAAAGAAATTATTTTCTAAATTCAATTCCCTCCCTGCCTGCCTAACTTAAATCCTAAAGCCTCCAGCCTCCCTCCTCAATCTTGATCGGATCACATCAGCACCAGCAGCCAGCCCTCCTCCCTCAACCACATCCATACACCCGACTGCGATTTCTGGAAGGTGCCTCGGCTTTTTATGCCCTCCGAGACATCCAGAAGTATCAGTCAAAAACCTGGTGATGTCATTGGTGGAATGGCTCAAAAAAATTGCATGCTCCCATCCCATGCCCAGCCCAAATGGGCAGGTCTAAAAAAATAAAAAATAAAATAAAATAAAATAAAATCAATATGACGTTTTATTGCTATAAAAAAACCACTGCTGCTACTACTAAAATTCAGGCATTTAAAATAAATAAAATTCACATGTTTCTGTGGTGATTTGGTGTGTTTTTTGACCACAATTTCAAAAGAAAAATTGTGGTCACCATTTTGGATCCCCCCCACCGCATGGCATGGCGAGACGACAAGGATGACCCCCCACCCAGCCTGGTGCAAGCAGCCCAGGACAGGAGAAGAGTGGGGGAAAGGCCGGGAACCCCAGAAACCACCCCTCTGGTAGGTGGCAAAGCCTCAGGCAGGCATATTTTTGCGTGCTTTTTTGGCCGGGAGTAGGGTTTTTTTAAAAAAACTTTTAAAAAACTTTTTCTGTGCTTCGCATCGCGCGATCGCCACGATGCCACAAACGAAAACGAAAAACCCGACCAAATTTTTCTTTTTTTGGTTCGAGTTCGAGTTCTGATGTCTTAATTATTGTTACCGTTTCCGTTATGTAACAGAAACGATAACCGAAAATGGAAACGACAATTTCACCGAGTCGTGCCCATGTCTACTGCTTAGCTTCCGAAATCAGGCGAGATTGGCCTTATTGGTACCCCATTCTCATTGCCAGGTGAATTCTTCTCCTATATTTCCCCCCTCATGCATCCCACAAGGGACAGAGTTTTTGCCTCACCCACATCTGATGAGGGAGCACCTAAGTAGGATACAAACCATGGGTGGACCATCACTGGTGCCATCTACCTCTGCTGCAGGAATGAGAAGCTCCTGCTCCATATCTTTGTGAGGCCTGCCCATGCATCCACCTCTTTCCGGGCCCTTGGATCTCCTACTTTGGAATTATGGGATGGCCCCATGACTGTGGCTCAGAAGGATGGCTATAGAGCCCATAGATGAGGTGGGGAAGTCTGCCTTCTCTTGATATACCGGACTACTCTCCACCACTCGCTTTACCTTCAACTATCCCCATGGATAAAATGCAAGTTTGCCTTTCCTTGGAAGACTTTCCAATCATCTCCCTCTGTCTAAACTCGACTGTCTTCATTTTTCAAGCATATCTCAAACACATCTTTGCCCCCCACATACCTATAAGCCATATCTGTAGCCTGACGTGAGGGCAGGGTAATGGAGGCATTGTGCAACTCTCGAGCTGAGGTTCCATTCCCATCTTCTGCAATCGCAACTTGTTCTTCTCAAGTTCTCCACACAGGCTACGTCAGAATGGAGGCAGATGGCAATCCCTGATGCCCTGATCTAATGAACATTCCCATGTATCTGTATTCTCTCCAGAAACACCTACCCACCTACAATAAACTGCTAGGGAAACCATGGCCTACCCTACTCCATTGCCTTTTGACCAGGAAGGGGAAAAAAGGGAATGGCCATAGAATTATAGAATAATTGAGTTGGAAAAGGTCTATAAGGCCCTCAAGTCCAATCCAGGAATACAGATCAAAGCAGATCAGACAAGGGGGTTGCCCAATTTTTTACTTGAATGCCTGCAATCTAAAGAAAACTTCTGCCTCAAAATATGGAGGCAGCTGTCTGTCCAAGTCAACCTTATTGTACTAAACAGACCAAAGGAGGGACGAATTACTTTCCAGGAAGTTGGTCACTGACAGTCTTACTTTTCACCAAAGATACTGTATCATAGAATCGTAGAATCATAGAGTTGGAGGAGACCTCAAGGGCCATCTAGTTCAACCCCCTGCCATTAAGGAACCCCCATCACAGTGCTCCTGATATATGGCCATCCCGCCTCTGCTTTATACCCCCAAAGAAGGAGTCTCCACTAGAGATGGGCACGACTTAGTGGAATTCCCGTTTCCATTTCCGTTACTCGTTTCCGTTACGCAACGGAAACGGTAACGGGAATTACTCTGCCAGAACTCGAACTCGAACCGACTAAAGAATAATTGGGTCTAATTTGTCGTGGTCATTCCTGGCATTGCGGCGATCCCGCGATGCCAAGCGGCACAGAAAAAAAGTTTTTAAAAGTTAAAAAAAACCAATTCCCGGCCCTAAAAGCAGGCGAAAACTGTCTGAGGGCACCTACCAGGCCAGAAGGGTGTTTTATTTGGGGGGGGGTTCCCCGCCCCCCTCTCCTTGGCTAGTGCTACTGCTGCGCTGCTGGTTCCAGGCGGGGGGGCATCGTCTCATCTGCCTTTGCCATGCGGTGTGCGGGCGGGGGGATCCAAAATGGTGACCGCAATATTTTTTTTGAAATCGTGGTCCAAAAACCCACCAAAGCACCACAGAAACATGCGAAAATTAGCTATTTTAAATGCTTGAATTTTTCCAGTAGCAGCAGTGGGTTTGCCTTGCCAAAATATGTCTCCGTTGATTTTATTTTATTTTATTTTTTTACACCTGCGCATTCGCAATGATGGGCTCGCCCATGGGAGTGGACCATGCAAATTTTTGAGCCATTCCACCAATCGCATGGCCAGGTTTTGGAGACTGTACCAGGCTGGGAGGGCGCATCCATTTGCCATGCAGTGCGGGGGGATCTAAAATGGCGACCACAATATTTTTTTTAAATCGTGGTCCAAAACCGCACCAAAGCACCACAGAAACATGCAGAAATTAGCTATTTTAAATGCTTGAGTTTTTACAGTAGCAGCAGTGGGTTTTTCTTGCAAAAAACGTCTCCGTTGATTTTATTTTATTTTATTTTATTTTTTTACAACTGCACATTCACAATGATGGGCTCGCCCATGGGAGTGGACCATGCAAATTTTCCATCAATCGCATGGCCACTTGGCCAGGTTGACCACAGAGACTTCTGGGATGTGCCAATCAGGCATAAACAGCCCACTAACCGTAGCCCGAACCCTAAGCCTAAGCCTAACCCATACGCCAGTACACTGTCCTTCTAAGTGGGTCAGAGAGGCACCCAGAGGTGCACCCCAATACTCACCCTAACCTCACCCATAACTAGCCTAACCCTAGCCCTTGCACTAACCCATCTTAACCCTAAGCCAGATCTATTTGCATTGCACTACACGCAAGTACATTTCCCTTGGAGCGGGTGCAAAGAGTCTGCCTGTCCGTCACTTGTGGCTCTGGCTGACTCCTGCAGCAGCATTTGTGTGCCATGCAAACCATGCCTGCAAGTGCTGCCTGACTGTGTCTCACCAACTGTTGCAGGGAAGGCACCCCAAAGAGGGGTGCCTCTGCCAGTCTGCTGCGTCTGCAATATGCATATCCATAGCATATGGCTATGCATGCCCATTTTTAGCAGCGCTGGCGGGTGAGGATAGGAGGCACTCACCACAGAGAGGTGCCTCCAGGAGCCCGCTACCCCCCCAAAAAACCAGTACTAGCGACAAACGAAGAAACAAAAAACAAAATGACAAATTTTTGCAAAATTTCGTGAAAAACAGAAATGAGCCGAAACGGGCTGCCTCTGACACACAACAACTTGAAAACGTCATTTTCCCTAGTCGTGCCCATCTCTAGTCTCCACCACCTTTTGTGGCAGCACATTCCACTACCAAACATCTCTAACTGTCATGAAGTTCCTCCTAATCTTTAAATTGAATCTCTTTTTCTGTAGTTTGAGACCATTGCCCCTCGTCCTAGTCTCTGAAGCCATGGAAAATAAACCAGTCCCTTCTTCAATGTGACATTCTTTCAACTCTTTAAACATAGCTATCATATCCCCTCTCAGCCTTCTTTTTGTAAGGCTAAACATTCCCAGCTCCCTAAGTCGCTCCTCATAAGACATTTCTTATGAGAGAAAGTCACATGCTCCAGCTAAACATCACCATCATCATGTGTCATCATTTCAACTCTGACTGATGGCAACCCTTTTCAGCAGTTTTCTGGTAGAGGATACTTGGATAGTTTAACATTCCCTTCCTCTGGGGGCTCCCTGGGACTGTGCAGCTCGCCCAAGGACACACAGGCTGGTTCTACTTGCAAGGAAGAAAAATGGGGAATCGACCTCCCAACTTCTGGCTTCACACGCCGATTCCTAAATCACTGAGCTATGCAGCTCTCTTTTTGTGAACTAAAATTATTATAATATGTAAGTGCTCTCCATGGAAACATTTCACAGCCTCAAATCAAGCCTCAATTGATTCTCAGAGTCCACTGAACAACCCTCTTTCCGATGTTCTCCACAGGAATTAAGGGTCATTTGATTTACAACACATTCTGTGCATGCCTCTGCCAATAAGCCCCGCTACTAGTCCTCATTCAGGGGGATGGCGGCCAGTACACCTGTTCTTCCCATTCAGAAGCAGGACTCTTCAGATGATGGCCCATTCCTTGTTTCTAGGAAATCGTCCAAGATCTAGCAAGCTGATTCCTGTTCAAGCACAGCCTCCAGCAAATGTCTGCCATCCATTCTTCCTAAAGCTCATTTACATTCGGGATTTCTAAGAAGAGAGGGGAGGAAACAGAACTGTGATAAAAAGATGAAAGCAAGTCTGTTTCATGGCCGTGACCGTTCTATAGTCATTGACTGGAATCAAAGAAACCAAAAATAGTAACAGACTGAACTTTCCAAATCTTCTACAATATTAATGTTGTGTAACTAGACAACTATTCCTGGATTCTGGGGATAAAATTGACCCAGATTCTCTCTCTGGGTGTGTGTTCAGTTGTTAAGTCACGTCCAATTTAGATCAGATCACGACAGGCCCTTCTGTCTTCCACTGTCACCCAGAGTTTGGTCAAATCCATGTTGGTTGCATCAATGACACTGTCCAACCATCTCATTTTTCTGCCATCCTCTTTTCTTTTTGCCTTCCATCTTTCCCAACATCAGGGACCACGTTGAGTAGGAATTGGCAAGCCACTCCAGTATCCCTGCCAAGAAAACTCCATGGATGTCAAAAGGCCCAGATTCTACATTGGAGCTAAAACAGGGTAGAAGTCTTGGAGGTTCCAAGCATCCTTAGTTAAGCTTGAGAGGCCATCTCTTGATAGTATGTGAAATTTTGACCAAAACCATCTACCTATTAAGCAGAAAGTGCAGGGATCTACCTAGCAGAATCAAGTCTCCCCAGAGTAGACCACTCCTTAATGAATCTTCTCAATTGGCACTTACAGTCTCAATAGCTCACTCTGAGACATTGGCAAGAGAAAGAATAAAAGGTTTCCATTTATACAGAACCCTGAACAGGTAAAAAAAGATATATATTGTAGAAAAATGACTTGTTACATCAACAGGCCTTAACTCGCTCATATTGACTGAACACCTATACTACTAACACTAACAGAATATTGATTGAAAAAGGAGGGGGGAAATATTCTTAAGGAGAGATGTGGAGCTCTGTTTAAAATCAGAAGTAGCAAGGGAGCACTTGGTTGCTGTTCAATTGATTGGCAGTCACCCCTGACCAGAAAGCCTCTCCCCAGCCAAAACCTCTTAAAGGCAATATATGAGGTTGAAAACACTATCTCTAATTCTGCGTTTCTCATCTCCTCAAGCTGTTTCTTTATCAGTAGGGAGGGGCAGATACTGAATAAGCCTCTCTTGCCTTCTGGTTGTCCAAAGCTACATTTGTAAAGTGTGTGTGTGTGTGTGTGTGTGTGTGTGTGTGTGTGTGTGTGTGTGTGTGTGTGTGTGTGTGTGTGTGTGTGTGTGTGTGTGTGTGTGTACGCGCGCGCGTGTGCATCAGGGTGCTGTGACATCCCAAAACAGGACAGAAATGCCCCTCAGGTGCCCTGGCTAACACAAAGCTGGTATATATATTTTAAAAACACTATGCAATGCCATACTGTTCCATATTGTTGAGTTTAAAATAAGATTAAAATTCTATTTCAATCAGGCTAGCCCTGCTGAAGTTCGCTGGATCCCACAGAACCCAATGAAGCATCCAACGCGAGAGAAATCCGAGAAAATACTGCATTTATTGGACCCAATAAAGACAGCAGGTGGACACAAGCCAAAGAACCGGGCAAAGATGTCCAACCCCGAGCACATGGAAACCCCAACTTTTATTGGTTTCTCCCCCCTCCCCTCCCTGGGTGGCACCTGTCCAGGGATTGGCTGAGGATGATTTCAAATAGTCCAATCAGGGTGGTCCAGGGGTTGGCCAGAGGTGGTCCCGGGCGGTCTCTGGCAGGCTGGAGTCGGATGCCCATGCAGGTGTTAATGAGTCCAAGTGTTCTTTGATTGGGCCATCCGGATATCACAATGGGAAGGGGAAGTGATGTATTGTCCTTTGGGTTTGAGCAAACTGCAGGAATCAGAAAATCAATAGAGGGTTGGAGGGGATTAATGGCAAAGTCAATGGAAAACAGGAAAGACTGGTGGGATTATCCAAAGGTGTCTGGGCAGTCTTTTGTGGGTGCAGAAATGTGATGATGGAAAACTTCCCCAGGCGGTGATAACATCTGGGTCTACGTGACAAGGATGCTGGTACTCCAGGTAGCAGCTGTGTGTGTACGTGCTGAGATCTCTGGAAATGATGGATTCTTTTGGATGATGCTGCCAGCCTCACGAAGTTGCCATGATGATCCTTCTTCCTTGTGCCATAACCCCCATTGCCCCAGATGGTAGAGTATAGAGGTCAAGGAATAGGACAGGCACATGTTTTAAGCACACCCAGGGTAGAAGGGGTGGATGGAGAAAGAAGGATAGAAGAGAAGAGAAGAGAAGAGAAGAGAAGAGAAGAGAAGAGAAGAGAAGGAAAGAGAAAGAGAGAGAGAGAGAGAGAGAGAGAGGAGAGAGAGAGAGAGAGGGGGACAAAGGAAGGGAGCACCCTTTGGGCCAGGAGTCTGTGCCAAGTAGGGGCAGTGGAACCAGGTCTTAGATGTTAAGGAAGTCCCTGATCCTTGAGAATGATGGCTGACAATCATTCTCTTTGCCAGCCAGAGCAGGGAGTAGATAATCCCTCAATTCAGGATTTATTCTGCCTGAATTGCATCTCTGGCTGAAGCTTTTAAGGTTGGGAGAATGGAGGAAAAGGGGCAGAAGAAGGGTTAAAGAGAAAGGCCAGGAAAAGGGTTAAGAAAAAGCAGGAAATTGTTAAAGGACAAGGCTGGGGAATTGGGGGAAAGAGAGCAGAAGACGGGTTAAAGAAGAGGGGCAGGAAAGGGTTAATAAAGGCAGGAAAGGGTTAAACGGAATCTCAGCTAGGGACTTGCCTGTTTGATCAATTTCGGGAAAGGGTTCTGGTCTACCTCCATAGGAAAGTATTGAGACAGAAAGGCTCCCATAGGAAGACACTGAAACAGGAGAAAAGAGGGGGGAGGCTTGGTCCACTCTCATAGAAGTATATGGCTGAGGGAAGACATGAATTCCATGGAACTCAGCCCCGGGTAGAGAGTGTTGAGAGGAGCCGGTCACCCCGGTCATGCCTTCCCGGGTTTGGGTTACTGTGAGCCAGGTAGGGTGAGTGGATTTCTACCGCTGAGCTGCCTGTAGGCTTGGCCGCCTCTCTGGTTCCCAAAGCGGCCAGAGTTTTCAAATTTGCCCGGGGAAAGCATTTCGGTTGTTTTGGAGGGGGGTGGTCTACTAAGCCAACTCAATGGAATAAGGGTTCCCCGCTGCGCCCCCATCTGGCCGTAATTAATTTGACAGTGATTGATAGCCGGGGGCGCTGATTGGTTAAAACGCGCAGGAGAGCTTATCTTCACTCCCCTGCTGTTTTATGGAGTAATTGACTGCCGCAGAAGACTTGATACAAAGTAAACTGTTAAAGTGGGTGCGAATTTGAGGCTTCCGCTGCCGAATTCTCGGCTCGCAAGGCTTCTCAGCCGGCAGCAAGAGGTGACTTGTATTTCTCCCGATATCTTGGGAACGGTTTGGAGTTTTTGGACGCGGGAAAAAGTGTAGTGCTTGTGACAGTGTGAGGGCCATTTGGGCGCTTCCAACGGGTCTCGGAAGTGCTCCAATTATTTATAAATTTTGTTTTTCCATCATGACTTCACAATATCATTTCCCTTCAGCTCGGCCCCCATTTTTGCTCATTGGCAAGTATGGGATGAGGAAGAAGGTGGCAACCATAATAACCGGTAGACATGGGCATGAACCAAACATTGAATCAGAAAAACAAAACCACCAACACAGCTGGTTCATGATTTGCTTTGTGCATCCTGTTTTGCTGAAATGAAATGATGCACTGGACTCTCCCCCACCCCGCTCAGTGCTTTGCTTTGCTTTGGCTAAATTGATGCCTGCCTGGCCCCTTTCTGCTGCCCCTGTTGCCTTCCTACCTGGTCCTGCTGCCTCTGTGTCCCCCAACATCTTCAGAGACAACAGCCCTGCTTCCCTTCCTCTGTGTTTTAGACTGCTGCCTTCAAATATGGTGTTAGAGGAACAGAAAGATGAGGTGGGCAGCAGAACCAGACAGGGTGGGGGTGGGGGCAGCACAAAGGGGGCAAAGGGGCAAAGGAGTTACATGCCCCTCTCCTCTGCTACAAATCATAAGAATGAATCACACACTGTTTTATTTTTCTGGGTTTTTCGAGGGGGGTTATGGTTCATGGGTAGCCACGGACCATCATGAAACAATGGTTTTCCGGTTCATAGGTATCTCAAATAACCAGTCATAGAATCATAGAATAGTGAAATTGGAAGGGGCCTACAGGGCCATGAAGTCTAACCTTTGTTCCATGCCACGCAGGAACATAAATCAAAGGACATCTGCCAGGAGGCTCTCCAAATTTATCTTGAATGCCTCCAGTGTTGGGGGGGCAACTCTTGAGGTCATTGGTTCCACTGCCATACTGCTCTATCAGTTAGGAAGTGCCCCTTCCCGATATTCAGCTGAAAGCTGGGTTTTTCTCTTAACCTGAGCCCATTGTTGCTTGTCCTGCACTGTCAGATGATCAAGAACAGATCTGCCCCTCCATTGTAGGGGACTGCACTTCAAATATTTGAAAAGTGCTATGCCATCTCCCTCAGTCTCCTTTTCTCTAGACTAAACATGCCCAGTTCTTTCAGTCTTTCCTCCTGCAGGACTTGGTTTCCAGCCCCTTGATAATTCTTGTGGCTACTCCGCCAAGAGCTGCCTAGCTTCCCTAAGCACATCTGATCTCGCCTGATTTCAGAGGCTAAGCAGGGTCCGCCCTGATTAGTACTTGGATGGGAGACCACCAGGGAATACCAGGTGCTGTAGGCACCTGGAGTAGGAACTGGCAAACCACTCCAGTATTCCTGCCAAGAAAACTCCATGGACATGGGGTCACGAAGAGTCGGACATGACTGTAATGATGCAACACACACACACACTCCTCCAAACTTGTCCCAATTTGACAGTGTCTTTCTTGAAGTGCAGCGTCCGTAACACAACCCTCAAGGGGGACAAACACCTCACAGGATTTGGAAATTAGACTTCTGTTAATGCAGCCTAAAATAACATTTATGTTTTTTGGAGCCACATCACACTGTTGGCTCATATTCAGCTTATGATCGAGCAATTCCAAGATCCTTGCCCTCCCACGGTGAAATAAATACACAAGACAATGGGTATGGGTTAACTCCGGGCCATAATTTATTGAAGTTTTAAATGTCAACTGTATAACTCTTGAAGGGACAGATATAGTGCGGCTAATAGTTGGAACCCTGGGGTCTCCCGGTACCCCTTCGACTAGCAAACCTTAGGGCGAGTCACAACTCCACGTCTGCCCTGTCTGTGGGACAGCGCAGGCATGGCCGGCCTCTTCATTTAAACCTCCCCAGATCCACAAGTCCCGCCACTTGTTTTCTCATGGCCTGGGGATGCCTAACAGTGCTAAAATATTTGGGTCTTTAGTCTGGAAAAAAAGGCACCTGAGGGGGGATATGATTGAGACGTACAAAATAACGCAGGTCATGAGTAAAGTGGATAGAGGGACGCTCTTCTCCCTCTCATGAAATACCAGAACTAGGGGGACATCCACTCAAATTGAGGGCTGGGAGAGTCAGAACTGACAAAAGAAAATATTTTTTCACCCAGAGCGTTGTTAGTCTGTGGAACTCCCTGTCACAGGATGTGGTGATGGCACCTGGCCTGGATGCCTTCAAAAGGGGATTGGACAGATTCCTGGAGGAAAAATCAATCACAGGTTACAAACCATGATGGAGATGTGTAATCGCCAGGCTTAAAACAGGGGTACTTCAAGGACCAGATGCAGGGGAGTGGTATCAGGAAACAGATATCTAGTCTTGTGAGCTCCCAGACGCATCTGGTGGGGCCACTGTGAGATCCAGGAAGCTGGACTAGATGGGCCTTTGGCCTGATCCAGCATGGCTCTTCTTATGTTCTTATGTATCCTCCCCCTGACAATGTAATCTCATGATCCGCAGTGTCCTGAGGTTGGATGGGCTAGTGCATGTATTTGATTTGACTCACACTACCGCTGTGTGACCAAACCTGTGCCAACCAACTTAACAACCCACCTCTAAGCACTGGTGTGGAATAGGTGAAAAATTCCCGCTTGCCACAAGCCAATCTTGGTAGCGGGTCAATAATTCCTATCTGGCCCCTTTCGGTGACCAGTCAGACTCACACTAGTACTAGCAAATACGCGGAGGGTGGGTGGGCAACGCCGAAGGCAAAAGAAGGCTGTGTCACGAGGCAGCCTGAAAAAGTACTGGGCTCCAGCCTGCTCCCCTCCCGGGGTGCAAGACCATAGAATCATAAAATCATAGAGTTGGAAGAGAACTCAAGGGCCATCTAGTCCAACCCCCTGCCATGCAGGAACCCCCATCACAGTATTTCCGACAGATGGCCATCCAGTCTCTACTTAAAAACCTCCAAAGAAGGAGACTCCACCACCCTTTGTGGCAGCATATTCCACTGCCGAACAGCTCTTACCGTCATGAAGTTCTTCCTAATGTTCAAATGGAATATCTTTTCCTGTAGTTTGAAGCCATTGCCATGAGTCCTAGTCTCTGAAGCCATGGAAAACAAACCTCTTCCCTCTTCAATATGACATCCTTTCAAATATTTAAACATAGCTAGCATATCCCCCCTCAGCCTTCTTTTTGAAAAGCTAAACATTCTCAGTTCCCTGTGCCGTTCCTCAGAAGACATTTCCTCCAGACCCTCAACCATCCTGGTAGCCCTCCTTTGCACCCGCTCAAGGTTGTCAACATCCTTTTTAAATTGAGGTGCACAGAACTGGACACAGTACTCCAGGTGGGGTCTGACCAGAGCAGAATATAGTGGTATTATCACTTCCCTTGATCTAGACACTATGGTTCTGTTGATGCAACCAAGAATCGCATTGGCTTTCCTAGCTGCCGCATCACACTGCTGACTCATGTTCAATTTGTGGTCCAACAAGACTCCCCAATCCCTTTCACAGGCACTGTGAAAGCCTCGTGTCTCGCGTTACCTCACCCGGGAGGGCAAATAAGCTCCGTTCTTCTATTGTTTCATCGGAGCCACCATTCTCAGCTGTAGTATTGCTGAGCCAGGTGTTCCCCCCATCTTGTAATTGTACATTCGGTTTCTTCCTCCTAGGTGCAGTACTTTGTACTAATCCCTGTTAAATTTCATTCTGTTGGTTTCAGCCCAGTGCCCCAGTCTATCAAGATAATTTTGAATCTAATCCTCAAGCACACTCTTCCAGTCTGGTTCACATGGTTGCCTGGACATTTCTCAGGTAGTCTGAAGATAAAATTAAGAATTCCCCTTATCCTGTGATTCTTCAATAGATGTTGCATCAGAGCTATGAGAGGAAAATTGTACCCCCACCCCGTATTCACCAGCTGAGCACTTAATCTTTTTTTCTTCCTCTGAAAATAAATTTAGTGATTAAAAATAAATATGTTGGCTGGCAGCGTACTTCTAACCCTGACATTTTAAGGCAGGAATAGAATTACTCACATGATGTAATTAATATTTGTACCTCATTAATATTCAAGGAAGGTGCCACCACTGTTTTACAGGTCTGGAATATTAAAGATTCCACGTGAATTTTTTCCAGTTATTTCTCTGGAGCCTCTGAAGTCCTTCAGGGGGATAAGTTATTCCGCTTTATGTATACATAAATGTCCTTTAGGGCTCTTTTTTATTTCTTTTTGAAGCCATATGCAAAATAATGAGGTCCCTAAAGAAAGCCATGAGTGTCTCCTAAATAACTAAGGAAGATCACCATAGACTGCCTTACGAGCCCTTGTGAAAATAGCAATTTGTTCATTAATCATGGACGTAAAGCTTCATCATTAGAGAATTCGGCCAGGCTCTGTCCGTGCAGCACAGAAATACCTTCCACATAAAAGGAAGCAGTGGAGGGCGGGGGGAGTGGAATGAAATCTATGTTGTCTTTTTTCTGGCACCAAGATGGTTTTCTGTTTCAACTCCCTCTTTTACCTTTAAACACTGGTGGGCTCATTGTAGCTCATTTACATACCTAACCAATATCTGAAAACAAAGCATCCTTACAAATTAATGAGAGGGAAATAGAACACAAGTAGGCAATGTCTTTTCCAGAAAATTGTTCGTGAAGAAGTTCTGCAAATTTGCTGCATGCAAACCCAAGAAATAACTTTTGAACTTTGGACATGGCTGGATGTTGTTGGGTTTTTTTTGGGGGGGGAATTGCAATTTATTTCATTGTCACTTCACATGGTCAATTCGTTCTGGGACGGAAGCCTTATATGGCCTTTGTCTTTTACATTATTATTATTATTATTATTATTATTATTATTATTATTATTATTATTATTATTATTATTATTATTATTATTATTATTAATCTGTTGTTGTGCCGTTACAGTCATGACTGACTGTTCGTGACCCCATGTCCATGGAGTTTTCTTGGCAGGAATACTGGAGTGGCTTGTCAGTTCCGACTCCAGGTGCCGACAGCATCTGGTATTCCCTGGTGGTCTCCCATCCAAGTACTAACCTGGGCTGATCCTGCTTAGCTTCCGAAATCTGGCGAGATCGGATGTGCTTAGGGCATCTAGGCAGCTTATTATTTATCTACCAGTGCTTAATTTATCTTGATTGGTAAACTTAATAGCCATTAGAGGCTTAATCAGTCTATATCAAATTAATAGATGGTGACAGAGACAGCCATTAACTGTTTGATTCTCCACTATTTCTCCTTGACAGGGGCTGGACTTCGTAAACCATAGGCACCCTTCCAATTCCGCCATGCTAAAATTAAGATTAAGATAACCTGGATTGGGAGAAATGTCTTGAAGAAAAACTCCCATCACCCCACAAAACCTGGCTAGCCAGGCCACAAATGAATAGACTGTGGTTTTAACACATCTGCCAGGCTCCCTATCAGAGACGGCTGCCCTAAAATATCTCTGTCTTCTACAATGTGATGTTGAAAGACCTGAAGGCAGTGTCTTCCACCAGCATTGAGCCTTTGTCTCCAGGACATAACCACTGTGTATATACAAAATTTCCAAGAATGATGTCCAAAGACCCAATTGCTCTTTTGATAGCATTTCAAAGTTCTGCTTTAAATCTATGTGTAAGCATCAATATTATGGAACTGTTCTAACAGTGTGTGTGTGTGTGTGTGTGTGTGTGTGTGTGTGTGTGTGTGTGTGTGTGTGTGTGTGTGTGTGTGTGTGTGTGTGTGTGTGTGTGTGTGTGACTGTGTGTGCCCATATCATTGATTTCTTCCCCTCCTTTGCCTTGCGATGCCTGCCAATCCAAAAATTGTTTTCACTTTGATCATTCAAAGTGTACTTTAGAAAATAGATTTTAAAGGCATTGATTTTTTTTTCTTCCTTGCCTCCCTCCGCTTTTAACATGCCGGATTGTTTTTAATAAGACATGTTTGCAATGCAAGTGTCTCTCTATCATCGTGGGAAAAGAACACACATTCAGAATGGAATACCAAACCTTTTTATATTATGTTTGCTGCTTCTGTGTTTTAGCTCTTGTGTCGAGTTTAGCAATCTGCTTCCAGCAGGACCATCTTTATTGAAAAAAGGAAATTAACTCATTTTAGTGTGAATGTTATTCATGGTAATGGCAAAATGTACATAGTTCTGTGATGCTGTGGATGTGACCCATGTGACTTAGCAAAGGAATGTTGGGGTGCTTATGTAGTAGCAGGTTAGGAAGATCCCAATTTGGCCTAAGAATCTCCTCTCCCTAAGCTGCCTAGAAGCCCTGAGCACATCCTGATCTCGGAAGCTAAGAAGGGTTGGGCCTGGCTAGAACTTGGATGGGTGACCACCAGGGAATACCAGGTGCTGTAGGCGCCTGGAGTAGGATCTGGCAAACCACTCCAGTATTCCTGCCAAGAAAACTCCATGGACATGGGGTCATGAAGAGTTGATCACTACTATAACAACACATCAAAAATTCCCCACCACCACCACAAATCTGCATGTATCACCACACCTTTCTAATCATAGAAACATTGAGTGTCGTGTTGGAAGGAATCTAGAAGGTCACTGAGCGTAACGTACTGTTAAGTCCAGGAATCCAAGTTACAGTATATCTGAGTAATATTCTCTAAGTAATGTTACTTTTTAGGGGAAAATTGCTTTCAACATATTTGGTGGAAACCATGTGTGTACGAGGAAAATATCTTGAAGATCAGGGAGATACAGCTGGATAGCTCAGTAGTTTCGGTCTTCCAGAGGTTCAGTTCCCAACAGTGCCTCCTCGTCAGGGCCGGGGTAAAGTGATCCAGAGAAGGGATGGGTACGAAATGGAAAAATAGAGTTTCATTTCATTTTGTTACTATTAGCGGTTCATCTTGTTTCATTCAAAATGAATTTTTGTTAAAAAAATTGTAACAAAAGTAACAATAACAAAATGAGACAAATGTAGCCACTTTGTATTTGTACCTTCACAACAGCTCTGTAGGTGAGCAGCTTCCTCAGGCGAGTAGCTTCTTGTATTGTCTTTACTGGACAATGTATTTTCCAGGTATCTAAAAGCCAATGATTAGAGATGGGCACGACTTAGCGGTATTCCCGTTTCCGTTTCCGTTACTCGTATCCATTACTCTACGAGGTAACGGAATTAAATTCGTCTTTGGTCTGATTTGTCGATCAGGGAGATAAGCAGCACAGAAAAAAGTTTTTAAAAGTTAAAAAAACTGATTCCCGGCCCTAAAAGTAGGCGAAAACTGTCTGAGGGCACCTACCAGGCCAGAAGGGTGTTTTATTTGGGGGTTTCCCCGCCCCCTCTCCTTGGCTATTGCTTGCTGCGCTGCTGGTACCAGGCTGGGAGGGCGCATCCATTTGCCATGCAGTGCGGGGGATCCAAAATGGCACCACAATATTTTTTTGAAATGTTGCCCAAAACCCCACCAAAGCACCACAGAAACATGCGAAAATTAGCTATTTTAAATGCTTGAATGTTTACAGTAGCAGCAGTGGGTTTTCTTGCAAAAAAGTCTCCGTTGATTTTATTTTATTTTATTTTATTTTATTTTATTACACCTGCGCATTTGCAATGATGGGCTCGCCCATGGGAGTGGACCATGCAAAGTTTTGGAGCCATTCCAAATCGCAAGGTTTTGCTGACTGTACCAGGCTGGGAGGGCGCATCCATTTGCCATGCAGTGCGGGGGAATCCAAAATGGCGACTGCAATATTTTTTTTTGAAATCGTTTCCAAAACCCCAAAATGACAGAAACATGTTAAAAAAATTTTTCCACCAATCGCATGGCCACTTGGCCAGGTTGACCACAGAGACTTCTGGGATGTGCCAATCGGGCATAAACAGCCCACTAATCGTAGCAAACCCAAACCCTGCCTAAGCCTAACTTTGTACTGTCCTAAGTGGGTCAGAGAGGCACTGCACCCCAATACACAACCTCACCCGTCTGCCTAACCCTAGCCCTTGTGAACCCTAAGCCAGATCTACTTGCATTGCACTACATGCAAGCGTGAGACAGTGCAAAGAGTCTGCCAGTCCGTCACTTGTCTTTATTGGACAATGTGAAAAAACAAACCGACTAATTTTTTACGAAATTTTCCAGGTATCTAAAAGCCGCCATTTTCCCTAATCTCTACCAATGATACAATATTCTTTGTTCTCACTCACTCTATAGCCCAGAGTGCAGAGAGAACTCCTAGTTCCCTGAGCTCCTTGCCATCAGACGATGCCAGCCACAGTGTCTGGCAAAACATCAGGAAGAAAAACTTCCAGAACGTGATCAAACAGCCTGAAAAACTTACAAAAGCTATCAGATCCTGGCTGTGAAAGCCTTTGAGAATACATCTTCAGAACCCCCTTTTTTTCCTGAAGGCAGGTTATTCCCAAGTCTTGTCTTTCCTTTCTTTTCAAAGGCTGAAGGACAAGGATACATTCCCATCACTTTAATGACAAGTGTGATTTTTAAAAAAACTTTTCTTTGTTACTTGGAAACCATTAAAATACTGAAATGTCTATAAAAGCAATAAAATGATCACAGAGGTATATGGTGATATTTAATTTTCCCACAAGTTAAATATCACTGATAATTAACTGTTAGAAGTTTATTTTGAAATGACATTTCACAAGAATATCAGACCTTTACAACATAATTAAAGAATTTCTCATTGTAATGGTGTACAAATCCTGGTCTCCTTCCTACTCAGAGATGATTTGGTAGGTGGCAGAAAAAAAAACTTCCCTTGCCATTAGATTTCTACCATTTCCTCTCATTGCTTGCTTTGCTTTTAAACAATAATGAACCAGCGTCACCTGTTTTCTTTAGCATCTTTCGCATTTCGTATCCTGACACAAAAGTATGTTTAATAAGCAGGACATTTGAAGCAGGCTGACGATAAAATTGATGGCACTGCTAGCATTTGTCAGTTTAATTGGTATATTAATCAACTAAGCTGATTTCTCAGGAAGTGCAACAGTTTAATTGGAGGGTGGGAAGTTAAACATACTTGTTTATTCTGCTGAGGTTCCTTGTCTTCTAGTACCATCTGTTTAATTCTGAGGAACAGAATCCAACTCATACAGAAGGAACGATTCCAGAGGAATATTCCGCTTTTTAAAAAAGTCATGACCTCCAGACATTTGATGAACTGCCATACATTGAGAGAAACAATAATAGAGATGAACATCTGGGAACCAAAAAACCTTTGATATTCTGTTAGGGCGTTGACATTCTAACTGACCACTAGAGGGGGACAAAAATCTTAAAAAACCACAAACCTTAAAATGGCTGCATGAAAAACCATACCAAATCCCTCATACGTATTATTAGAAACTGTTTGTGTGTCTGCAATGTGTTGTGTTGCTAGGAAACTACTTACAGGTCAGCCTGTTATTGTCTGTGTTGTCAGCTTGATTGCAGTGCTTCACACGGTGTGTCTGTAGAGTTGAATGCTAAAGCATATCAAAAAGTGAGCTGGTCTGAAAGCTTTTTAATTTAGCAATTAAGAAAAAAAAACGAGACGACCTTGGTGCCAGGTTTGGAGTGGGAGAGCATCAGCGCTGAGTAGAAGAAAACCGAGCAACAGGGGAACAGCTGGTTTGCTTGGTGCAAAAGAAAGTGAAAGGAGAAAAGCTAAGAAGGCTTCTGTTCAAAACCCCATGATGCTGTATTTGGCCCATTGTAAATGCCAGTTTGCACTCTGGGTGATGTTCCCGATTAATCTGCATAAGGTTCCATGAACTTCATGCTGGAATAGGTGGGGGCCGTCCCCTGTTGTCTGTGGTATCGCAGAGCACCCTTCTATTTGCCTCAAAGTACAAAATAAACCCACACAACTCCTTCAACCCCATTTCCCACACCATGTCACCTTCAGGTCACATAATGAGTGATAACAAGTACCATCCGCTGTAGATTATCTTTCAGGGGGGGGAGTGTGGCCTGAGGCATAGAAGACCATCCTGGCTTAAGAATGTAAGCAAATGGTTTGCAGTGGGTGCAGCGTCTCTATTTAGATTAATTTTACATTTAAAAAAGTCATGCTACTGATTTCCAACATTCTACGAGGACATGGCACTTGAAGAAGAAGAAGAAGGAGTCACCCTCAGCTCCAGAGGGTTCTCTAGTACAATAGGACCCCAGTATCCGCTGGGGATTGGTTCCAATCCTTCTCATGGATAATGAAAACCGTGGATAAGAGAGAATGCCAAAATGTCCCCAAAACTGCTGTTTTGTGATAGTAACTTGCTTTACAGCTGCTGTTTGTTACAGTAGCCTGCTTTACGGTTGCTGTTTTATAACAGTAGCTTGCTTCACAGCTGCTCTTTGTGATAGTAGCTTGCTTTGCAGCTGCTGAATTATTTATTTATTTTTTTCCTCTGCCAACCTTGGATAACTGAATCAGTGGATAATGAATCAGTGGATACGTGGGTCCTACTGTACTGAGAAATAGTTCTGATGGGAAGTGGGAAAAGGAAATGGCTTCCTCAGTTTTACGGGTGGAAGCTAATTGTCCACATCTGAAGGATGAAGAAACTGACACCTAACACTGGAGATATGGTGCTGGAGGAGAGTTTTGCCAATGTGCTGGACTGCCAGAAAAGTGAACAAGTGGGTTCAGAATCAAACCACTCCTGAATTTTGGTTTAGAAGCAAAGGGGGAAAGCAAATGATAGAACCGAGGCTGCCATCGTTTGGGCATATCACGAGATGGCAAGACTGTCTGAAAAGACTGTCTGAAGACATTAAGAAAAGAGAATGACCACTTTTGAAATGAATCAAATCCATCAATGAAAGTTTATAAGGCTGCTGAGGACAGGATGTTTTGGAGATTGCTCGTTGATAAGGGTCATTGTAAGTCTTACTTGATGGGATGTCACAACAACTCATTACACTTCTGTTTTAACATATTATGAAATAACTATGCTCTACTAATTGGTGCAGGAGATATCTAACATGGTTCACTCAGGTGCTAGTTTGTCCTTCTGCTTCTCTGGTGTGTTGCGGTCAGCCAGGCAATGATAAGGTGATTAAATGGACCATAGGTTTTATACCACAGGTGAATTTTCTGTTCACAAACATTTTGGGAACTAGTGCAGTATTGAAACATGTGATTTTTTAAAGTATGTGACTTTTGAAGGATGTGACTGGAATTGTAACTAAGCTCCAAATTAGATGATACAACCACATGCTTAGAAGTTGAATTCTCTGAAGCAACAAAAAACCTCACACTGTAGTTTGCAATTTCACTAGTGTTGGATTCATGGTTGGTCTTCGGAAGGTAAACACCAGCTTGATTTCCATGTCTGACCGAGCTTTGAGGAAATTACATGCCTGGATGGAAACATTGTAGCCACAGAAAATGTGCTTCCCCTTTATTGTGCAAATTTGATAGCAAGAAACTGTGGAAGCTGCAAAAATACACAGAGAGATTTTATTTCTAAAAGTAAATTTGCTTTTGTGTAAACCACCCAGAGTTCCTTTGGGAAAATTGGTGTGGTCTAGAAATGCAAAAATAAATAAATGAAATATAATAAAATAAATTTCCAGAATTTAAATTTGAGAATAATTATATTTCCAATGTTGGCCAACATATCCTGATTGGAAGGAATATTCCTCCCGAAGCAATCAGGTGTAAAACTTTTTGGTGAAATTGAGAAGCACCGTTTTCGCTGTTGTCAAAGATCTACAGATGCTTTCACATAGCAGTTTCTTCACAGCAATTGCCTTCAAAAACAGGAGAATGTGACTGGAAAAAATTGTACACTTTGGTAGCAGCTCTTCCTGGCTCACTGACTTCATTCATCTTTTAAAGAGATGGGTATTTGCACACATGCATCTACTTGAATGCAGCCACCCCAAGTTATTTCAGTTTGGAGATGAGGAAATGAAAGGACCTGACACCTGAATTTAGTAGTCACATTTCAGTAGCTTGACCTGTTGAAAAGGTCTCTTAGCCAAAATCAGCCGCATCAAATGAATGACATTTCTTGAGATGGAGGATGTGTACATCCTATCCCTGAACCAACTTTTTTAATACGAGTCAATTGATTCATTTTAAAATCCCTTGACCAATAAGGAAATGGCTTTTCCCACTTGTTGGGTTTCCATGTGGTAAATAAATAGGAAATGACCATGAAAACCTTAGTGTTCCCTTGAAAATGGGTATCTTAAGAACATAAGAACATAAGAACAACCATGCTGGGTCAGGCCAAGGGCCCATCTTGTCCAATTTCCTGCATCTCACAGTGGCCCTGCCAAATGTCTCTGGGAGCGCACGAGACTAGATATCTGTCTCCTGATACCATTCCCCTGCATCTGGCCCCTGAAGTACCATGGTTTTAATCCTGGAGATTACACATTTCCATCATTGTTTGTAACCTGTGATGGACTTCTCCTCCAGGAATCGGTCCAATCCCCTTTTGAAGGCATCCAGGCCAGATGCCATCACCACATCCTGTGGCAGGGAGTTCTTTACAACAGCCAGGAAGATTTAGCTTTTAAGGACTCTCTGTGGGTTCCCCCCTCCCCAAAAGAAAACTAAAACCAAATGCTATAAAACCCTGCAGTAAACATTGGGTGGATGAGTCTTACATGTGGTATACCAAAAGTATATTTAAAAGACTTCTAATGGGACAAACCAGTATCCCCTCTGATACTTGCTATTGTGGTTTCTTCCTCTGGGTGGAGACAGACACAAAGGGAAATGTACTCCATAAAACCCTAAATGTGATTGGAAGTTGTTTTGCTCTGGTCGTACCTACCCCCCTCCCCCGCAAGTGTGTATTTAGGGAATAAAGATCACAAATTCACTTCTTGGCACTTAGAGGGCGCTGTTGAAATAGGTTTCATAAAAACTATGCAGCGGCTTTCGGTGCCATGCCTGCACATATATTTGCAAATGCACAATGGAGAATAGCATGAGGCTTGATCCTTACTTTAGGAAAGTTGTGTGTGTTGGGTGGTGGATCATATTTCTGTGAATCTATTGAGCCTGCCCATAGAAACATGGGATCAAGCCAAAACCCCACAAATCTGTAGAAAATGATGTTGTTTGCATGTGAAGTTCTTCTGTTGCTAAATAATGTGTCGATTTATTAGAGATGGGCACGACCAGGAAAAATTACGTTTCGAGTTGTCGTGTGTCAGAGCCGGCCCGTTTCGGCTCGTTTCCATTTCTCACGAAATTTTCCAAAAATTTGTCGTTTCATTTGTCGTTTTTTAGTCTGTCATTAGTACTGTTTTTTTGGGGGTGGGCTCCTGGAGGCACCTCTCTGGGGTGGGTGCCTCCTCTGGCCCACTACAAAATGGCATGCATAGCCAGTTGGATATGCATACCATTAAGTTGCAGTAGCAGAGGCACCTCTCTTTCGGGTGCCTCTGTGACTCACTGCCTGCCGGGCGGCATACGGTGCACTTGGGCTGGGGAACAAAGTGAGAGAGGACCCCTACGGGCGCCCTGTGACTCACTAAGAAGGGAAGTGTACTTGCTGTAGTGCAATGCGAGTACACATCTGGCTTACTGGTTAGGGGTTAGCACAAGGGCTAGGCTTAGGGTTACGGGTAAGGTTAGGGTGAGTTACTAGGGTGCACCTCTGGGTGCCTCTCTGACCCACTAAGAAGGACAGTGTACTGGCGTACGGGTTAGGGTTAGGGTTCAGGTTCGGGCTAGGGTTAGTGGCTTTTTATGCCCGACTGGCACATCCCAGAAGTCTCAGTCAAAACCTGGCCAAGTGGCCATGCAATTGGTGGAATGGCTCCAAAAATTTGCATGGTCCACTCCCATAGCCAGCCCATCATTGCGCAGGTGTAAAAAAATAAAAATAAAAATAAAATAAAAAAATCAATGGAGACGTTTTGTTGCAAGAAAAACCCACTGCTGCTGCTACTGAAAAAATTCAGGCAGTTTTAAAATAGCTATTTTCGCATGTTTCTGTGTTGCTTTGGTGTGTTTTTGGACCACGCGATTTCAAAATAAATATTGCGGTCGCCCAATTTTGGATCCCCTGCCCGCACTGCATGGCATGGCGAGTTGGCGAGACGACGAGGATGCGCAGCCCAGGAGAGGAGAGGGGGGAAGGCCGGGGACCCCCCCAGAAACCACCCCTCTGGTAGGTGCCCCCACTCAGGCAGGCATATTTTCACCTGCTTTTTTGGCCGGGAATCGGTTTTTTTTATTTTTAAAACTTTTTTTCTGTGCCGCGCCGCTTGGCGAGTTGGCGTGGCGACTCGACGAAGATGCGCACTTTGCGCAGTCCAGGAGAGGAGGGGGGAGGCCAGGGACCCCCCATCCCAGAAACCACCCCTCTGGTAGGTGCCCTCACTCAGGCAGGCATATTTTCGCCTGCTTTTTTGGCCGGGAATCAGGGTTTTTTATTTTTAAAACTTTTTTCCTGTGCCGCTTGGCATCGCGCGATTTTTCTTTAGTCGGTTCAAGTTCGAGTTCTGGCAGAGTAATTGTCGTTCTTCGTTCTGTTACGTAATGGAAACGAGAAACGGAAATGGAAACGAGAATTTTGCCAAGTCGTGCCCATGTCTACTATTTATTAATCTGCAGCCCAAATGCCCAGAGCACATCCGGTCTCGCTTGATTCAGCGACTCCAGTCGTTCTTTTGTTGGCACTAATGTTTTGTATTTGTGCTGTCTGGTGTGATTGCTTATCATTCCATGGAGTTTTTAGAATTTCCCACTTCCAGATTCTTTATTTCTGATTTTTAACCAACAAGAAGATTAAGCCAGTATGTGGTTTTGGAGTGTATCTGATTCTGTCTGGAGCAATTTGAGATTTCATTCCTGCCCTGGATCCAAGTTGATGTGGAAGCCTCTCTTTTTATGCAATAGAAAAAACTAAAAGGTTATAGCTCTTTTCTTCTTTTTGCCTTGATGTACATTGAATTTAGCTGCCTAGATGCCCTAAGCACATTCGATCTCACCTGATTTCGGAAGCTAAGCAGGGTCAGGCCTGGTTAGTACTTGGATGGGAGACCACCAGGGAATACCAGGTGCTGTAGGCGCCTGGAGTAGGAACTGGCAAACCACTACAGTATTCCTCCCGAGAAAACTCCATGGGCAGGGGGTCATGAAGAGTCGGTCATGACTGTAATGACACAACACATTTATTAATCTAAGGGGGCAACTACATGGGCAGTTTAGTCTACTACAGGGGGCAGCTTGGTCTGCTCCTGAAGCTTGCAATCAAATGGTATCTTTGCTTAAAAGAGCCAGGTTGAACCTAGAATGGTTCTCCCTGCACCCTTCTGGCTCCCACCAGGAACCTTTTACTTTTTTGTGTTAGTGCAGGTAGGATTGTTCCATTTTGGTTTGTTTCCAACGTACACGACTGGAATCAAAGTGAGCTGACAAACTGAAGCTTCCTGCTTCAATCTGCACCTTGGCTTCAATTTCCCCATGTCATTAAGTAGTTTAAATGGAATGTTTAACCACTTAAAGATACAGGGTGATTGGGAAATGAAAAACATCCTCTCTTCATTTGGAAAGCAGGAGAAATAATTCCTTCGAAGGCCAACCAGGGATTTGGCAATACTCCATAAGATGCATTGTAGGATTTTTTCTTAAAATGAAAGTGTCTTTTTGGAGGAGGCTGAGGTGGTGGTGGTCCTCTTTTTTTAACAGCTTCTCTATACCTGGAAAAGCAATGTAGCCTCCTTGTCTTTCCTCCTCCAGTGTTCTCCCTCTTCTGGGGGAAAGCCTTCAACTCTGTTTAAAGAGAATATCTCTAAAATGTACAGCAGACCAATAAGGTAACTATGCTATGAAGATGCCAAGATCATGCTAATCGGCACAGGGGATCTCTACCTGACCTGAAAGAACCTTTTTAAGACTACACTAGCCTCCTCTAACCAGGTCATGTAGCCAAGGTCTAAGAGGTCTCAAACCATGTTGTTATTATCAACAAAGAGGGTGTTATAAACCCAAGGGGACAGCAGCTGCTTTACCTCTAGGGGTATCATTCTCATCCAGCGCTTATGTGGAATATAACACACAGGAGTGTCTCAGCTTTGGAGAACATGAACTCCCAAACTGTTTCAGGGGAGGTTGTGTACACATCTTATCTTGGAAGAATCAGCCGAATCTATTTGTAGTGGTTATTACATGACACCTCTATGGACAGAGGCAGTCTGTCTTGGGCTAGCAGGTGTTCAGAACAAGCCACTGGTGTAGTTGGAGGCCTTCTCAGCCTGATTGTGGAATAATGGATTTGCCAGCCTGCCTAACTTTTAGCATGCATAGTAAGAATGCTGGGTCAAATCTAGCACAGACTTTCTACACCAAGAATTTGTACTTGATTATGGAATCCCATGAAGACAATCCTGAAAGTATTCTCAAAGGCTTTCACAGACGGGATCTGATAGTTGTGAGTTTTTCAGGCTGTTTGGCTATGTTCTGGAAGAGCACAGAGAGAAACTCCTTGTTCCCTTACCTCCTATCTATCTATCTATCTATCTATCTATCTATCTATCTATCTATCTATCTATGTGCGTACACTTACATAAGAACATAACAACATAAGAACAGCCTTGCTGGAACAGGCCACAGCCCATCCAGTCCAGCATTCTGTCTTACACAGCGGCTCACCATTTGCTTCAGGGTATTCCCAAGCAGATGCCTTCAACTGCTTAAGATACCCTGCAAATGGCATTGAGAGAAATCCTGCCTATCTCTCCAACCTGGAGGTTGTCCTTAGGCATCCATTATGATAGCCATTGAGACCCTTGTTCTCCATGAACTTGTCCAATCCTTTCTTAAACCTGTCAAGGCTGACAGCTGTCACCACTTCTTCTGGCAGGGAGTTCCACAGACCAGAGATCCTCTGGGTGAAAAAGTACTTTCTCTTATTTGTTGGCTATCATCATGGAGTGCCCCTTAGTTCTAGTGTTGTAGAATAGGGAAAAACAGTTTTTCCTTATCTATTTTGTCCATACCGTGTATGTTTTTATAAACTTCAATCCGGTCACCTCTTAGACTTGTCTTGGCCAATGTCACAAAGGAGTCAGTAGACTGTATGTTTAGCAAGTAAAGTTTTCACTTGCTGCTTTATAATTGTTCAGATTCTGTGCTCCTCGTTTGGTAGGAATCTAGATCAAAGCATGGTTGACCAATATTTCCTTGAGTGCCTCCAATGTTTTTTCATAGCCTTCTTGCTTAACGTTCCTCCATTTTCAGCCTCTTAGCACCTGCTGCATTATAAGCAGGAAGCGGAGAAATCAATTCCTGGGAAACGAAGGAACACTTTGTACACCTCATGAATGGAAATGCTGTTGGTGCTTCATGTTTTCAGAGAAAAACGAAACCCCCATCTCAGCTCAAGTACATTCCTCTCTGTTCACGACACTAATAGTGATCGGTAACAATGCTGAGGGTGGGTGTTGGGTGGGGGAAAGTGTTTTGCATTGTCAAAAATATGGACCAAATTGTTCCTAATAGTTGCAAAGATCTCATTGTTCAAACTTCTTTGCCACATTTCCGCCGGTGACTGCATGCGTGCTTGTGGCACGTTTACTTCTTGCTGAACACTCTTTGCTATAGCAACACACTTCACAATATCATAAACATCCAGCCTTCTCAGAAGCCCAACACACAACAGCAGCCTATACAAGCACAAAGGCCCCCTAATAGCCTGATTTCACTTGTTGAAAATGGGGACAAGATTTACATTATAGACCATTAAATAATGGAAAAAACTAAGCGTATTGTGTGCAGTTAAAAAAAAGGGGGTTCTAACTATTTTATTTTTATTTTTATTTTTATTCATTTAAAATACAGTGGGCCCTTATATAACAAACGGTTTGTATAACATAAAATCTGTACAACATAAAAAATTCTGCAGATAGGGGAAATTTGCATAACAGAATCGCCCATGGGGCGAATCCGTACAACATAAAAATGGTCGCGATTTGGGATTGCTCTGTTTTCAATGCATTCCTATGGGAAATTTGTATAAAGGAAAATCTGCTTAACAGAATTTCATTTGGAACGAATTAATTCCTTTATACAAGGTACCACCTATAGTTTTATTACATCGTATTATATGAAAAATGTTAGGGGGAAACAGATTTGGAAGCAACAAAATGTAGATAGTTCTGTTTATCGTCTCCTCAACAGCCAATCATTAAGTGAAAGCCTGCCTGAAGAGAAAGATCTTCACCAGCTTATGGAAGAATCGCAAAGATGAGGCTGGCTTGGCGTCCGGTAGAAGGGAGTTCCAAAGACTGGAAGCAAGGACAGAGAAGACCCTCTCCAATGTACCCACCAAACATGCCTGTGAGGGTGGCAGGACTGAGGAAAAGGCCTCTCCTGCTTTCTCATGATGTGTCCAAAGTAGGACAGCCTCCAATTCAATATTTTTGCCTCCAGGAAAAGTTCAGGCTGAAATGCATTTATACTATCCATTTGTTTAGCTTTCTGGTAGTCTAGGTTTTTGTAGAATAAAAGTATTGGGAGGACCCTACAAGGCCATCATGTCTCAACTCCAGCTCAATGCAAGAACCCATATCAAAGCCGAACTGAGAAATGTTTGTCCATTTCTTGCCTAATGTTCTTACATTTTCAGTATCTTAGTATCTGCTGCATCTTAAGGACGATACAAAGAGAGGAAGTTTTTAATTTCCCAATTTCCCTATTACATTTCAAAGGGTGCCTTTCCCACTATCCTGAGTGTCTCCCTCTCTTTCTTGGGTTGGCAGCAGTTCTTTGCTTGCTGTTGATCTGTTCAGTTAGTTGGTAAGTATGTGTGCCATAAAGAAAGCATGTATAAAAAAGTCTGAAATTTCTTGCAATTGTAAGTAGTAAAATGTTGTTTATTCTTTCTCCTACAAATGTCTCAGTGTGAATGATTGAGACTTGAGGTGCCAGATAATGAGAAAGGGGTGGATTCTGGGAAACGTGTAGCTCATCTCTTCTGTGGAGCTCTGTAGTTCTACTGTATAGCAAAAGGAATTACAGTAGAAATTGGAAAACTCTTCAACGCAGATCATCCGGGGAGCTACTTGTACAGTCCTAATAAAATCCATGTGCGTCAAAGTCAGCTCTAATTATTTTCATTAACTTCTTTTCTTACTTAATATACCTATATGCCACCTCATTTGCCACAGTACTTACAGTGGATCTCTTTTTCAACACTAATGTCTACAGTAGTGGTTTCGGAAGCTAGGCAGGGTTGGCCCTGGTTAGTACTTGGATGGGAGACCACCAGGGAATACCAGGTGCTGGAGGCGCCTGGAGTAGGAACTGGCAAACCACTCCAGTATTCCTGCCAAGAAAACTCCATGGACATGGGGTCACGAAGAGTCAGACATGACTGTAATGATGCAACACACACACACAGAGAGAGATCAAACAGTTATACACTGATGTTGTAGTCATGTTACTGTGCTCTTCAACTGAAAAGGTTCCCAGAGTGAGCAAAATGGACCAATACAACTGTAAAGAGTTCTCACCCTAAGGCTTAAACAAAACAAAACAAAACAAAAGGAGCAGGGGGAGAAGGAAAAAGGGGAAGGGAGAGGAGGTCTTGAAGTGATTAAGACTTTGTAGCAGAACTGGAAACAATTCCAGGAGAGAACAGCCAAGAAAACTGGGCTCTCAGTCAAGTTGCTGGCCCTGTTTCCTGTTTCTTCCTTTGCTGTCAACTGGCATGGAGGCAGAAGAAACCGCAATGAAGCTGACTTAGAACCTTAGAATAATAGACTAATAGAATCATAGAGTTGGAAGAGACCTCAAGGGCCATCCAGTCCAACCCCCTGCCATGCAGCAACCCCATCACAATATTTCCAACAGACAGCCATCCAGCCTCTGCTTAAAAACCTCCACAGAAGGAGACTCCGCCACCCTCCGTGGCAGCATATTCCACTGCCAAACAGCTCTGTCATGAAGTCCTTCCTAATGTTCAGATGGAATTTCTTTTCCTGTAGTTTGAAACCATTGCCCCGAATCCTAGTCTCTGAAGCCATGGAAAACAAACCTGTTCCCTCTTCAATATGGCATCCTTTCAAATATTTAAACATAGCTATCATATCCCCCCCCCCCAAGAGTCTTCTTTTTGAAAGGCTAAACATTCCCAGCTCCCTAGGCCGTTCCCTTATCAGCAGAGACATGGGGAACCGCTTCTTCCACAGGGTCTCAAATAGACTTGGGCACCTGAGGCCCTCCTTCACGCAGCCCAAATCTAGATGGCACAGCATTCAGAAATGAAAGATCTCTGGAGACTCTCACAAGGGAAGGAGACTTGCATGATGGGACTCACTGTCAAGTCAACTTGGGTTTTGTTTTGTTTTGTTCCAATACTCAGGCTCAACTTGTGACTCAGTCAGAACACATCCACTGCTCTCCTTTGGTCCTGGTTGTGGAAAGCTTTTTTTAAATAGGGTCTTGGACTTGGGGCTTAGGACTTGGGATCAAAAGCTCAGACTCAGCCTTGGGACTGAGACCCAAAGACTTGCCACCATCTCTGGAATACCGTCACATGTCTGTAGCTCATGGAGATATTCAGTCTTGAGGAACAATCCCCTTTTGAAGACATCCAGGCCAGATGGCATTACCACATCTTGTGGCAGGGAGTTCCACAGACTAACACCACACTGGGTAAAAATATATTTTCGTTTGTCTGTTCTTACTCCCCCAACTCAGAGTTTGAGTGGATGTCCCCTAGTTTTGGTATTTTTGCCCAAGCTCCCCAACCATGGACACACATCACATCATGCCACCATGGCACCTCCCTAAAAAGAAAGTTTATATTTTTTTTTGGGGGGGGGAGGAGGAATAGACAAATAAATAAATGCATTCATTTTTTCCATACTGCTATAAAAGTAATGAATGTTCTTTTAGCTGGGTGCATGAGTAGTAGCAGGATTTTATTATTTGTATATAGATTGTTTTTAACTGTTTGTTATTTTGAAGGTTTTGACATGTTTTATTGTTTTAATATATGGCTGTATGCTGCCCAGAGACCTCTTGGTAATGGGGCAGCTAAAAAATTCTGCAAGTAAATAAATAAACTAGGAAGGGCTGCAATGAAGGATTTAAAAAAGACCACTAAGTGTGAAGGATTTAGAAAAGAACCACCAAATATGTCGCTGGAGGAGTGCTTTGCATGGTGGTATCCATGTGACACTAACCAAGTGGAGGAAACTGGGACAGATGGCTGCACGGGTGAATCTCACCTCCCACAGGCTTCCCATTGGCTACCAGGAAGGGGAATGCCCCTGCCAGTTTTAAATTGGCTGGCAGGAAAAAATTCAAAAGTTGGATTTCAAGGCAGGTGGATCGAGAGTCAATTGGGTCCACCAGCATAAGCTTGAGCCAAGGGGTGACTTGAGTTCTTGGCACTGGATCCAGATGGCTTGAGGCTGGCAAACAGAAGATGGGGGGGGAATAGAAATGGGCATGAAACACCAAAATTGCATTTTGTTTCATTGTTTTGTTTTGTTTTTTTATTGTTTCATTTCATTTAGAATGAAGCAATTTTTTCAAAATAATCATTTTGGTTTTCATTTGTTTCGTTTTTCCTTTTTTCCTTTTTTTAATTCTTTTATCTCGCGCCAACCAGCTGACCCTTGGGCTGGGTTGGTGCGGTTTTTATTATTTATTTATTTATTCTCACACTGCCTATCAGCTGGCACGCAGGGTTGGGGAAAGAAGAAATAATTTTAAAAGCTACTTTGATGGGGGTTCCTGCATGGCAAGAGGGTGGACTGGATGGCCCTTGAGGTCTCTTCCAACTCTATGGTTCTATGAACCAACAAAGCTGTAACCCTTTCTCTCCAAAGGAGCTGCATGCCAACTCAGATGTCTCGGGGGGGGGGGGCTGTTCAGCAATAGGCATGCAGCAGCCATGGTGTGTTTCTGATGATGATGATGTGCAGAGTATAGAGTACAGGACACAAAAAAATGGGCCCAAGCTACAGCAAGCCAGAGCTTCAGGAACAATGGCCTAACGGGTACAGAAGTAGGACAATGGAACCCATGACAGGTGGTGAGTGCTCCAACATTTGATGGCTTTCAAGAGATAATTAGACCACCATCTGTCCAATCTGCTTTGATTTGGAGTCCTGCTTTGAACAGGATCTCTCTCAATGCCATTTGCAGGGAATCTTAAGCAGGTGAATACATCTTCTTGGGAATACCCTGAAGCAAATGGTGAGCCGCTGTGTGAGACAGAATGCTAGACTGGATGGGCTGTGGCCTGTTCCAGCAAGGCTGTTCTTATGTTTTTGTAAGTATTATGTAACAAACACCACACATGAGACATCCAAAAAATGAGCCTGGGGAGAATCTTAGACCAAATTCAGTGGTACCTCAACTTACGAATTAAATCCGTTCTGAATGCATGCTCTTAAGTCAAACTACTCTTAAGTCGGGGTACCTATCTAAATGGTTTTCTTAAGTCGGGGTACCTATCCAATGGTGTTCCGCTCTTAATTTGAATTGCTCTTAAATTGAGCTGTTCTTAAATCAGGGTACCATTGTATATTGTGCAGAAGGAGGTTCATATGGTCTCCACGTTGATGATTTTAGATGGATTCTATAGTGTTCTCACAATTTTATTAGTTTTATGTTTAAACTCTTTTCTATTAAAACTCTGCTTTGCTGCTGGCTTCTATAATTTCTACTGTTCTCTGCTCTTCTTTTCCCACCCCTCTTAAACCTATTCTACTGGTGCTATTGTAAGGTTTAAGCTGTTTGGGTGTTTTATAGTTTGTAGCTTTATGGTTGCTAAAATGAATCTATGAGTCCATTTTATGTCTTAATATATTGTGAGCCACCTTGGCAGGGTAAATCCCTGAGAGTTAGCCTGTAAATTTTAAAACACAACAAAATACACAATGAGGGGTCATACTGAAGGTGCTCATGATTGTACCATCCCTGTCCTTAATTTGTAATAGGTAGACTGAGAATTTTCTTAGGTTTATTTATGTATTACTTAAACCTGCATGCTGCCACATTAGTGTGATGCTCCATTATGGGTGATTTGCAACAGTAGTCAATGACATATATTAAAAGCTGCTAACATAAACTAAACAAAATTAAAACATTAAGCACATAAAAATGGCATGGGTTATAGTTTATCCTCTTGGGCAGGGTGTCTGTTGTGTAAAATGAAGGATGCGTTTCAGATCTGAATTCTTTGCAGAATGAATTGAATAAGAGGTGTTGGAACACTCACCACTAGAGATGGGCATGGAACGAACATTTTTTCATTTCTGTTACCATTTGTCATTTCTGTTACGTAACGAAATGACAAACAAAAATTGTGATGAAAATGAAATGAAACGAACAGAACCACGAAAATTGTGGTTGTTACGTTTAGTTTCCATTAATGGTGACGTGCAATGAAATGAGCTGTTTTAAATGTTAAAAAACACCCTGGACATCCGTAAAAACACAGCAATAATTATTTATATTGTCTGATAATACCTACCAGGGGGGTTGGGGTCCTTAAAATGTTTGTTTTTGTCTTCTCCCATCGCGATGTATTTTTCTTTTCCCTTTAAAATGGATTTCGCCACCAGCCACAAAATGGAGGCAAGCCATGTGATGTGGGATCATGTTCAACTAATAGCATGCCCAGGTTGCAGACTGGGCGGGCAGGTCTGGCAGCCACAGAGGGCATAAAAAGCTCTGGCTGCCCCCGTCCTCCTTGCAGTCTCTGGTGGGAGTTAGGGTGGGATTGCTGTCTCTGCGACTCTAGCTTCAGTCCTGCAGCCTCCCTGTGTGCATGTGTGCTGCATACCTCTCGGTGAGTACCCTCCCCTGCCCCACAGTGCAGTCACTCTGCGGCTGCCTTGTACCCTGGGCAACGCCTGCCACTGCCTTTGCAGCCTCCCTGCATACCTAATCTATACTGTGTCTCTGCCAGCATCCATTTTTTTTTAGTGTTTTCCCTCTGGTCTGGGGTGTTGGGGGATGCCTGTGCACGGAAATGCTTTAAAAATTGGCAAAAAGCGGGTAGAAACAACAAACGAAAAACGGTAACGAAATTTTTCAAAAAATTCCCGACAAAGAGAAACGAACCGAAACAGACCTCTCAACGACAAACGAAAAACCGAAACACCATTTTTTTTCGTGCCCATCTCTACTCACCACCTCTCGAGGTAAATGGCTCCATTGCCAGACTGCTCTAATGGTTATAGGAAGTTTTCCCTGATATTCCAACAAAACATGACATCCTGCAACATCATGAGCCCATTGCCGCATGCCCTGCACTCTGGGATAATTGATGACAGATCCACCACCTCCTGTGTATGACAACTTTTCAGCTATTTGAAAAGTACCATCCTAACTTCCCTGAGTCTTTTTTGTCAAGACTAAACATGCCTAGTTTTTTCAGTCTTTCCTCACAGTTCATGGGCTCCAGACCCCTGATCATCCTTGTTGCCCTCCTCTGAACATATTCCAATTTGTCAGCATCTTTCTTGAAGTGCGGTGCCCAGAACTAGACACAGTACTCTAGATGAGGCCTAGCTAGTGCTTCCTCCATAACTACAGGATTCTTGGCATTCTGTTTCTTTGTCTCACACACTCCCTACTTTTTTTTAGATGTGTTTCGCTACCAGAGCATTCTGCTCTGGTCAGACCCCACCTGGAGTACTGCATCCAGTTCTGTGCGCCACAATTTAAAAAAGATGTTGACAACCTCGAGCGGGTGCAGAGGAGGGCGACCAGGATGGTTGAAGGTCTGGAAGAAATGTCATATGAGGAACTGCTTAGGGAGCTGGGAATGTTTAGCCTTTCAAAAAGAAAGGCTGAGGAGGGATATGATAGCTATGTTTAAATATTTGAAAGGATGTCATATTAAAGAGGGAACAGGTTTGTTTTCCATGGCTTCAGAGACTAGGACTTGGGGCAATGGTTTCAAGCTACAGGAAAAGAGTTTCCATTTGAACATTAGGAAGAACTTCATGACAGTTAGAGCTGTTCGGCAGTGGAATATGTTGTCACAAAGGGTGGTGAAGTCTCCTTCTTTGGAGGTTTTTAAGCAGAGGCTGGATGGCCATCTGTCGGAAATACTGTGATGGGGGTTCCTGCATGTCAGGGGGTTGGACTGGATGGCGCTTGAGGTCTCTTCCAACTCTATGATTCTCTGATTCTATGATTCTACCTGGAATAAGCTATGGCTGGTAGGGGTAAAACAACAACAACAAGGTCCTTCTCAGTGCTCCCAACAAATGCTTTAGCATTTAAAATGTTAGTAACAACATTGGATCGGTTCTCCTCCCATGTTGTTTTACATCCCGTTTTTTCAAGATGTGGAAAGCGAATGGAACTGGTGTCCTATTTGGATTATTATTATTCTTTTCCTCCCCCAGTGAAAGTTTGTTTCATTTATTTTTCTTTATGTGCGGCTTGCCTTGAACCAAGTAGGTTCATCTCGGATGCTTCCCATAAACAGAAAGCTAATGATTTTCTTCCAAGTATAATATGTAGATAATTAAGTTAATGTTTCTCGACAATTGGAGTGTTTTAACGGCCTTCAGACAATATACATCTCTCTCATTTTTTGCACTCAATTCATGTAGTTAATTTAACTGTGCAGCACAACTGCAGAAAGAAATACGATGGCTGGCATAATTTCCTTGCCATGTTCATCATTAGATTTCAGCAACCATTCCTCTAAATCTTCTGCTTGGTAATTTCCTTCATAGCTGGGCAATTTAGGTACTTTTCTCCAGCTCCCTGTGGTATTAAACGTCTGGTTTAAGTATGAAGGATTTGCTCACAGCTTCTTCTGGCTTGTTAAAATCTAAGTTGTACTGTGTAAACTTCTGCGTGACAGGGTAGATGTTAAGAAGTGGCAGGCCATGGTGTCGATTTCCTATTCCATATTTAAGGGGATATTTTCCCACACATACCCCACAATAATTACCTCACAGGTCTTCCAAGGAGGGGGGGGCATGGAGACCTTTTGGATGTGTGGGACTATAAATCCCATTAACTATTACCATTGACCATGCTGGCTGAGGCTTTTTTACCCAGCATGTTGTTAGTCTGTGGAACTCCCTGGCAAAGGATGAGGTGATGGCATCTGGCCTGGATGCCTTCAAAAGGGGATTGGACAGATTCTTGGAGGATAAGTCCATCACAGGTTACAAACCATGATGGAGATGTGTGATCTCCAGGCTTAAAACTGGGATACTTCAAGGACCAGATGCAGGGGACAGATCAAGAGACAGATATCTAGTCTCGTGCACTCCCAGGCGCACTGTGGTGGGGCCACTGTGAGATACAGGAAGCTGGACTAGATGGGCCTTTGGCCTGATCCAGCATTACTCTTCTTATGTTCTTATGAGTTCAGGTTGAAAGCACATGGTAGGTAAAGGTTCTCAAGTTGACTCCTTTTTTGTACATCAGTTGGCTCTCTTAAAAAGTCACACACAGTAGTGGCCAGAACGTTGGACCTGGAGGTTGAGTTCATATTTTTAATCAGCCCTGAAGTTCACTGGATGGTTTCTGGCCAATTATCTCTTAGGATAGACCACTTTACAAGGCTGTTGTGAGACTAAAGGGAGGAAGTCCAAATACACTATTCTTAGGAGGGGTTTGCAACAAATGGTAGCCATCTTGGCTGCTAGAGTAGTTTCTGCTCAATAAAGCACTGATATCCTTGCAAGGAAGAATTTTAACACACAAGGAACAAGAGGAACTGAGCTTTCTTTGTGGCCTCCTTCCACAGGAACAAACTTCCTTCAGAGGTTGACCAGGCACCATCCCTCTCTGTTTTTTTAGGAAATTGATTAAAACCAGGGCTGCTAGCTGGATAGCCCAGTGGTTTTAGTTGTAGTAGCGTGGGTTTTAGTGATTTCAGCAGTGATTTCAGCTCTAGACAGAGCAGGCTGGAGACAGCTTCTAGTGTAACAGCTCTTTATTCAGGGAGAGAACAAGACTGGGGACTGGGGAGAGGAAGTTACATTTATTGGAGCCAGGACTGGCTAGGAAAAGATACATTTTGGAGGGAACAATTATAACCAATCACAAAGCTGCCTTTTGGCAGAGACCAATAGGATTGAGGATCCAAATGCAGCAACTTGAATAAACCAATAGGCCTGTTCCCTTTGGAACAGGAACAGAAACCAATGGGAATACAGATCAATACACAACATTAGTAACTGGTTGTGGAGCCTGAGGTTGGGTGTTCAATTCTCCATGGTGCCTCCTGAGAGAAAAGCCAGCCTGTGTGGTCTTGGGCAAACTGCACAGTCCCCAGAAGAAGGAAAGGGTCAACCAATTCTGAGTACCTAGAAAACCACGAAAAGGGTTGCCATAAGCCAGAACTGAGTGGACAGCAGATTGTTCTTATTCTTATTAATTAATTAAGACAAAATAATTTAAAATTGCCTTCTAGTATAAATATTGTCCTGAGATGTTCAAATGGTTTTTAATTTGTGCTCCCTCCCATTTAAAGCTAATTTTAAGTTAACGTTTATTGTATTGTATTTTATAGTGTTCTATGACTTCATTGCATATTGTAAACTGCCCAGAGATTGGCAACACTAATGAAGCAATATGGAGATAGAAATAAAGGGAGTTGAATATATATGAACTTCCCTGGATCAGAACAAAACTTTAGATATGCAAAAATCTTTTGTCTTTTAGGAACGGAGTCATGTGTCTTCCCAAGAATCAGATTCACAATCAAAGATTTTGGTTCCCATTCTTGAGATGCTGTTGGCCTAGGATTGATGACAACTGGCTGGGGTTTGGGGAGTTGACATCCAACATCTTGAGACCTGATTTTCTGAAAAATTGTTCCATGAATGTATCCAGATCCATCTCTATTTTACCCAGAGAACCTCTGAAAACAAGTCTTTTAAGGAAAATCTGGACTATGGCAGTCTAAGAAGCTACTGCAGCCAAGGCTCTAGCTACTTGACCTCTCTCACACCCAGCCCCTAAAAAGGTGAGACCATTTGGGGGACTTTCTGGAACTTTTGGGAGGATTTCTCAAGTGGTTGAAAGGTAGGGAGCTGAGATTCTGTCATTTTCATTGTGATAATGTTTATTTTCCCCGAGATGGGGTGATTTCCCACTTGGAACGAATTAATCCATTTCCAGTGCATTTCTATGGGAAACACTGTTTTGACTTAATGAAATTTTTGATTTAAGAAAATGCATTTAGAACAGATTAATATTGTAACTAGAGGTACCACTGTATTCTTGGGAATCATTGTGCCAATCTTCTTCTTCTTTTCTTCTTTTTCTTAGCGTCGCAGTACATACCAGTTGACATCATGTGGGACTCAGTTGAATGCTTTCTTGATGTTGAGGAATGCTGCATGATGTTGAGTTTGCATTTCTCTGGTGTTTTTCGAGTAGCATCTGGGCAAGACAGATTATATAGATTGTTCTGCAGTTCTTAAAGATTCAAGCTTGATGGACACTTAGTTGGACTATGGTGTGGATTTGTGTGTTGATTTTAAGAGGATGTGCAAACAATCTAATCAGTCTGTAATTGGTTCATTTAGCAGGGTTCCATTTCTTATTTTCCAAATACTTTTTCTAGAATACATTCCAGAATACTTCAAATAATTAAATATACTTCAGAAAACATTGAGGTTCATCTTTGATTCAAATAACAGAAATTAATTGTTTCCCAGAAAATTTAAAAGGAAAATTAAATAAGCTACTGCATGATTTAAAAAAGTTATATACTTACGGGATTGGTTAAAACAAATGCAGAGTAGACAAAGCATAAAGGAAAAATTGGGAGGAAATATTTCCTGGTTGAACATGATACAAATGGGAGGAAATGGACTAAAGGATGGATAACTAAAGTAGGAGAGTGTAGAAAATTGACCAGATTTGAAGAAATTACAGATAGAAGTAATAAGATAGAGAATAAAGAATAGAAAAAAGGAATTGTAAGTGAGATATATAAGATATTAATTCAGAAGGATTACAAATAAAATAAGTTAAGAGAGATATGGCAAGAAGATATTAATAAAGAGATAAAAGAGGAAGAATGGGGGAAATGTGGAATCAAATAATAGTGAAAAATACGTCATTGAGAGTTAAAGAAAACTGTTATAAAGTATAGGAGATGGTATATAACACCTGTGAAGTTAAATATAATAAATAAAGAAATATCTCCAATTTGTTTGATTATGTAAAAAAGAAAAGGGGGCATATTTACATATGTGGTAGGAATGTGAAAAAAGGAAAATGGAATGGAAATTGGTTTTTAATGAAATACAAAGAAATATTAGGGGGAAAGATTCAAGTGTCCCCTCAATTGGTATTGTTAAACATGGTTGCAGATACACAACTGAAGAAAGAGGAGGGGGAATTGGTAATTATAGTGCTTATGACCGCAAGGCTGATTTTTGCCAAATATTGGAAATTTAATAATCAAATAATATTGGAGGAATGGTATAAAGAGTTATGGAATCTGGCTATTAATAATAAATTGACTTGTGAAATTAAAATTAGGAAAGGCTTTAATGGAATATGGGATAAACTGTTGGTATATGTATTTCAGAAAGTTAAAGGGTATATACCTGGAGAAGATTCAATGCATTTCTGGAGAGAAATGGGCTGGTCAATACCATGAGAACTGTAATATTGTTAAAGTCCCGAGGGGGGTGGGTTTCATGGGGTTTATTTTTGTTATATTTGTTATATTTTTGTCATATTGGTGTCTGTTTTGATTAATATTTTCCCTTCCTTTATGATATTTTGTTGTTTTATGTGTTTTTATTCTTAATAAAAATAATAATTAAAAAAAGAAAACATTGAGGAGGGTGATTTCATTTTTAATGTGCTTCCAACACAGAAAAGGTTTTCTGATTTAGTAGGGAAAACCCTGGCTTAAGTTTTAGCTCGTATGTGGCTTGTCTCGGTTGTAAATGAACAATTCTCTATCAGAATACTTTATGGCACTTAAAACAGGACTTGCCATCTCTGTGGCATTGATACTGTTTTGAGAATGTTTGGTTCTATTTATTGTTTTATGGGATGATGCTACTAGTTTGACACTCCCAGAGCTCTGGGGACTTGAGAGATGACAGCAAATAAAACATTCTGTTGTCTTTTTGCTCTAGGATGGAATTTTCCCTGTTGGTGAATAAAACATTTTTATTTTAGAGTTGTTGTTTTAACAGTTCTGATGCGATCAGAACCATAGGAGAGTGGCGCATTGGGGACAATGCCAGCGATAAAATGTATTCCCTTGGTGCATGAGAAAACATTCTGACTTTTGTGTGCACACATCTGAAACATATGGCAGCTGCATGTCAAACGTTCTCCCAGAGACAAAAAGGCCTCTGCCTCTTAAAAGAACTTGGGAAACTAGGACAAACCAGCCCTCCACATTATCTAACATAACACAACATCTTGCCCATAACTTTTTTTAAAAATGGTTAGATCTGCACAAGGAATAAGAAGCAAGAGGTAGGTTTCTTATTTAACCCAAGTTGAATATTCATTGCAAGCTAGGCAGGCTGTATGTAAACAGGTTGCATTAATGGTTCCCAATCTCCAGTAACCCAGGGGTTCTTAAACTGCAACTCCCAGGAATTTTGGCCAGCACAGCTAGTGGGGAAGGCCCCTGGGAGTTTTAGTCCAAGAACATCTGGGGATGCAAGATTTGGAACCACTGTTCTCGCAGACCATTCATACCAGCTGCTCCGATAAGTCAACATTTTCAAGGTAGGTAACAGCTTCCCCAAATCTAACTGAACCATGAATGCTTTCAATTGATGATGAGCAGACCAACCACATCCCTGTCACTGTGGACTGTACGACTAGTTAAGGTGGTGATGGTGGTGGTAATAGATATTAGATAGTGTGTCTGCTTATGTTTGGATTGAGAAGACATCTCCGGTCTTGACTTAGGTTAAGGTGGAACAGTGGTTCCCAAGCTGGGGTCCACATATGTTCTTAGACTAAACCCCCCAGAAACCTTCACCACCAGCTGTGCTGGCCAGAGTTTCTAAGAGTTGTCATCTAAGAACACCTGGGCTACCTAATGTTGGGAACCACTTGACTACAGGTTTAACTCCACAGGAATGGAAAAGGACAAAAAGTGTAAGGAGTTAGAGGTTTGTAGCTGCTTTGGGCTAGGACGAGAGTCCAAATGAGATGAGCAGAGATAGCTGTGTGTTACTGGACATGGCAGAATCCCACACCCCCACGTGCTTGGTTCACACATAGTTGACCAATGTCAACTATGAAATTTTCTCCAGCATTTCTTCCTCTTGTAGTTTGAACTGATACAATGTTTCATAGTGCTTAAACTAGTGCATGTCCAAACTTCGGCCCTCCAGATGTTTTGGACCACAACTCCCACAGTCCTTTGCCACTGGCAAACAAGGCTGAGAATTCTGGGAGTTGTGGTCCAAAACATCAGAAGGGCAGAAGTTTGGACATGGCTGGCGAAGCTTCTCTGGGCAGTTTACAATTTAATTACACAGTCAATTCCATTCCAAGTTCCACTCGTTCAATTGGGCATACCCTAACTGTGAGTTTCTTCAGTGTACCATATCATAATGACAGGAAGCCCAATGGAATCAATTAAAGGATGGAAGAGTTGACTCCCTAAATCCCTGTTGATTTAATGAGGCTACTCTAGCATGATTCACTATGCAAACAATGCATCTTGGAAGTTTGGCCCTGTGTGTACTTTCATAGTATCTTACTTTGGGTGGTGCTAGATGATCTCAGGTGCTTTTTTATTTTTATTTTTATTTTTTAAAAAGCCATTATAGCAGCTGGAGACTGTAGTATATTGCAACCTCTCTATTTTTTCCACCACCACAAATGGATCTCTTTCTTTCTTCTCCTTCCCTAGCATTGGCCTCATCTTCCTGGTCTACACTCTCTCTCTCATCATGTCCTTAGATTAGAAATTCCCCCATTTAGTGCTGCTGCCACCTCTCCGCTCCGTTTGTGCCACGTCTTCTGTAGTCTCAATCTGCTTTTCTCTTGCTCCCGCTTCTCTCTCCCTGACCTCTGCAGCCTCCGAGTGAATGAATCTTTTTTTTTTTTGCCTCTGAAGATCTGATCGCAGATAGCACCATTATTAAGAATTGCTTTTTCTTGCTCTAATAATGACAATTCAGCCTTCGAGATATTGTCCCGGGGCCCCATGTTGTTCTCTGCACTAGGAATTCTAATACATGTTGCTTTGGAGGGATTGAGAAGTTACAGTTAACAAGGTGGTCCAGCCACAAAGAGTTAAGCATGGTTCCTCATCCTTTAATGGGATTAGAGATGGTCACGAAATGAATTTTTAATTTGTTTTGTTATTTGTTATTAATGAAACAAATAACAAACCCCACAGAAAGGAAACAAAATGAAGCAGAAATTTTTGTTTTGTTCCATTCCATTTCGTTTCTCCATAAGAATGCATTAGACCATCCCTATGGGGAAAACCTGTTCCGCCCATGCCCCAGCAATCAGCAGTAGCGTGGGATGGGGGCCGCCCTACAGCTGATCAGGCCTTTTTTTAAAAAAAAAAAAAAAAGCTCGATCAGCTGTAGTGTGGGCCCCCTGCTGGGCTTGCAGGGGAAAAAATTAAAAATGAGAATAAATTTACAAAATAACACTGAACACCGGGCACACTAGAGCTGGTCAGGGCTTCTTTTTTTAGAAAAGCCCAGAATCATCTGGAGTGTGGGCTCCCTGCTGGGTGCTTGAAGTAATAAAAAATAAAAAATAAAAATAATAGATATAAGAAAAGCACCCATGGGGCCCTGGGAAGTCAAAAAAAAAAAAAGTGAAATGGATTACGAAATGAATTTGTTTTAAAAAAAAATCCATTTCATAATAAACAAAACGAACTGGAGCATGGAGAAACAAAACATGAAATGAAATGCCATTTTGGCGTTTTGTGCTCATCTGTAATGGGGATACATTAGGATGGTTAGAGCTGTCCAGCAGTGGATTATGCTGCCACAAAGGAAGGTGGTGGAGTCTCCTTCTTTGGAGGTTTTTAAGCAGAGGGTGGATGGCCATCTGTCAGAAATCCTGTGATGGGGGTTCCTGCATGGCAGGGAGTTGGACTGGATGGCCCTTGAGGTCTCTTCCAACTCTATGATTCTATGACACCTATGCTCATGGTGTGTTCCATGCTGGCAAGGCACAAAGGCCCTATCAGCCAATATTTGGGAACATATCCACAAAACCACATTCACTCACCTTACTCATTAATGTATTCTTGGCAACATTGTACCAATCTTCTTCTTTTCTTCTTTTTCTTAGTGTTTGCCCACCTTGTTGGTGGGGTCCACTATTCTTCTTTGGGCCTTCCACTTGGCAGGGTCATGGGCTATGTCCTGGTGAACCCAGGACAACTTCATGTCATTGTCAAGGGTGTGCACCCAGCACTGTTATCCCCTCAGTCAGGATCCGCTGACCTCCAGGATGATACCTTTTTGGCCAGAGTTTCCTCATCAGCATGCAGGACATGTCCAAACCAACAGTCGGGCTTTGCACATCTTGTCAGTGATTGGTGCAATGTCATATTTTGCTTGGATGTCATCATTGCGTACGTGATCCTTTCGTCTGAAGATGGAGGTCCATTGCAGCATCTTTGTCTCAATGACACCAAGGCGAGGTTCTTTGTGCCAATCACCAACTCTTACTTATTATTTATTTAAAATATCTTTACCCACTTGCCCCCTTGAAAGGACCCAAGATGGCTTACAACAATTAAAAGACAATGGCCATGGTCTTACCAGAATTTTCTCCGTATATATATTTCCTGCATATTTTGGGTGGTGGTGGTGGTGGTCACGTGGTGTTTTCCACAAAAATCTGAGCAATGGGTGCAAAACATCTTTCTCAAAAGCATTCATAATATTTTGCCCTGCACATGTCCAGAAAAATCACCAACACATCTATCGAGATTTTGCACTCACTTGAACTGTGGTTGGTCATTTCAGGGAGACCATTTTGTTGGCTGGCTGGCTATCTCAGTAAACTGTGCTCTTGCTGAGGCTGGGGGTTCAATTCCCCACTTTTGATGCTGGGAAATAAAAGCAAAGCAAAACAAGAAAAATGCTGCTTATATAAAACCCCATAATGCTTAAACCACTCTCTGGCTGGCTTAGAATTTAATGATGCAGGCTGCATATTGCCCTACCCCCCCCCAGTAAGCTGGGTACTCAGTTTTAGAGATGGGCACGACTCAAAAAAATGGTGTTTCGTTTGTCGTTTGGTCGTTTAGGGGTCCGTTTCGGTTCGTTTTCATTTTCGTGAGATTTTTGCAAAAAAATTCATTTTTGTTTCATTAGGTAACAAAACGAAAAAATGAAAATGAAAACAAAAAAATTCTGTTTCGTTAGCATTCTTTTTATTTCAATGCATCTGCTGCAATGAAAACGAAAAACACGGCAAATTGGGTGATTTCGTTTTCATTTTCGTTTTGTTTTTTTAAAAAAATTGTTTCATTTTCGTTGCATAATGAAACGAAAAAAATGAAAACAAAAATGAAAAATCGCTCATTTCGTGCCCATCTCTACTCAGTTTACCAACCTGAGAAGGATGGGATCTTGAGCCAGCTACCTGGCATTGAACCCAGATCATGAGCAGAATTTTGGCTGTAGTATCACAGTTTTAAGCTTCTCAGTACAGTGGTTAAAAAAGCCAACTTGTATAGCCTTGCACTATGTCACGTCACATCACACAAACACTCCCAGCAGGAGGGAATTGCAATGGACTAAAGCTCTGAAAACTGTCGGCTGCAAGGTCAGCAACTCGACAGTCTGAATCCCTGGTGCCGCGCAGCGGAGTGAGCTCCCGCTGATAACCCCAGCTCCTGCCAATCTAGCAGTTTGAAAGCATGTAAATGCAAGTAGATAAATAGGTACCACCATAAAAAGTGGGAAGGCAAAACAGTGTTTCCTTGCAGCCAGGCTGGCCATGTGGCCACGGACTTGCACAACACTGGCTCTTCAGCTTGAATACAGAGATAAGCACCTCCCCTAGAGTCAGACACAACTAGCATGCATGTGTGAGGAAAAACTTTACCTTTTACCTTTTACATGAGCAGAATTTTGGCTGTAGTAACGCAGTTTTAAGCTTCGCAGTACAATGGTTAAAAGCCAACTTGTATAGCCTTGTACAGTGGTCCCCCACCCTTTTGCAATTCATATACTGCGGTCCCACTATACTGAGGGACCGCAGTATGTGAAAAAAGCCCCCCTAGGGTAAGGGGGAAAGTCCTGTTTCAAGCCTCCCATACTTACCCCAGGACTGGAGCTGCCCCAAACAGGCCTGTGAGGGCCTTCCTGGGCCTTCCCTGACTTCCGGATTGCTGAAAATCATTTTTAAGGCCTCTTAGAAGCTTTCTAGGCCTGTCGGAGGCCTCAGAAATGATTTCTGGTGTACTGGAAGTCACTTCTGGTTCGCAGGGAGGCCCTTTTGGGGCCTCCAGAAGGGCCGGGAAGGCTCTCTCATGTCCATTTGGGGTAGGGCCAGGCTGGGGGTAAGTACAAGAGGCCCCAGCTAGGCCCCCCAGGCCTGACTCGACCTGCATCTGTATATCATGGATTTTCAATTATCATGGGTCAGGTCAGGTCCCTAACACCCGCAATAGGCGGGGGATCACTGTACTATGTCACGTCACATCACACACACACACTCCCCAGCAGGAGGGAATTGTAAACCACTTCTGCATATCCTACATTTAGAACACCATGGAAGAAATTGTTTGAAGATCATTATGAAACACCCTAGACAGATGGACTAGGACTCAGTAGACCTGGGTTCAAATTTCCACTGGTCCATGAAAACTTGTGGGGGCAACATGCTGGTAAAACCACTCATTGAATACATCAAATACTTACAGGGTGTCCATAAGTCAGAGGCAGCCTGGTGGCACACAACATTTCAGTACTTCCCCATTATTCCAAATCACACTTAATGATTTAGCATCCCTTTCTAGGCCATTAATTCTGCCTCACGTCTGCGACCTGCTCTATGTGCTGTCAAGGAGTCTGAAGAAAAATATATAACAAAGCTGGTCAACATGGCCGTAGGAGGTGGAGGAAGAAAGAACGGAAGAGAGTGAACTTTAACAAATGGGAACGAGTTCCCTGAACCCCAAACCTTGCCTAATGGCACCTTATTATGAGGATGCCTAGAGGTGCCCTTGATAGCCCAGAGGAAACTGGTGGGGCTTCCAATGGCAGTTGCTATCTAACAATCAATCTGTTAAATCGGAGGCTGCCTTCTGCTTTTAAGTGGGCCCCTGGTAAGATCCCAGGCTCCTTGCAATACATACCCTGAGTTCCATCCTACAGGAGGTTGTAATGTAAAATAAAGCAGCAGGGGTGGGGGGGGACTTGGTTTTGACATCTAACAGAAATTAATGAAGACCCTGGTGATACAATGGTGGTATCTTCTTCTTAGTACCCCATTAGTTGTCCTGGTAGTTCAGTAACATCTTGCTGAAAATACAAAGGAGCCTTTAAGATCTCAGAGCTGCTCAGAGGGGGAAGGATCATAAACAGGCCAGGAATGATTCATTATTATGCTGCCTTCCTCCAAAGTCCAACTTTTAAACAATGGCTAGCTAATTATTCTTGTGGATTCCCAGTCATCAAAGGCCAGTTCATATAATGAGAGCTTGTACCAGTTTCAAATGACACCATCAAGTCAAACTGAGCAGGACATGCTACAGTCCTAAAGATGCTTACTCCAAAGTAAGTTCTACTAGGTTTACTGCTAAATAAGTAGGCACAGGACTACAGCCATTCAGCATGTGTTTCATAGAATCATAGAGTTGGAAGAGACCTCAAGGGCCATCTAGTCCAACCCCCTGCAATGCAGGAACGCCCATCACAGTACTCCTGACATATGGCCCTCCAGCCTCTGCTTAAACACCTCAATTGAAGGAGACTCCACCACCCTCCGTGGCAGCATATTTCACTGCCAAATAGCTGTAACTGTCATGAATTTCTTCCTAATGTTTAAAATGGAATCTCTTTTCCTGTAGTTTGAGACCATTTCCCCGCATCCTAGTCTCTGATGCCATGGAAAACAACCAGCCCCTTCTTCAATGTGACATCCTTTCAAATATTTAAACATAGCTATCATATTCCCTCTCAGCCTTCTTTTTGTAAGCTAAACATTCCCTTGTAAGACATTTATTCCAGACCCTCAGTCATCTTGGGTCGCACTCCTCTGGACCCGTTCAAGATTGTCAACAGCCTTTTTAAATTGAAGTAAACAGAACTGGAGACAGTACTCCAGGTGGGGTCTGACCAGAGCAGAATAGAGTGTTACTATCACTTACCTTGATCTAGACACTATGCTTCTGTTGATGCAACCAAGAATCATGTTGGCTTTCTTGGCCACCGCATCACACTGCTGACTCATGTTCAATTTGTAGTCCACCAAGACTCCCAGATCCCTTTCACAGGTAATATTTTCCAGCCAGGGGTCTCCAATCCTATATCTGTGCAATTAATTCTTGTATTCTTATAATCCTTATATTTCCCTCTGTTGAACCCCATTCCATTACCTTTGGCCCAGCACTCTAATCTGTCAAGGTCCTTTTGGATTTTCATCCTATCCTCAGTCTAGGGAATTAGCAATCCCACCCAATTTATTATCATCTGCAAATTTGATCAGCCTACTCTCTATTCCTTCCTCCAAGTCATTAATAAAGATATTGAATAGCACTGGACCCAGAACAGAACCCTAGGGCACCCCACTGGTCACATCTCTCCAAGCTGAAGATAAGCCATTTTGATCACCCTTTGGGTGTGATCAGTCAAAATTACAAATCCATCTAACAGTGGCACTATCTATCCCACATTCTACTAACTTCTTTGTAAGTATACCATGGGGATCCTTATCAAAGGCCTTACTGAAATCTAGATAAGCAATATCCTCAGCGTTCCCCTCATCCACCAGGCCTGTAATTCTATCAAAGAAAGAGATCAAATTGGTCTAGCATGACTTGTTTTTAAGAAATCTGTGTTGACTTCTCATAATGACAGCATTACTATTTAAATAATTACAGACTGTCTGCTTCATAATTTGTTCTCGGGTTAGGGTTAGGGTTAGGGTTAGGGTTAGGGTTAGGGTTAGGGTTAGGGTTAGGGTTAGGGTTAGGGAATTGAAGTCAAACTGACTGGGCCATAATTATTTGGGTCCTCTTTCCCCCCCTTTTTGAAGATAGGGACAACATTCACCCTCGTACAATCTGTGGGTATTTCCGCTGTTCTCTAGGACTTCTCAAATATAATTGACAATGGTTCTGAAACTACTTCCACCAGTTCTTTTAATATCCTTGGGTGTAATTCATCTGACCCAGGAGACTTAAATTCATTTAATGTTTCCAGATGTTTCTGTACTACTTCTCCACCTATTCTATGTTGCATTTCCCATCCTACCTCATCTACTCTTTGTGCCAAGGGAACTGTTCTTTTCCTTTATGGAGAAAACTGAGGGAAAGAAGATATTGTTCTGCCTTTTCCTTGTCTCCTGTTAGTAACTGGTTATCATTGCCACACAGAAAGCCTATCATTTCCTTATTTTTCCTTTTGCTGCAGACTTAACTAAAGAAAACCTTTTTGCTATCTTTAATCTCTCTGGCAAGTCTAAGTTCATTTTGCGCTTTAGCTTTTTTTACCATCCCCCTACATATATTGGCTATTTATTTATATTCCTCTTATTTTCCATTTTCTGTACTTGTTTTCTGTACTCCTTTGCATGTGATCACTCTGAAATTTGCTTTGCCCCTTTGGTCAAGTCATCTGTGATTTTTAAAAATATGTAGCCCGAATCGAATGATTTCAAATGTTCCACTTTCTCTCTCATGGCCTTCTTATGAAATATGCATTTTGAACATATTTTGGGGGACTGGTTGAGCCAAGAACATGTTCTGCACTGTGTCAGAAAAGCCAACAACCTGGTGGATATTTCTGCCTGTAATCCTTCACAAATGTTCTTGAAGTGAGCTCCACTGGAACCAGGGTGGAAAACTAGATATAGGTTCAGACCAGGACTCAAAATATCTGGGTTCCGATTCCACCCAACCATGCAAACCCATTGCATAGAATTATACATTCTTTAAATATCTCATCTGCAGAAATGATTTGAATCACATAAGAAGATGCCTGATGGATATGCACTAATTAAGATGTACATTGGATTTTACTCTTGACAGTGATTCTCATGTTTATCTGGAAACTATGGATCATGTCAGGTTTTTTTGTAGGAGGCGAAAGCTTGTTTTTTCATACAAGAATGAGAAACTAAAAAGTGGTGAGATATGCTGTCTGTTTATCGGTGAAACCTTAGCAATTGTCAGGACATTTCTTTCAGCACAGATTGCAGATCAGTGCAAAATTATGCCACTGCTTTGTTCCATGGACTCTAAAAATTGGAAATATACAAGAGGTGGTTTACAACTTTCTGACAGATCAAGAAGCCATTTTATGTTTTCGGTATATACGCAATCTTTTGGAGTTTTCACAGCTTTGCATGCTGCCTGAGAGGGTCCTTTCTGGGCTGGAGCAACTGTCAATCTATCCAGGACTAACCAATTGTTCCTTCCCCACCTGAGAATTCAATGAGAGGCCCACCTCTCTCCTTCTGGGTGCTTTCCCTCTCTGGAGTCTGTTGAATTCAATGAATTGACCTGTTGAGACTAGGACTTCTTCCTCTCATTGTCCCACTGAGAATAAATGTCTCGTTCCTTCATGTTAGATCCCCTCCATCTCCCAAATTGACAAAAACATTAATGAGCAGATATCCTTAGAATAAACAATATATGAATATTAGAGATTGGGTAGTTGAGATTTTTGAACTACAAATACCATAATTCTCCATTCTGGGCATTCTACCTATTTTACAAATCCCATAAGAACATAAGAAGAGCCAATCTGGATCAGGCCAAAGGCCCATCTAGTCCAGCTTCCTGTATCTCACAGTGGCCCCACCAAATGCATCTGGGAGTGCAAAGTAGATATCTGTCTCCTGATACTGCTCCCCTGCATCTGGCCCTTGAAGTACCCCGGTTTTAAGCCTAGATATTACACATCTCCAATGTTTTGCCCTTGAAAATACCTGGATGCAATAAATCTGGGGGGAAAGGTCTAACTTGAAAGGCTTTCTGGCCTTGATCTGGCCAAGCTTCCTGCTCATAAAGAAACTGCCCAGCTAGCTGTAGAGTAGGACCAGGATTTTGGCCTCAAAGCACTTCAATTTAGTCTTATTCTATCCAATTTAGCCCATGGTCTGAAGGTAACCATGCTGGTATTTCAATGCCACTCATCATTCCTGCAGCAGAAACCATGTGCCAAAAAAGAAATAGTTCTTGCACTAAGCTTCTTGCTTCAGCTGAAACCCTGCTAGGTCAATTAAAAAGAAAAAAGTAGGCACAAGATTAAAACACTGAATAATTATTGTTCACTTCTTATTGCTTCTTGGGGATTGCTCCCTTTTAAGTAGATTTAGGTCTTGTAGAACACAAGAAAGATGGTTGATCATTTTGGTGCATATATTGAGACATCCTTTCTTGTAAAGTACTCTGTAAAGTATCCCAAACATATGTTCCAGATGTTCCTGCTATACAGTCATTAAGACATAAATGGCTTCAGGATGTTTGACTTTCAAGTTGTAATTTACATGTGTCCCAAATGAAAGCAAGCAGAACATGAGCTCTATAAGTTGAGATGCTGGTTGTTGTTGTTTTCTTAGCCTGATAGAAGATACTTACATTAAGGACACTGAATCAGAATACTAATCTCTCCATGTTATTCTATTTGAGCCCACTGCAGATTGTGCTATTAGCCTGAGATGATCTTTAATTAGTTATAAATAAATACATTTTGTTTTCAAGGAATATATAATTCCCCAGCATAATGGGTCTCCTGCCATACTGTGTAATCAGTGTCTTGTCAGGAGCCTCGTGGCGCAGTGGTTAATGCCTGTCCTGCAGGTAAAACTGTGCTCACGACCTGGGGTTCAATCCCAGGTAGCAGGCTCAAGGTTCACTCAGCCTTCCATCCTTCCAAGGTCAGTAAAATGAGTACCCAGCTTGCTGGGGGGGTAATGTGTAGCCTGAACACTGTAATTAAATTTGTAAACCACCCAGATGCTACTTTAAGTGGTATGGGGCGGTATATAAGCAGAACGCTTTGCTTTGCTTTGTTCAGTCCAATTGTGAGATTTCCCCCCAAAACGTCCATGAACACCTTCCTTCTACAAGGTCAGGAATACAGCAGAGGCCTTTTATACTTCTGGTTATAGACTCCTCCTCCCAGGCTCCACCCTTTCCCCTAAAGAGATAAGCTTTAAAGCAGGCATGTCCAAACTTCAGCCCTCCAGATGTTTTGGACCACAACTCCCACAGTCCTTTGCCGTTGGAAATACAGACTTGGAATTCTGGGAGTTGTGGTCCAAGACACCAGGAGGGCCAAAGTTTGGACATGCCTGCTTTAAAGAGAGAGACCCCTGATTTACCACCAAGGCACTGTGCACATTGTATATTTCAATTCCAGGTGCCAAGGATGTGTGAAAGTCAGAAGCTGGTTGGGCTGAAGCTGTTGCAGGTGAATATCTTCCAAGTTTTAGCCTGGACCAAAGGGAGCTATCTAGAGATATGTATGAACCGGTTTTCCCCAGTGTGCATTGGTTCTTCAAGTTGGCAGCACAACTATCCTTACACCCACTTCCTCAGCCTATCAGCTACTCACCAGATCCAGCTTGCTTGAATTTTCCACTTCCTTGGCTAATCTCCCAGTCATCAGCAAGAGTATAGGCTTTTTTGCTTCACTCTTTTTTCTGAGTGGGAGATCAGCCAAGAGGACAGGGCAGAGAAGCCTGAGCTGTTGCCAGGACTGGAAGATCAGTTGGGGAGGTGCAGGAAGCTAGCACACTGAGACTAGTGAGTGGCTGATGGAACCAGAGGAGACATCCCAACTCTCTTTATGGACTGGGACAAACTGGTTTGTGCCAATCCCTATAGCTTTCCTAGAAGCCTAATCATGTAAAGGCTTTTCTCAAATTCACAGTATGGAATGCACACACCCCTGGACTGAAACTGAAGTCACTAACTTTCAGTGACTTCAGTGACTGAAACTGAAGTCACTCAGAGTGGAGCGCAGAGTTTAGAGTTCCTTCCTGCAGGAGAGGAAATTAGAAGGGTGTGTGTTGATGGAACAATCTGTGCATTTCTTCACACTTTTATTAAAGCCATTAGTGACACTGTGGGTTTTTTAAGTTTCAGATTGCAATCCAGGAATACAATCAGCATTTTTTGTAATTATTATGGGAAAACAAATTTGCATCAGCGGAGTTGGTTGTGCATGGAGGCAGCAGGCAGTTTACATGATAAATTACAGGACATTTGTAAGAATCTGGCCCACTGTTTTAAACTAAATATATACCCCTGTCCCTGAAGTGTTTCCTCAAGTGGCGTTCAACATAGTTTACCTTCTTCTTTCTTGTTCTGCTATTCTTTATGCAGGGATCTTTAAAACAACTGTTCAAACGCAAAGTCAACATATGTTGAATAGCAGCTCCATGCATATTAACACTACATCTGTTGAGTTTCTGAAGATCTCACAAATGTTTACTATCAAAATGGCTCAGTTTGTCTCCCCACAAATGGCAGAAATCTTGACTTTGCCCTTTCCTGGAAGTCTGATGGCGATCATAGATAATCGTAGTGCTAGAAGGGAGCACAAAGGTTTTCCTGTGTTTGGCAAAAGGGTTGAATTCAAAAACCCATGGAGTCCCTTCCAGCAATACGGTTTGATGCTGCTATGGTCCAGTCTCCCTCTGACACAGGAAGTCCACACCTATGTGCATTCTTGTTGGGTGACCGTAGGACTTTGACTTATATATGTTCCTTGAAGGAACAGCAAACATCTGCCCAACTGGTCTGCTCTCTTCCACTGTTGAACAGCTCACAAGTGTAAAAGAAGTTCTTCAGGAGGATTGCTTTGTATGTGTGTTTGTGATTTTATATGAATGGTTAGGGTTCTTTGTCATGTTATACCTTAAGTCAAAGAAAAATTGGAATAACATTGTCATTTTGTTTCTGTATACAAAGGAAGGAAGGAAGGAAGGATCAATGGATTGATGGAGGGATCTGAGGAAGGAAAGAAGGACCTGGTCAGCGAGGAAGGAAGGAAGGAAGGAAGGGTCAAGTGAGGAAGGAACAAAATGGATTGATGGAATCAAAGGAACAAAGGAACAGTGAAAGAAAGAAGGAACAAAGGAACAAAGGAACAGAAGGAAGGAAGGAAGGAAGGAAGGAAGGAAGGAAGGAAGGAAGGAAGGAAGGAAGGAAGGAAGGAAGGACAGTGCTCTCCAATGGTTCCTTGTCATTCTGGAAAGAAATAAAAAGTGAGATGACAAAACATGTAGAAGATGTCAACCATTTCTGTTTGATAGTGGACAGGACTACCTCTGAAGGCAGTGAATGTTTTTTTACTAAAGGTTATTTAAATTGAAGTGGGATGTTCCTGGCATCTGTCAAGGGCACAAGGGTTTGGACAAGGTGACCTTTTGGACTCCATCCAGCCCTGTGATTCTATTATGCCTTCACTCACTGCTGCCCCAAGAGGTTTTGATGCCTCCAGCAAAACTGAAATAACTCCCGCTGCCCAGGCCAACATTTTAACACCTCTAGCTCCATCATTTAGACAGTGTTTCCCTCTTGATTGTGTTGGCTGAGAGGATGTTTCACTTTTCTGCATGACAGGGTGGATCTTGGATGCTTTATCCATTGTGTATGCTACACAAATTCAAACCATGAAGAAGAAAGCACCCTGGTGTTGAAACGATTCCCGCTCATTGTAACTTTGAGACATAACCATGCATGCTAGCATTTAGCAGTTAGATGAATGTACTAAACATCATTACAGTGGGACCCCCTTATCCACTGATTCATTATCCACTGATTCAGTTATCCATGGTTGGCAGAGGGAAAAAAATTAAATAATTCAGCAGCCACAAAGCAAGTGGTAAAGCAAGCTGTTGTCAAAAATAGCAGTTGTAAAGCAAGCTATTGTCACAAATAGCATCTGTAAAGCAAGCTACTGTCACAAACAGCAGCCATAAAGCAAGCCACTGTCTCAAAACAGCAGTCATAAAGCAAGCTACTGTCAGGAGACAGCAGTTTGGGTGTGGGTGGGCAGGCGTTCTCTCTTATCTACAGTTTTCATTATCCACAGGAAGGCCTGGAACCAATCCCTAGCAGATACTGGGGTCCTACTGTATTTACAACAAATCTCCAAAACAACAGAACCCAAATCACAACTGCATCTAAATAAATATCTGCTATGAAACTGACATTTCATTCAATAGCTTATTCCAGGCATGTCCAAAGTCAGGCCCGGGGGCCAAATGCGGCCCATTTTCAAATTCTGAGTGGCCCACAGCCTCTTCTCCCTGCCCGTTCAGCCTGTCATGCATCCCCGCCAGCTGGCCCCTCCCCATACCAGATGGAGGTATGCAGCTTGCAGTTTTACAATTTCCCTGCCCTTCCTGCCTCTGACTACCTGCCCAGCCTACCTGCCCCCAGCTCTGTTGGTGCAGCATCCTCTCTGCCTCCTTGCATGTTAGAGACTTGTCCAAAGTCCGGCCCAGGGGCAAAATGTGGCTGAGTGGTTGCCCCCCTCACATTTTCACCTTGCAAAATCTGTCCCTCCTTGCAAAAAGTTTGGACACCCCTGGCTTATTCTGTCGATGTATGTCCAAGAAGTGGACCCGATCCACAAAAGCTTTCATTAAAATATAATAGCTAGTCTTTGAAGTGCTACATGTTTTTGTCTTTTTTTTGTTTTGTTTCTTTCAATTTTGCCTGGAATAAACAGCCAATTATTTTTAATATCCTGTAACACAGCAAAACCCAATATGACCACCATTTCATACCAAGCACACAAGCAGGCATCCTTGTTATAAAGAAGGTATCGTAAAACAATAAATGCAGGCATCTTCACCTGAGATCCAGCACTTGGACAGGCTGGATGATAAAGGAATGTTACAAAATATTCTGCAAGAGAGGAGCTGCAAGGAAGGTTTTTGTGAGATAGAAAGCTTGAAAGGAATGCCAGTTTTAATTACTTATTTATGATGCTTATGTAACCATCCATAAAGGTATCCTATGCCGTCTGCTGTTTGGACTTCTGCACTGAGCCCTGCTGAGTATGTACCAATTTCAATGCTGGCAGTCATAAACGCTTCCCTGACACCTCACAACGTAGATCAACCTACTGGCAATTTTGTAAGGGAAGAATCTCCACAGTGCTATCATCTTAATTGTTAGTTTCTCCGCAGAATTTGAAGAGAGCCTTCCCAAGGCATGAGTGGGGCATGGTAGCTCAGTGGACTAAGGCTCTGAAAACTGTAAGATGCAAAGTCAGCCGCTCGGCGGTTCGAATCCCGGGTTCCACACAGTGGAGCGAGCTCCCACTGATAACCCCAGCTCCTGTCAACCTAGCAGTTTGAAAACAAGTAAAATGCAAGTACATAAATAGGTACTGCTGTAAAAAAAGTAGAAAGGTAAAACAGTGTTTCCTTGCAGCCATGCTGGCCACATGGCCATGGACTTGCACAACACTGGCTCTTCGGCTTGATTATGGAGATAAGCACCACCCCAAGAGTCAGACACAACTAGCACGCATATACAGGGAGAACCTTTACCTTTACCTCACCACAGAATTTGAAGAGAGCCTTCCCAAGGCATGGCAGGTGTCCGTGTGACCAGAAACTCAAGATTTATTCATTTGTTTATTTCCTTTTTTACATAACTTTTTAGCCGCCCCACTACAAAATGGGCTCTGGGTGGTGAAATTGGAAAGGCTTCTGTGAGGGCAGCATTGATGGAGGAGAACAGAGGTAGCCTGCTTCCGTTCCTCTGTGCTGATATTAGGTTAAATTATTTATTTATTTATTTATTTATTTATTTATTTATTTATTTATTTCATTTTTATACCGCCCATCTTCCAACAGGAACTCTGGGTGGTTTACAAGTTAAAAACCATCAATATACAAAAAGAAAAAGAAAGGGAAAACCCTAAGCAAGATGCATCAGGGGGTGGGAGAAAAGAAAAAAAAGAAAAAGAAAGAAAAAGAAAAAAGAGATCAAATGGCATAAGGTCTTTATTCATGTTTCTCCGTCAATCCCAGTGGTTGCCAAATAGTGCACTGTGGCAACCTAGGATGCTGCCAAACACAGCCAGAAGTGCTACGGATTCCTCTCACTCTCCCTTCCTTTCTCTCCCACAACCCCAAGCTTTATATAGAGTTTTGAATGGAAAAACTGGCTGTCTTTTTTTTTAGACCTCTGGAATGGATTCATTCATTTCCCATTCATTCCTATGGGAAATTTCGCTTCACAATTTTTGTAAAACGAAGAGACCTGCAAAACAAATTAATTTTGTTAAGCTGGGTACCACTGTACTTACTTCCACTTTCTGTGGTGGACATGCATGGTGGAGATATGGAAACTTGGCCCAATCTTGCCAAACAACTTGTAGCTTTTCTTGGTGGCATCAAGTCACAAGGGTGTTTCCATTAAGCCACCCAGCATACAGCACAATGTCTGGTTCTATCCAGTGGTCCTGGTAATAAATTTTCGGGATGTGCATCTCTGGGTTATGTGTATCTTTTGACTTCCCCTCCTCCTCCCCCACCTCCCCACTGACAGTGAATAGCGAAACTGTGAGTAGTGATCCCACAGACATGGTGGTCCTGTTGTGCAGTAGTCCCTGTAACAAATTTTAGAAGTTGGGAAACCTGTTTCTGAGGCCAAATGTAAACAATGCCAATATTAAGGTGCAAGCTGGACTTGTTGTAGAATGATTATCTCAAGTATCTGTGTAAACATCGGCCAAGGGACATTCCAGCTAAGAAGCAAGTGAATCCTGATTGGTCAAGAAGGCGACATGTGATGTTTTTCTCATGCTATGAACAGTCTGGGAGAAGAGAGAGATTGAGAGATTTTTTTTTCCTGAATGGATTCTGAAAAATGGACTAATGTACTAATGCTTAGCTATGTGGTTTTAAAGTAGACATAGGGGCTTTTTGTCTCTTAAGCCTCATTTACTTTATGAAGGGAAATCATGTTATTATTTTGCAGTGAGTGAATATTCTTCTGTAATTCTTATGAGTAAATAAATGTTTTTATATTCTTATTCAAATGAAGGTGCCTGTTGAATAATTTGTCTGGTAAGTGAAATAGCTATCACAGCCAGGCCAGTAGATGTAAAGGATCCACATGGGCTTGTGTTCTCCAGATTCCTGCTTTCAGCAGCTGAGGTTGATTGACTGTAGATGAGATCTGGGTAGAGAACCAACCCATATTCCAGTACAGTCCCCTATTTATCACAGGGGTTATGTTTCTAAAGCACTCATGATAAATGAAAATCTGCGATATGCAGATGCTGTCACCCCCCCCCCAAAGTGATGGCATTAACAGGGGTGGCGAGGTGGCAGTGACAATAGTGGCAATGGTGGCGGGAATGATGGCAGCGACAGCTACAGAGATGATGGGGGTAGAAGGGGTGACAGTGGTGTGGGAGGCCACAGTGACGAGGGGACAGAAACTGCAATACAGCATGATAGCAATATACAGACTACAATAGAGGGGGACTACTGTATTGGGGAATCATGGCTAATAGCCTATAAATCAAGAGAGCCACGAGTCAAAAAAGTTTGGGAACCACTGCTCTATCATTATCCAATCTAGCCAAGGCTCTAGCAGCAAACCAATAGCACAATTAATTGATAAACCGTGGATATTCCTGAGAGGAAAATATAGCCTACACTCTGATAGATGAAGTCCATTTGGACCAAACAGAGACTTTTGCTTTTCCACACCATGTATAGAAGTTTCCAGTGTTTTGACCAAATTGCTGTCTACCATGGGATCTGTCTTTTGTGCCCCCTTGACACCCCCACCCTCTTGAGAGACAATGGTGTCTAGATGTCATCCTTCTGTGTGTTCCTCTGTTTTCAATGAGGAGAAGCCATTTTGTCCTTGTCCCCTCCTCCTTTCCCAAGTTTCTCTTTTTGGTTCATTTGACTGTCACTTGGCTGCAGTATAAAGAGCATTACAGCTTGTGGGAATAGCAATTAGAGCTAATTATAACCTGGCTGATCTGCCTTAGCATGAGAATACCTCATCAAATGAGCGGGTCCTTCCTTTCTCCCCTTTTCCTTCAGCACACATGTTCCTTTGCAGACATTCCCCCACCCCACCCCTTTGTGTTTATCAACCTGGGACTTGAATAACACAGGAATTCTGGGAACTGCATCAGACCATAGTTGCAACCGAGCCATGACGGCTAAGTGCTTATGGAATTTCCCATGCAAAAGGACTTCTCCAAATCTCTTTCTGGAATGGGATTGTTGGTCCTTGCTTTCAGTATTTGATACACTGCATTCATTTGCAGTGGCTTTCCAGATTTCTAAGGCTGATACTTCCCGTCTATCTCATCACTGTTCGCCGTCCCGTCTGGGACTGGTACGAAGCAATCTAACCACACATCCATTGCGGGACGAGGGTTCATCCCGACCATGCCCCCTGACCTGCGATTTAAGCGGGATGAGAGATTCCCCTCCCTGGCCTCAGGAATCTGCTCATCATGCTTCTCATTCCGAGATGAGTGGCTGTGAGGTAAGGCTCATCACGCAATGTGCCATTCTTCATCTAGTGGCAGGAGTGTGAAGTGCCATTTGCCACTACATTCCCTATGGAGTCAGCAACGCAGTGCAGACAGATTAAAAGACAAATGCCTTGCCTCAAACTTAGCTCCATAATGCATTGAAGGCAAGGCTTTGAAAAATCAAAATATCAAAAATGGAAGGTCGGGCCCGGAAAAAAAAACCCAGAGAACAAAGGCATGGAATTTCACATCTCATAATGGAACGGGGACATGCAGTAACGGTCATGCCAGTATCATCCATCATGCCTGTGTGTACACGGGAACAGGGACAGAACCAGAAGAAGACCACATGACCACGACCGACATCAACATGCAACAAACTTCCTCCCAGAACAAGAATGGACGTGAAGTAACTGTCCAAGTGTCAGCTTGACTCAGGCCTGGAGGCAGGTATGGGTCCTCTTGAGGGGTGATTCAATCATAGAATCATGGAATCATAGAGTTGGAAGAGTCCTCAGGGGCCATTCAGTCCAACCCCCTGCCATGCAGGAACCCCCATCACAGGACTCCCGACAGGTGGCCCTGCAGCCTCTGCTTAAAAACCTCCAAAAAAGGAAACTCCACCACCCTCTGTGGCAGCATATTCCAATGTTGAATCCAATTCAAGTCACACCACAACTTGACTCAGACTTGACTTGGAGGGGGTATTGGGGTGTGTGTGTGCAGACTCACCTTGGAACTCAGAACCATGTTTTTGAGTTCTGTTTCAAAACTCTAAGGGAGAGCTCATATGAGGACTGTGCTATTTCACATTGTGAGGCCCCTTCCTTGGAAGAGTAAACCTAAGTATCCTCTACCTAGAAACCCCTGGGAAAAATGCTATCCAAAATGACTTGATGGCACGTAACAACCACAAAGTGCATCTAGCCTCAGAAACATGGATGTTTATGAGAACTATACTGCCTGTTGATCGGGAAACAAAGTGCATCAAGCCATGCATGAAAAATGGGGAAAAATCATTAAATGTGCATGTTTCTAAATCAAACCATTATTTAAATAAAAGCATACATTTTCATTCAGGAATAGAAGAAAGTCTCTTAGTTGATACAAGGGTGAGAGTGCCAGCAGGGTTATGGGAAATACAATGAAAGCAAGGTGACAGATGCTCATGTTCATATTAAAATGTCATGATGTATCCCATATCCCCGGATTAATGTCTTACTCCAAATGCCAGATATCATACTGGATATATCAACCTTGTGTCGTTTCCAAATAAGAAACGCTGCTGTTTCATTATGTAGGTACAATAGATAGTTCAGTCTGAACTAAAGCATGGAACAGGCTAAATGGGTCTGGCACTAAATTGGTGGTTCCACTAAAAGGCATCTGAATCTCACCCAACCCTACTTGGCCTTGGCTGGCTTTCAAAAAAAATGTATGTCTGTTGCAAATGATCCTTAAGAATTGATCCCAGAATTGTATTTCTCTTAAAAATACAATTTTTGTATTTTTAAGAGAAATAAAATTTGTTTCTCTGCCTGTTTTTCGCTGTCTTGCTTTAGTAATGTTTTGTATTGTTAGCTGTATAAATTTTTGGTTCTACTGATTGTTGTTGGGTTTATTTTTGTTCTTTATGTCATATTGTGGAACCAATTATTATTTTTCTCAGTATATTGTTGTATGCTATTCCTTGTTAACCACCCTGAGTTCCCGTCTGGGAAAATCTGGCGGTAAATAAATAAATAAATAAATAAATAAATAAATAAATAAATAAATAAATGTCCAGTCAAAAGTCTGTTGCAGCCTAATACATATACCTAATACAATCAATAGAGGTAATTCCCTTTGTATTAAGAGGCCAGTGGAGAAGCTGTCAGGGTGATGGATATGGTTCCAGGCAGTTTCTCAACAGGTTCATTAAGATGAGAAGGTTATATATATATTAATTTTATATGTGAGACAGCATTTTTCTGCCGTAATGGAGACTTAAAAATCACTTCTTCTGCTCCTCCACCTAGGAGCAGAGGAAGTCTGTAATTAGACAATATCTATGAAGTCCCTTCACAATTTGGGCAAATCTAAAATACGAGCCTCCTGGCACAGTGGTTAAATGCCTGTACTGCAAGTAAAACTATGCTCACGACCTGGGGTTCAATCCCAGGTAGCTGGCTCATGATTGGCTCAGCCTTCCATCTTTCTGAGGACAGTAAAAAGAGTACCCAGCTTGCGGGAGGGGGGGCAATGCGGAGCCTGCATACTGTAATTAAACTGTAAACCAAACAGAGACTACTTGAAGTGGTATGGGGCGGTATATAAGCAGGATGTTTGCTTTTTGCTTTGCTTTGCTTTCAATCTCAGCAACTGGAAATGGACCAAAAACAGAATAATCCTATGCACACACACACACACACACACACACACACACACACACACACACACACACACACACACACACACACACACACACACACACACAGGGTGGGAAAACCCTGATACGGGCCAGAAGGTGCTGATGAGGCCACTTGGGCAGCAGGCAGGTTTGTTCCAGGAAATGGCAGAATCTCTGCCTGTGTAGCCTGTAGACATGGGCAAGGAGCGGCGAAATTCTCGTTTCCGTTTTCGGTTCTCGTTATCGTTATGTAACAGGTAACGGTAATGAGAATTACTCCGCTCCAGCTTGAACCCGACCCGAAAAAGAAAAATTGGGTCTGATTTTTCGTTGTTGTTCATGGCATCGTGGCGATTGCGCGATGCCAAGCAGCACAGAAAAAAAGTTTTAAAAATAAAATAAAAAAACCCGATTCCTGGCCAAAAAAGCAGGTGAAAATATGCCTGCCTCAGTGAGGGCACCTACCAGAGAGGGGTGGTTTCTGAGGGGGTCCCCAGCCTCCCCCCCTCCGGTCCTGGGCTGCTGGTACCAGGCTGGGGGCCATCCTCGTCGTCTCCATTTGCCATGCGGTGAGGGGTATCCAAAATGGCGACCACAATATTTATTTTTAAATTGTGGTCCAAAAACCCACCAAAGCACCACAGAAACATTTGAAAATTAGGTATTTTAAATGCCTGATTTTTTATAGTAGCAGCAGTGGGTTTTTCTAGCAATAAAACATCTCCATTTATTTTATTTTATTTTATTTTTATTTTTATTTTTTTTACACCTGTGCAATGATGGGCTGGCCATGGGATGGGACCATGCAAATTTTTGAACCCATTCCACCAATCACATGGCCAGGTTTTGACTGAGACTTCTGGATGTGCCAGAGGGCATAAAAAACTCACTAACCCTAACCCTAACCCTAACCCTAACCTAACCCATACGCCAGTACACTGTCCTTCTTAGTGGGTCAGAGGCACCCAGAGGTGCAGCCCACTAACCCACCCTAACCTTAACCGTAACCCTAAGCCTAGCCCTTACCCTAACCCCAACCCTAACCCAGATCTGTACGCAAGTACGCTTCCCTTCTTAGTGGGTCACAGAGGCACCCAGAGAGGTGCCTCCCAGCCAGAGCCCACTACCCCTACCCCTAACCTGTACGCCAGTACGCCAGTATGCTTTCCTTCTTAGTGAGTCAGAGGCACCCAGAGAGGTGCCTCTGCCACTTACCCCCCAACCCTAACATAATGTATGGTACGCGGCGGCTACGGGAAATGCTTCCCTTCCCTTCCCTTCCCTTCTTAGTGGGTCAGACGTCAGAGGCACCCAGAGAGGTGCCTCCCAGAGCCCACACCCATACCCCAACACAAATGACAAACAATAAACGGAAACGACAAATTTTTGAAAATTTCTGCGACAAACAGAAACGACCTGAAACGGACCCGTCCCGACAAACGACAACTCGAAACGTCATTTCTCCTGGTCGTGCCCTCTAGTAGCCAGCCCTTGTGGTTTGGAAGTAAGGAAAAGCAAGCAGCTGTCTCATGTAGATTGGAAGGGATAGGATGATGATTTAAAAGAAAAAAACTAAATATGGATCTAACACTTTCGTTTCACGCCCGAAGAGCTGGGCAATTACCTGTACAAAGTGGTTACATATTGCTCCTGAAGAGTCGTAATCCTCTCTTAATAAGTGGGGAAAGAGATAATTATTCATCTCCAAAGCAAACATGCACTTCAGCCTTAATTTAGTTAAAATACCAGAGCAAGAGGAAATAGACTGTAGCCAGACAGTTTGTGAAAAGCAGCACTTCAGCCCAACAGACATTGAGTCAACAGTCTGAATGTAGAGAATTCCTGATGGAACCTCCTGATGGAGGTGGGGAATAGGTTTGTATTTCTAGTGTTCTTCACCTTCATAACGAAGACACAACAACACCAGAGCATGGGGCAATGCATCCATCTTGGGTATGCTTCCTAGATGCATAGAAAATGTAAGAGTGCGGTCTGGAAAATATGACCCCTGCCACTTGAAATGGTCCAGTCTCTAAGCCTGAAAGTAATCACAAATAATGACTCCCTTACTGTCCGAGTATGTGCTATTTGATCAGCCAGCAGAAGCAATACTTATTGAATAAATAGTTAGCCAGAGACATAGTTTTCTTAAAACCAAACAGCTATATTACAAACTGTACAAAAATATATCACAGCATCACAGAACTTATACAAAGTTCAACAAAGCATAGAGGGAAAAGTTACTTTAGTACATTTATACAAAATTCAACAGCATAACAGCATACATTACATTGACAAAATATATGACAGAGAAACAAAGTGGGTGCCTTACTCACGGAAGGCCCAATGAACAATGATTTACAGAACATTTTTATACATGTGTCTGTCCAATCATAAATGACATTACCTCATAGCTATTGTAACCCTTTGCATCAGCCCAAATTCATTATGTTAATTCTTAACATCTGTACTCCATTAGAAAAAACGATACATTGAGTCACTGTGACTTTGCACTTTTACAGATTCCATCTTTAAATCAATTAAATATATATCAAATATATATAGAACATCCTGTCTAGTACATATATTTCACTAACTAATATCTGACACATCTGTGAAGATTCTCATTCATCCAGGTGAGGTTAACTTGGAAGCTGAGTCATGACAACTGGACTGGTTTTCCTGTGAGATCGAAACATTCCACTACTTATTCAAATAGCTTTGTCAGTCTGAGGAATAAATTGGAAGACTCGCACCAACCTTCCTTAGACGGAAGAAGCTCCTTGGATGAGCAGTGGGTCATTTCAGTTTCACAAGGAAAGAAGTTCAGTTGCCATGACTCAATTTCTGAATGACTTCCTTACTTTTCAAACTACCAAATTACAACTGTACCTTAAGAGGGGATGGTTTCACTCCTTCCACTGTGTGACTGGGACTATTTAATTACCTTATCATTATGGGTGTGCAGCTTCATTTAACAATGAAGAAGAAAATCAGGCCTGGGGAATATACTTAAATTTTACTAGCTTGATCAAGGGATTCCGTGATTCATAGAATCATAGAATAATTGGATCAGAAGGAGCCTATAAGGCCATCAAGTCCAAGACAGGAATCTTAATCAAAGCAGATCTGGCAGATGGTTGTACAATTTTCTCTTGAATATCTCTTGAATGTCTCCAACGTTAGAACTGTTGGTGCTCAAGGAAGGTTTGCCGAATTGGCCATGGATAATTGATGAAGTCACATGCCTGGTCATGCATTTGATCATACAAGCTGTGATGGAACCCTTGCAGGCATGGTCATGAATATGTAAATAGGTGACCAATCCATTGAATGTGGGCGAGGCTGGTACCTATACAAGGAGTGACTGGTAAACTCTCAAGAGAGAACTGAGAACTGAAGAGAACTAAAGAGAGCTAGAGAACTAGGAAGTAGAGATGGGCATGAAATGAAAAAAAAATGTTCAGTTATTCGTTTTGTTAGGTAACAAAATGAATAACAAGCCCCAGAGTAATTTAAGAATGAAGCGAACCAAACCGGAAAAATTGGTTCGGTGAGGATAGTTTTGTTCTTCCCCACTGGTGATGACAGCCCGTCTGTCTTCGCCTGCAGGGAGGACTGTCTAAAAAGAGCCCCGTTCTCACCTCCGCACGCAGAGGGGGGACCGGGGCTCCCGCAAAAGGGAACTCCGCCGCAGTGGAGGGAGGCCGAGAGGGGGTTGCTATCCTGCCTCCGCATGCGGAGGTGGATCGCAGCCCCCTCTCCAGCGATCTCTGCCATGGGTACATGACAGCTGCCCAGCTGTCATCCACTCACAGCAGAGGGCAGTTGGGAGAGGGCTGTCATCCCACCTCCACATGTGGAGGTGGGATTGCGGCTCCATCTCCGTTGCCCAGGGATGACAGCCGGGCGGCTGTCATACCCCAGCATTGCCGATCGGCTGAGACAGGACCGCAGTCTCACCTGCGCACATGGAGGCGAGATCGCAGCTCGATCTCCACCACCGGGGGATGACAGCTGGGTGGCTGTCATCCCCCGGTGGCAGTGATTGGCCGAGAAAGGGGCACAGTCTCACCTCCACATGCAGAGGCCGGATCGCGGCTCAATCTCTGCCACCGGGGAGACAGAGCTGCGGTCTCCACCGCCAGGGGATGACAGTCGGGCAGCTGTCATCCAACCACGGTGGAGATCAGCCGAGACAGGGCTGCGGGCAGAGGCGGGATCGCGGCTCGATCTCCGCCGCCGGGGGATGACAGCCGGGTGGCTGTCATCCAACTGCAGCAGAGATCAGACCGGGGGTCTCTTTAAAGGGATCTTCCCCATGGTGGATGACAGCATGCCTGGCACTGTCAACCACCGCGGGGAAGAAGAAGAGACCCCCATTCCTGAACAATGAAAAACAAACTGATTTTTTTAAAAAAGAATTGTTTCTTTACAACGAAAACGAACAGAGATTGGCCACAAAACAGAATGGAAACGAAACACCATTCTTCTGTTTCGTGGCCATCTCTACTAGGGACAGCTGAGAGAAAGATCAGGAGCTCAGTCCATGTTAGTTGGCGACAGGGAACAGTAACTGATAGAGTTAGGGACAGGATAGGGACTGGCAAGGATATGTTTAGGGACTTGCGTAAGTTACATCCTAAGAACAATTCAAACTGAAAGTTATTAAAACACGCTACTATTTAGGTATGTTGTGGAACTAAATAAACTACATCTTTATGTTGAAAAGTTAACACTCATGTCAAGTCTTGATTCTTCATAATAGAAACAAGTGCAGGTTTTAGTAAATGGTGGCAGCAAAAGTAGAAACAGTTCCAACACACTTTTAAAGTGCGGCCAGGTGGTAAAATACCCGGTCCATCACACAAGCACCTTATTGATTAGGCACCATTAGGATTTACACTCCCTGGATATAACTGCTCTTATGCACCTATGTGGATTCTCCATGTGGACAAGGAATCCACATGCAGAGCGCTGGACAAGAAATCTTGAGAACGGAGTTCAAATCCTCACTTGCCTATGGAAACTCATGGAGGGGGAAATGGTTCTCGTAAAACCACTCCTTCAATATCTCGCTTACCTTGAAAGCTCTATTAGGGATGCTATAAATCAGTTCCAACTTGACTGCTCAGGAAACACACACACACACACACACACACACACACACACACACACACACACACACACACACACACACACACACACACACACACACACACCATTGTTAATCATGCCAACAGTTTACAATTTGGTATGGGAGTGTTTCCATATTATAAACATACTCACCAGGCTTGTTTAGCTGTTATCACCAAACTTAAATTCTGTTGCTGCTGAATGCATGACTGAGCCTTAATATATTTTTTTAATAACGTGACAGTCCCTATTATTAACGCTGATAATGGCATTCTAGCTAAAGCAGTCTTGGGTGCCAAACACTGTCATATAGCAGTTCACGGCAGTGCAAATGTATTTTTTATTATCCCCTTACTTCATTCTTCCTATTCCTTTTTCTGATGTTCTGCACGCCAAGGGACCAGCTCCTGCTTGCCTCCTGGGACTGCATTCTTTCTCTTTGTGCTTTCATTGATTTCATTCTTGTCTTCAGGATCTGAAACAGTTTTGGACAAAGGAGAAAACACAGCTGGTAACAGGACCAGGGGCTTGTCTTCCTGTTTCAACTGGCTCATTGTCACTTTAAAAAAATACAATGAAGCAGACTTATGAATGCCAGCATTCATATCTTTGAGATATATTTATCTATCTATCTATTGTACCTATTGTGATATCTGCTCATGTTGTGAAAAAAGATATCTGAATGTAAAGGTCCAGGGTGATTTTTGGCCCAGAATATATTTAAATGATCTATTTTCCCCCACCCCGCTTTGGCAATCACTCCAATATTTATTGAGTTATTGTATCTCAGATCAAGGCTGACCTGGACCCAATCCTTGTTTGTGTTTCGTCTGGTATTTTTGTATTTCCAGCAGGGATGCTGGCAAGTCCCCAAGTCTGAATCTTTGGATCCAAGCCCCAAGTCCAGGTCTTTGATAACAAGATCGAGGCTCCCAAGGCCCAAGTCCAAATCCCTAATAAAAATAAACTTTTCCTCCCAGAAAAAAAAGAGTCAGGGCAAGTTTTCCTGTCATGCTAGGAAATGTGGAAAGCAGCAGGGGGGGGGAGGGAAGACCTAATACAAGAATACAAGAAGGGCTCAATCCCCAGAAGCTGAGTAGGGTGGTGGAAGATAGGTCATCTTGGTGATCACTGATTCATGGGCTCGCCATACATTGGACATATCATCATCATCATCATCATCATCATCATCATCATCAACAACAACAACAACAACAAAACAACAAACAAACAAACAACAAACAACAAACAACAAACAACAGGCCAAAACCACAGTCAGTCTTTTTGTCATCCTACAGATTAATGTTACACAGACAGTCTGGAAGTTGAGTCATGGCAACTGGACTTCTTTTCTTGAAAGATTGATATGTTTCACTTGATAAGTAGCTGATTAGTTGGATAAGCTTGATAAGTGGCAGATAGAGTATGCCTGAGCCCCCACCCCACCTCTGTTGAGAGAGGTGTTTTCAGTAAACACATGAATGGCTTCCCTGACCCCTCTCTTCTCTGCCTAATATGTGTACATCCTCATTGTTGAACAAGTGCCCTTTGTCCTTCAAGTGGAGATGTACTACTGATTCTGGCCCTGAACTGTTACCCCTCCTATGCTGGGTCATCCTCCTGTGTAATGGCTGTTTAGTTTCTCCAATGTAGAGTCCTGCACACTCCTCACTGCATTTGACTGCACATACTATATTGCTCCTCTTGTATTTTTGAACCAGTCTCTGCCTTAGTGTGTTTGTGGGCTTGAAGTAAACCAGGATGTTGTGTTTGCCAAAAATCCTTTTAAGCATTTCAGACAATCCACCCATATAAGGAATGGCCAGGTTGTTCTGTCAGCTCTGGATCTCATGCTGATCCATTGTTCTTCTGGATCAGGATACTTCTTTGTTGAAGGTCCACTTTGGATATCCCCCAGTCTTAAGCACTGTCTTCAGGTGCTTGTCTTCCTTCTTCTTGGCTTCTGTGGAGGTGGAGATGCTCTCTTTAGGGTCCTGATGACTCCTAATTTGTGCTCTAATGGATGGTGGGATTCAAATAAAAAGTACTGATATGTGTGGGTGGTTGTCCTGTAAACTTCTGTTCATAGGCCACAGTTGGGTTCAATGATGATTGCACAATCCAGGAAAGCCAGCCTCTTGTCATGGGTGTCTTACCAAGTGAAGTTAATATTTGGGTCCACCGTATTGATGTGGTCTGTAAAGGCATGTATTTCCTTTGTCTTGATTTTCACCCAGGTGTCATCTACATACCTGAACCAGTGGGACTGTGTCATCCCTGGGAAGGTGTTGAGTGCTTTCTTCTCCATTTCTTCCATGTATAGGTTAGCAACAATGGGTGACACTGGGGAACCCATGGCACAACCATGCTTCTGTCTGTAGAAGTTTCCCCTGGAGATGAAATACATGGTGTTCAGACACAGCTCCAGGAGCAGGCATATCTGGTCTGGGTTGAGTTTGCTTCTGGAGGTGAGGGTGCTATCTTCTCTTAGTCTCTTCTTTATAGTTGTTAGGGCATTGGTGGTGGGAATGTTGGTAAAGAGAGATGTGAGATCGAAGGATACCATGGTTTCATCTACATCCAGTTTCAGCTCCCTGACTTTAGAAGCAAACTCCTCTGAATTGTGCATGTGGTGGTCTGTGAGTCCAACCAGTGTGGCTAGTAGAGATGGGCACGAAATGCCAAAATGGTGTTTCGTGCTCGTTATTTGGGCGCTGGGGCCCGCTTTTGGTCATTTCCGTTTTTCGGGCCCCGGAGGCCTGCTCTGTTTTCTGTTTATTGTTTTTTGGCAAGCGGCAGGAAAGTGTTCCCACAGCCGCGGGGAGCCCTCCTAGGGCCGGGCGCTGCCAGAGCCAGTGGCAAGCCTCTTAGGAGAGCCGCCCCACAGCCATTGTCAACATATGTAAAAGTTGACAAAACATATGTTATGTATATTTAACAGAATGTGTAAAGTGAATTGTAAAATGGAGGCAGTTAGATTCTGCAGTGTCATGATGTTAATCCACAAGTGTTAGAGACTAGTAATCACAGGCATGTTAAGTGATGAAGTGCAGGTGGAACTGATTGTAACATCATGATTTGTAATGGATAGATCAGATTGCATCAGATTGTTAATTAGTGATTGCATCAGATCTTATGAGTGCTGAATTAGTATAAAAGGCACTAGCTTGTCATTTGTAACTTGGGGACTGTTATGGTGAGAACAGTTCACCCCACACTCTGTTTGTCTGTTTGCTATATTGTATATAATGCTTGGTTGTTATGCTGTGTATATTTTGATGCATATATGAATATATGAGTTTTTACTCTATTCATTGTCATTGTCTTTCTGATAGACTAACTCTGCAAACCCTTTATATCAATACTAACATTTTGTCTACGTTACTGCTGCACTGTTTTGTGTCAGGCACAAGTATATATTATTATTATTATATTTGTCTGCTGCCCCTTAAATCTGCTGACAGCCATGGGGAGCCCTCACAGGGCTGTGTGCTGCCAGAGCCACCAGCAAGCTGGACAGGAAAAAAGTCCTGCAGCCACGGGAGTACTCTCCTGGCTGGCTTGATGGTGCCAGTGGTGCCTGGGAGGGCTGGGGGGAGATTTAAAAACCCCACTCTTTCCCTACCCCATCAGGTGGGAGGAGAGAGGAGGTTTTTAATCTTCTCCCCTTCCGAAGCTAGCAACAAGCGGCTACTGGGCACTGGCTCCAGGAGGGGGGAAGTGGGGGAGAGAGCACCCCGTGTGGTGGTGGGGAGAGCGTGCTGTTTAAACTTCTTTCCAAGGCTCACGAAGGTAGCAGCAAGCAGCTGCTTGTTGCTAACTTCGGGACCCTGGAAACAATTTTAAACAGGGTCCTCTCCCCACCTCCATAGGGGGTTGAGGGAAGAGCGAGCGTTACTCGTTTCCAGCCTCCCGAAGGTAGCAGCAAGTTGCTTGCTGCTACCCTAGGAACGGAGGCTGGAAACAAGTTTAAAGCTCGCCCTTCCCTCCACCACACAGGGTGGAGAGAAGAGTGAGCTATTTAAATCTCCCCCCAGCCCCCTGTCCAGCAATCTCCACTTGGGGAATGACAGGCTGGCGAGCTGTCATTCACCAAGCAGAGGGCAGGGAGCGGGGTCTAGGATCCAGCCTCTGTCTGCAAGCGGATCGCTGGACAGGAGGCTGGGATCTGCCCTCCGCGTGCGGAGCCCATGGCCCAGCCCCCTCTCGCTGCCCTCCGCTTGGTGAATGACAGCCCGCCGGAGAAGATCAATGCAGGGAAGATCCCTCCCTTGTTGTAGACCACCATCCGCCCCAATGTATGCAGAGCAGCGAATGGGGATCTCGGCTTTCCCGCATGGGATATGACAGCGCCCGGGCAGGGAAGATTCCCCTTTCAGACCCCCCCCTTCGCCCCTCTACACGCATGCAGAGAGGCGAAGGGGGGACTTGGCTTCTCCGCACGAGTCATGACAGCCGATGTCCTCTGCCCCGGATGACAGCTGCCCGGCTGCCACCCGGGGCAGAGGAGATCGAGCTGCGGTGTTGCCTCCACGCGCAGAGGTGAGACCACAGCTGAGACTCAGACGATCTCCTCCACCCCGGGTGACAGCTGCCCAGCCGCCACCTGGGGCGGAGACCGCGGCCAAGGCTCAGCTGATCTCCTCTGCCTCAGATGACAGCTGCCCAGCCACCACCCGGGGCAGAGGAGATCGAGACATGGTCTTGCCTCTGCGCGCAGAGGTGAGACCACGGCCGAGGCTCAGCCGATCTCCTCCAGCCCAGGTGACAGCTGCCCGGCCGTCACCCCGGACAGAGGAGATTGGATGAATGAACCAAACATAACTGAACTAATTTGTTCTGTTCTGTTCGCTTCATGCCCAAATTACTCTGGACTCCTTTATAACGAATTTTTTTTTTTCGTTTCATGCCTATCTCTAGTGGCTAGGATAGTTGCCACATACTCTCCAATGTTGTATGTTACCAAAACACAAGAGAAGCAATATAGTATATGCAGTCCAATGCAGTGAGGAGTGTGCAGACATCTACACTGGAGAAACTAAATAGCCATTACATAGGAGGATGGTCCAATGTAGGAGGGGCAACAGCTTAGGACCAGAATCAGCAGTCTACCTCCATTTGAAGGGTAAGGGGAACTCATTCAAAGATGAGGATGTACACATATTAGACACAGAAAATAGGTGATTTGAGAGAGGTGTCAGAGAAGCCATTCATGGATGTATTGAAAACCTCTCTCTCAACAGAGGTGGGGGATTCAGACACAATCTTTCTGATACTTATCTAGCATCCCTTTCATCCATCCCCAGACAAATCAGAAGCACTTCACACCTCCACCAGCAAAGCCATAGCTAACGGCCCATATTTAATGAATGTTGGGAAATGTTGCATAGGTGGGACTTTCACGCACCCTAGGCCATTAACCACCTAACAAGCCTGTTCAGATCACGGTCCTATTCAGGCTATTGTCAACCTAACAAGTCTATTCAGGCCATTGTCCAACTTATGATCCTATTCAGACCAGGATGGTGTGAAATCAAGGTGAATTGACAAAGCTGCTTGGATGAGCAGCAAAACATTTCAATCTCTCAAGAAAAGAGGACCAGTTACCATGACTCAACTTCCAGATAAACGCATCTGGATGACTGAGAATCTTCACAGACATATCTGACACAGACAGATTTTGCATGAGGCAAGGCCAGAGGTGTAGCCAGGATATGGAGTGCCTGAGGCCAGAGGTTTTTTTTTTTTGCACCCTTTCTGCTGCTCCCCCACATCTCATCCACCCAACAATTGGGCCCTGAACCTTGCAGGTGTGGGGTGGGTGTGCACACGCAGATGGGCAGATGGGCAGATGGGTGCATGTGTGTGTGTGCACACGCATGCGCACGTGTGCATGCGGTAGTGTGTGGGCCTTACATCTCTCCCACCAAGGTGAGGAAGAGGAGGAGGAGGGCGCCGCAGCCACCACGCTCCTGCCTGCCTGCCTGCCAGCTTTGCATGAGCAGCAGTGGAGGCAGTGTAGGGGGTGCTGTTGCCAAGCCTTAGGGGAAAGGAGGACTGCTGGGCAGCAGGAGGGTGCATGGCTTCCTCCTCCTGCTGCTCCCCCTCCAGGTGCCCCCAGATTGCTGCATCCAGGGCAGATGTACCCTTCTGGTCCCCATAGATACGCCCCTGGGCAAGGCATGAATGAGAATCATTTGCTAGATGGAAACACATTGCAGAATGTGAGACAAGGGCATTGGTCACGCTGAGGAAAAGTTGGGTTCTCCCACCCAACACTTTAATCCCCTTACTTTCAGGTTCCCGAAACTACTTGCTGCATATCTCTTGTAGTACACGGGGGGGGGGTTGCATTCCAGCAGGTGGCAGAAAAGCACAGGGTGTGTGTGTGTGGGGGGGGGGGGGACAATGCGCGACCAAATTGCTGCTTTTATGTTAAAAGTCTGTGGTCTTGCAGAAAGGAGCTAAATGGCATGGAACGGCAAGAGTGTATAAGAATGCCGTGCCCTGTCATTTACTCCCCAGTAGGTGATGTTTCCTTCAAGCTCTAAGAGCTAGCTCCCACTGTTATTAAATGAAAAGTTTTGGATGTGTGTGTGTGTGTGTGTGTGTGTGTGTGTGTGTGTGTGTGTGTGTGTGTGTGTGTGTGTGTGTGTGTGTGTGTGTGTGTGTGTGTGTGTGTGTGTGTGTGCCTGTGTTGAAAGAGGAGGGGCACACAGGGTTGCTATGACAATGGTTAACCCCCCCGATGCTGCTATGTGTTGGCTGAGACATTAACAAAGCTTCTTCTTCTTCTTCTTCTTCTTCTTCTTCTTCTTCTTCTTCTTCTTCTTCTTCTTCTTCTTCTTCTTCTTCTTCTTCTTCTTCTTCTGCTGCTGCTGCTGCTGCTGCTGCTGCTGCTGCTGCTGCTGCTGCTGCTCCTCCTCCTCCTCCTCCTCCTCCTCCTCCTCCTGCTCCTTCTCCTCCCCCACTCTCTTGGAAATAATAAAGCAATAGAAAAAGAGTGTGGTGTAAACTAGAGCAATTTTATCAATTTCCCCTCCACTGTGCAGGATGTGCCATTTGTTGGGAAGGTAAGATTCACTAGACAGTGCATAAAATCATCAGTCTTGCTGCTCCTCCCCATTAGATCTATTTTTTTCCTTCCCAGCTGACCAATCTTCTAACTTGTTTCACTCTGTGATTCGTTAATGCCACCATTTAAGAATTGTGATGGAGAGGCAGGAAACCCTTGTCTCCTGGCTTCGTTAGCTGTTCTAGAGCAGCTTATTTCTCACACCAGGTTCACCTGGGGATGGAGCACCCAACAGTGGTGTGTCAGCCTGACAGGTGGAACTGTACTGTCTCTTGACTACTGTACATTAGGAATGTGATATCCACAAGAGATTGGTTCCCCTGTAGGGATGCTGAACAACACTGAGATATCCAACCATATTAGAGATGGGCACGAAACACCAAAATGGCATTTTGTTTCTTTTTTTATTCTTTTTTGTTTGAAATCAAACATTTAAAAAAAAAAAAACATTTTCTTCTTCTTCTTCTTCTTCTTCTTCTTCTTCTTCTTCTTCTTCTTCTTCTTCTTCTTCTTCTTCTTCTTCTTCTTCTTCTTCTTCTTCCTCCCCCCCAGCACCGACCAGCTGGACCACAATGAAACCCATGATGGAGATGTGTAATCTCCAGGCTTAAAACCAGGGTACTTCAAGGACCAGATGCAGGGGAGTGGTATCAGGAGACAGAGATCTAGTCTCATGCACTCCCAGGCGCATCTGGTGGGGCCACTGTGAGATACAGGAAGCTGGACTAGATGGGTCTTTGGCCTGGTCCAGCAGGGCTCTTCTTATGTTGTTATTAGAGATGGGCACGACTTAGCGGAATTCCCGTTTCCGTTTCCATTACTCGTTTCTGTTACTGAACGGAAACGGTAACGGGAATTACTCCGCCAGAATTCGAACTCGAACTGACTAAAGAATAATTGGGTCTGATTTGTCATTGTCGTTCCTGGCATCGCGTGATCGCGCGATGCCAAGCAGCACAGAAAAAAAGTTTTTAAAAGTGAAAAAAAACCCCGATTCCCGGCCAAAAAAGCAGGCGAAAACTGTCTGAGGGCACCTACCAGGCCAGAAGGGTGTTTTATTTGGGGGGGTTCCCCCCCTCTCCTTGGCTACTAGTGCTACTGCTGCGCTGCTGGTACCAGGCGGGGGGCATCGTCTCGTCGGCCTTTGCCATGTGGTGTGCGGGCAGGGGGATCCAAAATGGCGACCGCAATTTTTTTTTGAAATCGTGGCCCAAAAACCCACCAAAGCACCACAGAAACATGCGGAAATTACCTATTTTAAATGCTTGAATTTTTACAGTAGCAGCAGTGGGTTTGTCTTGCCAAAATACGTCTCCGTTGATTTTATTTTATTTTTTTCTTAATTTATTTTTTTACACCTGCGCAACGATGGGCTGGCCATGGGACGGGACCATGCAAATTTTCGGAGCCATTCCACCAATCACATGGACAGGTTTTGACTGACACTTCTGGATGTGCCAAAGGGCATAAAAAGCCAAGGCAGTTCCAGTCTGTCACAGTCTGGGCTTGGATCTTGTGGAGGGTGGTCAGGGCTGGATTGCTGCGCTCAGTCTAGTTTCGATTTCGCGGTCGCGGTCGCAGTCTCGTTAGGCAGGGAGGGAATTGAATTGAATTTTTTGGAAAAAATATAATTTCTTTCATTCCCTGTGGGGAATAGCAACACAGAGTTTATTCTTTTTTGTGTTCTGCATTTTGGAGGAAGATTTCCTTTTTTCATTTGCTTATATTTGCTTCAAGGGGAAGGTTTGAGTGGGAGCGGGAGGGGATGGGATGTGCTGCGGATTTATTTTGAAAATATATTATTTTATACTACCATACCATTTCTTTTGTATCCCAATTTCCCACCAAGTTCACATTTACTTGGCCAAGGTCCTTTTACCCTGCGCCTACAGCTTTGCTGCTGTGGCGATTGGGGTTTGGGAAGGGAATCAGGCAACCCTACCCTACCCTAGTAGCAGTTTATACTTTTATACGACCATTTATTTTCTATTTTCTAAAGTAGTCGCAACTTGCAAGCAACATCCAAGGTCCAGTACTAGTGCTTAGAAGGGGAGGTTGGAGGCTGTGGATTAAATTATAGAGTACAGACTGGGTAGGCAGAGTTCCCCTCGCCAACCAGTGCACTCAAAGTTCTCAAACACATTTGTTGGCATTTGGCAACAAGGCAAGGGCACCCTCCTCTATAGAAAATTTTACAATTACATTTTGCTTACTTATACTTACTCTTTCACTTGTCCAACACCTCATTCATTTATTTGCAGTCAGGCACTCAAACAAACATATTTGTTGAAGGGCACCCACCCACCTCTATAGAATATTTTTTTACAATTACATCTTTGAAGAAGTTACAGTTCTCTTAGTTACACTTGCCCTGTGCAATGTGAAAGTTGGGTGCAGCCACCAGATTTGGCACACCCCTAGCTTGCTTCTATTAGCTTGGGTGTTGGCCTGTTGTTGTGAGTCAATCTCACTCATTTACTTGGCAGTCTACAATTACATACACAATCCAATTACATCTTTGAAGAAGTTACAGTTCTCTTAGTTACACTTTGCCCTGTGCATTGTGAAAGTTGGGTCTGGGTGCTGCCAGATTCGACACACCGCTACCTTGCTTCTATTAGCTTGGTTGTTGGGCTGTTGAGTCAATCTCACTCATTTACTTGGCAGTCTAGTCACAATCCAATTACATCTTTGAAGAAGTTACAGTTCTCTTAGTTACACTTGCCCTTTTGTGAAAGTTGGGTGCTGACAGATTCACTACCCCTACCTTGCTTCTATTAGCTTGGGTGTTGGCCTGTTGTTGTTCAATCTCACTCATTTACTACATCTACATACACAATCCAATTACATCTTTGAAGAAGTTACAGTTCTCTTAGTTACACTTGCCCTGTGCATTGTGAAAGTTGGCTGACAGATTCAAGACCTTGGCTATTAGCTTGGGTGTTGGCCTGTTGTTGTGAGTCAATCTCACTCATTTAGAGTCTAATACACAATCCAATTACATCTTTGAAGAAGTTACAGTTCTCTTAGTTACACTTGCCCTGTGCATTGTGAAAGTTGGATGCTGACTGATTCGGCACACCCCTACCTTGCTTCTATTATCTTGGGTGTTGGCCTGTTGTTGTGAGTCAATCTCACTCATTTACTTGGCAGTCTAGTCTACAATTACATACACAATCCAATTACATCTTTGAAGAAGTTACAGTTCACTCACTTGCACAGTTCGTTTGTGCTTTTCATCTTATACATTCCCTGGCCTGATCACAGCAAGAGGGCAAGCATGATAAATAGATGAGGGGAAGGGACGGAAGTAGTGCAGAAAGTGATACCCATCTCCCGTTAGCAGTGCCAGTGGCACAAACAGCCCCCATCTTCTATCAGGAAGCATGGATGACAATCTCAGGCTCTGAGTCTGAAATGGCATCAGAATCAGAATCGGGCTCCTTGTATCTAAACATGCAAGATTCTGAGGACCTGTTGGCAGGGACAGACTTAAGGCAGGCTCCAGGCAGTGCTGGAAGGAGCAGCCCTCTTTCCACCCAAAGTACCACCAGTGACAGCAGTAGTACTGTACTTTCCAGACAGTGTACAGGCCATGCCACCAACACAGCAGCGGCAGGCAATAACAGAGTGGGCGGTACTTTCTGTAAGCCACGCGGGTTTCTCTGGGAGCATTTTGAGAACAGCCCCCAAGACGCAAGGATGGCGGTGTGCAAGATATGCGGGGTGGTGTTACGCAGGGGGAATGACCCCAAACACCTCTCCTCAAGTGGGTTGTGCATCCACCTGATGAGGAAGCACCCTGGGACTCTGCCTGGAACCCTGTCAGGCCCTTGCTCTTCAGGGAGGAAGAGAGGGGAAGAAGGGTTAGAGAAAGAAAAACACAGCTCCGCTAGTGAGAGTGGGAAGAGGCAGGCCACTCTGCAGGAAGTGGGGCTGTTGGGTGGGACTTTTGTCAGCCAGCAAAATAGGGCCAAAGCACAGGAGACCACCACTCGAGTGGTGGGTGAAATGATGGCCATGAACGGGTTGCCCCTCTCCTTTGTGGAGTCATCAGGCTTCAGGCACCTGATGAAGCACCTGGCTCCATGGTACGAGCCTCCATCCCGGCGTACCTTCAGCAGGCGGGTGATTCCCTCCCTTTATGAGTCTGTCAGGGACAGGATCCGGGCCCTGCTGCAGGCGGCCAGAGGGAGGAAGATCCACTTCACTTCCGACCTCTGGACCGGTGGGCACCACGGATACCTCTCTCTGACGGCTTGTTGGTGGCAACCCAAGGAGGTCCTGGAGCCCCGGACATCCCATGAACAGCTGCAGGAGGAGGCACAAGGCAGCACCCCAAGAGGGTATAGGTTGGTGCTTCTCCAGGCACAAAGCATGGAGGACAACACCACAGGGATCAACATTGCTGAGGTCCTCAAGACAGCAATGCGAGAGTGGGGACTGGGGACCGAGGGGCAGGTCCATCGCGGAGTAATGGTTACTGACGCGGGCCGTAACATGACCAACACAGTTCTTCGGGCAGGGTTCCAGGGCATCATTTGCGCAGCACACAAACTGCATCTAGTGGTGGGTGATGCCATTGGCCTGGGTGCAGCAAAGGACTCCTGGAGTGAGGGGACCCAGGAGACCAAGGCCTTGCTGGACAAGTGTTGGAAGATCGTGGGGCACTTCTCTCGCAGCGTCAAGGCATCCAGGATGATGCGTGATAGGCAGGCGGAGATGAGCCGACCACAGCATGTCCTGATCCAGGACGTGACCACCCGGTGGAACTCCACCTACGAAATGGTCAAGCGCCTGGTGGAGCAGAATGAAGTGGTGGAATACATCATGTCAACCACCCCAGTCCTGCATGAGGGGAGGGAGTTGGACATTGGTGCTACCGAGTGGCTCGCCCTCTCCCAGATGGTGGGTATCCTCCAGCCTTTTGAGGAGACCACCCAAGTCCTCAGCAGCTACAACGCCAGCCTGGGCCACGTACTCCCCCTGCTCAATGCCCTTCGCCAACGCCTAGAGACCAGTATCCGGGAAGAAGCCAATCTTCTCCCAAAGAGCAGGGCCTTGGCAGACAGACTGCTGACCGGCGTGGATACCCGCCTTGGCCCCCTAAGAAGGGAAAATGTGTACCAGATGGCATGCCTGTGCGACCCTCATGTCAAGGGTTCCCTGGCGGGCAGCGCTGCCGAACTGAAATCCTGGAAGACGGAGCTATGCCGTCAAGTCAGGGCTCTCTCCGATCAGGGCCAGGCGTTTCAGAGGGCGCACGGAAGCCAGAGCGATGCAGAAGAGGAGTCCTCGCAAGGATCCTCAATCTTCTGTACTACAGGAGCATACACCCAGAGACCAGGTTCCGTACCAGCAGCCAACTACCTGGCCTCTGCCCTAGCCATGGCAGTCTCCTGGAGTGGAGGCAAGGGAGGAAGAAGAACCGGACCCCGCTCTGACCATGGTGAAGGAGTACATGGCCGAGCCCCTCCAACCCCTCACCTCGGACCCACTCCACTACTGGGCCAGAAAGGCAGACATCTGGCCCGCTCTTTCGACTCTGGCGTTGGACCTCTTGTCCATCCCATCCACCAGTGTCCAGAGTGAGCGTGTCTTCTCCCAAATGGGAGATGTCCTGAGGCTGCGCCGCTGTCGCCTGGACCTGGAGACGGTGGAAAGGTTGACTTTCATCCGCTTCAACCTTTCCACCTTGGGATTACCCCAACACTCCAAGACCGAAGTTCTTGCCTGTAACCTAACTTCCTGCCTGCAATCTTCCCTGCCCGCCTGCAAGCCTGCCTGCCTCCCTACAAGCCTGCCTGCCTGCCTGTCCCTGTGACTACCTGCCGAGTGCCTAAATGCCTGCCAAACTGCCTGCTTGACTGCCTGCCTGCCTGCCTTCCTGTATTCTTCTCTCTCTCACACACACACGCACAATTGAAGGGTGCTATTAGTGGCCCAATTTTTCTAGCCCTTGCCTGTCTCCAAAGCAGGCAGGGCCACTCAAAGTGTCATTGGAAAGGGTCTGACTGTATTGGCCCAATTTTTCTAGCCCTTGCCTGACTCCAAACCAGGCAGGACCACTCAAAGTGTCATTGGAAAGTGTCTGACTGTATTGGCCCAATTTTTCTAGCCCTTGCCTGTCTCCAAACCAGGCAGGACCACTCAAAGTGTCATTGGAAAGGGTCTGACTGTATTGGCCCAATATTTCTAGCCCTTGCCTGTCTCCAAACCAGGCAGGGCCACTCAAAGTGTCATTGGAAAGGGTCTGACTGTATTGGCCCAATTTTTCTAGCCCTTGCCTGACTCCAAACCAGGCAGGACCACTCAAAGTGTCATTGGAAAGGTTCTGACTGTATTGGCCCAATTTTTCTAGCCCTTGCCTGTCTCCAAACCAGGCAGGGCCACTCAAAGTGTCATTGGAAAGGGTCTGACTCTAGTGGCCCACTGTGGCTCACGAAGAAGGGAAGAGTAGTTGTGTGCCAGGCCAGCACTCCATTACAACAGTTTATGTTCCAGGCTTGGCTCTTGGAGTTGTGTGGGATCTGTGATTCACTAAGAAGGAAGGGTAGTAGATTCCCTTTGTTTGCTTTCCCCTAACTCTTTTTCCGCCTGTAGGCTCAGACCAGACCAGACTCAAGGTGGGCCTCCGCAGTTAGCAGTCTACCAGCACACAGCTGGGAAGGAAGAGTCAGACTCAGAATCTGGCTTGCTGTCCTTTTGGCAGCCGGTGTGGTCTAAGACTCAGACTCAATCAACCTCTGTCTTCTCCCTGTCTGCCTGTCAGGCTCCATGCACTCCCGGCTTAGAGGAGGCCTTCTAGGCGCATCACCTTCAGCCTAACAGCATGGTTCAGTCAGTGCTTCAAGTTCAGCCTCCGAGCCGACATGCACCCTGTCGGCCACTCCCCCAACTTGCCCATGCAGCAACCCCGGCTGCCCGCGCCTCTAGGCAGAACTGTATCAGGTGCAGTCATCATCATCATCAACAACTTTTTAGCGTAGAATTGGGGGACTCTGTCATCCCACATGGGGTGGTTCTAATCTTCTTTCCACAATCTAGGTTGGGGAATCCCTGTTGGCACTTGGCAGAGGGAGGGGGGATTCCTAACTAGGAGATTCCCCCTCCGCCTCCTCTAGTCAGGCCTTCTGGCCTCCGCTACTCTTCACTCTGAGCTGCAATGCACTGTGAAGGGAGGGACAAGGAAGCCTCCATGTTTGGATACTCTGACGCACACTGACTGTGTGAGTTTGTAATTTACACAGGCCTAGCTCTTTTTCCTCCGCCACTCTTTCCACTTGGCTGCCAACTGTGGCTCACGAAGAAGGGCATTTTCCTGGCCGTTGAAACAAAGGGTTTCCCTTGCGGAAGGAGTAGATTTTTGGGTACTGTGTGACCCTAGAAACAAAGGGGTTCCCTTACAAAAGGAGTAGACTTTAGGGTTAGGCCACTAGTCTTTGTGGCACTCAGACTCAGCCCTTTTGGGCTCCCCTACTCTGTCCTCTGGGCTGCAAGACACTGTGGCTCACTAAGAAGGGCTGGCTGACTGTGGGCTCACGTTCGCAGGCCGTGTGGTGCCAGACCAGACTCAAGGTGATTGGCCTCCGCCATTCTGTCCTCTGGGCTGCCAAACACTGTGACCCACTGAGAAGGGCATTGTGCTTGTGTGCTAGAAAACAGCCGTGGGCCCGTGATTAGGCAGAACTCTGCCTTGCTCTCCTCAAGTGGCTTGCGCAGACACCGCATGCAAAAGAACCTTTGACTCTACTCTGCCTGGGACAGTGACAGGCCTCTGCAGGAAGTAGTGTCGCTGTATGGGAGTGTTGTCAGCCTCTGGACCGCTACTTAGTCTTCAGTGGCCTGCCATTCACTGTGGCTCACTAAGTAGTACAAGTTACTGCCATGCTGGTGGCACAGACTGTCACCATTTACAATTTCAAATAGTAGAGTTTGCCTGAGAGTTCCAGGCTTGGCTCTTAGAGTCATAGGAACTGTGATTCACTAGTACGAAGGGCATGCTAGTGGCTCTCTGTGGTTCTCAGGCCTACTGTCTTCCGTGGGCTGCAAAGCTATGTCACTCACTGAGAAGGGAACATGGCTGTGCTGGCCTGCTAGCTAGGAGTTTAGCAGCCGGGAAAGCAGCACACCGCCTGTCTGCCGCCCGCCCACGCGCCTGCCCGCCCGCCCCCACCTGTCTGCCCGCGCAGCTGTGGAGAAAGACCCTCTGGCTTGCAGTCCTTTTTTCAGACTGCACTCAGGCCTCAGAGTCATACACCATGTGGGCTGAGCTTTTCCACTGGGCTGCCAACTGTGGCTCACGAAGAGGGGAAGCATACCTGCGTAATCGTATCCGTATGCGTACGGAAGATTGTCGGAAGGGCCCAGCCTTGGTCCTTGTTGGTGGATACTACTCAGAGTCACTGACTGCGAGTCTGTCGAGGAAGGGCTACTGACCGAGTTCCATTGGCTGCAAACCACTGTGGCTCACAAAGAAGGGCATTTTCATGGCGTCCTCAGGCCATTCAGCCACGCTGGGCAACTGGAGCTTCCTGAGTGGCTGGCAATGATCCTCCCCTACTCAGGCCCTGTGGCCTAGGCTCAGACTCAGGCCTGTGGGTCTGCCACTATTTCCTCTGGGCTGCAATACATGACTGTGGCTCACTAAGAAGGAAAGAAACTTGTGTGTGTGCCAGCACTCCAGTAGAACAGTTCACCAGAAAGTTCCAGCAGGTTGGTTCCTGGTGGATAGTCTTTGTGAGTCTGTGTGACTCATTAAGAAGGGCATTGCCATAGCCTATTGGCAGTTTGCCAGTAAGCACATGGGAAGGAAGAGTCAGACAGAACTCTCCCAGTCCTCCCTTCCTGTTCTTTTGGCAGCCTCAGACTCAGGCTATGTGGCCTCTGCAGCTCTGTCCTCTGGGCTGCAAGACACTGTGCTGTGGCTCACTGAGAAGGGCTGGCTGACTGTCTTTGTGTGACCACCCACCCAATGAAGTGTTTGCCTTGGAAAAGGACTGAGTTTGGAGGCACTTTAGGCACTGCTGCCATTGAAACAAAGAGTTTCCCTTGCAGAAGGAGTAGATTTTTGGGTACTGTGTGACCCTAGAAACAAAGGGGTTCCCTTGCAAAAGGAGTAGACTTTAGGCTTCGGCCACGAGTCTTGTGCCACTCAGACTCAGCCTTTTGGGTCTCTGTCTGCCACTCTGCCCTCTGGGCCGCAATTCACTGTGGCTCACTGAGAAGAAGGGCTGGCAGTGGCTACTGTGGGCTCACGTTCGCATCGCAGGCAGTCTGGTGCCAGACCAGACTCAAGGTGATTGGCCTCCTCCGCCACTCTGTCCTCTGGGCTGCAAGACACTGTGACCCAAGGACAATGGCATTTTACTTCCAGTCAGGCCATTCACCTCCTTCCTTTTTATACTGGAGCTGGCAATGAGCCTCCTGCACTCTGGCTCTGTGCTGTGGTGGTCTGTCTCATGCTCTGCCTTGTGGCCTGGCCGGAGTGGCCGCCCTTACTCTGGCCTTATGGACGCGTCGCCTATAGATAGTCCTCCTTGTAAAGCCTAGTAGGCTGGGCTGTGGGCTGTAAAACTTAAGTCAGAGCAACCCAGAGCCCTATCCCATTCCCATCCCTACCAAAACTATTCCTGTAGCTACTAGCTAGCTAGCTAGCTAGCTATTATATATAACCCTCAGGCTCTAACTGCTAATGACCAGCAGGGTTGCATTGGCTTTGGCTTAATTGCTTGTCCTTAAGTGTGTGTGACTGTGAACTGAAGCCAGAAGGACCTTGGAGATGGGGGGCCAATTTGAGAGGAGTAGAGTAGAACCCCCTCATCCAGATTTGGGGAGGAACGGAATGTCTGTTTCTCCTGCTGCCTCTGAGAGAGGTGGAGGGGAGATGGGATGGATTCAAAACCAAACAAAAAAAAGTATAACAAACAGGCACATCAGCCAGACCAAGTAGGGTGGCTGGCCGGTTCAGCATCAGCACAGCAGATTCCTCAGCAGCAGAGCACAGAGGACCAAGAGAAAAATAAAGAAATGCATGCAATGCATTGCATCATTTGCACGCATTCTTTCTGCCCCACTTTGTTTGCTTAGGTTAGGATGCACCACTACTAGCCTTGTTGTGCAGCAGCAAGTCCATCAACCAGGCCAGTTTAAACTGTTTTTCGCCTGCTCACTTGCGGGACCCGTGCCCACCCGCCTGCGCGCCCGCCCGCCCGCCCGCCTGCCCACCCGCCCCAAGTTCTCTCCATGGGGCACGTGCCCGCCCACCTGCCTGCCCGTGCGCCCGCCCCTCCCCCTGCCCCACCGGGAACGATGCACTCCGCCGCCCCACCCATGGACCCCGCCACCGCCCACCTGGGACGATGCTGCGCCCGCAGCAGGTCCTGACCCCGCAAGTCTCGGTCAGACATCAAATTGCGCAAAATCGCAGTAGAAACGACAAACGAAAAAACGAAAAATGAAATGACTAATTTTTGCGAATTTTTGCGAAAAACAGAAACGAGCCAAAACGGACCTGCCCCGAAAAACGACAACTCGAAAAAAAATTTCCTAGTTGTGCCCATCTCTAGTTGTTATGTTCTTATGTTCCAGGCATAATTGGTTTATATATTCACTTCATATCACTCCAGAACAAAATCTGGCCATATCAGGCTGATTCTGTTCCTCATCTGGGATTTGCCCGAATCTGGTAAACAGTCCTAATAAGCAGGATATGGGAGTGGATGGAACCATTGAGATGACCCAGCAGGGTCTTCTGTTTAAAGGATCAGCTCTAGGGATGGGCACGAAATGGAAAAATAATGTTTTGTTTTGTTTTGTTTCGTGCTCACACCCATTTTGTTTCATTTCATTTCTGATTATTTTTTTAAATTTATGAAATGAAATGAAATGAAATAGCTCCCCTGTGTGCTAGAGGTACCAGATTTGATTCCTGGGACTCCTGGAGCCATTTTTAAAGGGCTCCTTCTGACCTGTTATCGTCTGAACTCCTTTAAACCTGGCCCTGTCTGCATCACAGGACTCACCTGGTACTGACTGGGCCAGGTTTAAAGGGGTCCTGCCATTGACAGCTCAGCCAGAGCCCTCAGAAAATGGTTGGTTAGGTGCCTATCCTCTGGTACCAGTCGGCACCAGAGGGTCTCCCTGGTACTGACTGGGCCAGGTTTAAAGGAGTCCAGCCATTGACAGCTTGGCAGGAGCCTGAAAACTATGGATTGAAATGGTTTATTTCAATGGAAAAACAACTGTTTTGTTTCATCGATAACAAAATGTTGCTCACTCATTTTGTTTTGTTTTGTTACATAACGACACAACAAAATAGCATTTCATTTTTTGTTTCCTGCCCATCCCTAATCAGCTGAAGGGTCTGCCTTTGACAGCATTGGCATCATCCTGGCTCTTTCACAGTGGTGGGAACAGAACCATGTCTTCCAAGCAGTCTGACTTACCGCTGCTAAGATCATTCCCTGCCCTCCAGCGAGGTAGTAGATCCAAACAACTGTTGGCCAACTCAGCATGGGAGAGGCCTTCTCTGTTGCTGCTCCTAGGCTGCAGAACTCCTTTCCATGGGAGATCAGACTGCCCCCCCATCTATGATGTCCCTCTGCAGGCAAAGACCTCTCTCTTCGGGAAGGCTTTCTCTGAATGACAGGCAGCATGAATGGGATTTTAAAATGGATTGCTGATCAATGTTGCTTTTCAGTAGTATTTGTTTCATTCTTTTTAAACATTCTTCTTCTTCTTCTTCTTCTTCTTCTTCTTCTTCTTCTTCTTCTTTATTATTATTATTATTATTATTATTATTATTATTATTATTATTATTAATTATTATTATTATTATTATTATTATTAAATAAAATATTCTCCTCTGATGGTACTTTGATTTGATTTTATTGCTGATTAATTTGTTTGTATATTGATTCACTTATTGTTTTATTGTTGTATTTTGTGTTGTGAACCGCCCGGAGTTCCTTCGGGAAGATGGGCGGTATACAAGCCTAATAAATAAATAAATTAATAAATAAATAAATAAATAAATAAATAAATAAATACAAGAGCCTTGTGCCACAGTTCTTCAACTGCTGTTAAAGCAGCCTTACCCGTGTTCATGACTGTGGGTTCAATTTCAGGTAGCTGGCTCAAGGTTCACACTAGACATGGGCACGACTTGGCAAAATTGTCATTTCCGTTTTCGGTTATTGTTTCCATTACGTAACGGAAACGGTAACGATAATTAAGCCGTCAGAACTCAAACTTGAACCGAAAAAAGAAAAATTTGGTCGGGTTTTTCGTTTCCATTTGTGGCATTGCGGTGATTGCGCAATGCAAACCACAGAAAAGGTTTTTAAATGGTTTTTTTTAAAAACCCGACTCCCGGCCAAAAAAGCAGGCGAAAATATGCCTGCCTGAGGCTTTGCCACCTACCAGAGGGGTGGTTTCTGGGGGGTCCCTGGCCTTCCCCCCCTCTTCTCCTGTCCTGGGCTGCTTGCACCAGGCTGGGGGAGGGGGTCATCCTCATCGTCTTGCCATGCCCTGCGGTGGGGGGGGATCCAAAATGGCAACCACAATTTTTCTTTTGAAATCGTGGTCAAAAAACACACCAAATCACCACAGAAACATGTGAAATTTATTTATTTTAAATGCCTGAATTTTAATAGTAGCAGCAGTGGGTTTTTTTATAGCAATAAAACATTGTAATGACTTTATTTTATTTTATTTTATTTTTATTTTTTTAGACCTGCCCATTTGGGCTGGGCATGGGATGGGACCATGCAAATTTTTTGAACCATTCCACCAATGGCATCGCCAGGTTTTTGACTGACACTTCTGGATGCCGGCACCTTCCAGAAATCGCAGTCGGGTGTATGGATGTGGTTGAGGGAGGAGGGCTGGCTGCTGGTGCTGGTGTGATCCTATCAAGATTGAGGAGGGAGGCTGGAGGCTTTAGGATTTAAGTTAGGCAGGCAGGCAGGGAATTGAATTTAGAAAATAATTTCTTTGATTCCCTGCAGCTTTGTCTGCTGAATGGAATAGCAGTTTATTCTTTATTTCTTCTCTGGCAGTTTGAGGATTTTTTTCTGATATTGGATAAAGGGGGAGGTTCGACTGGGAGTGGGAGGTGTGGATTTATTTTAAAAATATATTATATACTACCATTTATTTTCTATTTTCCCAACTTCAATTTGCTTGCACACACACACATTTGGGGTGCAAGCCAAGAACAGAACCTCTATCCTTCCTAAGTGATATCCTAACTGCCCACTCGCCCGTCCGTCCGTGCCACCACCCACCTGCGGCCCGCACCGCCGCCCGCCCACTCGCCCGCCTGCGGCCGCTGCCCACCCATGACCCCCTGCCACCGCCACCTGCCCGCACCTCCCCCTGCCCCCTGCCCCACCCAATGCCTAGGGCGCAAAAACACCTAGCGCCGGCCCTGATTGCAGGATGCCCCTATGCTCTGCGAAGTCAAATCGCGCTAAATCACGGTGGAAACAACAAACGGAAATGGAAACGACAAATTTTTAAAAAATTTCGCGACAAACGGAAACAAGCCGAAACGGACCCATTCCGACAAACGAAAACTCGAAACGTCATTTTTTCTGGTCGTGCCCATGTCTAGTTCACACAGACTTCCATCCTTCCGAGGTCAGTGAAATAAGTACCCAGTTCTCTGTGGGTGGGGAGCAATATGTAGGTTGCAGATTTACTTGTAAAACACCCAAAGAGTTTTTCAAGTACTATGGGATGTTATATAAGGACCACATTACTGTTTTAATTGTTTGCTTTTTTGTTTTTTGTCCTGTGTCTTTTTTTTAAGGAAAAAGGCCAAGAAAGAATATTTTAAATAAATAACCTTGTGATGGCAGAATGGATGAACTGCCATTTTATCTGTCCCTTCAGGCAACAGTGTCATCTGGTAGTGCTTTCGAATTGTGTACCTGTGTGTTTGCTATGTTCCTGGCACCATCGCTGACATGGATACAGCTGAATTCCTCAAGAAGCTGGGCAGTCCTCTGTGTGGACATCCTCAGAAGAGTTTTGTAGCCACAGTAAATAACTTTTGTGAGAAATTTGACAGCCACGAGCTGGCACATTTGTGAAACGCACGAGAAGCTTTAATCAGATCTGAACTGTCTGCCTCTTTCTGTTTGTGCTCTTGGTTTGGTAAAGTTTTAATGAAAAGGTGAGCTTCCTCTCTTTTCCCTTTAAATATTAATAGCTGCCCGGTGCAGGAAAAAGGTGTTAATTAGGAATAGCTGGTTTCAAACTTGTGTCAGAGGTTGTTGACAATGTGCATTCGTTTCTTGTGACACCCAAATGTCAAAGAATAATTCACTGAGGATATTAGGAAGGGCAAATGAGCTTCAAGGTGGTGAAATGTGAAAATAAGACCAGAGTGCGCTCATCCAAAAATTACATCTGACAATTGGGGTGGGGTGGAGGATGTAAATAAGATAGCAGGCAAAGCTGTGTTCCTGTCAAAGGCTGTGTGAGGAGAGTTGAGGATGGTGGGAAACTCATACTGTCTAGTTGCTAGTATAGCTGCACTCAACTTCTCACTGCATTGGACCGCATATAATATATTGCTCTGTTGAAAACCCGTACAGTGGAACCTCATATAACAAACGGTTTGTATAACATAAAATCTGTACAACATAAAAAAATTGAGAAATAGGGGAAATTTGCTTAACACAATCATCTGTGGGGCAAATCTGTACAACATAAAAATGGTCGCAATTAGGGATTACTCTGTTTTCAATGCATTACTATGGGAAATTTGTATAAAGGAAAATTTGCTTAACAGAATTTCATTTGAAATGAATTAATTCCTTTATACAAGGTACTACTGTATATTGAAAACCCCTCTCTCAGCAGAGGTGGAGGGGCTCAGGCACAGTCTATCTGACATGTATCAGGCAGTGATTTCAACAATACCCAGACAAATCAAAAATGCTTCACGCCTCCACAACCAAGGCTATAGCTAACGACACATACTTTATGGGTTTCTGCATCTCAGGCCATTGTTCACATAAAGACCTATTGAGACTATTGTCTACCTAACAAGCCTATTCAGGCCATTGTTCATTTTAGGAGCCTATTTCAGAGCAGGGTGACAAGAGGTCAAAGCGGACTATAAGATGGAGGACTCACAACTAGCTTTCTTCAGACTGACGAAGCTGTTTGGATGAGCAGAGAAATGTTTCTATCTCTCAAGAAAAGACGTCCAGTTGCCATGATTCAACCTCCAGATAAACTCACGTGGATGATGGAGAATCTTCACAGAAATGCAGCTAGAGATAGGCACAAAATGAACCATGAATCAAAAGCAAACAAACAACAACAGAAACAACAACAAAACCCCGATGAGCCAGGCTGGTGCCAGACCCTGTATGGGCGATCTTGTTTTGCTGAAACAAAAGGAAATGCTAGACATTTCCCTGTTGGTGTTTCTGCTTCTGCACACTGGGTTCCCCCTTCTTCCTACTCTCCCCATTGGTTATGCTTCTACTGCTGTCATTGCTTCATCCTCCCTGGGTGGCCTGGAGAAGGGACGGCTGTGGCAGAGAAAGTGGGTGGCTGCCTCTGCACATGCGCAGAACCATGGACTGGTTTGCCACAAACCACAAACCACCATATTTTGTGGTTCATGCCCATCTCTAGCTACAGCCTTCCGCTTCAGCTTCGGGACCTCCAAGGGTCTAGGTTCCACAAGATCCAGAAATTATCTGACAAAGTCTGAATACCCCTGAAGACAGAGAGATCTACTGTGTGGGGATTTGTGTGTGTGTGTGTGAGAGAACAGCCTTCTCTCATCCTCCAAAAGCACCTTCTCAAAGCAGCCGAACACACTATATAGCTGCAGGCTAAATATTACTGTCAACACCACAGCAGTCAGGAGACCAGGAAGCATATGGGGGTTTGTTGTAAGGTAATCTCTGTAAGTCTTGTACGGCAAGCTTATATGCTTGAGCACATTGCCAGGAGGGGTTGCTTTAAAGCTGCTACAAAAGACAGTAGTGTGTTCAACCTGAAGCTCTTAATTCAAGCTTCAATGATCACACTCATTCATTTTCTGCCAGCACAAAATCCCTTGTATGGTATGAAACAGAGTAGGCACATGGAAATAAGCACATTAATATGTAGGTCAACCATTAATTGGTTTCAAAGGGCTTTATTCCAGAAAAAAGAGGTGGGGTGAGGGGGTAGGGAGAGTGAGAGCAGAGAAAGAAATAATCATTTTCAGGCTCAAAAGAAGACATTTGCACTATAAATTGGGACACACACCGTTTGCTTTGTTGTTCCTCTGGCCAAAATGTACACAAGCCCATTAACATGAGACGAGATGGGGGCTGGCCTTCCATGGAGCGTTTTAGCTCTTAAACATAAAATGCTGTTGTTGTTGTTGTTGTTGTTGTTGTTGTTGTTGTTGTTGGTGTTGGTGGTGGTGGTGGTGGTGGTGGTGGTGGTGGTGGTGTGTGTGTGTGTGTGTGTGTGTTTAAATAATGAAATATCCATAGTTACAAGCTGAGGAATAAAACAGCAATGAGGCAGGGCACTGTTCTCAGTAAATGCTGGCTTCCCTGTTTATGTGTCAAGGCATTAAGCTCCAGCCTTTGTGCGGTTACTTTTGTGAGGAACGGCAGAAGGGGAAATTTTTTTATGTTCCTGAAGAGAAGAGACCAAGCCATTCTCCATCACGTTACAAAAAAAGGTCATCCACCCTAAGGCAACTCGGAGAGCAAAGGTGGACGACGTGATGTTTTCAGAGCGCAGAAATGTTAGCAGCTCTGATTTGCTCTGTTGTTATGTGCTGACAAGTCACAACTGACTTTACCATGACCCTAGTAGGACTTTCAAGGTAAGTGAGATATTTAAGGAGTGGTTTTACCACTTCCAGTCATGGAACTGAGCAGGGGTTTGAACCAAGGTCTCCAGAGCCTATACCATACTGAGCAGACCACACTAAGGTTTATTTTAGAACTCCCATGTTTAGAACATGTTTATAACATGGCTTCAGAGACTAAGATGCAGGGCAATGGTTTCTAACTACAGGAAAAGAGATTGCATTTGAACATTAGGAAGAACTTCATGATGGTTAGAGCTGTTCGGCAGTGGGATATGCTGCCACAAAGGAGGGTGGTGGAGTCTCCTTCTTTCAAGCATTTTAAGCAGAGGCTGGATAGCCATCTGTCGGGACTAGAGATGGGCACGACCAGAAAAAATGACGTTTCGAGTTTTCATTTGTCGGAACAGGTCCGTTTTGGGTCGTTTCCGTTTGTCGCGACATTTTTCAAAAATTTGTTGTTTCATCATTTCGTTTGTCGTTTGTCGTTTCTACCGCAATTTAGCGCGATTTGACGTCCCAGAGCATGGGGGCATCCTGCAATGACCCAGAGCAGGTGGAAAACACTTTAAACTGGGTGATGAATAATATATTTAATAAATATATTGTTGCATAAGACTGCATCCTATGCAATAAAGCAATATTCTTTTTTTTCCCTCTTGGTCGTCGACTCATCGCTGACTGAACTGGCCACCCTACTTGGTCTGGCTGCCTGTTATACTTTTTTGTTGTTTTGTTTTGAAGCCTTTATCCATCCCATCTCCCCTCCACCTCTCAGAGGCAGCAGGAGACACAGTATTCCGTTCCTCCCCAAATCTGGATGAGGGTCTACTCCTCTCAATGTCCTCCCCATCTCCAATGTCACTCCTTGTAAAGCCAAGCAAATGCAACCCTGGTCAACTAGTGGTCAGAGATTCAGTCTGGTAGTGGCATGAGAGTCCCCCCACACACACACTTCTTTTTGAGTGCCCCTCAAGCTCTTGGGGTATCATTGCAACTCTGGGTTGCTCTGACCGACTAAGAAGGGCAGCTTACTGGCGTACAGGCACAGAGCTCGGATTAGGCAGAACTTAGAGTTTTACAGCCCACTAAGCCATACAAGGAGTATGGGAAGCCACAAGGCCAGAGTAGGGGAGGCCACAGGGCCAGAATAGGGGAGGCCACAAGGCCAGAGTATGGGAGGCCACAAGGCCAGAGTAGCTGAGGCCACAAGGCCAGAATAGGGTAGGCCACAAGGCCAGAGTACAGGAGGCCACAAGGCCAGAGTAGGGGAGGCCACAAGGCCAGAGTAAGGGAGGCCACAAGGCCAGAGTAGCTGAGGCCACAAGGCCAGAGTAGGGGAGGCCACAAGGCCAGAGTAGGGGAGGCCACAAGGCCAGAGTAGGGGAGGCCACAAGGCCGGTGTAGCTGAGGCCACAGGGCCAGAGTTGGGGAGGCCACAAGGCTAGAGTGGGGAGGCCACAAGGCCAGAGTATAGGAGACCACAGAGCCAGAATAGGGAGGCCACAAGGCCAGAGTAGGGGAGGCCACAAGGCCAGAGTAGGGGAGGCCACAAGGCCAGAATATAGGAGACCACAGAGCCAGAGTATGGGAGGCCACAAGGCCAGAGTATGGGGGGGCAGAGAGGAACTATGCTTTAATAGAAACTTAGAACAGAATAATCAAATATCATAAATTACTGTATGTACTCAAATATAAGCCTAGTTTTTCAGCCCCAATTTTGGGCTGAAAAAAGGGGCCCTTGACTTATATGCAGGTCAGTACTTTTAGCCACTGAAGCAAGTGCTTGGGTCGGTGGCTAAAAGTCATTTTAAACATTGTGTGCCGCTTCTCATGACCCCCCTCTGCATCACAGGGGAGTCTAGGGTGGGAAATGCAGCAGAGCCTGGCAAGTGCTTGGGTCAGTAGTTAAAAGTCATTTTAAACATCACACACCACTCCCCCAGCTTACAAAGGAGGAGTTGCCGGGCCCTGCTGCATTTCCCACCCTAGACTTATACTTGAGTCAATACATTTCCCTGGTTTTTAGGGGTTAAATTAGGGGCCTCGACTTGCAGTATACTCGGATCGACTTATACTCGAGTATATACGGTAGTTGGAAGGGGCCTATCAGGGGCATATAGGACCATCAAGTCCAAAGCAGGAGTGCAAATCAAAGCAGATCTAAAACAAGATTGTCCAATCTACTCTTGAATACCTCCAGTGTTGGAATGCTCACCACCTACCAAGGGAATGAGCTCCATTGCCATGCTGGTCCACCCATAAGACATTTTTCCTGATATTCACCCTAATTCTGGCTTCCTGAATTTTGAACCCTTTATTATATGTCATGGGCTCTGGATGACTGAGAATTGATCCTGCCCTCCTTTGTATGACTCATTGGCACCCTTCAGTCTTGAAAGACTATGGTATCATGCCTTTAGTAGAGATCCTAAAAATAACACCTAGTGTGACTAAATAGGCTGATTCGGGAATGGCAGTCTCTACCACACTGGGGGCAGATATATTCTGTTTCTTGCCCAGTCCTCTGGTTTTGTTGTTTCCCTGCCTGCCTCTTTTCCTCTGCCTGTTGGACAAATGCCTCTTCGAATTTATGTAGACCATGCTGTATCTTTTGCCTCCAGACAGTGCGATTGGAGGTCAGGGTTTCCCATCTGTTGAGGTCTATTCCCAAGGCCTTCAGGTCCCTCTTAAATATATCCTTATACCGCAGCTGTGGTCTCTCTCTGGGGTGCTTTCCCTGTGCTAATTCTCCATACAGAAGATCTTTTGGGATCCGGCCATCGTCCATTCTCACAATGTGTCCAAGCCAGCGTAGGTGTCGCTGTTTCAATAAAGTATACATGCTAGAGATTCCAGCTCGTTTCAGGACTATGCTATTTGGAACTTTGTTGTGCCAGGTAATTGTTGTATTACTACCTTTCATACTGTCCTATCTCCCCTCAGACTTTTTTTCTCAAGCCTAAGCATGCCCAGTTCTTTCCTTCTTCCTGTATATATTAAATGCACTGGTGGATAAAGTATGCAGAAGAGAAAAACAGTTATGAAAAAGGAGCCCTGTCAAAGTGTGGAATAGGTGTCCAAAATACAATAAGACATTGTTGTAAAAGGCTCTTGGACTATGTAGCAAGCTCCTCGCTCCGAGAGAGAAGAAAAACAAATTGATTGTTAACTGCCCAAAACTTGTCCAAGTTCTTTCTTCCGTAGGACGAGCAATGGTACAGAAAGAGAACTGCCATGAAAAAATATTCTGTTTCACTTAACAAACAGGAAAGGAGCCCAGCTCAGAGAACAGTGGCATAAACATATTTGGATAAGTTAAGTCATTGAATTATAGGAATAGCCTGAATAAGAGAGGCCTCAAAGAAACCAAGACACAACACCATTAGTAGTCACTAGAGAAGGGCACAAGCCATTGAACCGGTGGTTCTTCCTGGTTCACTTTTCAGCCAATCATGTGTTTGGTGCTGCCCAGCCTTGCCTCTTCTTGAGGGTGCCCACTCAGAGGGAGCATCCAGAGAAGGGTAGGGAAACTGGGTGCTATATCTGAGAGGGCACATACTGGAGGAGGCAGAGGTTGAGATCCCAGAAACAAAGAGTAGGTGTCAATGGGAAATTTTCACAATGGAGAGAAGTGAAAAGCGGTGTGCCCCAGGGCTCGGTCCTGGGACCGGTGCTTTTCAATCTGTTCATAAATGACCTGGAGACAGGGATAAACAGTGAGGTGGCCAAGTTTGCAGATGACACAAAACTTTTCCATGTGGTAAAAACCAGAGAAGATTGTGAAGAGCTCCAGAAGGATCTCTCCAAACTGGGGGAGTGGGCTGAGAAATGGCAAATGCGTTTTAATGTAACCAAATGTAAAGTAATGCATATTGGGGCAAAAAATCCAAACTTCATCTATCAACTCATGGGCTCTGAGTTATCCGTGACGGATCAGGAAAGAGATCTTGGTGTGTTGGTGGACAGCTCCATGAAGGTGTCTCCCCAATGTGTGGCAGCAGTGAAGAAGGCCAATTCCATGCTAGGGATTATCAAAAAGGGGATTGAAAATAAAACAGCCAACATTATAATGTTAACTGCCCAAAAGTAAGGCCCCACCTTCTTGTGTACAATTCTGGTCACCGCATCTCAAGAAAGACAAGTGGAACTGGAAAGAGAAGAGCCATGAAAAATTACTGGGCTGGGGCACCTCCCTAACAAAGAGGAAAACAATTGGGCCTCTTTAGTCTGGAAAACAGTGGCATAAACATATTTGAGATAATACAAAATAATGCAGGGTATGAGTAATAGTGGATAAGAGAGCTCTTCTCCCTCTCTCAAAATAAGAACAAGACACATACACTCAAATTGAGTGCTGGGAGTCACTGACAAAAGAAAATATTTTTTCACCCAGCGCGTTGTAAGTCTATGGAACTCCCTGCCACAGGATGTGGTGATGGCATCTGGCCTGGATGCTTTCCTGGTTGGACAGATTCCTCAAAAGTCCATCACGGGTTACAAACCATGATGGAGATGTGTAATCTCTGCCTTTAAACCAGGATACTTCAAGGGCCAGATGCAGGGGGTGGTATCAGAGAGAGATATCTATCTCAGAGAAGGGCATCTGGGGGGCCTGGAGATACAGGAAGCTGGACTAGATGGGCCTTTGGCCTGATCCAGCATGGCTCTTCTTATGTTCTTATGTTCTTATGAGCTGGGAAGCGCCAAACATGTGTTGAGCCAGAAAATGAACCGCCCCAAACTTCCAGTTCAGTAATTCATGCCCATCTATAGGAGACACCTACAGCTCCAAAACGAGACCACTGAGATATAGAATCAAGGATTTACAACTAGACATGGGCACGACTCGGCGAAATTTCCGTTTCCGTTTCCGTTTTTCGTTTCTGTTACGTAATGGAAATGGTAACGATAATTAAGCCGTCAGAACTCGAACTCGAACCGAAAAAAGAAAAATTTGGTCGGGTTTTTCATTTTCGTTTGTGGCATTGCGGCAATCGCGCAGGAGGCGGCAACCTCCCTTGACGCTTATTGCTGCCTAACAAAAAAACAAACCGCCACCTTTCTATCGTGTCCTCTGGAAATCCTACTAAAGAGCCTCGATTGTTTTCGCTTTCCCCCCATTAGTGAAGGTGCTTCTTCTGTCCTCCCCCCCTTCCCCAAAAGCTTTAATGGCAAAGCAGATGAGCAGCTCTGGCCTCCCTTTTCTCACCAAAGCCTCCCCCCTGCAAATGCCGGCGGTGGGACAGGAAGGGCGCAACGCCAAGCGCTGGCAGAGGATTAAGCGAGGAAGGCGGGTTGCTCGGAGGGAGATCTTTGATCACTGCACTCTCTCTCTCTCTCTGCCCCCCTCGCAGCCCACAAGGTGGGAGGGCGGCGCACCTTCGTCCTCCTCCTCCGAACATGGTGGAGGTCTGTGTGCATGCCAGAGCCCGGGCACGCATGTGTGCGTGTGCGTGTGTGTTCGCTCCAGCCGGGGCTGCTGCACTGCGGCTCCTTTGTGTCTCCCTCCCTGCCTTCCAAGGGCGGGCGCGTCCAGCCTCTGCAACAACGAGGAACCCACGGCGGCGGCGGCGGCAACGGGAGGAGGCATGAGCAATCCCAGTCTCCCCCCTTGCTGACGTGCGTGTTCGCACATGGCTCATCAATGGGACTCCGGGCTCGGCCCACCTGTGGGTTGGTTTATACTGCAAGGCACGGGAGCACGCGCAACCGCCCTCCCTGGGTTGCAGCTCATTCATCCCAACCAACCCTCTTGCACCATCGCACTCGCCGGGGCAATTACCTGTCTGCCTGCTCCGCCTCCCTTCCTGATTGACGGCCTGGATCATGTGAGAGTGGGGGGGAGAGACGGAGGAGGAGGCGAGGATGGCGGGGTGGGCGCTCGCACCTGGAGCTGGAGGAAAAAGGAACACCCGACGGGGATGTGCTCGGCTGGGGTCACCGAGTATCTGCGGTGAGCTCTCCAGGTAACCCCTCCCGCCGCTTCCATCTCTCCCCCTTTCAATGCTAACAATGGGCTCGGCCTGCCACTTCCATCTCTCCCCCTTTCAATGCTAACAATGGGCTCGGCTCAGGCAATGGAAACGACAAATGACAAATGACAAACGAAACAACAATTTTTTGAAAAATTTCACGACAAATGGAAACGACCCGAAACGGACCCGTTCCGACAAATGAAAACTCGAAACATCATTTTTTCTGGTCATGCCCATCTCTATTTACAACTCATTAAGTACCATAATTCTTCCCTTCCACAGGCTTTGGAGGACTGCCCCATACATGCCTTCCCCATGGGGCTATGTGTGGTTTATGGGCCATGTTGCCCGCCCTTCCCTCAAGGTCTCCACTTATCCCCCAAATCATGGACAGAGTCATATCGTCTTAAGACAGGCATACCCAAACTTTGGCCCTCCTGATGTTTTGGAGCACAACTCCCAGAATTCCAAGCCTGTATTTCCAATGGCAAAGGATTGTGGGAGTTGTGGTCCAAAACACCTGGAGGGCCAAAGTTTGGACATGCCCGTCTTAAGACATTCAGTAAACCTAAAACCTGACTGAGAAATCAGACATTGCACAGCATGCAAAGGGGAGTTGCAAGGTTACTATAATTTCCAAAAACCCTGTTTATGTTAAGCTTGCTCCCTTTTGTGCCCAATGTGTAGGCAACACTCAGAAGCAATGTGGTTTAAAGATTATATATACAGTGGACCTTCGTATAACAAACGATTAGTATTATAACATAAAATCTGTACAACATAAAAAAATCCCAGAGATAAGGGAAATTTGCTGAACAGAATCACCTATGGGGCGAATCCGTACAACATAAAAGTGGTCACCATTAGGGATTACTCCGTTTTCAATGCATTCCTATGGGAAATTGTTATAAAGGAAAATTTGCTTAACATAATTTCATTTGTAACGAATTAATTCCTTTATACAAGGTACCAATGTATATATATCACCAGTTAACATCAGTAGGCAGCTTGTTGTTCATTTGTAGTCCATTTGCTCCTCTTTTCCAAGCAGGCAATGTATAAATGTGCATTGCCTTTCCTGATTAACTCATCCTTTGATTTGTGAGGGAGATAATTAATTATTGCTTCCTAAACTGGCTTTAATTATGGCCATTTAACATTGCTTGAGGCATTCAAAACAGTCAACGACGATGCCTTAAATGGTGTCAAAAGTAGAGGCAGCACTGTCGGACAAACGTGACTCGTATCTTCTCCTTGTGAGGTACAGTGGTACCTTGTATAAAGGAATTAATTCATTACAAATAAAATTATGTTAAGCAAATTTTCCTTTAGACAAATTCCCATAGGAATGCATTGAAAACGAGTAACCCCATTTTTATGTTGTATGGATTCTCCCCATAGGCAATTCTATTAAGCAGATTTCCCCTATCTCTGGAATTTTTTATGTTGTACAGATTTTATGTTATACATTCTGTTTGTTATACAAGGGTCCACTCTATACATTTTTCTATTTTTAAAACAAGATATTTTGGCTATACCAGGTGAACTTATTACTAGGGATATACCAAATGTATTCTCTGAGTGTGACAGTATTTTCTCTCTTATTTTTTCTTGTGTGCCCTCACCTTCTTTGGCTTCCTTTGCCAATTTTATGTTATGTGCAATCAAGCTGGAATAATTGCCGGATAGATCAGTTGTTTAGAGGTATCTGAGCTAGAGGTTGTGAGTTCAATTCCCCACTGGGCCTCCTGGATCTATAGAGTTAAAAAGAAGAGAGTTAAGAATAAGACATCTCCTGAAAATAAGCCCTAGTGAGTCTTCTTGTGAAAAAATAAATATAAAGCAGTGTCTTATTTTCGGGGGAACATTGTATGTGAACTAGAGGTTGGGAGTTCAATTCCCCACTCGGCCTCCTGGACAAAGGATCTATAGAGCCCCTTCCAGCGCTGCAGTTCTAAGATTAGGATTAATATTAATTTAGAATTGATTTATAATGCCCTTATAGGGTTTCCAAGCTGAATGAGATATTTAAGGAGTGTTTTTACCAGTTCCACATTTGCTGTGTGAAACCGTCACTGAGTAGGGATTTGAAGTCCATCAGTCTGTACAATACACCACACTGGGTATCTTTTACCAATAGTGCCAATTTAATTATCTTAGCTATGAGGTCTAAGCATTTTTGAGGTCTGGCAGAGTGTAGATGCTAACAATAGGCTCCTCCAATGTCTATATTAAATGTAAACTGGGTTCAGTTCATTTTGCATACACTAAAGTTTTATACTACTGATAGTCTGAAATTTTAGGTATTTTCTAAATGGGTTCACCATCAGAGCAGTCTAAAGGCTGCATTTACTGAGAGCTTACAGAGCCGGCAAGACAGAGAGTTAGGTAACTTCCATAACATCTGTGGAGCAAGCAGCTTCCTGTAGGAGAAGAACATGAAAGAGGATGTGTTTGCAGATGGTCTTGTTAGTTAGTAACTAGGTCTCTGAACATAGTGTCAAACTGGGATATGGAAGCAGTGCAGAGATTCAGATTTCATGGGGAGGGTTTTGTCTGGTCACTTTGCAGAGATTTAAATGCATAAAGTTGAAGTCATCTGAGTTATGGAATGAGGGAACTTCATGGCTAGGAACTAACTGGTTTGATCCTGTTTGATCTTGTTCCTGTAGAAGCGGAACTGATGTGGAAGATTCTGGACTGGGTGTTGCAGGCTGAAGGATATTTAAGGAAGTGCTCTGGACCATTTGGTTGTACAGAATTTCTGTGACCACTGTTAGCGTCACCCCAATTCTGAGACCCTAGATCAGTGATGGCGAACCTATGGCACGGGTGCCAAAGGTGGCACTCGGAGCCCTTTCTGTGGGCACCCAACATCACCCCTTCATAGTCACCTGTCTAGAGGTTAAATTACTGTACTGGCACTTTGCAAAAAAATTAGTGTGTTTTGAATTGCAGTTTGGGCACTCGGTCTCTAAAAGGTTCGCCATCACTACCCTAGATGCATTTAACTTGATGACTTGGATCTTTGCAATCATGATTAGTATTGCTGGTTCCAATTCCCCAGATGGACTGTACCACCATCTGGCTTCCTGTCTCTCTGTTATGTGTTGTGTCAACTTCAAATGTTATGCAATAAAGCTTGTACTTGCCCCAGACAGCAAGGTGTTGCTCTAGTGTTATTTTTTAACAAATCAAAATCTTTTACTACTATGTGCAGCCTGGATGGAATGACATTTCCAGTAGAGGGACATTTACCTGTACCTGCCTTGACTCATCCAACTAGCGTTAAAATGCTGTGGATTCCAGAAAACGTCTGGTTCATTTTACTTATTAAATTCTTTTGTAGTGTTTTGTAGGCTGCCTTTTTCCAATGAAGGGTTTCTCAAGAATTGTCATCATGTGCACTTGTATTTTTCATGACATTCTTCAAGCGTGTCATGAACTCAAATGGCAGAAGGCTTAACTATAAGAGGACATGAATTTGATAATGGAATTGGAAGGGGCCTATAAGGCTGTGGAGTCCAACCCCTAATCAATGCAGGTGTCCAAATAAAAACAGTTCTGACAGATGACTCTCTAGTTTTCTCTGAAATGCCTCCAGTGTTAGAGTATTCACCACTAGAGATGGGCATGAAACAGAAAAAATAGTGTTTTGTTTTGTTTTGTTTTGTTTTGTTTCTGTTGTAGTTTTGTTTCATTTCATTTGCAACAATTTTTAAAGTACTTTTTGTTACAAAACAAAACAAAATGAAACAAAGCGCTATGCTCCCCTGGATGCTAAAGGACCAAAATGACAGGGGAGCTTCCTCAAGCAATTCTATGTAACCCCCTGAAATTTGGAAAGGTTTGGGGATCAGGGGGCTGAAACTCCAAAGGCCTTGTCTTCTGAAGTTCAGAATCCAATTAGAAATATTTTTCCCTAGGGGCTCCCCCTTTGGAGCTTCATAACTCAGCTCCCTAACCCCCAAACCTTTCCAAATTGGGGCGGGGGGCTTTCAGGGAAGTACTTGGACTCCCCTGCCATTGATTCCTCTAGGATGAATCACTTCATTCTAGAAGGAGGAAATGACATTTTGTGACAAACAGAATGAAACACATATTACCTAATGAAACAATGAAACAGTGTTTCACTTTTTGTTTTGTGCCCATCTCTATTCACCACCTCCTGAGATTACTGGTACCATTGTTGTACTGCTCTAACAGTTTAGATGATTTTCCTGAGGTTCAGCCCAAATCTTCTAGCCTTGCTACAGATACATGCACAGGAAGGTTTACCTCATTTGCGTGTCAGTAAGCTTTCCCAGTTTACTCATGAGTAAGGAGACAGCCACAACAGCAGCTACTCCATATGCATTGCATTTTGGAATGAGTTGACTTGATCCATCCCCTACACGGGTGTAAGAGAATCAAACACAACTGTCAGTTTTTCCAACTCCTTTTTTCGTGCCAGTTAGATTTATGAAGCCTCTTTGCTGGAAGATCAGACAGCAGAGCACACATCAACAAAACAAATCATGTTGTCTTATGCAAAGGGCAGGTTATTATGAAGATGAATGGCATCTTCTATTGCTCAGCTTCAAATGTTTTGTGGTCATGTCTACATGACAGCAATCAGGGGTCACCAAATGTGATCAGCCCCTCTTCCCTGGGGCTGCTGTGCCAAATTGCCTTTACATTGCTACAGGCAGAGTTAGAAGTGGTGCTTAGGAAATCAACATCAAAAAACTAATGAGTTCCAAGAAATGAAAAAGGATTCAAATTCCACTAATTACTTTTTGTAGTTCTAAACAGTTTTCAAACTAAGTTCTATTTTAAAAAGTAACACTTTACCTTTCATTGGTTCAAAAGTAATTGAAATGGTTCCCATTTACTGTAGTTCCTTTCCAACTAAAATGGCAACTGATGTAAGTCATAGGATCATTTCAAAAGCACACTCATTTCCGATCTACCTTGTTGTCATTTTAATCCCCACAAGAGAATATAAGGCACAGATCAAGATGGTATCAAAATCATAGGCTGTTCCTTTTCTGTCATTTAGTGATTCCACCCTGCATAACTACAATCCACCTATGAAATCACCATCATACTAGTTAGTTGTTGATAATAAAGTGACATTCGTTATTGGGAAATTGAGTTAATCATGCAAAGTTACACATACACATTGTCTTTTATATCCCAATCACATTCTATTTTTCAAGCTAGTCAGACTCAAGTCTGGCTAGTGTTTGGGTAGAAAATCACTGCGGGTTCCTGCAGCAATGACTACACAACACATGGATTGAGTGCAAGCATCTCTGAGTCCCAGGAGTGTTCTGTTTCTGTGTGTCTCTCACCTGGACTCAAGGCTTTTATTGGTTACAGTAAACAAGCATCATAAGTGGTGGAGTGAGAAGCATTGACATAGAAGAGGGTAGTGCTGGTGGTCACATAGCCATGAATTCCCTTGGTGGGGGGAGATCTTATCTGAGGGTCGCAGGCAGCTGTTTGTTCTGCAACCTCCTCTCACAGGCTTCCTGGCTGATCTGAGAGAAAATACAAACTGAGCTGGATTCCTGAGCATATGGGCTTAGCTATGGAATCCATTACTATCATGAATTAAGCAAAAAATATAATATTTAAATGTGTTTGGCATAGAGCAGTGCAGCAGTAGTGTGCAGATAAAATGTCAGTATTGATATAAAGTATTGCAGAGTTAGGTTAAATATACATAACATATATTTTATGAACTTTTACATATCTTGACAATTACCCTCCATCCGGGGCCTTCCTGCTCAGATAGAGAGGTTAATGGTTCCCAAAGGCCTTACCCATGCAGGCAGCTGGGGTCATTTCCTTCTCCCCAAGGGGATTTTTCTACAGGGGAAGAAGACTGTCTGAAGTCTTGGAGAGGAATTATCAGTCAGAGTGGACAATACATTTGTGGATCATCATCATCATCATCATCATCATCATCATCATCATCATCATCATCATCATCATCATCATCATCATCATCAATCTGTTCAGTTATGTCTGACTCTGTCATTTTCTGGATCAATGCTCTCCCTACCTTTCTATTTCTTGCAGCTTTTTTAGCTCGATCAAGGTTAGTCCAGTGGCCCCTCTGATGGTGGTCAAGCCAATGAGTCCTAGGGGGGCCCCTTCTGCTTTTGCCACTGACCAATCCCAACACTATTATCTTTTCTTTTTTTTTTTAATAATTTTTATTAGTCAGTAATCAGAAGACATAACATATACACTGAACAGTACACCTAAAGTTAACAATACAAAACCTACCCAGGATAGAAGAACGAAGAGGAGAAAAAAAAAGAAAAGAAAAAGAAAAAAGAAGAAAAGACAAGAATACAAATAAATACACACATTGAGATAAAAATATAGCTTCCACCGGAGAAATCCACACTTGTTAAATTTCTATTGTAAATTACCGTTAAATCTTAAATTAATACTCAAATATTTACTATTCAATTCTAATCTTCAATACAATTCATCTGTACACAAAACTAGTTGTGAGTTAATCCAAACACAGCCATATACTATTCCTCCCTAAATTTGCTAAATATTTGTTTAGGTAATTCCATTCTTCTCTTAACTTATCATTATTTTTCTCTTTTATTTTACAGGTCATCTTAGCAAGGTCCAGGTATTCACATAACTTCATTAGCCATTCATCCCTAGATGGGACTTGTGGTGTTTTCCAGTATTTTGCTAATTGTACCCTAGCAGCCGTAATCGCATACAACAAAAGATTTTTTCTATCATTCGGGAATTCTGTGTTTATTATGTTCAATAAAAATAACTCTGGTCTTTTCTTGAATGAAGTTTTGGTTATTTTTTGCAATTCCTTATGTACCATACTCCAATAGCTTTCGATTTGTCACTTTGTCCACCACATGTGGAATTGTGTCCCTACAGATCCTGCACATTTCCAACAAAAGTTATCATTTGATCTTTTTATTTTAGCTAGACGTTGTGGCGGAAGGTACCATCGATGTAGCATCTTCACATTTGAGATATCGGGCACCATAAATTTTCTCTTACCAATATACAAGATGTAAATTTAGTTGTCCATAACCATGCTCTCATCCATTCTTTTTCATCTAATTGATAACCAAATTAAGATTTTTTTCCCTAATTTCCTGGAAATTCTTAAGAATAGGATTATCCGATCTTGCTTGAACCAGATCTTCATATCTCACAAAATCCCTATTGATATTATTATTAAATATTGAGGTAGCTTCATGGGGGAAATCCACCATGGGGTCTTATTTATAACTTTATTTTTTGTTCTTAACCAGACCTCCAAAAGTGCTTTCCTAATAATATGATTATTGAAGTTTTTGTGTAATCGGGCTTTTTCATAAAATAAATAAGTGTGCCATCCGTAAATTTTATCCCACCCCTCCAAATTTAACAATTCCCTCTTTTCTAATTTTATCCATTCTTTTATCCATGTCCAGGCCGCTGCTTCATAATATTTTTGGAAATTTGGGAGGGCAAATCCTCCTATATCTTTAGGTCTCATCATTAGTTCTAATTTTATTCGGGCCTTTCTGCCCTGCCAAATAAAATCTGCTAAATCTTTGTGCCATTCTTTGAAACACCTAATTCCTATGATAATGGGTAAAACCGAAAACAAAAACACCATCTTGGGCAAAATTGACATCTTAATTAAAGCTACCCTTCCCCAAATTGATAAATTTAGCTTTTCCCATTTCTTCATTTTATTTTTTAATTCCCTCCAATTATTAATATAATTGTCTTTGAACAAATTTGTGTTACTGCTGGAGATCCACACTCCCAAATATTTTACTTTTGACACTATTTTCACCCCTATCTTATTTTCCAGTTCTTTTGGTTTTTATTATTCATATTTTTAGTTATCAAATTTGATTTTGCTTTATTTAGTTTGAAACCGGAAATATTCCCATATTGGTTCAATTCTTTAAAAATTTCGTTTATGCACATAAGGGGTTTTTCTGTAAATATTATTACGTCATCAGCAAATGCTCTGAGTACATACTTTATTCCATTAACTTTAACTCCCTCTATCTTATTATTTTCTCTTAAAGCTCTCAAAAGAATCTCCAGCAGCAGGACGAATATCAACGGTGAGAGAGGGCAACCTTGCCTGGTGCCCCTCTCAATTGAGATTTCCTTTGTAATTTCCTTGTTTATAACCAATTTAGCCTTTTGGGTAGAGTATATAGCTCTAATCCCATTTTTTATTTTTTTCCCCATTTTTAGTTCCTCTATTACATAATTTAAGAAATTCCAATCAACTAAATCAAATGCTTTTTCAGCATCAATTAGCAACAAAGATAATTCCTTACTTGGATTCAACTCCGCATATTCTATTATATTTATTACTGTTCTTATATTTTCTTTCATGAATCGACCTGGGAGGAATCCGGCTTGCTCCTTTCCAATGATTCTGGTCAGAACTTTTTTCAGTCTATTTGCAATTACCCCTGTGAAGATCTTATAATCTATATTCAGTAAAGATATGGGTCTGTAGTTTTTAACTTGTTTTAAATCTGCCCCTTGTTTCGGGATAACCGAGATTAATGCCTCTTTCCATGATTCTGGCATTGCACCTTCTTTCATTACATTATTTATGATCTCTTTTAAGTATGGCAAAATCTCGCTTTGTAAGTTTTTATAATAAGCAACCGTTATCCCGTCCGGGCCCGGAGCTTTCCCCATCTTTAAATTTTTAATTACTCCTAAGATTTCTTCATCATTTATATCCATATTTAGATATTCGATATCTTTTCCCTCCATTTTAGGCAGTGGTTTACTTTCTAAATATCTTTTTATTTCCTCTATATCTGTTTGCTCAGATTTATATAACTCACTGTAAAATTTCACAAATTTTTCTTTAATTTTTCTGGGTCTGTTATTATCTCTTCTTGATCTTCTATCTCAGTTATAATCCTCTCTTTTTGTTTTTCCTTGGTTAACCACGCTAACATTTTCCCAGGTTTATTAGCATATTCGAAAAATCTTTGTTTAGTCCATTTTATTTTCTTCTCAACCTCATGTTCAATCAGACTTGACAGGTGGTTTCTTAAAATCTTTATATCCCTCAGTAGATCAGAATCCTCAGGCTTTAGGATTAATTTCTTTTCTAGGTCTCTGATCTTTTTTGTAATTTCCGTTATATTCTTTTCTCTATCTTTCTTTATTTTAGCCATTACCTGTATCCCTAACCCCCTCATATATGCCTTACTGGTTTCCCAAATTATATTCTTATTAGTAGTAGCCGTATTATTTATTTGAAAAAATTCTTTCATCTGGTTCTTAATCTCAATTATTGTTTCATCCATCTTCCAGATATCATCATTTAATCTCCATCTACCTTTTACCCTTTTTGAACTTGTAGGTAAATGGCAACCGGATTATGATCTGACAGGGTTCTCTCGTGGATTTCAGCTTTCTCTAAATTAAGAATTAGATCTTGAGAAATCCAAATACTGTCAATTCTACCACCTGATTTATGTACCTCTGAAAAGTACGTTATTTCTTTTATATTCGGATTTTTAACTCTCCATGCATCAAATAAATTCATATCTTCCACCATTTCAAAGAAGGTAAGTGGTAGTTTCCCTTAGTTCGTTACTCTTATCTTGTCCGTCCTATCCAAATCCATCGATATCACTCCATTAAGGTCATTCAAAAGCATTATCTTTTGATCCATAAATTCCCTTAATAAATTCCCCACTTTCCAGTAAAACTCACTTTTTTATTATTAGGAGCATAAAGCCCTACTATCAAAATCTTATCATTATTTACAGATATTTCCACACCTAGTAACCTTCCCTCCTCATCTTTAAAAATCAATTCGGGTCTTAACTCTGGTCTAACATACATAACTATTCCATTCTTTTTACTGTTGTTGATGCTGTGAAGGTAACTCCCAGTCTTGGATTTTCTAAAATTTTACTATGATCACTTTTTACATGGGTTTCCTGTAAAACCATGAAATCCCATTTCCCTTTTTTGAGCAGATGCTCAACTTTATTCCTCTTCCGTTTACTGTTCACTCCATTCACATTCCAGGTCATACCTTTCAAACTATTAACCATTTTGATTTTTCCTCTTACTCTCTAAAGTTCCTCAAATATTCCCAAACGATATCTGACAGTAACTAAGAATTAACCTTTTCTTTATTATTCCACACAAACATAGAGAACAAAGAGAAAAAGAAAATAAGTATTAATAAAAATAATAATAGAAAACAATACTAGCAGAGATACTAGGAAAATTATCTCATCTTAAGGGTTGGGCAGGAGGTAAAGCTAACTTTATACGAATGGCTCCATCCTTCACAGTCTTCCTCTTTTCTCGCCGCAGAGTTCTACTTCATACTTCCTCCAAAATATTCCAGTCTCTTCCACCGATCTAAATGTCCTTTTCTTATCTTTATATTTAAACGTCAAACCTTCTGGCGTTTCCCACCTAAATGGGATTTTATTCTTCTTGAGAGCTGAAGTCATGAACTTATAGTTTTCTCTCTTCTTTAATATACGGCTGGGAACTTCTCTCAGGATCTCGATCAGGTTATTCCCTATTTTCCATGGATCTGCTCTGTTCTTAAACAACATCTTGTCCTTCAAGAGTCTTGAATTTAAATATAAGAGGCAATCATCAGATCCCTTCTTCTTCATATTATTCTAAGAATAATATGAACAACATTATTATCTTTTCAAGGGAGTCAGCTCACAGAACATGACTGACGTATGACCATTTCTGTTTGATGACGGCTTGCAGAGTAATGTTTGGTTTGACTCTCTCCAGGCCTTCCTTGTTGACTTCCACACTGTTCATGGGATGGGTGGTAAACATCTCCAGAACTTAATTCAAATGCCTCTGTCTTTTTCCTATCTGTCTTCCTCAAAGTCCAAGCCTACAACCATACAAAGCTATTGGAAATATGATTGTTAACTAGTCTATGTTTGATGGGGAGTCTTTCTTCTTCCAGATCATCACCTTGTCAAGCCAATTCTAACTTATAGTGACCCTTTCCAGGGCTTATTAGACTAGACAAATTGCTGATGAGATTCAGTATAAGGCACCTTTCTATGCCTCTAGCTAGGGATCTGCAATGGCCTTGGAAAAAAGGTATCAAAACAGGGTGAAGAAAGGGTAGCTCAATAATTTAGGCATAGAGGTTGTGAACTCAATTCCTCTTTATGCTTCCTTGACAGGGACTAGAGTTGATGATACAAAGGGTCACTCTACCGTTCTGATATGAAAACAATGATGCCAATTTGTATGGTTCAAATTTTAGACAATATTATGAGCAGAGATGAGGACAAACTGCCGAGACAGTGTGTGAAGTTTCATGGTTCGGCAAGGTTGACGAACCACGAAATATGAATCTTCAAATTGATTTGTCAGTCTATGAGATCTTTTTAGACAGCCTGTGGATGTCTCAAAAATTGAGCCCTCACCCCCTCCAAAGCCCTTTCCTCCTCCAATGCTCCCCATCACCTCTCTCTCTTAATTGCTGGTGCCCAGGTTACCATCGCCACCACCATCTTTGCAAAGATGGCTGCCCAGTTTCCCTTAGGACCTAATGGAAATCGTGCTGCCCTTTTCAAAGACGGCAGTGGCGGCTTCACTTGGGGCAAAGGGAAGCAGCCATTGCCATCCCTAGACCAAACATTGGGAAGCACTGGTGTATGGGATACAAATGATAGTTTGCACATGATGCTGGGAGGGACAGAGGAGTGGAAATTTAGAGTCTATCTCTGTTTGTTTGTTTGTTTGTTTGTTTGTTTGTTTAGAAGTATTTTTACCCCACCTTTCTCCTTGGAAATGGACCCAAGGTGGCTTACAGCAATGAGGGACATTATATAGTCCAGTACAAAGACATATTCAAGTATCGAGAACAGGGAATTGAGAGACATCTTACAGCAGGCATGTCTAAACTTCAGCCGTCCAGATGTTTTGGACCACAACTCCCAGTCCTTTGGCATTGGAAATACAGGCTTTGAATTCTGGGAGTTGTGGTCCAAAACATCAGGATGGCTAAAGTTTGGACATGCCTCTCTTACAGCATTAAAAAGACAACATTACATTAAAGCTACAAGAGAATGCAAGCATTTAAAGAGAGAGTAAAAATTCCATGTAAAAGATATGAGTGATGGAAACTAACATTGAAAACAAGGTGCCAAATGCAATCACACAAGGTTATAACTTGCAAACATTTTGGTGGCAGGGTAGTTGATGGCATTCTTCTCAGTTATGACATACATTGTGAACACCAGGATGGAATCAATGAACTAAGTGGCACTGAATGTTCACCTTCCCAGATTCCATGCCCACTTCTTCATTCTAATCCCACAGGAAAAAGAACTTGATCTCTGAGCATCCCATCCACCCAGGTGATTTTCTGGTAAGTTTCTTGTCATCCTTTCCCTCAGCGCCATGATTTGAAAGACTATCCCTGTAAATATTCAAAAGCAATTACAGTCTCGGAGGACGATAAATAAGTTTTGTGTCTTGACAGTTTTATATCTGCCATTTAGGGTGGGAGTCAGATGGGTAATTTTATTCATTGACAAATGGGTTTGATTGGACAAGTGCTGCGGTTCATTAACCTTATGATAAGTTGGAGCCCTCGGCTTCAAGGCACGATGTTGAATATAGATACGCTGGTAGATTAGACATCAAAAGTGAAGACAATGCTGTCACCTTTTACAGGCTGGGAAGCCTTCTGCTTTAACGGATGGCGTCCAAATTTAACAAACGACAGTCCTTTTCTCATGTATATTGCATATTCTAATTCTCAGATGAGAAAGTTTAGAGGAGTAGAATACTAAGAGGGCAGTTCACTCCCTTCCTTCTGTTGTTGGCAATGCATTGGAAGGCACAATGGAAAATGACATATCTTAATGAGCAATCATCTGCCAATGATTCTTACCACCACCACCCTCATTTTTAGAAGGGACATTTTGGGTTGGTTGTTTAGTTGGTTGGTTTCATTCTAGAGAATGCATTCTTTGAACAGAAGACTCTTTGGTGGAAAACAAATTTATCTGGATTTACTTTAATGACTGTTTCTTTTAATTGTTACCTCTGATCTTCCCAAGGGAGGAGAAACCAGGTGAGAGGAGAGGAGACAGACGCAGCAAAGAGGATGAAAGCCCTGTAGACCCAAGTATGGCTGTTGAGATGGAGTTTACAGGGGCAGTGAATCCTCCTTCAGTTTTTAACCTGAACTTTACAGGAACTACCCAAGGTGCTGGACTTATTGTTTGTCAAGTTCAGACTAAAACTGGGGATGAAGTCTCTGTCAATGCAAGCCTGTAGTCACCAAGTCTTTGTGCCCTTCTTGAAGAGCACTGAGGCTAAGAGGCAAGAGGAGGCAACCTGAGCAGAGGAAGAAAACCCCTTTAGAAAGTCCTCATAAACAAAGAGTGAACAAGATGTAGCCAGAAGGTTACACCTCGATTCCCCTGAAATTATAACAATGGGAGCAGTGGTCCATTGGGGGCTACTGGGAGACATTTTAAAAGTTAAGATGTTGAACAGGTGTTTGCACTATTCTTTCCCATCAGCCAGGCCTGTGCTTGATTTGTCTCTGTGTGTGCTTATCCTCACCATGGGACAGTGTGCTAGTAATGCACAGAGAAATTTAATGCAAATACCTTTTCAAAACTAAATGGAAAAGTCTAGCAAAAATGAATTTGCAGACTTATTCATGCTGCAGAATTAAGACATTTTGCAAGGCCAAATGAACACTCAACTTTTAGTCCACTAGCTTTAGCGTAGCATTCTTTTTATTCTTTTTAAAAATTACTTTGGTAGTTCCTATGGGGGTATTTTACAGTATCAGCCAAAAAAAAAAAAAAAAACCCCTGAAAATGTGGTGAAAATATACCTCCTCATAGTGATTAAAGCACTCTCTGGGTGATGTACATTTTATTTTGTAGGCTGAACTGCCACCCTTTCCCCAATGAGCTGGATACTTTATTTACCAACCTTAGAAGGAAGGGAGGCTGAGTCAACCATGAGCGCATCAGAATCGAACTCTAGTTATGAAGAGTCTTCAGTGCAGCAGTGCAATTTAACCACTGCACCACAAGGTCTGTGGGGTCCTCTGGGCCCATGACACCAGGCAAGAAGTCAACAGAGGAGGAGATGAAGAAGATCTGGGGCTCAGCAATAGAAGAGATGGACCCCGCTGTTCTACAGGAGGAGTGATTGAGCTTGCCTGGCACCAGGAGGACAATCTCTGGCAGAAGTCAGTGAGTTGTTTCTCTGTGACCAATGGCTGAGACCAGGGGAGAGAGAGACCATACCAGCCCCAAAGAAAGCTCCTGATCCTCCAGCTCCAAGTTAACCAACAGAGAGGGCTGCACCCATTCCAATCCAGCTGAGGTGCTGAGGGGACAACCATATATGGGATAGAAGGAGGCTCCCCAAGGAACAAGGGAGCCAATGCTCACTACCAGCTGTCTCTCATTAAAGGAGACCAAGCATGGCCCTGACCCCAGTGGCTTCAATGATAGAAACTGAGGTCAGCATTGCATTGACTGTTTCTTGTGCACTAGTAAAAAATGGAAAAATAAAAATAAAAATCACTGAAAAAAGAAGAAAATTACAAACTGGAAGCTGGTGGACTTCTTGGTGGGAGACACCAAGGCCAATAGTACTGCTGGGTTCAGAAGTGGCCATCCTCGGAGGATTTAACAAAATTCACAAATCGTGTAAACATTTTTAAAAATGTGAATGGAGGGCAAAAGTAAGAATGCCAGCTCTTCCCATTTGAGATGGGCACGACCAGGAAAAATGACGTTTCGAGTTGTCGTGTGTTGGAGCCGGCCCTTTTCGGCTCATTTCCGTTTGTCACGAAATTTTTCAAAAATTTGTCGTTTCGTTTGTCGTTTGTCGTTAGTACTGGTTTAGGGGGGGTAGGGTAGCAGGCTCCTGGAGGCACCTCTCTGGGGTGGATTTCTGGCCCCCTATCATGACCCCATTGCGTACCAAGTGGCACTGGCAGAGGCACCTCTCTTTTGGGTGCCTCTAGCTCACTAAGAAGGACAGCATACTGGCGTACAGAGTTTTTTGAACTTTGGACTGGTGAGTGAGGTGAAAGAAGAATGCCTCTGGTGGGCGCCCTCTGGCTCACTAAGAAGGGAAATGTACTTGCGTGTAGTGCAATGCGAGTACAGATCTGGCTTAGGGTTGGGGTTAGGGCAAGGGCAAGGGCTAGGGTTATAGTGGGCTTTTTATGCCCGACTGGCACATCCCAGAAGTCTCAGTCAAAACCTGGCCAAGTGGCCATGCGATTGGTGGAATGGCTCCAAAAATTTGCATGGTCCCATCCCATGGCCAGCCCATCATTGCGCAGGTGTAAATAAAATAAAATAAAATAAAATAAAATAAAATCAATGGAGACGTTTTATTGCTAGAAAAACCCACTGCTGCTACTGTAAAAATTCAAGCATTTAAAATAGCTAATTTTCGCATGTTTCTGTGGTGCTTTGGTGGGTTTTTGGACCACGATTTCAAAAAAAAAATTGCGGTCGCCATTTTGGATCCCCCCGCACCGCATGGCAAATGGAGACAACGAGACTGATGCCCCCCGCAGCCTGGTACCAGGTCCAGCAGCCCAGGACAGGAGGGGGGGAGGCCGGGGACCCCCCCAGAAACCACCCCTCTGGTAGGTGCCCTCAGACAGGCATATTTTCACCTGCTTTTTTGGCCGGAAATCGGGATTTTTTTAGTTTTAAAACTTTCTTCTGTACCGCTTGGCATCGCGCGATTGCCGCGCGATGCCATGAACGACCACGACAAATCAGACCCAATTTATCGTTTATCAGTTCAAGTTCGAGTTCTGTCAGCTTAATTGTCGTTTCCGTTTCCATTGCGTAACGGAAATGAGGAACAAAAACAGAAACGAGAATTTCGCCAAGTCGTGCCCATGTCTACTTCCCATCTCTCCAGGAGGACAGTGTTTCCCCAGACTTATGTAGCCCAGGTGTTCTTGGACTACAATTCACAGAAGCCTTCACCACCAACTGTGCTGGCTGGGGTTTCTGGGAGTTGTAGTCTAGTATCACCTGGGTTACCCGAGGCTGGAAGACCACAGCAGTTGGGCCTCTGCTGCAATAGAAAGAAAGGCAGGGAAGATGGCATGTCTATGGGTCTGAGTTCCAAGTTCGAGGCTCAGTCTTTGGTGCCAAGTCTGAGTCCCTATTGAAAACAAGCTCCCCCCCCGAGAAAAGGAAGAGGTGGGTGGGTTCCGAGTTGAGTCACTGGTGCGATTTAAGTCCAATCTGGCAGTGACTACTGCAGTCTGAGTCCCCATCACTGAAGAAAGGTGTGGGCGTGCTTTAAAAAAATGAAATGTACCAGTATTTGATAAGGGAATGAGGATATTTGAAGTTAAAACTCAGTTTATACACCAATTTGGCAGAAGCCGCATATGACTGCAATACTGTAACATTTTTCTTCCTTCAGTAGTTAACATCTTTCAATCTAACAAATACGGAGAATGTCAGACATCCAAGAAGCAGCAGAAAAAAACTCCCATAATGCCATCTTCTAACAGAGGTAAAAATCTCACATACCTCACAGACAGATTAAACTTTAAAGCTTCCAGCAAACGCTTGCAGTGCCATGCTAATATTTAAGACAGGTATGGTGATAAATAGTATTATGAATACACAGAAATCTCATGGTACATCTGGAACAGCTGTCGGAAGAGATAGATTGAGTAATAACTCTGTACTGGAAAATAACAGTCGGAAATGAACAGTGATATATTAACTCCAATGAATATATACTGTTTAACAAATCCAGCAAATGGAGGTGAATGGCATACAAGGAAAGGCTCTGAACAGAAAGCTATTGGTTCGGGAAAAGAAATTTTAGAACAGTATGTGAGAAGAATTTACATCTGTCGTCGCAGAATAAAATGTAAGACATTTAGAGTAACGACACCAAGTAGCTGGTTGTGAACAGAGGAGTGCATCAGTGGAATAGAAGAAAAACCTTAATAGTTATCAATTCTGCTTATGTAATCTGTTTCTCATGTATATGCTGTATGTGTTTTATATCAGTTTTATAAGTATTTAAATTGATAATTTGAGGTTAAGCATTTTGAGAGAGAGGGAGAGAGAGAGAGAGAGAGAGAGAATATTGGGGCAATATAAGTATTGGGATAATATGATTTAGTTCTCTGGCTGAAGAGCCAGAGTAAGGACTTGAGTCCTCACAGTGTCCCCAGCAAGTAGAGCAAGTAGAGGAAAGGCTAAAACATTTGGGGCACTTTAGTCTGGAAAAAAAGGTGCCTGAGGGGGGATATGACTGAGACGTACAAATTAATGCAGGGCACGAGTAAAGTGTACAGAGGGACGCTCTTCTCCCTCTCACAAAATATCAGAACTAGGGGACATCCACTCAAATTGAGAGCTGGGAGAGTAAGAACAGACAAAAAAATATTTTTTCACCCAGCGCGTTGTTAGTCTGTGGAACTCCCTTCCACAGAATGTGGTGATGGCATCTGGCCTGGATGCCTTCAAAAGGGGATTGGACAGATTCCTGGAGGAAAAGTTACAAACCGGGGTACTTCAAGGGCCAGATGCAGGGGAGTGGTATCGGGAGACAGATATCTAATCTTGTGCATTCCCAGAGGCATTTGGTGGGGCCACTGTGAGATACAGGAAGCTGGACTAGATGGGCCTTTGGCCTGATCCAGCATGGCTCTTCTTATGTTCTTATGTTCTTAAACTAACTGTCTAGCCTTGGACACACTTCCCAATCCGAGGGTGTCCCTAGAAGAAGGGAACGGGAAACTATTTCTGAGTATACCCCACAAAGAAGACCCTGAAAAGGGTCACCATAAATTAGAGTTGGGTAGGTAAGGATTTAACTCTGAGGGACTAAGAGCAGACATATAATGGAGATTGCAAACATCTCACTTGCCAGGCATAAGGTTTTGAGTTCATAACTGCCGAGTGTGAGCTATTGGGTGTTCAGGCGTTTTTCTGGTGCCTTATTAGTAGAGGCTGAGCCTTCTGAAGGTTCAGATTAAGATAAATCGCTCCAAGATAAATTAAAAATTGTCCCCTGTCAAGACAGAGTTGATTTACACGGCAGTCATTATTATTTTTGATAGCTCAGTGGGCTGGAACACTTGCCTGCAACCTATTGAGGTTATGTACTGAAAAAGGAAAAACACCAAATTCAAGACCTAACTTTGGACTGATTCGCGTGTGTTCCATAGCAAAACATGACTCGATTCAGTTCCAGAGAGAAGCGAAGAAAATTTAGGAATTGTTTTGTCTCTGGAGCCCAAATCAAACTGGATAGAATATCAAATAGGTTCAGCCTACTACCTGTTTTTAAAGTGCCTGCTACAGGAACCCTAGAAGCTATGGTCTAAGATTTGGGACATTTACTTCCCCCATTTAATGGTCTGTTACCTCTCAGTGTTAAAAAAAAAAAAGCAAAAAACTTACAACTGTTTCAATTTCCCAGTGCATCCATTTTGTACGTTTACAGGTGAATTTGGATCTAGGGCACTAACTGTGTCTAAGGACAGATGGCTCTGTACCAAATTGAAATACATTCAGAAGACTCATATTGGTTTCCAGATCAGATTGAGGGATCCAGGCACAAGTCCAAATTGCAATATAGTCATGGATAGCTGTGCTTAAGATTAATGATGTGCTACTTCTCCAAAACAAATCTCATAATATTAATTATGTGCTGTCTTGATATCTAGCCTAAATATAACTTTATATTGTGTCCTGGTCTATCGGATGATTGAGAAGAGATCCTGCCCCTCATCTGGATGGCTACCTTTCTAATATTTGAAAAGTGTGATCCTATCTGTCCTTAGTTTTCTTTTCTCCAGGCTAATCAAGCCCAGTTCTTTCAGTCTTACTTCACAAGGCTTTGTTTCCAGTCTCCTGATCCTTGTTTGCCCTCCTCTGAATTTGCTCCAGTTTGTTGGCATCCTTCTTGAAGTGTGACTTCCAGAACTGGACACAATACTCTAGATCAGTCGTTCTCAAACGTGGGGAGCTGTGGGAGGATCCTGAAGGAATAAGACTCGAGTCCAGTTGTCTGACCAGAGAAGCGATCATGCCCCTTGCCATTGGCATGTTTTATTACATATGGTGTACATCCCAGAGTATGCACAACATCAGTGATTGGTTACAAGAGTAAAGGTGGCATGTGCTGGTTGGATGCTCTATAGGGTATCGCCTCATGAGTAGAGCATGCTTTACACAGTTATTGATTACAATAACACATGTCCTTGCTGTTTACAGATGGGAGGTGAGTTAATGAGAAGTAGACAAGAATAGATGAGGAGTAGACAAGGATAGGTAATGGGAAATGAAAAGCAAACGGAATTAGTCCAGTAACCAAGAGTAAATAAATGAAAGATGAAAAGAGCAGAGTCAGAGCGAGTAAATAAGCTGAGTAAATGAAAAGTAAAAGAGGCTTTAGCTAAATAGTAAATAATTATAGGTGAACAAAATTTACCCGAGGGATTACCAGGTCTGCCATGTGTGGATCTGGCCAGAGTTCATCAGGAGAGTTTTCTCTCTCATGAAATGCCCTCTAGGCCTCATCCCAACTGTCTGAATCAGACTCCATCAGGGACCCCAGACCTTCTTGGACTAAAACTCCCAGATGACTTCACCACTAACTGTGCTGTCCAGGATTATGAGGAGCTGTGGAGCTGTACTCTGACATAATTTGGTGATCCTAATGTGAGACCCACTGCTCTGAATAGAGGGCGGACTAGTACTTCATGGAATTTAGAGACTATACTACAGTTTCTATATCTACATTACACCCTTGTTGCAGTTGAATAGTATTTTAAATGCCACGCCTTTAACCTCCTGTGATTTATAGTTATTGAAATTCCTAGAAATTCCTGCTACAAGAAAAATGTTCTGTTAGAGCAGTACAACCATGGACCCAATTTCCTTGAGAGGTGGTGGGTGATTCAACACTAAAGGTATTCAAGATATATTTAGACAGACACCAGGAAGATATCCTTTGATTTATATGCCTGCATTGAGCAAGGAGCTGGATTCGATTATATTACAGGTCCCATTCCAGCTTCATGAATCTATGACTCTATTACATTTCCAGGAACGATTCAAAAGTAAATCTGAGGAGCTCACAAAGATATTCTGGTATACCAGCAGGATCCATAAGTTGGAACTATGACCTTTAAAATGGTATCAAACTGTTATAATAAGGCAACGTAGTTGGGCCTGTAGCTTTTATTCTGTTGCTGGTGTAATGGCGAATCTGTAGACAAGGAGGTAAGGTGTAATATCACCCCTGTCAAGAGGGGCCTGTTTATCACATCTTGTCATTACAACTTTGGAGTTCACTAGCATATAGAAAATGGAAAGCAGTGTTTGAGGTTAATACACAATTTGTTTTCAGTGGCAGAACATTAAGAAATGTTCTTCGCTCTCTAATGATCTGAGGGGATGATTCAGAGGTTGACCTTTTGTTTTTCAGGAGTTGTCGTCTTCTGCATGAGCAGTTCTGCAGACACGGGGCATGGTGGTAAGACACAGGAAACTGTAAAATGCAGTGGTTGTAGAATCCAGTGTGGACCTAAACCAAAGTGACCATGTTGTAAATATTTCTGAAACAAGGAAGGCTAAACTTTGGGACGTCATGAATCTGTTGCTTCTCTCTCTCCCTCTCCCTCTCCCTCTCCCTCTCTCTCTCTCTCTCTCTCTCTCACTCTCTCACACACACACACACACACACACACACACACACACACACACACACACACTTTCTCCCCATTTCTGTTTTCTTAATGTTATTAGTCTTCTGTAATCCTGTTCAAAATTTCTCTTGGCAAGGAATCACACGTGCAGTTTCTTAAAAAGAGAGGACCCAAAGATTGTTGCCGGAGCAGCAACTGCCGAGACAAAGGAAATATGGTGACCCCCTTGTGAAACCAGGGTACTTTGGAGGTACAGCATTGGGGGAAGGTGGGGGAGAGAGAACTCAGACACAGAAGCAGGTGCCGAGTTGAGGCAGCCCTCTAGAAGCATGATGCATTCCCAGGGGGACATCCCAGATGGTTTAAAAAGGGGGAATGAAGAAAAACACCCCTCTTTTCCCTCTAGAACATGGAGCATCAGATCTGTGTTGCCTTGTCCTCCATCGCTGCCATTCTGAAGACCATGTGGATATGCTGGGACCGAATCCTCCAACGCTAGCCCCACTGTCATGTCCAAGCATGGTGATATTTGTTTTGATTTATCAGGGGCTGGGGCTTCCTCTCCCTCCCGCTACCCTATCGTTAGAATGAGTGATTGTTAGGAGCCATGCGGGGCCACCCGATGGAGTCTGCCCCTGCGGGGTGGGGCAGGGAGAGAACCAGCACCTTAGGTGAGCGGAGCTCAGGGTGGGGGCTTGCAGCCGATTCGCGTACTCAAAAGGGGCTCTTGGTTTCTGGATTGTTGACACGGGTGGTAACTGATTGCTTGCCCACATCCCTTCTGTAGTGGCTCAATTACTTGTCACCCGCCGGATCGGATAATTAATTTTCTGGGTTTTAAGCTCTGTGATCCTGTGATTTGCATCACCCCCCTTTGTTGATCAATTGTCCATTGGTGGGTTTAATCAAGTTATTCCATTGATAGATGGTGAGACTCCATAATTCATTGGGTCATAGCATTCCTTTTCATCAATTTTCATCTGCATTACCTATCAGTCCCTGTGTTAATGGTGCATGGGTGGGTTCCCCATTTGATCAACTGTTTATTAAAAGGGTTAGTCAATAAATCGAGCTATTAATTTTGGTTCAGTCCATGATTACAGGGGTATATGGGATACAATTAATTGTTCCTTACCACACAGTTTAATTAATTCCAGGCATGAATTAATTGATTCTCCATTACTTAGCTCAATATATATATTGATATCAATCTATTAAAATAGCTAAAAATACTTAATCAAGTCCTGGTGTAAATTAATTGATTCACCATTAGTTGATCAAGTTTGTAGGAAGGAAGGTAGGTAGAGGTAGGTAGGTAGATAGATAGATAGATAGATAGATAGATAGATAGATAGATAGATAGATAGATAGATAGATAGATAGATAGAGTTGGAAGAGACCTCAAGGGCCACCCACTCTAACCCCCTGCCATGTAGGAACCCCCATCACAGGACTCCTGACTTATGGCCATCCAGCCTCTGCTTAAAAACCCCCAAAGAAGGAGACTCCACCACCCTCCATGGCAGCATACTCCACTGCCAAACAGGTCTAACTGTCATGAAGTTCTTCCTAATGTTCAAATGGAATCTCTTTTCTATTTATATAAGGACAGTACATAGTGAACATCAATAAGTAGATAAATAATTGCATAAATATATTGAAATCTACAAGCATTACATGGCATTATGCCACCAAAGGGGGGGGGAAGGGGCGGACACAGGACCAGGCAGTTTCTGCTCCTCCGGTTGAAGCCAGGAGGTGCAGTAGACGCCAAAGGAGACGCACAGAAAAAGGGGCTTAGGCAGCAGCAGCAAAAAAGGTGCAGGCAATGGAGATTGCTGAGGAAAGGGGGGCTGGAGTGCAAAGGAAACACACACCCAGCTATGCCTCCTCTGGTGGCAAAAGACATCAAAGCATTGGCGAGCATTGCTCAGAAAATTGCTAGTTATGCCAATACAGGTGACGTGGGGTTGGAAACAGAGGAGCAGGACACCACTGCCAGGTCCAGGGCTGCTTCTCTGGACTCAAGTGACTCCTCACAATTGTCACCAGAATGGCGAAGGGCAGCGCAAAGGGGAAAAGAAGATGGTCACCACCCATAGGTCAAAGAAGCCCTACAGGGGGACACTTCTACTTTTTCATCCCCATCTGCAACGGAGTCCTTGGAGGAGGAGGAAGCTTTGGTGGTTACTTCATGTCCCGTTCATCCCACCTTGCTGTCCACTTGGGACTGTTACAAAAAAAAACTTATTTCACATCCATAGCATGACAGCAAAAAGTTGTCTCGACCACGCCCAGAACCGGGAACAGAGCGTGACAAGCCATACCTTCCCCTAGGCTGGGGAATTCTCTTGTCATGGTTGGTTCCCATTTCCTGTTCTGAGACAAGGGACTGTGTGGTAACAACTGTCACACAACAACCAGTGTCCACCTAGTGGTCAGCGGCTGAAGCGACATTCAACATTAGTTTCCCTATGGGAAACACCATGCAGTGCAAATGGATATTAAAGAAAGTACTGAAAATTCTATAGCATTGACGTGTAAATCCCAGAATATCAGTAAATCAAAATATCGAAAAAGTTTTATTTATGATATTAAAAAAAAGGTTAAGAAAGCAAGACCAATTCAGAATTTGTCACGGAACTAGACCATGAAGTAACAGTTCTCACGAGACAAGTAATCATGCCTGTGAGTAAACGGAAACAGGGACTGAACAGGGGCAAAACCATGTAACCACAAACAACGCTGCCACAGTACAAACGTAATCGCAGAACAAGGTAGGATATGAAGTAACTGCCATAGGTAGGTATAAGAACTATTGGGGGGGGAGGAAAGAAAGAAAGAAAGAAAGAAAGAAAGAAAGAAAGAAAGAAAGAAAGAAAGAAAGAAAGAAAGAAAGAAAGAAAGAAAGAAAGAAAGAAAGAAAGAAAGCCCAGCCATCACTATTGAAGATATGCAACACACTGTTTACCAGTAAACCTATGGGTTTTAGAGATGGGCAAGAACCTCCAGTTAATGGCTAAACACTCAGGTGTTTTGTGTTTCCCACCCCACCTCCTCCAGGCATTACCTCTGAATGGGCACCCATTATTGGAGGAGGTGGTGCTGGGAAGCCCCAAATATCTGTTTGCCTCCTCTACAAACCAGCATTAACTACCAAGCTGGCAGTTTGTGCCCATCTCTATTTTGAAGTCAATGGTAAAGTTCATGGTAATTAGAGATGGGCACGAAATGGAAAAAAATTGTTCCGTTATTCATTATTCAGTTCATTACGTGACAAAACAAATAACAAAAATTGTGATGAAATTGGAACAAACCGAACAGAACCACGAAAATTAGGTTCGTTACGTTTCATTTTCATTAATGGCAATGCGCAATGAAATTAGCTGTTTTTTAATGTTAAAAAAATCCTGAATATCCGTAAAAACCCAGCGATAATTATTTATTCTGCCTGATAATACAAACCAGGGGAGTTGGGGTCCTTAAAACATGCATTTATGTCTTTTCTCAGATGGCTGTATTTTTTCCCCTTTAAGGGGAGTTAGGGGACATCGACCCAAAATGGCTTCCAGATGCCTAATATTGATTTTTGGGTGTTAAGCAAATCCATAAAAATGCAGTGATAATTATTTGAAATTATTACCTACCAGGGGGTTGCGGTCCTTAAAACGTTTGTTTTTGTCTTTCTCCCATGGCAATGTATTTTTTCTTTTCCCTTTAGGGATGACACAAAATGGATTCTAGCCACAAGATGGATGCAAGCCATGTGATGGGATCATGTAAATTCTTGGACAAATTCAACCAACAGCATGCCCAGGTTGCAGACTGGATAGGTGTGGCAGCCACAGAGGGCATAAAAAGCTTTGGCAGCCCCTGTCCTCCTTGCAGTCTGCGGTGGGAGTTAGGGTGGGATTGCTGTCTCTGCGACTTGTTACTTTTAGCCAGCCAGGCAGGTGTGTGTCCCTGTGTACCTGCTGGCTGCAGCCTGGATCTTAGGGGAGAGAAAGAAGAGATTTCACTTGCAGCCTCCCTGTGTGCGTGTGTACCTCTCGGTGAGTACCCTCCCCTGCCCTGCAGTGCAGTCACTCTGCGGCTGCCTTACGCCCTGGGCAATGCCCGCTGCTGCCTTTGCAGCCTCCCTGCATACCTAGTCTATACTGTGTCTCTGCCAGCATCATTTTTTAGTGTTTTCCCTCTGGTCCGGGGCGTTGGGGGACGTCCACGCGCGGAAATGCGAGAAAGTCATGCAAAAAGGGGGGGAAATGAAAAACAAAAAAACCAACCGATTTTTTTAAAAAAATCACAAAAAACAAAAACGAACCAAAATGGACCTGCAATGAAAAACGAAAAACCAAAATGTCATTTTTTTTATTCATGCCCATCTCTAATGGTAATGTTACTTTTTTGGCTGACTGTGGTTAGGGTTAGTTCAAGCCCCCAGGTTTTATCCTCCTTCCTCTCTCTCTTTCATTTTGCCTTCCTTATATCTGTGACATGTACCATTTCCTACATCCAAAGTCAGCCAGCCTTCAGTGGCTAAGAGTGTAAACCAAAGAAAGCATGGTGGCTTATTTCTGCCCCTTGGGGTTTACCCTCTGGCCTGGAGGCAAGATTTTTAAAAATAACTTCCCCTGACTGATCCCATTATTGATACAGCTTAATCTTACTTTCTCTGTTCTGTCCCAGGTGACTGAAATTAAAAGCAAAAAGCAAAGTGCTTTGCTTATATACCACCCTATACCACTTAAAGTAGTCTCTGGGCAGTTTACAGTTTTAATTGCAGTAATGCAGGCTACACATTGCCCCCCCCAAGCAAGCTGGGTACTCATTTTACCGACCTCAGAAGGATGGAAGGCTGAGTCAACCATGAACCTGCTACCTGGGATTGAACCCCAGGTTGTGAGCACATTTTTACCTGCAGTACAGGCATTTAACCACTGTGCCACGGGGCTCCTAACCCACTTCTTTCCCTGTAACCAGGGAGGAAAAGAAGTGAGCTCTGGAAAAGCATATTCTAAAATAACATCTTAGTTTTGCCACATTACCTCATTAGGGGGAATGAATTTTGAAAGCAGTCTGCTGACCCTCACTGTTCATCTGGTGACATACAAAGCAGGAGGAGAAGTTGTCATGAGGGATTGTGAACAGGTTCACTGTTGTCACAAAAGTGCTCATTGACACAAAAATAAATTCCAGACTGAAACCCATGCATAAAGATGGGATTTTGGGATGTTCTGGACTCCGTTGCTTCAGCATCCTCCCCACCTCCTTGCAGCTGAAAGTTCTTTGAGGCTGTTTGTTTACTTAGATATCTATTGACGACCTCAGAGACAGCATCAATACAGGTGTTGCTTGCAGAATTGCAAAGTAGTGACTTTTTGAATTCAAGTTCAGTTTTAAATCCAAGATATCTTCCTCTGACCATAACACAGGAGAATCATCATCAAAGACCTAAAATAAAATATCAATGCAGTTTCATAGGCATAAAATCATTATGTAGATTCAACCCTCCAACACAAACAGATAGGAATTCTATGTAGACCAAAGTGGCAATTGCATCTCTGGTCTTTTCAGCTCTCTTTCTCTTTCTGATTCAGATCTCTTACTCACAGTTCTGCTCTTTCTTTTCCCCACCCATTTGGTATGAACCACTATTGTGTACAATTCTGGTCACCGCATCTCAAAAAAGACATAGTGGAACTGGAAAAGGTGCAGAAGAGAGCGACTAAAATGATTACTGGGCTGGGGCACCTCCCTTATGAGGAAAGGCTAAAACATTTGGGGCTCTTCAGTCTGGAAAAAAGGCACTTGAGGGGAGATATGATTGAGACATACAAAATAATGCAGGGCATTAGTAAAGTGGATAGAGGGACAATCTTCTCCCTCTCCCAAAATACCAGAACTAGGGGACATCCACTCAAACTGTGGGTTGGGAGAGTGAGAACAGACAAAAGAAAATATTTTTTTCACCCAGCACATTATTAGTATGTGGAACTCCCTGCCACAGGATGTGGTGATGGCATCTGGCCTGGATGCCTTCAAAAGGGGATTGGACAGATTCCTGGAGGAAAAGTCCATCACAGGTTACAAATCATGATGGAGATGTGTAATCTCCAGTCTTAAAACCGGGGTACTTCAAGGGCCAGATGCAGCGGAGTGGTATCAGGATACAGAGATCTAGTCTCGTGCGCTCCCAGATGCATCTGGTGGGGCCACTGGGAGTTACAGGAAGCTGGATTTGATGGGCCTTTGGCCTGATCCAGCATGGCTCTTCTTATGTTCTTATGTTCTTATTTCATAGTTTACAAAAGTAACTTACACACACCTGAATGGGCTGCACCTGGGTGAAAGGACACAATTAAAAGTCTTTGATTCATAATTAGGTCAAACTTCCTGTCCCTGCTGCAGTGCTAATGGGAATCTTAGGTGGAGCTTGCCCTGGCTCAGAACATCCTAGTTGAGACCATTCATTGAAATATACAATAGTAGAGTTGGAAGGGTCATATGAGTTCATCAAATGTGATGCCTTGTTCATTGTTAGAATCCAGGTCAAAGCAGATGAATGTCTCTTCTTTTTTTGTTTTTATTTTCCTTAAACACAGGAGGTACATGGGGGGAGGGGTTAAGTGGAAGCAAATTGGCAAAATACAAATTAAAACAGAGAAATGTTTGAAGATTTCCATCACCTAATTGTCTAACCCACGATTAGTATAATTTATGAGATTACTGTTCAGTAGCCTTCAAAAACCTATAAAGAATTGTTCCAGATCTGATTCCTAAAGGTCCCCCTTAGCCCAAAGTCTAAAATTTCCTTTTAAATAAATCCTAGAAATCAAAACTACAAGCCAACAAATTGACTTTAAAAACACAACATCTAATAGAGGTTTCCAAACACTCCTACATTTGGTCATTGATCTATCCTCAATTAATGCTGTCAGTTTCACCATTTCTGCCATTTCCAGCACCTTAAGTAGCCAGTCTTCTACTACGGATACTTTATCTGTCTTCCAACATTGTGCATAGAGGAGCCTAGCAGATGTTGTAAAATATCTAATACAGGCATGTCCAAAGTCAGGCCCGGGGGCCAAATGTGACTCGTTTACAAATTTCAAGTGGCCCACGGCCTCTTCTCCCTGCTGGCTCAGTCTGTCATGCATCCCCACCAGCTGGCCCTTCCCCATACTGGATGGAGGCATCAGCTTGTAGTTTTATGTTTTGCCTGCCCTCCCTGCTCCACCCACCACCACCCAGCCACCTTCCCAGCCTACCCAACCCCGGCTCCGTTGCTGCAGCATCCTCCCCACCTCCTTGCATATTATAGGGACTTGTCCAATGCCCTGCCCGAGGGCCGAATGCAGCTGAATGGTCAGCCCCCACACATTTTCACCTTGCCAAATCTGGCCCTCTCCAAAAAGTTTGGACACCCAAACTATTCTTTTCTATCCTATTGTCTATCAAACTGAATAGAAACAGTTCTGGTTTAAAGTGAAAGTTAATGTTCAATATCTCATGCATTAGAGAATAAATTTGTTTCCAAAATTTAACTGCCAATCCACATGTCCACCACATATGGTAGAAGGTATCTTCTTTCTCTTGCCATTTCCAGCGCGTATTTCAAATTCCCTTGTACATTTTGGTCAGTTTATCTGGAGTTAGATACCACCTGTACTTCATTTTGTGGACATTTTCTTTAAGAGGATAACTCCTTGTGAATTTCAATCCATATTTCCACATTCCCTCCCACTGTTCTATTTGAATAATATAGCCAACATTTTTGCAGATGGATGTCTCCAGTGCTGAAACTGTCTCTTCACATGTTTGTAGTGTGTCTACAAGTCAGATAGAAATCCCAGAATGGAGAATTATGGTATTTGTAGTTGAGAACATCCAAAAATCCCATCTCTATTCCATCACACACACACACACACACACACACACACACACACACACACACACACACACACACACACACACACACACACACACACAGAGAGAGAGAGAGAGAGAGAGAGAGAGAGAGAGAGAGAGAGAGAGAGAGAGAGAGAGTCTCAGCATGTGTTGAGAACAACAGTTAGATGGCAGTCCTGGATCCTCTAGCCCAGTGGTTCTCAGCCTTCCTAATGCCACAAACACTCAGCCAAACCCACTGGGTTTTTTTTTTTAAAGCGACAACCGTCAAAAGGGGTCAAAACGCGCCACGGGTGTCCCAACGTATGCTGCAGCCCTGAGAAGAACATAAGAAGAGCCATGCTGGATCAGGCCAAAGGCCCATCTAGTCCAGCTTCCTATATCTCACAGTGGCCCCACCAGATGCGTCTGGGAGCACACAAGACTCAATATCTGTCTCCTGATACCACTCCCCTGCATCTGGCCCTTGAAGTACCTTGGTTTTAAGCCTGGAGATTAAACATCATCTCCCTCATGGTTTGTAACCTGTGATGGACTTTTCTTCCAGGAATCTGTCCAATCCGCTTTTGAAGGCATCCAGGCCAGATGCCATCACCACATCCTGTGGCAGGGGATCCCCCCTCAGCCTCAGCCATCTAACTGAGGCCTGCCCTCTCCACCTGGCCTGCTAAGACTGGCCTGGGTGGGCCTGCTGCCACCGCCACCACCCCACTCACTTCTCTGCACCTGCTCCTTTATATCAGTAAAGGAAGTTAGTAAGGGCAGACAAGAAAAGAGAGACAAAGGTGCCATCAATATTTGGGAATATACTTGGTATATCCCTAGTAGAGATGGGCACGACTTGGCGGAATTCCCGTTTCCGTTTCCGTTCCTCGTTTCCGTTATGGAACGGAAACGGTAACGGGAATTACTCCGCCAGAACTCGAACTTGAACTGACTAAAGAATAATTGGGTCTGATTTGTTGTGGTCGTTCCTGGCATCACGGTAATCCCGCGATGCCAAGCGGCACAGAAAAAAAGTTTTTAAAAGTTTAAAAAAAAACCCGATTCCTGGCCAAAAAAGCAGGCGGAAATATGCCTGCCTGAGTGAGGGCTCAGGGCACCTACCAGAGGGTGGTTGACCCCCCCTCCTGTCCTGGGCTGCTCTGGTGGTGGGGGAAATCCTCGTCATAGTTGCTCGCAAAGCACCGGACTCACCGCCTGCCGCCGCAATTCAAGCGGAAGCAGCACAGAAAAAAAGTTTTAACCCCCCCCATTCCTGGGCCAAAAAGCAGGTGAAAATATGCCTGCAGTGCAGAGTGCACCTACCAGAGGGGTGGTTTCTGGGGGGGGTCCCGGCCTCCCCCCTCTCCTGTCCTGGGCAGCCAGACTCGAGTCGCCAATGCCATGCGGTGCGGGCGGGGGATCCAAAATGGGGCGGCGACCGCAATTTTTTTTGAAATCGTGGTCCAAAAACACACAAGCACCACACAGAAACATGCGAAAATTGCTATTTTAAAACTGCCAGAATTTTTACAGTAGCAGTGGGTTTTTCTTGCAACAAAATGTCTCCTCTTTCCTCTCTCCAATCCATTGATTTTATTTTATTTTATTTTATTTTATTTTATTTTATTTTATTTTATTTTATTTTTATTTTTTTACACCTGCGCAATGATGGGCTGGCCATGGGAGTGACCATGCAAATTTTTGGAGCCATTCCACCAATCACATGGCCACTTGGCCAGGTTGACCACAGAGACTTCTGGGATGTGCCAATCGGGCATAAAAAGCCCACTAACCGTAGCCCGAACCCGAACCCTAAGCCTAAGCCTAACCCATACGCCAGTACACTGTCCTTCTAAGTGGTCCAGAGAGGCCCCCAGAGGTGCACCCCAATACTCACCCTAACCTCACCCGTAACTAGCCTAACCCTAGCCCTTGCGCTAACCCTAACCCTAAGCCAGATCTGTACTTGCATTGCACTATAGCAAGTACAATTCCCTTCTTAGTGAGACACAGTGGGTGCAGAGAGTCTGCCAGTCCGCCACTTGTGGCTCTGGGTGACTCCTGCAGGCTTGGCTCGGCCGGCAGCATGTGTGACATCATGCAAACCATGCCCCCGAGGCCTGACTGATGCAGGGAAGGCACCCCAAAAAGAGGGGTGCCTCTGCCAATCTGCTGTGTCTCTCCGTGCAACTGGGTATGCAATCATAGCCATATGGCTATGCATGCATGCCCTTTTGCAGCAGGTGAGGAGAGGAGACCCCCATGTATGAGGGGTCTCCAGGAGCCTGCTTTCCCTAGCGGGTGAGGATAGGAGGCACCCACCCCCCAAAAAAGAGGTGCCTCCAGGAGCCCGCTACCCCCCCAAACCAGTTTAACGACAGACGAAAAAATGAAAAATGAAATGACAAATTTTTGCGAAGTTTCACGAAAAACAGAAATGAGCCGACACAGGCCGCCTCCGACACACGACAACTCGAAAACGTCATTTTCCCTAGTCGTGCCCATCTCTAATCCCTAGTAATAAGTTCACCTGCTACAGCAAAATTATCCTTAACAAATAGAAAAAAATTGTACACTTCAAAGGGAGAAGGTACAAGCTGTGTTTGTCCCACAGTGCTGCCTCTACTTTTAACATTGTTTATGCCACGCACAGAGGCTTCATATTTGACTGTTTTGAACACCTCAAGCAATGTTAAATAGCCATAATTAAAGCCAGTTGAGGAAGCAATAATTAATTATCTCCCTCACAAATCAAAGTCTGAGCAAATCAGAAAAGGAAATGTGCATTTATACATTGCCTGCCTAGAGGCCGGATGCCTAAACCACAGAGTTCAACAGTTTTAACAAATGGCAAGCGAAACGTGGTTCGACAACCTCCAATAAAAGGGAGTCCACAGGCTTCCACAATACACTTTTCCACGGTTGAATAGCATGTACCCTCAGGAGGTCTTTGCTGAGGTCTAGTCAGGATCTCCTTTCATATCACTCAGATCCATTGGTTTGGAGCCTGCCTGAAAACAACCTTGCTCTCTATTCCACACAAGTATTGAGATATCTGAAGATGGCTGTGTTATCGCTCTCCATCTTCTCTTCGTCAGACAAAACAGACATGGCACCATCAAGTTTTCCTTAGAGGGCTTGGTGGTCTGACACTTTACCATCTGGTACACACTCTCTGGGTAAATTTATTAATGTTTTCTGGACATCCTTGCTTGACAGCAAACTTGGGCAATCACAAATGTTTTTGTGATGCAGAAGTATATGTTGCCCATTTAAATCTTTTTGACAGCACTGTGTCAGTGTGCAGAAATTTGTAAGGTGGCCAACATAAGATTGATGTCCTCCGATTCACTTTTCCTTTAATCCATGGTAATCCAGACCCTGAGTTAGATCTTGTAACCATGGATCCATGAGGAATTTATTTCACACAGATGCCTTCTTCTGAAACCAAGGCAAGGAGCCTGTGTCTTCAAATTTCAGGAAGGCACAGTACCATTTCTGTCTCATGAATACATGCCAGGAAGTCAGGGTGACCAAGAGAGTGACTAAAATGATTACTGGGCTGGGGCACCTCCCTTATGAGAAAAGGCTAAAACATTTGGGGCTCTTTAGTCTGGAAAAAGGCGCCTGATGGGGGACATGATTGAGACATACAAAATAATGCAGGGCATGAGTAAAGTGGATAGAGGGACGTTCTTCTCCCTTTCACAAAATACCAGAACTAGGGGACATGAACTCAAACTGAGGGCTGGGAGAGTGAGAACAGACAAAAGAAAATATTTTTTAACCCAGCGTGTTATTAGTCTGTGGAACTCCCTGCCACAGGATGACATCTGGCCTGGATGCCTTCAAAAGGGGATTGGGCAGATTCCTGGAGGAAAAGTCCATCACAGGTTACAAACCATGATGGAGATGTATCATCTCCAGGCTTAGAACCAGGGTACTTCAAGGGCCAGATGCAGGGGAGTGGTGTCAGGAGACAGATATCTAGTTTTGTCCGTTCCCAGATGCATCTGGTGGGGCCACTGTGAGATACAGGAAGCTGGACTAGATGGGCCTTTGGCCTGATCCAGCATGGCTCTTCTTATCTTCTTATGTTCTTAAGAGACAAATAGCTTTCTCTAAATTTAAGCCTCCATCTTTGACCAACTCTGTGGCATACTGGTTAAACTGTGGTACTGAACCCAAGCCTCTGCTCACAACCTGAGTTCAATCCCAATGGATTCAGATCATGGGTTCTCAGTCTTTTATCTTTTCAAGGCTGCTAAAATGTCCTGTTTTGTGGACACCATTGTTTTTTGCGTAATTATGTTGCAAACCACCCAGAAAATTCTTTAGCATTACAGGGAAATCTATCAGAAAGTCAACACCACAACATAAGAGTTCTTTGGTGGTTCCCTTAAAGTTCTTCTTGGATGGTTACTTCATGTCCACTCTCATCCCGGGAGGAAGTTTGTTGCGTATTGATGTTGGTCGCGGTCACGTAGTCTTCTTCCGGTTCTGTCCCTGTTTCCATGTACGCACAGGCGTGATGGATGATACCGGCATGACTGTCACCGCATGTCCTTGTTCTGTGATGAGATGTGAAATTCCATGTCTTTGTTCTCCATTTCTTTTGGCCCCATCTTCTGTTTTTTGATGTTTCAATTCTCCAAAGCCTTGCCTTCAATGCATTATGGAGCTAAATTTGAAGCATTTGTCTTTTCATCTCTCATCTCTCTGCACTGCATTGCTGACTCCATAGGGAATGTACTGGAGAATGGCACTTTGCACTCCTGCCACTAGATGGAGAATGGCACATTGCATGACGAGCCTTACCTCACGGGCATTCATCTCGGAACGGGAAGCGTGATGAGCAGATTCCCGAGGCCAGGGAGGGGAACCACTCATCCCACTTAAATCGTAGTTCAGGGGGGTCAGGACAAACTCCCTTCGTTCCGCAATGGACGTGCAGTTAGATTACTTCATACACAGCGGGACCACGAACTGTGATGAGATGGACACGAAGTGTCAGCCTTGGTTTGTTCAATACTTTCACAGGCATAGCACAGATGAATAGAGGAAAATAAATGTACATTTGCACAATGCTCTTTTCCATGGATTAAGCCAACGAGATATGTGCATTTCTTTTTCCTTCATTGCATGAGAGAAAAATTCAGAAATAACAAGAGCAGAAGAGGAATATTTAACAGGTTTCTGCTCATTATTTTGTGGTTGAAAACCAGGTTTTTACTGTCACTCCCCTTTAAATGCTCATTTGACAGTAGTAGCTGCAGAATAAAACAGAGGAAAGCCCTCATTTTCTTGTATTCTATTACCGAAAAGGTGAAAGGGGAATTCTGCTTTTATTTTCTTTTTCTGCACATATCAAAGTGTTTGTTTTGCTGTTGATATCTGCGGTGCCTGCTCTCATGGGGTCCTGGTTGCTGTGAGCAAATGCAAATTGTGTCAGAAGATCCAAAGCGTTTCACGAATCCCGAATATTAATTCAAGGTTTCTTCCTCTTCGGATATGACATTTAAGAGCAACCGTCCTCAGATTCAAAGCAGATGCAAATGGCTGAGATTAGGCATGTGGAAATTTGTTCATCTTGTTTTCCTTGTGTTTCTCAGAATCCTACTGGCATTCCCATCCTGTCCTAATTTTGTATCCGCTGGTGGAATTCTTCATTCCCCTAAGTGGACATTCATGAATAGTATATTGCTATGTATTTCTTTGCAATGTGTGTGCATTTCTCAGATGTACTGGTTCCCTTCCCCTCCAATGCACACATTTTGTTTTGAATGCAATCAGTATTTATTTATTTATTTATTTATTTATTTATTTATTTATTTATTGGATTTTTATACCACCCATCTGGCAGTGAAGTCACTCTGGGCGGTTTACAACAATTAACACATCCAAACAATTCATACAATAAAACCATAAAATAGCAACATAACAAGATAAAAACAAAATTAAAAGTAATATTAAAATGACATAAAACAATGTATCATTATTGGAAGGCTAATTAGTTAGAAAATCAAGATTTAATGGGTGAGCACTGAAATTGCATTATATTTGAAGGAATGGCTGCTTAAATAACCAAATTTTAATAGTTTTTTTAAAGGCAGGCAAAGAGGGGCCAGGCAGATGTCTGGGGGAAGGTTATTCCACAGGCAAGGGGCAATGGCGGAAAAGGCCCTATTTCTTTTTTTTTTCTTTCGGGCCTCTCATGGTGTTAGTCGCCTCAAACGCCGAGCCTGGGAGGATCGGGTATTATGGGCAGTTTTCAAAGGGAGAAGGCGCTCTGACAAGTAGGGAGGTCCTAAACCGTTTAGGGCTTTGTATGTCATAGTTAAAATCAGTAGACACAGAGTAGGCCTTTTGGCTTTGTGCCTGGTTACACATCAGCTTCAAGGCCATAATAAAGTCAGGTTCCAGAACTTTGTAAGCATTCTAAGTGGAACCTATTTGGGTGTGAGCCTCAAGCTCCTTGTTTTAAACCCAGCTTCAGATAATCATGTTTCTACAGGGCCTGCTGGTAGCGCCATGAGCTGCTTCCCTCTGCAGAGCCCTTAATTATTGAAACACTGAAAAGACAGATTCAAGAAGAGAGAAAAGTGATCCTGAATAGAGATGGGCACGACTCAAAAAATGGTGTTTCATTTGTCGTTTGTCGTTTAGGGGGTCCGTTTCGGTTCGTTTTTGTTTTTTGTGAATTTTTTGCAAAAAAATTCGTTTGCATTTTGTTACATAATGAAATGAAAAAACAGAAACAAAAATGAAAAATTGCTGTTTCGTTAGCATTCATTACAGTTCAATGTATTTGCCGCAACGAAAACAAAACGCATGAAAATATTTCTGTTGTTTCATTTCGTTTTGTTTCATTTTGGAGACAAAATTCGTTTTTCATTTTGTTACGTAACAAAACGAAAAAACAAAAACAAAAATGAAAAAATTGCTCATTTCATGCCCATTTCTAATCCTGAACATAAGAACATAAGAAGAGCCCTGCTGGATCAGGCCAAGGGCCCGTCTAGTCCACCTTCCTGTATCTCACAGTGGCCCCACCAGATGCCTTTGGGAGCGCATGAGACTAGATATCTATCTCCTAATAGAATCATAGCTTCATAGAATCATTGAGTTGGAAGATACCTCAAGGGTCATCCAGTCCAACTCCCTGCCATACAGGACCCTCCCGACACACACTCATCAAAGTACTCCCAACAGATGGCCATCCAGCCTTTGCTTAAATACCTCCAAAGAAGGCAACCCCACCACCCTCTGTGGCAGCATATTCCAATGCCAAATAGCTCTAACTGTCATAAAGTTGTTTCTAATGTTTAAATTAAATCTCTTTTCCTGTAGTATGAAACCATTGCCCCGAGTCCTAGTCTCTGAAGCCATGGAAAACCAACCAGTCCCTTCTTCAATATGACATCATTTCAAATATTTAAGTGTAGCTATCATATCTCCTCTCAGGCTTCTTTTTGTAAAGTTGGGAGGAAAGTCCAGTAAGAAAGATAATGGGTAGCCATGAGACAGGAGAAGAGAAGGGCTAGAAACAAAAGGTTTTCTACATCTGACAAAGCCACTGACAAATGTTGGGAATATTGAAGAGAAATGAGTTTCATGCTTACAAAATACCACTCCCCTGCATCTGGCCTTTGAAGTACCCTGTTTCTTTAAGACTGGAGATTAGAGATGGACACGGAATGCCAAAATGGTGTTTCATTTCATTTTACTGAGAGGGGATATGATAGCTATGTTTAAATATTTGAAAGGATGTCATATTGAAGAGAGAACAGGTTTGTTTCCCATGGCTTCAGAGACTAGGACTCAGGGCAATGGTTTCAAACTACAGGAAAAGAAATTCCATTTGAACATTAGGAAGAACTTCATGACAGTTAGAGCTATTCGGCAGTGGAATATGCTGCCGCGGAGGGTGGTTGAGTCTCCTTCTTTGGAGGTTTTTAAGCAGAGGCTGGATGGCCATCTGTCGGAAATATTGTGATGGGGGTTCCTGCATGGCAGGGGGTTGGACTAGATGGCCCTTGAGGTCTCTTCCAACTGTATGATTCTATGATTCTATGATTCTATGGTATGAAATGGGTTTTCTTAAAAAATCATTTCATTTTTCATTTTGTTTCATTTATTTTGTTTCATTTTGTTTCTATTTATTTATTTATTTATTTATTTATTTATTTATTTATTTATTTATTTATTTATTTATTTTTATGCCACCCATCTTCCCAAAGGAACTCCAGGTGGTTAACAACAACAGTAAATAAAAGCAGATCTCAAACACACAGTACTACAAATAACGGAGAAAAGAAAAATGAAAAATAAAAATACCTGGCCAAATGGCAAAAGAGGAAAAATACCCCTAAAGGTCGGAAAAGCAAGGTCTTGAGTGCTTTTTTTAAAGGCAGGCAGGGACTGTGCTAGGCACAACTCACTTGACAGATGGTTTCAAAATGAGGGCCAGCCATAGAGAAGGCTCGATTTTGGGTTACCAATTTCCTAGCCTCCCTGGGCGTAGCCACTTGAAGTGAGAGCGCCCATGGCATTCTGGTGGATCAGGCCTCAGTTGATCTCTGGGAGATCCGCTATGCCAGGTAGTTAGGTCCCAAGCCGTGGAGGGTTTTGTAAAACCTGATCCGGGACACAACGGGCAACCAGTGCAGGTGGGCCAGAACTGGGCAGTCATACCTGCCCACACCCACCACCAGCCTGGCCACTTATCCTTCTCTGAAGATTCCAGGTGTTCAATGGCTGTCTCCCATCCAAATACTGACACAGCCTAACCCTTATTAGCTTTCAGAATTAGATGAGATTGGGTGTGTTTGGGCTGGGTCAGGAAAATGCTTATTGTTTTCCAACAACTCTTCTCCTCATTTTCTGGATTATCTGGGCTCTCTTGTCTAGGTATGGGACTGAAAGTCATATGGCTCACATTTTCCTATCTGTTGCCCTATTTTGTAACTCCTGGATGAGCACATGAAATGGATCACTCTTACTGTTCTGTGCTCATGTTTGTTTATGTTTTGCAATGTTTCTTTAGAAGAAGAAAAATGGACATTCGCTTGTGAATATCTGCTCATGTTGAATTGGAAGAAAATCGACTACAGTCTATGATAGATCAATGGGAAAACCAAATAAAAGATTAGCTTCTCAGGGGGGACAAGGTTGCTTGTTCTAACAATTAGCATGACAGGAGAAAGAGCATACAAAAGGGCATCTATCATGAGGAAGTACTGGAGGAACTTGTGTATTAATAAACCTGCACACATAAAAATATTTATGTGGGCTTTTGCAGGAAATGACACATTCTGCAAGCTAATGCATGAGGACAATGCTGGTTTTAACAGTCCAAACAGCTTCATCTCAAGGACCACATCTTCTTTTAAGAGCTGCTCATGTGTTAAGATAACCAGGGGGAGCCTTTCTGTCAATCCTGGCACTTTCACAGGTACATTTGATGGGTTTATAGGGAAGGGCCTTTTCTGTTGCTACTCCCAGACTTTGAAACTTCTTTTCAAATTGAGGGCATATACTGTAACTCGGATGTGTGAAACCAAATATTTTCCAAAAGAGATTATAGAAGAGAGGGTGCAATTTATAGGGGCTTAAAATCAGGATGAATTGACAAATTGATTTGTCTGTCAGGAAAAAAGATCATAGATTTGTTATTCATGGTTTGTCAACCTTGACAAATCATGAATTGAACCAAATTGCCATTTTTTCCATTTCATGCCCATCTCTACTAGGGAGATTCCAAAGCTGCTTTTTAGAATGGAACATCAGTGCCTCCTGCGCAAATGGGAAGCCTAATGCTACCTAGTGCTGGTGCTGGAGGAGAATCTTGAGAGTCCCCTGGACTGCAAGGAGATCAAACCTATCCATCCTGAAAGAAATCAACCCTGAATGTTCACTGGAAGGACAGATTTTGAAGCTGAGGCTCCAGTAGTTTGGCCACCTCATGAGGAGAGAGGACTCCTTGGACAAGTCCCTCATGTTGGGAAAGATTGAAGGCAAAAGGAAAAGAGGACGTCAGAGAATGAGATGGTTGGATGGTGTCATCGATGCAAGCAATATGGATTTGACAGAACTCCAGGAGGCAGTGGAAGATAGGAAGGCCTGGCGAGCTCTGGTCCATGGGGTCACGAAGAGTCGGACATGACTGAATGACTGAACAACAACAACAACAACAACAACAATGCTACCTAGAATAGATCTGTGAAGATTCTCAGTCATTCAGGTGAGGTTATCTGGAAGTTGGGCAACTGGACTTCTTTTTTTCTTGTGAGAGCAAAACATTTCACCATTCATCCAAGCAAGACTGGCAGAGCTGCTTGGATGAGTAGTAGAGATGGGCCCAAAATGAAAAAAATGAAACACTGTTTTGCCATTTTGTTACGTAACAAACTACTTTGAAACAAAATGAAATGGAACAAAATGAAATGAATGCCATTTTCCCTATAGGAACAAAATGATTCGTCCTAGAGCAAATGGCAGGGGAGCTTCCCCAAGCTCTTCCCTGTAAGTCCCCCAAATTTGGAGAGGTTTGGGGCTCAGGGGACTGAGTTATTAAGCTCCAAAGTGGGTGCCCCTTGGAAAACATCTTTCTAATTGAACTGGAAAGCTGCAATAGCCCCCCTCGGGTGAGTGTTTAGTGGCTTTGCCCTGTTTGTAAACCACCCAGAGTTCCCTATGGGAAAATAGGTGTGTTATATAAACTTAAAAATACAGTGGTACCCCGACTTAAGAGCAGCTCTACTTAAGAGCAATTCAACTTAAGAGCGGAAAACTGTTGGGGTTTTAACTGCCGTCTTACAAATTTTAGATATGGTTTGCTTGACATACAAATTTTATTTTCATTTTTTAACTTATTTTTTTGAATTTTTTAGATAGGTATCCTAACTTAAGAGTAGTTCGACTTAAGAGGAAGCATTTGGAACAGATTAATTTTGTAAGTTGAGGTACCACTGTAAAGAAAGAAAGAAAGAAAGAAAGAAAGAAAGAAAGAAAGAAAGAAAGAAAGAAAGAAAGAAAGAAAGAAAGAAAGAAAGAAAGAAAGAAAGAAAGAAAGAAAGAAAAAGAAACTGTTGGCCTACAGGAACTCAAAAGGATATTAAGCTTGGTTGGAAAACTGCTTGAAACAAACAGTTCTGTTGCGACAGATGCCCTCCCTTCCAACTCAGTGTGATTGCTCTTCTAATGACAGAATTTCTGAATCCTGAGCAACCTTTAACTGTTGGCACATGCCTCCTATGGCCTGTTTTGCCAATGGAAAATCATTGGAGAGGATTCGGAGAAGGCAGAGGCTGAGTAGATGAATAAGAAGGGTTTGAAAGGGGCTGATATGAATGATGCTCCCATGTTTCCCTGCCTTCTGAGTTGTGGTGTTCAAAGACGTACCATGAGAGCAACAGCCTTCCATTGTGCATGGAATGGGGGTGGTAACCCCTGGCTAGCATTTCCCATCAGTCTCTGATCAAATCCGTTCCTGCTCTGAGCTTTACGAGGGGCAGCTGCACTGACACTGCTCTCACCACCTGCCCAGGAATAAGTGCTAGCCTTACATGAAAGGAAGCAAGTAAAGAACCAAACAAGAAAACATGCACATGCACACAAAACCAAAAGAGCACAGAAACATATGGGGAAGCTCCATTCACTAACCCTGTATTTCAAGTTGTTTCATGCAACAGAAAATAACTGGGTGTCTTGGTGAAACAGACTGAGAGTCCCTCTCACTTAGCTGTGTGTTTCTGTTTTATTGGGTAGACAGAGGGGGATCCCTCACATTTAAAGATGGCCACTGACTAGACATGGGCACGACTTGGCGAAATTCTCATTTCCGTTTCCGTTCCTCGTTTCCGTTGCGCAACGGAAACGGTAACGACAATTAAGCTGTCAGAACTCAAACTCGAACCGAAAAAAGAAAAATTGGGTCTGATTTGTCATTGTCGTTCCTGGCATCGCGCGGCGATCGCGCGATGCCAAGCGCAAGCGGCACAGAAAAAAAGTTTTAAAAGGAAAAACCCCCGATTCCCGGCCAAAAAAGCAGGCGAAAATATGCCTGCCTGAAGGCACCTACCAGAGGGGTGGTTTCTGGGGGGGTCCCCACTCCAGCCTTCCCCCCTCCCCATCCTGGGCTGCTGGTACCAGACTGGGAGGGGGCATCCTCGGCGGTGTCTCCATTTGCTATGCGCAGTGCGGGGGGATCCAAAATGGCAACCACAATTTTTTTTTATCGTGGTCCAAAAACCCACCAAAGCACCACAGAAACATGCGAAAATTAGCTATTTTATATGGCTGATTTTTTATAGTAGCAGCAGTGGGTTTTTCTTGCAACAAAGCGTCTCCATTGATTTTATTTTATTTTATTTTATTTTATTTTATTTTTATTTTTTCACACGTGCGCAATGATGGGCTGGCCATGGGATGGGACCATGCAAATTTTTGGACCCATTCCACCAATCGCATGGCCAGGTTTTGACTGACACTTCTGGGATGTGCCAGAGGGTATAAAAAGGCGAGGCACTCCGAGAACACTCACAGTCCGGGTTTGGTTGTGGGTGGAGAGGGCTGTAGCTGGCTGCTGTGCTAGACTAGTTTTGATTTCGTGGAGCCTTTAGATTTCAGTTAGGCAGGCAGGGAGGGAATAATTGATTCAATTGAATTTTTAGGAAATATTTCATTCCCTGTCTGCTGTGGGGAATAGCAACACAGTTTATTCCTTTATGCTCCTGCAGTTTGTCAGGATTTTTTTTCTGATATTGGTTTAGGTTTGACTGGGGGGGAAGGTGTGGATTTATTTTAAAAATATATATTGAATATACCCTCCCACCTGCCGCTGTCGCCGCCCGCCCATGCCCCCCCACCACTGCCGCCTGCCTGTACCTCCCCACCCCTGTACCCCGCCCGCCGCCTAGGGCGCAAAAACACCTAGCGCGCTGGCCCTGATTGCGCAGGGACGCCAATGGGACGTCCGGGACTGGGACGTCAAATCGCGCGCTAAATCACGGTGGAAACGACAAACGACAAACAACACAACAAAATGACAAATTTTTGAAAAATTTCGCGACAAACAGAAACAACCCGAAATGGACCCATCCCGAAAAACAACTCGAAAAAAAAATTTCATGGTCATGCCCATCTCTACCACTGACTGTGGTTCAGCATTTTGTTGCAGTTTGGTGGATCAGGCCCAGAAATGTTACACAGGCACCCTGAGTTCCTCAAGCCACCTCCTCCTGCAAGTACTCTGTCAGAAGCAGAATCACAGGCTTTCTTGCCCCACATCCTGCTCTGAATGAATGTCCCCAAGGGGCGGCAGGAGCCCGATCCACCAAAACACCAAACCACACTAAGTGCCGATCTCTACTCCTATTTAAGCATTTTTGACAGCCTTCCATTTGTTATGCCTCTGAGCCATTTAAAGCTAGTCTAGAGAAGATCTGTTTGCTCTGCCAATGATCTCTCAAGATGCTTTCCAATTAGGGATGGAATGTTTGGAGTTTTTGGACTATGAATACCATACTTCTCCATTTTGGGCATCCTGTCTGCCTTGTAGACACCTTACACACATCACAGTGTCATGCACTTGGGTGAAAGAACTAAATTAGAAAGCTTCAGGGATTAGCTAGGTCACCCAAACTTCCTGTTCAAAATGAAAGCTCCCAGCTTGCACTGGGGTAGAAATGGGATATGGGAGGGGCAGAATAAGAGCCGGTGGAGACTTGAGGAGAATAGTTCAGCCATAACCCCAATCCTTTCTGTGACTGCTCAGCCAAACCATAAATGGGATCCAAACTGGTTCAATCCATACACTTGGGATAGCATATTGAGGACGAGCACATGTTTTTGTGGTGTATAAAGGAGGACGTATTAAGAACATAAGAAAAGCCATGCTGGATCAGGCAAAGGCCCATCTACTCCAGCTTCCTGTATCCCACAGTGGCCCCACCAGATGTGTTTGGGAGTGCATGAGACTAGATATCTGTTTCCTAAGACCACTCCCCTGCATCTGGCCCTTGAAGTACCCCGGTTTTAAGCCTGGAGTTTACATGGTTTGTAACCTGTGATGGACTTCTCCTCCAGGAATCTGCCCAATCCTTTTTTATCCTTTTCCTTTTTCCAGGCCAGATGCCATCACCACATCCTGTGTCAGGGAGTTCCACAGACTAACAACACATTGGGTGAAAATATATTTTCTTTTGCCTGTTCTCACTCTTCCAACCCTCAATTTGAATGGTTATTAGTTCCCTAAGAATTCCGTAGGCCAAAAACAATACTTCCAAACAGTAGCCAGCCTGCTGAAGAAGTGAGCCTAGGTATTTCACCATTAAATGGGCAATCACCATTTGCTTTTCTGCTTCTAACAGAAGGTTCAGGAATCTGAGAAGGCAATCTGTATCTGCTCGGTGAAATCCATTGCTGCCTTGCAACAGGAGTTTTGGGGGATTTGGCTGAGATGAACGAGTTTTGGTCTATTTTTGTTTTTCCAGGAACAGGCACCTGGAGCAGCTGAGCCTACAGTTTTAACAGGATCCCCCCCGCCCCCGAGAAGCATGGATTTCAAAAAGTAGATTCAAACATCTCTGAACTGCAGAGAGAGCTCCAAATAGATCCCTAGTCTTTGGGGTCAGATTTTCAGGGTACACTGGGGGAAGCCTTAGGAAATATCTGGTTTTTGGGGGGAAGTAGCTGGGTTCAGTCAAAACATGTCATCAAATGCCAGAAAGAGAGTTTCAAGTTTTCACCCAATCTTGCTTTGAGCAGAGACATGGATACGGAGTGATTGATTTGGGGGAGATTAAGGATGGGAATGAAATGAAAAAAATATGCATTTTGTTTTGGTTTGTGTCATAACCACCCCGTTTCATTTAGTTTTGTTTCATTAGGATTTTGTTTTTTTTAAAAAAATTGTAACGAAACGAACCACTTACGAAATGGTTCATATCAGTATAAAAACTGGCTCTCCTTGGTCCTAAAGGCACCAGAATTGGTGCCAGGGGAGCCATTTTTTGATACTGACAAATCATTTCATAAGTAAGGAAACAAAATGGCATTTCATTTCATAACGAAATGCTGTTTCCCATTTTGTTTCATTCTGTAAGCATACAAAATGACAAAAGGGCATTTCATTTTTCAGAAGGTGCCCATCCCTAATCTTGATCAGTAGCATTCTATGAAGCATCCTTTATGGGTTGGAGGTACATGACAGAGCATTTTCACACACCATCCCATAGATGCCAAAAAAACATGGAAGTAGTAAACAGTCTATACAGTGGAGCGTTGTATAACAAACAGTTTGTATAACATAAAATTTGTACAACATAAAATATTCCAGAGATAGGGGAAATTTGCTTAACAGAATCACCTATGGGGCAAATCTGTACAACATAGAAATGGGATTACTCCATTTTCAATGCATTCCTATGGAAAATTTGTATAAAGGAAAATTTGTTTAACAGAATTTCATTTGGAACGAATTAATTCCTTTACACAAGGTACCAATGTACATTGTATGATGTCTGCTTCCCTCTAGTGGCCAGTTCTGGTAAATACACCCTGGAAATACATAGAAATACATAATTCTGTGGGAGTTTTTTTATTTTGTATTTTCAAACAGTGGACGAATAAATTTGAATATGCTGATCTGTGGATAGGGGGTCCTACTGTAATTCTAGGACCTAACTGTTGAGTTGCATCCTGAAAGAAAGTAAAAACATGGCTAACATCTTAGTTCCTCTGCCTTTTAAAGCTTTGCCACTTCCTCCTGATAATAATAAATATGTATACATTGGTTTTAGATGCTTTTATATGTTTTTTAAGATTGTTATACCCACTGTTTTACCATGTTTTATACTGTAAACCACCTAGAGTCCCCTCTGGGGAGATGAGCAGTGGCAAATCTAAACAAACAAACAAATAAATAAATAAATAAATAAATAAATAAATAAATAAATAAATAAATAAATAAATAAATAAATAAATAAATAAATAAAAAGAGAAAGACAAGTAAGCAGGAACAAACAGGTTGAAAACTGCTGCTTGATGCTTCAAACTATCCAAATGTTGTACGTCTACCCATGTGATGTAGCATCCCTCCTAAGAGTGCTCAGATGCCTTTGCATTGTGAAAACCAGGTTTTTAAACACTCTTTTTGTTATTTCACCTTCGCCGCTGGCCCCTTGGTGAAAGTGAAGCAGAACAACTGCACAGTTCTGAGTCTGTGTGCTTTTAAGTGAAATCATTTTTAAAAGACGATAGAATTAAATCCTTCCGAGGGTTCCAATTATTTTAATGATGCTCCCCTCTGTTTTTGTTATCCTCTTAATTGGTGCATATAAAGATTCCCGGCATTGTGCTTTGTGTTGGGAACTGAGAGCTCTCAAGTATATTACCTGTTCAGCATGAATTTCCCTTAGAATTATTATTTTAAAGAGAGAGAGAGAGAAAGATAAATTAATACAAATTAACCTGTTTAGATCCTATGCGTTTGAGCAATGCCAGTCCAGTATACTTTCAGACCTCAGTGCATGGCTGTTTCATTATTTTATATTATATGGCAAAGAGTTCAGGGCTATATTGGAATGAGCCTGGAGGTAACCGCAAACTGCTCCTACAGTTCTGCTAAGCAGAGGTGGGCATGAAACAGGAAACCCATGGTTCGTGTTCATCTCTTTCAGGCCCACTCTTGGTTCGGTTCGGGTTCATACAAATTAAAAAAAAATGTACGAACCTGAACTAATCCGAACTGGATCAGGTCCGACTTACTGGGTGGCGGCGGTGACAGCGGTGACGGTGGTGGTGGGTGATCTTGGCCCCGGCGGCAGGGGCTATTTGAAGCCCTCAGCTGAGGGGCACTGGCTTGGTGCCAGTGCCTTGGTTATTTTCCCCTTCAAGCGCCGACTGCACAGCTCCTGCAGCCAGGTCGGTGCTTCTTTAAAAAAAAAATTAATTGAATTTGGAGCATCTACCCGGCCACCCCTGGGGCCAGGTCGGCGCTCCTTTTTATTTATTTTCATTTATTCATTCATTTGTTTTAAAAAGCACTGACCGTGTGGCTCCTGGAGCCAGGTTGACACTGTTTTTATTTTTTTCTTTCTTTCTTGAATTTATTGTGCCGAGCATGCGGCTCCTGGGTCAGGTCAGTGCTTGAGGGTTTGTTTGTTTGTTTTTGTTCATTTTTTAAGTCCCCATGCTGGGGCTTTTTTTTCCTTCACAGTTGAGAGGCACTTGCTTCCCCACATGCCCGGTTTTTTAAAACTGTTTTATTGATTTTTTTAAAGTCCACGAAGCAGGGGGCTTTTTCCCCACCGCTGAGAGGCACTGGCTTGGAGCCAGTGCCTCACCCTCCCCCGGCCCCATTTGTTGGTTTTTAAAAAAAACTTTTTTCCAGTGTCGACCACGCGGTTCCTAGGGCCCGGTCGGCACTGTTTTTATTTTTTTTATTGTTTATTGAATTTATTGTGCTAACCGTGCGGCTCCTGGGCCAGGTCGGTGCTTTTGTGTGTGATTGTGTGTGTGTGTGTGTGTGTGTGTGTGTGTGTGTGTGTGTGTGTGTGTGTGTGTGTGTGTGTGTGTGTTTTATTTTATTTTATTTTTGATTTTTTTTGCAGAAGAAAAGGGGAACTCCTGGAGGACTCCACTCGTCAGACAAGGTAAGTGCCAGGAACGAAAAATGAAGCAAACAAAACAGAAATTTCCATTTTGTTTCATTTCATTTTTCTTTGATGGGTTGGTTCGTTATTTGTTTTGTTAGTTAACAAAATGAATAATGAATAATGAAACAAATTAAAAATTCATCCATCTCTACTGCTAACATTAGGAATTGCAGATTACTGCAGGTTTCTTATAAAACCTAATATAGTCTTACGTTTAACACAGTGATTGAAATCCAGTAGTAAATTGCAACTACAGTAGGCCTAATGAACCAATGTATCCTATGGAGCAGTTCACTCAACAAATCCCCACTGATTCAAGAGGGCCTACTCTAGTTGTGAATTACTACTGGTTCAGCCAGTGACAGCTGCTTCTGGGTAAACCTCTGCAAGTGTGTGTCTACTTTAGTCGTGGTTTTACCTCTTCCACTCCCCAAGTGACTTTTCATGATTGAGCCGGGATTCAGACCCCCAGAGTCCTAGCCCATCATGCTATCCATTACACCACACTGGGAAGCCCTGATAAACCTCTGTAAGTAGCATGCCTGTGAAGATTCTCAGTCATCCAGGTGAGTTTATTTGGAAGCTGAGTCATGGCTACTGGAATTCTTTTTCTTTAGAGAATGAAACATTGTGATGCTCATCCAAACAGCTTCGTTAGTTTGCTGTTTGGACGAAGCTGTTTGGATGAGCAGTGAAACATTTCAGTCTCTCAAGAAAAAGAAGCCCAGTTGCCATGACTCAACTTCCAGACCTCTGTAAGAAGGTGGGGATAAAGTGTGGCTATATAAACTTTTCAGGGAGTTCCACGTTTTCAGAAACTTTGAAGAATGTATATGCTTACAGAACATAGAAGCAATGTAGATAAAATTGTGTTTCCAATCGCTGTGTGTGGGTTTGAAAGCTGGACAGTAAAGAAAGCTGATGGGGGAGTGATTAGTTGATAATGTGGTGCTGGAGGAATGATTAGCCGATAACGTGGACTGCCAGAAAGACAGACAAGGAGGTCCTGGTTCAAATCAAGCCTGGAGTTTTTCTGTCAAGGTGTGAAAATCTGTATGCATAAACTGTTAGACTAATGAGGGGAAATGTGCAGAAAATGTAACCCTGAAAACATACCTTGGAGGTAAACAACAGATATGAAAACAAAAGGCCACCAAGTCCAACCCCTGCCTCAATACAAGAATTTGAATCAGACAGATGGTTGCCCAATTTTCTCTTGAATGTCTCCCATTTTGGAGTGCTTGAAGCCCATTATTTCTTGTCCAGCTCTCTGGGATTATTGAGAATATTTATCGCCCTCCTCTAAACTTGCTCCAGATTGTTGGGGGTTGAAATGATAGAATAAGAAGCACAGTGTGAAGATGAAGTGGGAACCAGAAGCCTTAGTTAGTTAGTTAGTTAGTTAGTTAGTTAGTTAGTTAGTTAGTTAGTTAGTTAGTTCATTCATTTGTTCATTAGTTTGTTCGTTTGTTCATTTGTTCATTCGTTCATTCATTCATTCATTCATTCATTCATTCATTCATTCGTTAATTTATTCATTCATTAGTTAGTTCGTTAGTTAGTTCATTAGTTCATTCATTTGTTTGTTCATTCATTTGTTCATTTGCTCGTTTGTTCGTTCATTCATTCATTCATTAGTTAGTTAGTTAGTTCGTTAGTTCATTCGTTTGTTCATTCATTTTTTTTTGTTCATTCATTCTGCCAGTGGCAGAAGAGGAGACTTGCTAGGCTTGCAATGCTTAAGACCTGTCTTCCACACTCACAACATTAAGGATGGTCACCAGCTTGTAACAGCCACTGTCCACATAAAAAGGGGGAGACTTACATTAAATGGTGGGGCTTTGCCTGCCCCATTTGCTTCCTCCTTTTAAAAAATGTACACAATTAGGATTGTGTATACTGTATGCACACATGTATCTCTGTTAATGTGCATGCATGGGAAGATGAATGAGTCTTTTCCTGTATGGATTTCTTTTCCTCTACCTTTCCTTTCCTTTTTCTTGGCAAGTCCTGAGTCTGAGTCCCTGAACTCAAGTCCCAATCCTCAAGTCCAAGTCTCAAGTCCTTTTGCCCCACATCCTACAAGGATAAGGACTCAGGTCTCAGACCCGAAGATTCAGACTCTACATGCGCAGAGACAGCAGTCCTGCCGCTGCCACCACCTGAGTCTCTGTGAGCGCACTGGCCAGCAGATGAATGAGCAGAAGCAGTAGCTCAGCTCCTGGAAGGCAGAGATGGGAGGGGGAGGCTCCATAGAGACTTGATTATGCAACTTGTACAAATGGGCCTGAGTCATGAGTCGAATTGTGAATCGTCCCCCTCCAACTCAAGTAACCAGCCCAACCTAAGTTGGACCTGACAACAACTCATGACTCAAAGGTCCCTGATAACAACCCCCTTCCAAGTCAAAACAACCCCCTTCCAAGTCAAAACATTCTCCTGTTCACAAATTTATTCTGAAAAACAATCCTAACCCCAGAGATCTGGAAACACAGAAATACCAACGTGAACTCACATGAGGATTGGGTCAGACAGTATTCCGAAGTCCACAGAGGAAATCAAAGACCAATCAGTTACGTGCTTTTATTTGATGGCATCAGGAGACCAACATACAACCCAAATTCACTTGTGCACATCTGCAAGGATTATGCAAATTAAATATCTCCTCTCTTAACTTTTTTCTTTTGGTACATCAGCTCAGCACCAAAATGAATGATGACCAGGTAGGCATCACCTAGATGCTGAAGATAAACATGGATTCCAGAACTGTACACTAGTTTTGGACAAATCACTGATTATTAATTTGATAACCGAACCACCTGTTTCAGACTGATCAGCTCAATTTGAGGGAGGTCCAGATCAAAGTACAGAATAGTCAGATTCGGTTCCAAGGCAACATAAAATTAATTTTCTATGACGATTTGTGTCCCGAGCACAAACCAACTCAGAAAGTGTACAGATTGTTACAGTTTTTGGTTTTGCTTTTTCAAAAGATCACTTCAAAGGTGCCTGAACACAACCCCCTGCTGTCCTCTTGATGAAATTTGCCATGTTTGTTTATTCCCCTCTGTAGGTTCTTTCATGGCTCTAAATTTCATGTGCATCCATGCAAAAACTTTTTTGCTGTTGTTGTTTTTTTTTAAAGCTCAAATTTGGTTTTCCAGTGCAAGGCAGCCAGAGTGTCACAAATTAGTTTGGACTGGATAGAGTGGAAATCTGCCAAGACTTGAATTGGGATGCATCCCAAAGACCCAAACCAGCCTCCATATTGGATCAGGAGCCCCTAGCCTAGCCTGAACCACAGCTGATAAGTTCTCCAATGCATTGTGTGAGATCTCTCAGTGCTACAGGGTCACCACCTGGAAGTCATGATGAAGACTGGTGCTTGGAACATGGTATTAGTACAACTTGTTTGAAACACAAGGATCTGCCTTTGTAACGCAGTCACCCCCTGTTTAATTCTCCCTTGACAGAAGCGCCTGAAACATATGCCTTCGAGGCTAGGAGTGCCCTCAGCTTTGCATCACTTTTGCAGAGGTTTAGGACAACACATGACCAAGGGTGGAAGTTTAAGATGTATCCAATTGTCAAGATCATACTCATCTCTATTGTTTTAGTGCAGCCGTCCCATGCTAGGGATTATCAAAAAGGGGATTGAAAATAAAACAGCCAACATTATAATGCCATTATACAAAACAATAGCAAGGCCGCACCTGGAGTATTGTGTACAATTCTGGTCACCACATCTCAAGAAAGACATAGTGGAACTGGAAAAGGTGCAAAAGAGAGCGATTAAAATGATTACTGGGCTGGGGCACCTCCCTTATGAGGAAAGGCTAAAACATTTGGGGCTCTTTAGTCTGGAAAAAAGGCGCCTGAGGGGGGATATGACTGAGACATACAAAATATTGCAGGGCATGAGTCAAGTGGATAGAGGGAAGCTCTTCTCCCTCTCACAAAATACCAGAACTAGGGGACATACACTCAAAGGGCTGGGAGAGTAAGGACAGACAAAAGAAAATATATATCTATATATATCTATATATATGTTTTCGTAGATTTTCACGGGTATAGGTATGCATGTTAGGGTGGATTCGGGTTTCTTCCCGTGTAGAAATCTGGTTGTTCTGGCGACGTTTCGACGAGGTCTCACTCGTCATCTTCAGGCTGGTGTTCTGGCTTCTTTCTTCTTGAAGCAAAGTGTGGTCTCAGTTGAAGTCCTTCTATAAATACTGCTGGGGGTGTGTGGTTTGCTTGCTTTGTTGCTGATTGCAGGTTCCTTTGTTCCTTTGTTCTTTTGTGATCTGCTGTGTGGCTGAGGCGATCGTTAAGGGATTAACTGCTGATGGCTGTTTAGATGGCTGTTTACATGCTGGTGGGTTAGATGGCTGGTGGGTTCTGGCAGTATCCTGGGCTTTGGTGGAGTGGGGTCCTGTGTCTTGTGAATTCATTTTGGTCTGGCTACGTGTCTGTGGTCTCCCAATGTTTTTTTGGGGTGTGTGAGTGTGCTCCATGTGGTGACTGGAGTGGGGTGCCGCAGTAGATGGTGCAGTCGTGGTTTTGTTATTGGATGGTGGTTTCGTTTCATCTGTGGGAAGGGTCTGGGTTTGTGTTTGGTGTGGATGGAAGGTGGTGGCATCTTGTGTCCTTTTGGACCTGGTGTCAGTCTTTGTGACAGAGGCTCGTCTGTTGACCAGGGCTAGTTTCCAGATGTCAGGCAAGCGGGAGGTGTCATCACGTTTATTCATGTTGTTTGGGTGTTTCTCTATTTCAATGGCTTCCATGATTATTCGACTGTTGAAGTGTTCAGTTTTGGAGATGAGTTTGGTTCTTTCAAAGTCAATTTCATGACCTGTTGTTTTTATGTGCTGGAAGAGAGAGGAAGATTTTTCTTCTTTTTGACTGCGTTCTTGTGTTCTGCGATGCGTGCGCTTATTCTCCTGTTTGTTTGTCTGATGTATGTGGCTGGACAGACTTTGCATGGTATTTCATAGACTCCTTGGTTTTCTAGCTCAATCTTGTCTTTGGGGTTTCTTAAGATGTTGGCTATTTTTGGTCGGTGCAAAAGGCTGTCTTGATATTGTGTTTGTGGAGAATTTTGCTGATTTTGTCTGTGGTGCCTTTGATGTAAGGGAGGAGGGCGGTGCCGTTGTTCTCTTCTGTTTCTTGGTTCTTGGGGGGTGTTTCCTTTTGGATTAGTTTGGTGATGGTGTTTTTTTGGAATCCGTTCGCAATTAAAACATTCGAGAGAGTGTGTAATTCAGTTTTTAGGTGGTCTTTGTCAGCGAGGCGTTTGGTTCTGGAGATGAGGGTTTTTGCTACGGAGTTGATCTGTGCAGGGTGGTGGTGTGATTGTGCATTTAAGTAGCGGTTTGTATGTGTTTTTTTCTGGTAGATGGTATGTCCTAAGGAGCCGTCGGGTTTTTTGTAGATTAGGACGTCCAGGAAGGGAAGTTGGTTGTTGGCTTCTATTTCCATAGTGAATTGTATTTTGGGGTGTAGGCTGTTGAGATGTGTGAGGAAGTTGTTCAGTTTATCTTTCCCGTGTGGCCAGATAACAAAGGTGTCGTCAACATATCTGAGCCAGAGTTTGGGTTTATGTTCGGACTTCTGTAACGCGTTGGTTTCAAAGTGTTCCATATATAGGTTTGCGATGACCGGTGAGAGGGGTGATCCCATGGGTGCTCCTTCTATCTGTTTGTATCTTTGTCCATTGTGGATGAAGTATGTGTTGGTTAGGCAGTGGTTGGTCAGATCTAGGATGTGTTTGGGGGTTGTATTTGTTGTGGATAGCTGTCAAGGCTTCTTGAATGGGCACTTGTGTGAAGAGCGAAACAACATCGAAGCTCACGAGTAGGTCATTGGGTTGTAGGTCTTGTTTCTTTATAATTTCTATGAAGTGGAACGAGTTTTGTACGTATGAAGTGATGGATTCTGCATAGGGCTGGAGTTGTTTGGCAAGAAATTTGGCGAGGTTTTGTAGAGGTGAGCCTATGGAGCTGACTATGGGTCTGAGAGGTGTTCCTTCTTTGTGAATCTTGGGGAGGCCGTAGAGCTTGGGGCATCTGGATGATTTCTCTCTGGGGATGATGCTTGGCTTGATTTCTTCACTTAAGGGAGAGGCTTTTATTTTGGCTTTGGTGGTTTTTTCCAGGTAGGTGGTGGGGTCTGTGTTCAAAGGTATGTAAGCAGGGTCTTGTAGTAGGTTGGATAGTTTGGCTTGGTAGTCGGATGTGTTCATCACCACTGTGGCATTGCCTTTGTCTGCTGGGAGAATGATTATGTTGTTGTCTTTCCTCAGGTTGGAGAGGGCTTTTGTTCTTCTTTGTGTAAATTGCTTCTGGGTGGTTTGCTGGAGCAGAGGACATTGGTGACTTCGAGTCTGATTTTGTTGGCTTCATCTGGGTTGATTTTGGTTAGGCTGGCTTCCACTCCGCATATGATGTTTTCGGTGGGGATGTATCTGCGGGCGATTGCAAAGTTGAATCCTTTGGAAAGGACTTTGGTCTCTGCGATGGTGAGTGTCCTGTCTGATATGTTGTGAACTGTTTGTTTCATGGGCTGTTGTGGGGGGTTGGGCTTCTGGCGTTTTTCCAGTTTGTGGAGTTTGTTGGTGTGTGTGTCTGTCTTGTGGGAGGTCTCTGTTTCAGCTCTCCAGGCGGCAAGTTGCTTGGATTTGTTCCAGAGTGTTGGGTGGATTTTGTTGCTGAGTTTGAGGTGGAGAGTGAGTAGGTCTCTGTTGGTTTGATCTAGTAGGTATCTTTTCCTGTGTAGTTCGCTTCTGATTAGGGCTAGTTCTGTTCTTTTCAGGATCCTTTCGCTGGATGGGGTTTTTGAGTGGAATTTCAGTTGGAAGCTTGTGGGGATCACATTTTTGTCTCGGCAGTTGCGTAGGAATGCAATGTCACATAAGATGGTGGCTCTTCGGACTTCTAGTTTCTCGTAGGTTCTGGTCAGCTGGAAGGTTTCCTCCCGTAGAGGTCGGATATTTGTTTTCGTAGATTTTCACGGGTATAGGTATGCATGTTAGGTGGATTCGGGTTTCTTCCCGTGTAGAAATCTGGTTGTTCTGGCGACGTTTCGACGAGGTCTCACTCGTCATCTTCAGGCTGGTGTTCTGGCTTCTTTCTTCTTGAAGCAAAGTGTGGTCTCAGTTGAAGTCCTTCTATAAATACTGCTGGGGGTGTGTGGTTTGCTTGCTTTGTTGCTGATTGCAGGTTCCTTTGTTCCTTTGTTCTTTTGTGATCTGCTGTGTGGCTGAGGCGATCGTTAAGGGATTAACTGCTGATGGCTGTTTAGATGGCTGTTTACATGCTGGTGGGTTAGATGGCTGGTGGGTTCTGGCAGTATCCTGGGCTTTGGTGGAGTGGGGTCCTGTGTCTTGTGAATTCATTTTGGTCTGGCTACGTGTCTGTGGTCTCCCAATGTTTTTTTTTTTTTTTTTTTTGGGGTGTGTGAGTGTGCTCCATGTGGTGACTGGAGTGGGGTGCCGCAGTAGATGGTGCAGTCGTGGTTTTGTTATTGGATGGTGGTTTCGTTTCATCTGTGGGAAGGGTCTGGGTTTGTGTTTGGTGTGGATGGAAGGTGGTGGCATCTTGTGTCCTTTTGGACCTGGTGTCAGTCTTTGTGACAGAGGCTCGTCTGTTGACCAGGGCTAGTTTCAGATGTCAGGCAAGCGGGAGGTGTCATCACGTTTATTCATGTTGTTTGGGTGTTTCTCTATTTCAATGGCTTCCATGATTATTCGACTGTTGAAGTGTTCAGTTTTGGAGATGAGTTTGGTTCTTTCAAAGTCAATTTCATGACCTGTTGTTTTTATGTGCTGGAAGAGAGAGGAAGATTTTTCTTCTTTTTTGACTGCGTTCTTGTGTTCTGCGATGCGTGCGCTTATTCTCCTGTTTGTTTGTCCGATGTATGTGGCTGGACAGACTTTGCATGGTATTTCATAGACTCCTTGGTTTTCTAGCTCAATCTTGTCTTTGGGGTTTCTTAAGATGTTGGCTATTTTTTGGTCGGTGCAAAAGGCTGTCTTGATATTGTGTTTGTGGAGAATTTTGCTGATTTTGTCTGTGGTGCCTTTGATGTAAGGGAGGAGGGCGGTGCCGTTGTTCTCTTCTGTTTCTTGGTTCTTGGGGGGTGTTTCCTTTTGGATTAGTTTGGTGATGGTGTTTTTTGGAATCCGTTCGCAATTAAAACATTCGAGAGAGTGTGTAATTCAGTTTTTAGGTGGTCTTTGTCAGCGAGGTGTTTGGTTCTGGAGATGAGGGTTTTTGCTACGGAGTTGATCTGTGCAGGGTGGTGGTGTGATTGTGCATTTAAGTAGCGGTTTGTATGTGTTTTTTTCTGGTAGATGGTATGTCCTAAGGAGCCGTCGGGTTTTTTGTAGATTAGGACGTCCAGGAAGGGAAGTTGGTTGTTGGCTTCTATTTCCATAGTGAATTGTATTTTGGGGTGTAGGCTGTTGAGATGTGTGAGGAAGTTGTTCAGTTTATCTTTCCCGTGTGGCCAGATAACAAAGGTGTCGTCAACATATCTGAGCCAGAGTTTGGGTTTATGTTCGGACTTCTGTAACGCGTTGGTTTCAAAGTGTTCCATATATAGGTTTGCGATGACCGGTGAGAGGGTGATCCCATGGGTGCTCCTTCTATCTGTTTGTATCTTTGTCCATTGTGGATGAAGTATGTGTTGGTTAGGCAGTGGTTGGTCAGATCTAGGATGTGTTTGGGGGTTGTATTTGTTGTGGATAGCTGTCAAGGCTTCTTGAATGGGCACTTGTGTGAAGAGCGAAACAACATCGAAGCTCACGAGTAGGTCATTGGGTTGTAGGTCTTGTTTCTTTATAATTTCTATGAAGTGGAACGAGTTTTGTACGTATGAAGTGATGGATTCTGCATAGGGCTGGAGTTGTTTGGCAAGAAATTTGGCGAGGTTTTGTAGAGGTGAGCCTATGGAGCTGACTATGGGTCTGAGAGGTGTTCCTTCTTTGTGAATCTCGGGAGGCCGTAGAGCTTGGGGCATCTGGATGATTTCTCTCTGGGGATGATGCTTGGCTTGATTTCTTCACTTAAGGGAGAGGCTTTTATTTTGGCTTTGGTGGTTTTTTTCCAGGTAGGTGGTGGGGTCTGTGTTCAAAGGTATGTAAGCAGGGTCTTGTAGTAGGTTGGATAGTTTGGCTTGGTAGTCGGATGTGTTCATCACCACTGTGGCATTGCCTTTGTCTGCTGGGAGAATGATTATGTTGTTGTCTTTCCTCAGGTTGGAGAGGGCTTTTGTTCTTCTTTGTGTAAATTGCTTCTGGGTGGTTTGCTGGAGCAGAGGACATTGGTGACTTCGAGTCTGATTTTGTTGGCTTCATCTGGGTTGATTTTGGTTAGGCTGGCTTCCACTCCGCATATGATGTTTTCGGTGGGGATGTGTCTGGGGGCGATTGCAAAGTTGAATCCTTTGGAAAGGACTTTGGTCTCTGCGATGGTGAGTGTCCTGTCTGATATGTTGTGAACTGTTTGTTTCATGGGCTGTTGTGGGGGTTGGGCTTCTGGCGTTTTTCCAGTTTGTGGAGTTTGTTGGTGTGTGTGTCTGTCTTGTGGGAGGTCTCTGTTTCAGCTCTCCAGGCAGCAAGTTGCTTGGATTTGTTCCAGAGTGTTGGGTGGATTTTGTTGCTGAGTTTGAGGTGGAGAGTGAGTAGGTCTCTGTTGGTTTGATCTAGTAGGTATCTTTTCCTGTGTAGTTCGCTTCTGATTAGGGCTAGTTCTGTTCTTTTCAGGATCCTTTCGCTGGATGGGGTTTTTGAGTGGAATTTCAGTTGGAAGCTTGTGGGGATCACATTTTTGTCTCGGCAGTTGCGTAGGAATGCAATGTCACATAAGATGGTGGCTCTTCGGACTTCTAGTTTCTCGTAGGTTCTGGTCAGCTGGAAGGTTTCCTCCCCGTAGAGGTCGGATATTTGTTTTCGTAGATTTTCACGGGTATAGGTATGCATGTTAGGGTGGATTCGGGTTTCTTCCCATGTAGAAATCTGGTTGTTCTGGCGACGTTTCGACGAGGTCTCACTCGTCATCTTCAGGCTGGTGTTCTGGCTTCTTTCTTCTTGAAGCAAAGTGTGGTCTCAGTTGAAGTCCTTCTATAAATACTGCTGGGGGTGTGTGGTTTGCTTGCTTTGTTGCTGATTGCAGGTTCCTTTGTTCCTTTGTTCTTTTGTGATCTGCTGTGTGGCTGAGGCGATCGTTAAGGGATTAACTGCTGATGGCTGTTTAGATGGCTGTTTACATGCTGGTGGGTTAGATGGCTGGTGGGTTCTGGCAGTATCCTGGGCTTTGGTGGAGTGGGGTCCTGTGTCTTGTGAATTCATTTTGGTCTGGCTACGTGTCTGTGGTCTCCCAATGTTTTTTTTTGGTGTGTGAGAGTGTGCTCCATGTGGTGACTGGAGTGGGGTGCCGCAGTAGATGGTGCAGTCGTGGTTTTGTTATTGGATGGTGGTTTTGTTTCATCTGTGGGAAGGGTCTGGGTTTGTGTTTGGTGTGGATGGAAGGTGGTGGCATCTTGTGTCCTTTTGGACCTGGTGTCAGTCTTTGTGACAGAGGCTCGTCTGTTGACCAGGGCTAGTTTCCAGATGTCAGGCAAGCGGGAGGTGTCATCACGTTTATTCATGTTGTTTGGGTGTTTCTCTATTTCAATGGCTTCCATGATTATTCGACTGTTGAAGTGTTCAGTTTTGGAGATGAGTTTGGTTCTTTCAAAGTCAATTTCATGACCTGTTGTTTTTATGTGCTGGAAGAGAGAGGAAGATTTTTCTTCTTTTTTGACTGCGTTCTTGTGTTCTGCGATGCGTGCGCTTATTCTCCTGTTTGTTTGTCCGATGTATGTGGCTGGACAGACTTTGCATGGTATTTCATAGACTCCTTGGTTTTCTAGCTCAATCTTGTCTTTGGGGTTTCTTAAGATGTTGGCTATTTTTTGGTCGGTGCAAAAGGCTGTCTTGATATTGTGTTTGTGGAGAATTTTGCTGATTTTGTCTGTGGTGCCTTTGATGTAAGGGAGGAGGGCGGTGCTGTTGTTCTCTTCTGTTTCTTGGTTCTTGGGGGGTGTTTCCTTTTGGATTAGTTTGGTGATGGTGTTTTTTTGGAATCCGTTCGCAATTAAAACATTCGAGAGAGTGTGTAATTCAGTTTTTAGGTGGTCTTTGTCAGCGAGGCGTTTGGTTCTGGAGATGAGGGTTTTTGCTACGGAGTTGATCTGTGCAGGGTGGTGGTGTGATTGTGCATTTAAGTAGCGGTTTGTATGTGTTTTTTTCTGGTAGATGGTATGTCCTAAGGAGCCGTCGGGTTTTTTGTAGATTAGGACGTCCAGGAAGGGAAGTTGGTTGTTGGCTTCTATTTCCATAGTGAATTGTATTTTGGGGTGTAGGCTGTTGAGATGTGTGAGGAAGTTGTTCAGTTTATCTTTCCCGTGTGGCCAGATAACAAAGGTGTCGTCAACATATCTGAGCCAGAGTTTGGGTTTATGTTCGGACTTCTGTAACGCGTTGGTTTCAAAGTGTTCCATATATAGGTTTGCGATGACCGGTGAGAGGGGTGATCCCATGGGTGCTCCTTCTATCTGTTTGTATCTTTGTCCATTGTGGATGAAGTATGTGTTGGTTAGGCAGTGGTTGGTCAGATCTAGGATGTGTTTGGGGGTTGTATTTGTTGTGGATAGCTGTCAAGGCTTCTTGAATGGGCACTTGTGTGAAGAGCGAAACAACATCGAAGCTCACGAGTAGGTCATTGGGTTGTAGGTCTTGTTTCTTTATAATTTCTATGAAGTGGAACGAGTTTTGTACGTATGAAGTGATGGATTCTGCATAGGGCTGGAGTTGTTTGGCAAGAAATTTGGCGAGGTTTTGTAGAGGTGAGCCTATGGAGCTGACTATGGGTCTGAGAGGTGTTCCTTCTTTGTGAATCTTGGGGAGGCCGTAGAGCTTGGGGCATCTGGATGATTTCTCTCTGGGGATGATGCTTGGCTTGATTTCTTCACTTAAGGGAGAGGCTTTTATTTTGGCTTTGGTGGTTTTTTCCAGGTAGGTGGTGGGGTCTGTGTTCAAAGGTATGTAAGCAGGGTCTTGTAGTAGGTTGGATAGTTTGGCTTGGTAGTCGGATGTGTTCATCACCACTGTGGCATTGCCTTTGTCTGCTGGGAGAATGATTATGTTGTTGTCTTTCCTCAGGTTGGAGAGGGCTTTTTGTTCTTTTTGTGTAAATTGCTTCTGGGTGGTTTGCTGGAGCAGAGGACATTGGTGACTTCGCGTCTGATTTTGTTGGCTTCATCTGGGTTGATTTTGGTTAGGCTGGCTTCCACTCCGCATATGATGTTTTCGGTGGGGATGTGTCTGGGGGCGATTGCAAAGTTGAATCCTTTGGAAAGGACTTTGGTCTCTGCGATGGTGAGTGTCCTGTCTGATATGTTGTGAACTGTTTGTTTCATGGGCTGTTGTGGGGGGGGGGTTGGGCTTCTGGCGTTTTTCCAGTTTGTGGAGTTTGTTGGTGTGTGTGTCTGTCTTGTGGGAGGTCTCTGTTTCAGCTCTCCAGGCGGCAAGTTGCTTGGATTTGTTCCAGAGTGTTGGGTGGATTTTGTTGCTGAGTTTGAGGTGGAGAGTGAGTAGGTCTCTGTTGGTTTGATCTAGTAGGTATCTTTTCCTGTGTAGTTCGCTTCTGATTAGGGCTAGTTCTGTTCTTTTCAGGATCCTTTCGCTGGATCTATATATATATATATATCTATGCATGTTAGGGTGGATTCGGGTTTCTTCCCGTGTAGAAATCTGGTTGTTTTGGCGACGTTTCGACGAGGTCTCACTCGTCATCTTCAGGCTGGTGTTCTGGCTTCTTTCTTCTTGAAGCAAAGCATGGTCTCAGTTGAAGTCCTTCTATAAATACTGCTGGGGGTGTGTGGTTTGCTTGCTTTGTTGCTGATTGCAGGTTCCTTTGTTCCTTTGTTCTTTTGTGATCTGCTGTGTGGCTGAGGCGATCGTTAAGGGATTAACTGCTGGTGGCTGTTTAGATGGCTGTTTAGATGCTGGTGGGTTAGATGGCTGGTGGGTTCTGGCAGTATCCTGGGCTTTGGTGGAGTGGGGTCCTGTGTGTTGTGAATTCATTTTGGTCTGGCTACGTGTCTGTGGTCTCCCAATGTTTTTTTGGGGTGTGTGAGTGTGCTCCATGTGGTGACTGGAGTGGGGTGCCGCAGTAGAAGGTGCAGTCGTGGTTTTGTTATTGGATGGTGGTTTCGTTTCATCTGTGGGAAGGGTCTGGGTTTGTGTTTGGTGTGGATGGAAGGTGGTGGCATCTTGTGTCCTTTTGGACCTGGTGTCAGTCTTTGTGACAGAGGCTCGTCTGTTGACCAGGGCTAGTTTCCCAGCGTGTTGTTAGTCTGTGGAACTCTCTGCCACAGGATGCCTTCAAAAGGGGATTGGACAGATTCCTGGAGGAAAAGTCCATCACAGGTTACAAACCATGATGGAGATGTGTAATCTCCAGGTTTAAAACCGGGGTACTTCAAGGGCCAGATGCAGAGGAGTGGTATCAGGAGACAGATATCTAGTCTCGTGAGCTCGCATAGGCATTTGGTGGGACCACTGTGAAATACAGGAAGCTGGACTAGATGGGTCGTTGGCCTGATCCAGCATGGCTCTTCTTATGTTCTTATGTTCTTATGTTCTTATTGTGCAATAAGAGTTTTTGTGTCTGTGCCTGTCTGTCTCTTTGCATTAGATACACCCATAACCTGCCACGGCAACAAACGCAGCTTACAAGGTTCCAGGCCCATTGTTGTCTTTTATCAGCAAAACGCAATTACAAAGGTAATTGGCTCCTATATATCAGAGTGACACTTTCTTGGCTGTGCCCTCCCTCTTTGCTGGAGCACAGAACAGCTTTCTCCACTCCCTCTCAATATGTTTTCTCATCGGAGCCAAGAGCCTGGTCATCATTCAGAGGCTCATCCTGGCAAGCTTTGTGCACAGCGGCTGGCCTCCAGAAGTAAGAGGTTTGCAGCCCAGGATGGCAAGGTCCAGAACTGGCAGGGGTTCCTAGCACATATTTCTCTGAAGGTAGCAAGGGTCCACGTGGCCTTGCACTAACTCTATATCTTACGAAAAAGGAATAAGGATGCACTGGACTGCAACATAGCTCAGTGGTTTCAGCATCTGTCTGTGGAGCCAAAGGTTGCGCATTCGATTTCTCACATTGCCTCCTTGACGGGGGTAGACTCGATCATCCATAGGTTCACTTCCACCTCTGCAGTGCTAAGATTCTATCTTATGACATAAGAACATAAGAACATAAGAAGAGCCATGCTGGATCAGGCCAAAGGCCCATCTAGTCTAGTTTCCTGTATCTCACAGTGCCCCCACCAGATGTGTCTGGTAGCGCACGAGACTAGATATCTGTATCCTGATACCACTCCCCAGCATCTGGCCCTTGAAGTACCCCGGTTCTAAGCCTGGAGATGATACATTCCCCTCATGGTTTGTAACCTGTGATGGACTGTTTGTACCCTGTAATCTGCCCAATCCCCTTTTGAAGGCATCCAGGCCAGATAACATCACCACATCCTGTGGCAGGGAGTTCCACAGACTAACAACGCGCTGGTTGAAAAAATATATATTTTTGTCTGTTCTTACTCTCCCAGCCCTCAATTTGGGTGTATGTCCCCTAGTTCTGGTATTTTGTGAGAGTGAGAAGAGCTTCCCTCTATCCACTTTACTCATGCCCTGCATTATTTTGTATGTCTCAATCATATCGCCCCTCAGGCACCTTTTTCCAGACTAAAGAGGCCCAATTGTTTTAGCCTTTCTTCATAAGGGAGGTGCCCCAGCCCAGTAATCATTTTAGTCGCTCTCTTCTGCACCTTTTCCAGTTCCACTATGTCTTTCTTGAGATGCGGTGACCAGAATTGTACACAATACTCCAGGTGCGGCCTTACTATTGTTTTGTATAATGGCATTATAATGTTGGCTGTTTTATTTTCAATCCCCTTTTTGATAATCCCTAGCATGGAATTGACCTTCTTCACCGCTGCCACACATTGGGGAGACACCTTCATGGACCTGTCCACCAACACACCAAGATCTCTTTCCTGATCTGTCATGGATAACTCAGAGCCCATGAGTTGATAGATAAAGTTTTGATTTTTTTGCCCCAATATGGATTACTTTACATTTGGCTATATTGAAATGCATTTGCCATTTGGCAGCCCATTCCCCCAGTTTGGAAAGATCCTTCTGGAGCTCTAAACAATCTTCTCTGGTTTTTACCACACAGAAAAGTTTGTGTCATCAGCAAACTTCGACACCTCACTGTTTATCCCTGTCTCCAGGTCATTTATGAACAGATTGAAAAGCACCGGTCCCAGGACAGATCCCTGGGGCACAACGCTTTTCACTTCTCTCTATTGTGAAAATTTCCCATTGACACCTACTCTTTGTTTCCTGGATCTCAAACAGTTCTCAATCCATAAGAGGACCTGCCCTCTTATTCCCTGACTATGCAATTTTCTCAGCAGCCTTTGGTGAGGGACTGTGTCAAAAGCCTTTTGAAAATCCAGATAGACTATATCCACCGGTTCACCCTAATCCACATGCCTGTTGACCTTTTCAAAAAAATCTAAACGATTTGTCAGACAAGACTTACCCTTACAGAAGCCATGCTGATTTTCTCTCAGCAAGACTTGTTCTTCTATGTGTTTTAAGATTTTCGCCTGGATGAGGCTTTGCACCATCTTCCCTGGGACAGATGTAAGGCTAACTGGCCTGTAGTTTCCCGGATCCCCCCCTCCTTCCTTTTTAAAAACTCGATGTGACATCTGCTATCCTCCACTCCTCTGGCACTGTGGCCGTTTTAAGAGACAATTTCATTTCTCAGTTCCCTAATAATTCTTGGGTGGATGCCATCTGGGCTTGGTGACTTGTTAATCTTCAATTTATCAATTAGTCCTAAAACATCCTCTTTTTAAACCTTTATTTGATTTAATTCTTTAGTCAAGAGAGGCCGTTCAGGCAGTGGAATCTGCTCACGGTCCTCTGTCTTGAAGACAGATGCAAAGAACTCATTTAATTTCTCTGCAATTTCTAAGTCCTCCTTAACTTCCCCTTTTCCTCCCTCACCATCCAGAGGGCCAACTGGTTCTCTGGCAGGTTTTCTACTTCTAACACATTTAAAGAAGTTTTTATTATTACCTATTATATTGCTAGCCATGCGTTCCTCAAAATCTTTCTTTGCCTCTCTTACCATCTTCTTACATTTCTTTTGCCAGAGTTTGTGTTCCTTTTTATTTTCGTCATTTGGGGAGGATTTCCATTTACAGAAAGACCTCTCCTTGCACTTTAGAGCCTCTCTAACTCCACTCGTCAACCATGCTGGCGCCCTCTTGGACTTAGAGGAGCTCTTCTTTATTTGTGGTATGCACTTGTGCTGGGCCTCTATTACCGTTGTTTTAAACAGGCTCCATGCACTCTGAAGAGATGGAATTCTTCTAACCTTCCCCTTCAATTTCTTTCTAACTAGTTTCCTCATCTGAGGGAAGTTTGCCCTTTGAAAATCAAGGGTTTTTATGTCTGATTTGCTTGACACTCTTCCTCCAACATGCATGGCAAAGGAGATTGCAGCATGGTCACTGTTCCCCAGAGGCTCAGTGACATTCACATCCCTGACCAGGTCCTGAGTATCACACAGTATTAGATCCAGAGTTGCCTGTTCTCAGGTGGGCTCCATGAGAAGCTGCTCTAAGGCACAGTCATTCAGCAAGTTGAGAAACCCAGTTTCTCTTTCTTGCCCGGAGCTCACATTGGCCCACTTAATGTGGGGATAATTGAAGTCCCCCATGATTACTATCCTATCCCTCTTACACACCTCCATGATTTATCTCCTCATTTCAAGGTCCCCCTCAAGTTTTTGATCTGGTGGGCGATAGCATATCACATCATCCTTGGACCTGGTATTTTAACCCACAGTGATTCTATGGTGGAGTCAGACCCTCTGTCAATCTCCATTCTGCTGGATTTTACCCCTTCTTTGACATAGATGAGAAGGGGTGTGGTGGCTCAGTGGACTAAGGCACCGAAACTGTAGACTGCAAAGTCGGCCGCTCGGCGATTCGAATCCCAGGTGCCACACAGCGGAGCGAGCGCCTGCTGATAACCCCAGCTCCTGCCAACCTAGCAGTTCGAAAGCATGTAAATGCAAGTAGATAAATAGGTACCGCCGTAAAAAAAGTGGGAAGGTAAAACAGTGTTTCCTTGCAGCCATGCCAGCCACGTGGCCATGGACTTGCACAGCACTGGCTCTTCCAGCTTGAATACGGAGATGAGCACCACCCATAGAGTCGGACACGACTAGCATGCATATGCGGGGGGAACCTTTTCCTTTTTACCTTGACATAGATGGCCACTCCCACTCCAACCCGCCCCTCTCTATCCCTTCTATAGAGTTTATAGCCTGGGATTGCTGTATCCCACTGGTTCTCCACATTCCCCCAAGTTTCTGTTATGGCTATTATATCTATGTTATCCCTAGCTGCCAAATGTTCAAGTTCTCCCATCTTCACTCGGAGGCTTCGAGCATTGGCGTAGAAGCACCTGTACAGTGGTCCTGCAACAACAGCTGCTGCTTTGTTCTTTTCCCCCCACAGCTTTTATTCTTAGTAGACAAACTATCATATTCCATTATTCTCCCAGTGCTAATACCTGCTATGTCAACTCTATGTGATTCTCTACCCTCTCCAACCTCATTCCCCGAGGATGAGGTGTTCCGAACCGGATGCCACTCAGCTCCTGTCGGCTTTCCCCCAGTTATCAGTTTAAAAGCTGCTCTGCAGCCTTTTTGAGGTTGAGTGCCAGCAATCTGGTCCCATTGTGACATTATGATGGCCATAAACCTAGAGCTAGGGGGCACTCCATGAAACTTTTGGGTGCTAGATCTCAAAAAAATAAGAGGAAGTACTTTTTCACCCAGAGGATCACTAGTCTGTGGAATTAACTGCCAGAAGAAGTGGTGACAGCTGTCAGCCTTGACAGCTTTAAGAAAGGATTGGACAAGTTCATGGAGAACAAGGGTATCAATGGCTATCATTACAGGTGCCTAAGGACAACCTCCGGGTTGGAGACATGAGTCAGCAGTGTGATGCAGCAGCCAGGAAACCAATGCAATTCTTGGTTGCATCAACAGAACCATAGTGTCGCACAAGGGAAGTGATAGTACCACTCTATTCTGCTCTGGTCAGACCCCACCTGGAGTACTGTGTCCGGTTCTGGGTGCCTCAATTTAAAAAGGATGGTGACAACCTTGAGCGGGTCCAGAGGAGGGCAACCAGGATGGTTGAAGATCCGGAAGAGATGTCCTACGAGGAACGGCTTAGGGAACTGGGAAAGTTTAGCCTTTCAAAAAGAAGGATGAGAGGGGATATGATAGCCATGTTTAAATATTTGAAAGGATGTCACATTGAAGAAGGGACTGGTTTGTTTCCCATGGCTTCAGAGACTAGGATGCGGGGCAATGGTCTCAAATTACAGGAAAAAAGAGATTCAATTTAAACTTTAGGAGGAACTTCATGATGGTTAGAGCTGTTCAGCAGTGGAATATGCTGCCACGGAGGGTGGTGGAGTCTCCTTCTTTGGAAGTTTTAAAGCAGAGGCTGGATCACCATCTGTCGGAAATACTGTGATGGGGTTCCTGCATGGCAGGGGGTTGACTGGATGGCCCTTGAGGTCTCCCCCAACTCTATGATTCTATGTTTCTATAGGACATCTCCCAATGCCATTTGCAGGGAATCATAAGCAGATGAAGACATCTGCTTGGGAATACCCTGAAGCAAATGGTGAGCCGCTGTGTGAGACAGAATGCTGAAATGGATGGGCTGTGGCCTCTTCCAGGAAGGTTGTTCTTATGTCCTTATATGATCTTTCAGGCTCATAGTATAGAAGCATAAATTAACCATTCATTTTAGTCTCATGTTCTGAGAACATTCCAGCTGCTTCTCATGGGGACCATTAGCATTAGTGAAAAGTAAAAGGGAAAAATTGTATGTTATCTTCAAAACTAAGGTGTCAGATTACAGCAATGACAATTGGCAAGGAAAAAAACACAGTTCTTGAGCTCAGAGGCTGGTTTAAAAACGTCAACCCATTCAGCAGCAATATATACACCAAACCAAAAAGGTGAAAAATAAAAAGAAGGGAAAATTATAAAATGTACATTTTTGTATATAATCACAGAACTGTAGTCCTAGAAAGAGGAGGAGGCATTGATCCCAACCACCTGCCAAAGCAGAAAAATCCACAGCTAAAGCATTCCTGAGGGAGAATGCTTTAGCTGTGGATTCCATCTGGCCTTTGCTTTAAAATATCCAGTGACTTAAAGTTCAACTTCTAAGGTAGTACATTCCATTGTCCAATTGTGTCTTGTAGAGCACTGATTACACTACTAGACTGCAGCCAAACACTGCTTGTGAAGCAGGGTTCATTCTCCGGTAGCCAGCTCAAGGTTCACTCAGCCTTCCAGCCTTCTGAGGTTGATAAATTGAGTATGCAGCACTCAAGGGGATATAGCAGTGTGTAGTCTGCAAAGCTATCTTTTAAACTGCCCAGAGATTATTATTATTATTATTATTTATTATTTACACTTATATACCGCTCTATTTCCCATAAAAGGACTCAGGGCGGTTTACAACAATAAAAATAAAACAGCAAGCCAATACAATAGCTAAGAACAATAGTTTCCAAGAATAAATAAATCGGCGGGGGGGAAAAAAAACAGTTGGATCCCTAGAGATCACCAAAGGCGTCACGGAAAAGATAGGTTTTTAGGTTTTTCCTAAACGATGCCAGCGAGGGGGCCAGCCATAATTCACCGGGAAGCTTATTCCACATAGTTGGTGCGGCCACCGAGAAGGCCCGTCCTCGGGTTCTTGTTTTACGGGCCTCTCTCGGGGCGACAGTCCTCAGTGAAAGGGCCATCGAGGAGCGGGTGGGTCGGGCTAGATCTGATTGTCGGGAAAGACGCTCCACCAAATAGGCAGGGGCCAAGCCATGGAGGGTTTTGTAAACCAAAACCAACACCTTGAACCTTATCCGGGAGGCAACGGGTAGCCAGTGCAGGCGAGCCAGGATGGGGGTGGCGCGGTCAAAGCGGTGCACGCCAACGACCAGCCTGGCCGCCGCATTCTGGACCTGCTGCAATCGCCGGACAAGGTTCAAGCGAAGCCCCATGTAAAGAGCGTTGCAGTAGTCCAGCCTCGACATGACCAGTGCCTGTACCACAGTCCTCAGGGAGCCCTCATCGAGGTATGGGCGAATCTGGGCGATGAGCCTTAGGTGGTAAAAGGCCGACCTGACCACGGCCGACACCTGGGATTCCAGGGTCAGATCCGGGTCCAGGACGACGCCCAGATTCCTCACTCTTTGCGTCAGCTGGAGGGCGGACCCGCCCAGACTGGGAAGAGGGCCACAATACCCCTCCGAGGTACCCCCGAAGAACATTACCTCGGTCTTGCCGGGGTTGAGCTTGAGTCCGTGCATCCTGGTCCAGTCCAGAACCACAGCCAGGCAACGGTCAAGGGTCCGAACGGCCTCCACTTCACCGGTGGAAAAGGAGAGATAGAGCTGCGTGTCATCAGCGTACTGATGACCGCAGACTCCATAACTCCGGATGATCTCAGCCAGCGGCTTCATATAGATGTTAAAGAGCATTGGGGAGAGTGACGACCCCTGAGGCACCCCCCAAGAGAGTGTCCAGGGAGCCGACAACTCACCCCCCAAGCTCACTCGCTGGGTGCGGCCCTCAAGGAAGGACCGGAGCCAGCACAAGGCCTGGCCCCCAATCCCCACCTCCGAGAGTCGCTCCAGCAGGATACCGTGGTCGACGGTATCAAAAGCCGCTGACAGGTCGAGAGTGCGTTAAGCTTTGCTACGGTCAGGAAATTCTACCTAATGTTTAGTTGCAATCTCCTTTCTTGTGATTTCATTCTATTGCTTTGGGTCCTACTCTCTGATGTTGCCAGAAACAAAGTTGCCCCATCACAACAGCCCTCTGACCACTGTTAGAATTTTCTTTGCCAGGTTAAGCATACCAAATTGCTTCAACTATTTGAGGTAAAGCATTTAGCTTACGATGGTTTAAAAGTTTGGAGCTGAGGAAATACAAGACAAATCAATGACTTACACAAGATTGACTGATTTCAACTTGCCTAGCATAGTAGATGAGGCCTATTGAATCAGTGAAATTAGGTGAGTCAAACCCTCCGTATGTTCCATTGATTCAAATATGGGCCTACTTTGTTTTATTGACTGATTTATTTCAATTTTTACCACCTACCCCACCACCCAGCTCATGCATACTCTGGGGAGATTACAAATGGCTAAAAGCTGGACATTGCAATAAATAAATAATATAAAACAAGGTAGCAGCCAATACAAAAAATAACAAAACAAGAAGAAAAATAAAATAAAATAAAGATTTCAGATTGAGGAAGCTGTTTGGATGAGCAGCGAAATGTTTCTCTCTCTCAAGAAAAAGAAGCCCAGTAGCCATGACTCAACTTCCAGATAAACTCACCTGGATGACTGAGAATCTTCCCAGACAAAAAGAAAGATGAGATGAGATGGAGCCACAAAAATGCAAAAACCAAACCAACTTAGTCTAGACCCAAGCAATGGGCTGTTGAATGTGGTTCTCCCATGTGGGAAGCCTTAGCAGAAAACAAGAACCATCGATTCCCTCGCACCCACAGGCTACACATAAGTCATTGCCCAGGGAAACAGCCCAAAGAGTAGACGGGATTATTACTGGAGTCATGGCTATCATAAAAGCCTGTTACCAATGCCATGGTCACCCTCCTTTCCCCATGTCACTTGGGCGCCACCCCACTGCCATGGATTCAGTATACACAAAGGTGTAGTTTAACTATTATGTGGGAGGAATGGAATTGTAATCCATTAAAGTCCACACGGAAACAAATCTGTTGGTCTTTTGAATCCCTCAACCCTTTTGTTTTTATTTTTGGTTTGTTTCTTTTTATGTCCCAACTAGAGATGGGCACGAAACGAACAATTTTTTGTTTCTGTTTTCATTATTTATTTTGTTATGCAATGAAATGACAAATGAATTTTGTCTCCAAAATGAAACAAAACGAACAGAAACACCGGAACTTTTGTCGTACGTTTCGTTTTCGTCACGGCAATACAGTGAACTGCTTTAAATGCTAAAACAAATCAAAAACTTTGAAATAAATGGTAACAAAATGGTAACGGAATGAATGGAAATGAAAACAATTTTTTTGCAAAAATTCGCAAAAAACGGAAATGAACCGAAACAGACCCTCCAAACGACAAACGACAAATGAAACGCCATTTTTTTTATTCGTGCCCATCTCTAGTCCCAGCAAAATGTATTTCATCCTGCTATCTGTTTTCTCTTTGTACTCGTTCAGTAATTGTTAGCAAGTGTTATTAGTCTGTGGTTTGCATTTAATTTGAGTTGAAATCACAGTGTTATTGTCTTCTTTATTATATTATTGTAAATGAGGGATGGGCACGAGCTGAAAAAATAGTGTTTCGTTTCATTTCATTTCATTCTTCCTGTATTTCGTTTTGAAATTAATGTTTTTTTTAAAAAAAATCCATTACTTACTGTATGAAATGAAATGAAACGAAATGAATTCCCTGTTGCACCAGGACTCTAGCTGGTGTGGCTGAGCTTTTTAAAATGTGCCTCTGCAAAAACGAGAGCGCTCTCGCTGTTGCAGGGGAACATTTTAAGAAGGCTCCGGCCTTTTACAGCTCAGCTGGAGCCTTTTACTAATGGCCCGCCCACAACACTGAGAGGCTCACTATTGAAGGTTGGCCATTTTTAAGAGGCTCAGCTGAGGTGTCAAAGGTTGGAGCCTTTTTAAAATGTCCTGCCTGCAACACTGAGAGTGCTCTTGGTGTTGCGAGTGGAACATTTAAACAAGCCTCTAATCCATCACCTTTTGTGGTGGACAAGAGACTTTTTAAAATGGGATTCCCTTACCAGACAGAACAAGGGGAGGCTCTCTGTCTAGTAAGGGAATCCCTCAGCAGGGGGCTGAGAGGGTACCACTGACATCAGCGCTGCCCTCTCAGCCCCCTGCTGGGGGATTGCCCACCGCCTCCTAACTGTTGTTGGGTTTTTTTTTTTACAGTTTGAGCTGTCAAAATCAGCTGGGAGGTGATGGCAAGAATTGGGAAATAGCCGCTGGACCTCAGCCCCTTGCCTTAAGGGAGATCTGGCGGCAGCTTTTCAGTTCAGCGGAACTGAATCGAAAACATCATTTTGGTTCAGTTCATGATGACACGCTGTCTGCCATTTCATTTCGTTTTGTAATGTTTCAAAACCTTAACAAACAATGAAACATGTCTGTGAAGATTCTCAGTCATCCAGGTGAGTTTATCTGGAAGTTGAGTCATGGCTACTGGACTTCTTTTTTGAGAGATAGAAACGTTTCGCTGTTCATCCAAACAGCTTCATCGGTCTGAATACAGCTAGTGCAAATCCTCCATCTTATAGGCAGCTTTGACCTCTTGTCACCCTGGCCTGAATTAGGCCCATAAGATGAACAGTGGCCTAAATAGGCTCATTAGGGAGACAATAGTATCCTTAGCCTTAAGGTGAACAATAGCCTAAGGTGCTGAAACCTATCAAGAATGGGTCGTTAGCTATGGCCTTCGTGGTGAAGGCTTTTTTTATTTGTCTGGGGACTTTGGAAAGCACAGCCTGATAAGTAGCAGATAGACTATGCCTGAGCCCACCACCTCTGTTGAGGGAGGGGTTTTCAATGCTCACATGAATGGCCTCCCTTACTCCTCTTTCAAACCACCTCTCTTCTTTGTCTAATATGTGTACATCCTCATCTTTGAAAGAGTGCCCTTTGTCCTTCAAATGGAGGTGTACTGCTGATTCTGGTCCTGACCTGTTGCCCCTCCTATGTTGGGCCATTCTTCTGTTTAATGGCTGTTTAGTTTCTCCAATGTAGATGTCTGAACACTCCTCACTGCATTGGACCACATATACTATATTGCCCCTTTTATGGTTTGGTATCGGATCCTTTGGGTGGACAAGTCTCTGCCTTAGTGTGTTCGTGGGTTTGAAATAAACAGGGATGTGGTGTTTGCCAAAAATCCTTTTAAGCTTCTCCGACACTCCAGCCATGTAAGAAATGACCAGGTTCTTCCGTCGGGTCTGGGTCTCAGACTGATCCCTTGTTCTTCTGGGATGGCCCACTGCTTTGTTGAAGGCCCACTTTGGATATCCACAGGCCTTAAGTGCTGTCTTCAGGTGCATATCTTCCTTCTTCTTGGTTACTGTGGAGGTGGGGATGCTCTCTGCTCTGTGGCTTAGGGTCCTGATGACTCCTAGTTTGTGCTGTAGTGGATGGTGGGAGTCAAACAGTAAGTATTGATCTTTGTGGGTGGGTTTCCTGTAAACTTCTACTCCCAGGCCACGGTCAGGTCTGATGATGACTGCACAATCCAGGAAAGCCAGCCTGTTGTCTTGGGTGTCTTCCCTAGTGAACCTAATATTAGGATCCACCGCATTGATGTGGTCTGTAAAGGCCTGTACTTCCTGAGTCTTGATTTTCACCCAGGTATCATCTACATACCTGAACCAGTGGGGTGGTGTTGTCCCTGGGAAGGTGTTGAGTGCCTTCTTCTCCACTTCTTCCATGTATAGGTTTACAACAATTGGTGACACTGGGGAACCCATGGCACAGCCATGCTTCTGTCTGTAGAAGTCCCCTCTGTACATGGAATATGTGGTGTTCAGACACAGGTCCAGGAGCAGGCATATCTGGTCTGGGTTGAGCAGCTTCTGGAGGTGAGGGTGCTGTCTCTCTTAGTCTTCTCTTTACCATTGTTAGGGCATCAGTGGTGGGGATGCTTGTAAAGAGCGATGTAACATCAAAGGATACCATGGTTTCGTCTGTATCCAGTTTCAGCTCCCTGACTTTAGAAACAAACTCCTCTGAATTGTGTATGTGGTGGTCCGTGAGTCCAACCAGTGGGGCTAGGATAGTCGCCAGGTATTTTGCGATGTTGTAAGTCACTGAATTTATACTGCTGACAATAGGTCTGAGGGGAATTCCTTGCTTGTGGATCTTGGGAAGTCCATAAAAGCAGGGGACAGTCTCTCCGGGATATAACTGGTGGTAGGTCACCCTTGAAAGAGGAGTAAGGGAGGCCATTCATGTGAGCATTGAAAACCCCTCCCTCAACAGAGGTGGTGGGCTCTGGCATAGTCTATCTGCTACTTATCAGGCTGTGCTTTCCAAAGTCCCCAGGCAAAAAAAAAAGCCTTCACCACCAAGGCCATAGCTAACGACCCATTCTTGATAGGTTTCAGCACCTTAGGCCATTGCCCCCCCACACTGGAATAACCACGCGAGACAGGGTGTTGGGTAAACGCTCTGGGCCACACTTTATTAATAACACAACCATAAACACAACTTCAACAGGGGGCCTACTGTAGTGCGGGTTGTCAGTTGTTACCTGGAGTCTCCCAGGACCCTTCCCTCTGGCAGCTTACCTGGGCGAGTCCATAGCCCCGAGAGTGCCCTGTCTCTGGGCAGGGCAGCCTCGGCCAGCCAGTCCCCTTTCCCCATCCGGTCTGTCCAGGCACGCCATTTGTGCCTGTCCGCCCGGCGGGCCCTCCAGGTACGTCCATCCCCCCCGGCGTTGTGATCACAGATCCGCAACGCCGTGAGGCCGGACGTTCCCACAGGGAATTCAGGACCATACTCACCTACTGCCTCAGAATGCTCCGCACTACCGCCCTGTGTGGCCAAGACCAAACTTTCCCTACAGAGTCCACTACGCCGCAGAAGTATGGGATAGGCGAAAAATCCCCGGGTGCTATGTGCCAATTGTGCCCCGGGTCAAAAATTCCTATCCGGCCCCGAAGCGACCAGACTAGCTCATACTACTGCATAAAGAGGCGGGTGGGTGGGCAAAACCGGCCGACGAAGAGGCCGGAGAACACCTGAGCCGGCCCCTATATGGGCTCGGCTCCTTGGAGGTCTCACGAGACCAGGTAAGTCCCGCAAGGCTTCTGGTCTGGGGGGGCAAGGGAGCTCCGCCTGGGCGCAGTCATGCCGCGGAGCCGGACATTGCCCCCCCACACCGGAATAACCACGCGAGACAGGGTGTTGGGTAAACGCTCTGGGCCACACTTTATTAATAACACAACCATAAACACAACTTCAACAGGGGGCCTACTGTAGTGCGGGTTGTCAGTTGTTACCTGGGGTCTCCCAGGACCCTTCCCTCTGGCAGCTTACCTGGGCGAGTCCATAGCCCCGAGAGTGCCCTGTCTCTGGGCAGGGCAGCCTCGGCCAGCCAGTCCCCTTTCCCCATCCGGTCTGTCCAGGCACGCCATTTGTGCCTGTCCGCCCGGCGGGCCCTCCAGGTACGTCCATCCCCCAGCGTTGTGATCACAGATCCGCAACGCTGTGAGGCCGGACGTTCCCACAGGGAATTCGGGACCATACTCACCTACTGCCTCAGAATGCTCCGCACTACCGCCACGGCAGGGGCCTAGCCTTGCTACGGCCCCTGCCAACCCCACAAACCATCCAGAACTTCCCGCAGGCCCCTCTTTAGGTCGGTAAGGAAGATATCCATGCCCCGGTCTGAAAGGTGTACCCCGTCTTCCCGGTACAAATCCGGGGCAGCAGCTGGTATCCTCGGGTGGCCCACCACTGTACCCAACCGATGAACCATTGCCCTGCATACATCCCTGTTGATTCCCCTCCTGGCCGTATTCATGACTTGCGGGTCACACTTCCCCTTCCACTGATGCCGCGGTATGATGGTGGACCAGACCAACTTAGATCCTGGAAAGGCTTCCTTCCAGGCTGTGAGGTCCCTCACAATTTCCAACGCCAGCGACTTGCCCGATTGGAACCCCACATCATTGCCCCCCAAATGAACTAACATGACGTCGGGGTTTTTTCCCAGAGCTGCCAACTGGGCAGCTCTCTCAAACTGACACCATCGCATACCACGGAACCCCTTCCATTCAATCACCGCCCTACCTCCTAAGCCCAAATTAACCCCCCATGCGGTCCGTGCCGCGTACTTCTCGGCCCAATAGATATAACTGTGACCCAGGATGAGGATACGGCATCTCCTGCGGCCTGGCGGCCCTCCTTCGTCCTTCTGGGAGCCATCACTGGGCCTTGCTGTGTATCCCATACTGGTGGTCCCCACCCCTTGGACTTTCCAGCCCCCTTGTCTGGTGTCGGGATGTTCGAGTGGGCAAGCCCACCGCCTTCCGCCTAGGCCACGGGCCTTCCCTGGCTTCGACCCGGACCGCCCCCAGAGGCCTACCGGCCCTGTCCCCCCCAGACCTGGCCCCCTTCAGTAGGGCCCACCCAGACCTTGTCGGCCCCTCGCGAGGCCTCGGGCTGTCCCGACCGCCCGGCCACCTGGCTAGGCCGCTCACCGCCCCCCCGTGACCGTCAGCCGTGCCCGGCACTCCTGGGGCCCACCGCCCAAGGCCGCGCCTCAGAGTGGGGCCTGTGCACCCCACACCCGCCTGGTGTTGCGGGCCACCCCCTGTCCTGTCTCGGGCCTGTCCCCCTTGATGCCTCCTCCCCCAGTGCTGCCCCACCCCCTTGCGCCCGTCCAGGGGCCCTCGGTGCCGGCGAGCCGCGGTAGGCCGCGCCGCGTCAAGCGCCCGCGCCGCCCACACCGCGGCCCGTCGGCACTCCAACCTGGGGGGAAGCGCTGCCGCGCCTCCCCGATTGCCGCCTCCCGCGCCTCCCACGCCGCTGGCGCTCCTCAGCCGCCCGGTCGCCGTCCGGCTCCCTGGAAATCCCCGCAGCTCTCCACGTGGCCAAGATGGCGGCCCCCTGTGGCAGAGCTGCCGGATGCTGCCCCTCCAAAACTGGCCGACGAAGAGGCCGGAGAACACCTGAGCCGGCCCCTATATGGGCTCGGCTCCTTGGAGGTCTCGCGAGACCGGGTAAGTCCCGCAAGGCTTCCAGTCTGGGGGGGGGCAAGGGAGCTCCGCCTGGGCGCAGTCGCGCCGCGGAGCCGGACACTGTTCACCTTAAGGCTAAGGATACTATTGTCTCCCTAATGAGCCTATTTAGGCCACTGCTCATCTTATGAGCCTAATTCAGGCCAGGGTGACAAGAGGTCAAAGCTGCCTATAAGATGGAGGATTTGCACTAGCTGTATTCAGATCGATGATGCTGTTTGGATGAACAGCGAAATGTTTCTATCTCTCAAAAAAGAAGTCCAGTAGCCATGACTCAACTTCCAGATAAACAATGAAACAGTGTGTTATTTTTTGTAAAGTGCCCATCCCTATTGTAAACTGTCCAGGGTGGCTCTCTAGCCAGATGGACAGTATAACTAAAATCAAATAACTAAAATTTGCGCAGTGAAGGGGAACCGTCAGCGATGGCCAGTCTCAAAAGCCTCACTAAATAATATGGTCTTTAACTGCCTACAAAAGGCTATAAGGGAGAGAGCTAAATGAAGCTCTGCTGGGAGTTGGTTCCAGAACATTGTGGCCACCATCAAGAAGGCTCTGTTCCGTGTAGCGGACTTGAGAGGCTCTCTCAGAGTAGCCACCTGGAGTATTTTAGACTGTGATGCCCCAGAGCAGGCATGTCCAAACTTTGGCCCTCCTGATGTTTTGGACTGCAACTCCCAGAATTCTAAGCTTAGATTGCCAATGGCAAAGGACTGTGGGAGTTGTGGTCCAAAACATCTGGAGGGCTGAAGTTTGAACATGCCTGCCCTAGGGGAAAGGCAGATGATATTGGCATGATCCACTCCAACATATACTGTGGCCCCAGAGTGTGGACTGCTTTGTATGTAATAGACAGAATCTTGAAACTGATCCACAAGGCAACAGATAGCCAGTGGAGATATTTGAGGATGGGGGCAATCTGATTAAATTTGCTAAGGCCCATCACCAGTCTGGTAGCTGCATTTTGAACCTGTTGTAATCTCTAGATCAACTTCATAGGCAGTAGTCAATGCAGTAGTCAATACGGGAGATAATCAATGTATGCACAATAGTCCTGTTGTAACTTACTAAAGTAAGCTGCAACTAGAGTAGATGATTTAGGACTGCCCCCTTCTAGAAATGCAGTGGTACATTGTATAAAGGAATTAATTCGTTCCAAATGAAATTTTGTTCAGCAAATTTTCCTTTATACAAATTTCCCATAGGAATGCATTGAAAACAGAGTAATCCCTCATCACGACCATTTTTATGTTGTATGGATTTGCCCCATAGGCGATTCTGTTAAGCAAATTTCCCCTATCTCTGGAAGTTTTTATGTTGTACAGATTTTATGTTATACAAACCGTTTGTTATATGAGGGTCCGCTGTACTCTGAATTAATGCCACTTGCCCAAGTCTACACCGGTTGGCTCATCTCCTCGAAGATACTGTGTTGAATAAAATGCCCAGTCACTCTTAGTGTGTGTGTGTGTTGTGTCATTACAGTCGTGACCGACTCTGACTCCCATGTCCATGGAGTTTTCTTGGCAGGAATACCGGAGTGGCTTGCCAGTTCTTACTCCAGGCGCCTACAGCACCTGGTATTCCCTGGTGGTCTCCCATCCAAGTACTAACCAGGGCTGACCCTGCTTAGCTTCCAAAATCAGGCAAGATCGGATGTGTTGTCATAGCATACAGCTATAGTCACTCTTAGACAGGTACCGAACTCACTAATGTATCTGACCAGCAAGGGCCAAGATGAAATCTGCCTAAGTAACAAATCATAAAGCCCTTTCCTATGTAAACAGCCAGCACAGTGCACTTGACTTGATTAAGTCTCTTATGCTTCATGGAGACACTCTGCTCTCAAAGGCAGCCTACAATTATTTTTAATTTTAAAAACAATAAAATTAATATCCAGAAGGAAAAACATTGGATATGGCTAAGTGAAAGTTAAGAACTTTAAGAGCCTATTGAATTTTAATGGGGCAAACTTAACAGTGTGCTTAATTCTCTCCTGTTGAAATGGGTCTACAGTGCTTAACCTTGACTGTGTAACATATGCCCTGCTAAATGCAGCATTAAGCACTTAAGCAGTGAAATATTTGCTTGCAGTCTAATTTTCAGCTAGCCTAGATTTGGAGTAACAGTTCCAAGCATCCCATGGGGCAATATAACAAAGCACAATGATCTAGATAGTATCAGGGTTCAACATAATGACTATTGCCTTCTTTAATGGAAAGATTTATATTAAGGAATGGATAAATCAGCTCTAGGGATGGGCATTTCATTTCGAAACCAATAGGTTCCAAAATGAACCACGCAAGCCCAGGTGGTCCTCGGAACCAGTTGATACACACAGATCCAATTGCTTTACCTTTCTCTGTCTTGTGCAGGGTTAAAATCCAAGGAGGAAGCACACTGAGATGTCATCTTTCCTGCTTCGTCCTGCTGGTCAATCAAAGAGGGGGGCGGGATGCTGCCTGTCCCTGCAAGCTCCTGATTGGTCAGCATCACAGATCTAGCATAGATGACGTTGCAGTGTGCTTCCTCATTGGATTTTAACCCTATGACGTTGCAGTGTGCTTCCTCATTGTATTTTAACCCTGCGCGAGACAGAGAAAAGTAAAGCAATTGGATCTGCATGTATCAGCCGGTTGCGAGGACCACCTGGGCTCGCGTGGTTCATTTCGTAACTTATTGGTTCCGAAATGAAACACCCAACCCTAATCAACCCAGTTCTAGGGGATTTCAGTTTTGTCTCATTTCTTCATTTGAAACAAACAAACAAACAATCCAGCAAGGAACTAGCACAAGATGGATTTGGAGTTGCAAAGACAAGGGATAATTTTTTTAAAAGGGATTTGGAAGAGCATCCATTTCTAGCATGCATAGGGGCAACACCAACCTTGTAGTACAAAGAGGACTACATGTGGCACGTGGATGGTTTCATGTGATCCCTTCAACGGGTGAACCAAAACTGTGTGTGTGCCGTATTTTTTCTCCTACCTGTCAACCCCGGAGAGAGCCTGTTTCTACCCACGTCTGTTCTGAAGTGACTGTTGCCTTGTATGCTTCCAAGGCTACCTGACTTTAGCAGGTTTGAGAGGAAGGGGAAACTGCAATCTGTCGAGACATATTTGAGTTATTTTGCCGTAATTGGCTTGGCAGCAGCTTCAGTCACAGGCCTCCTTTTTCGCAGATTGTCTCTGAATGAATAAAAAGGTTTGCTTTTGAAATGTAATTAACGTTGCGCTCAGCTGAGAGACTTTCTCACATTGTCAAAAAGGAAATGGAGGGTGATGGGTACCAAAAAAGAAGGTGGGGGAGAGAGAACAGAAAATAGAGCCCCCAACCTGACAGGACATGAAGGATGGAATACCCTCCTGTCTTGGTAATTGTAAATCAATGTCTAGTTCACACAACCCAGTCACTTATGAGCCCTGTTCAGATGTTGAATGAAAGAGTTGACCTCAACACCATCAACAGCAAGAACCGGTTAACCCTGCCTGCTCCAGATTTTCCATCGGGACTGCTGTATCTGAAGAGAAGTGCTGACTTCGTTTTGTTGTTGTGTTCCACCAAGTGGCCTCCCATTCAGGGTGACCTGAGAAAAGAGTGATTTCCAGAATGTCCTGTCCAAATCTGCTCAATTCAAGCCCATGTCTTCCTTTAGGGAGTCAGTCCATCTTGTATTTTGGTCTTACTCATTTCCTGCTGCCTTTAACCTTTCCCAGAATTACGATCTTTTCTGGAAAACCCCGCCTTCCTGGGCTCAAAGTAGGACAACACCAGCTTCAGCATGTTTGCCTCCAGAGGAGCTTCAGGTTTGATTTGATCAAGGACTTGCATACACTAGGACCCCCTATCCACTGATTCATTAGCCAATGATTCAGTTATCCACGGTTGGCAGAGGAAATTATTATTATTATTATTATTATTATTATTATTAACCACACAGCTAATTACGCTGGATTTTATAATACAAATCACTAGTCGAACGCTTCCCAAGTGTTTAGGACTATGTGATGTATTGGCGAATTATGTGAGCAGCTCCCAGTAAGGTGGCTTTCTGCAGCCGACTAATGGTGACTTTGTCAACTCCAATTTCTTCTAAATACTTGCTTAGCTCTTTAGGCACTGCACCCAGCGTGCCGATTACCACTGGGACCACCTGTACCAGTTTATGCCAGAGTCTTGAAGTTCAGTTTTCAGATCGTGATATCGGGTAATTTTTTCAAGTTGTTTCTCGGTGACTCTACTATCACCTGGTATAGCAACATCAATGATCCACACTTTTTTCTTCTCCACAATCACAATATCCACAATCACAATATCCGGGGTGTTATGCTCCAAAACCCTGTCTGTCTATATTCTGAAGTCCCAAAGTAATTTTGCATGCTCATTTCCAGTCATCATCATCATCATCATCATCATCATCATCATCATCATCATCATCATCATCACTACTACTACTACTACTACTACTACTACTATTATTATTATTATTATTATTATTATTAGTAGTAGTAGTAGTAGTAGTAGTAGTAGTAGTAGTAGTAGTATTTGTTTGTTATATATTTTTTGTTTTTTAATAGATATGAATATGATTGTTGTAAACTGCCTGAAGTTCCACTATGGAATAGAGGGGCATATAGAAATAAATAAATAAATCAGTAGCCACAAAGCAATCTACTGTCACAAAACAGCAGTTTTGGTGATTTTTTGACATTTTCTCTTATGCATGGTTTTCATTATCCACAGGGAGGCCTGGAACCAGTCCCCAGCGGATACCAGGTTCCTACTGTTCTTGTCTTTTTGGCAGCCGGGAGTATCGCCAAAGCTCTTCTCCAGCACCACATGTCAGTCAGCTTCAATTGTACATCTCTTTGTGTGTGTGTGTTGTGTCGTTACAGTCGAGACCGACCCTTCGTGACCCCATGTCCATGGAGTTTTCTTGGCAGGAATACTGGAGTGGCTTTAGACATGCCTTTATACATGGACCAAGTCCACATGATCTGGAGCCCTGACATTTCCCAACATATTGGATCATGTGGACAGCTCTTACTGATAGAAGCTGTCTCTTGCATTCAGGTTTAACTCTCTGCACATGTTGTGGACTAGAACATGATTGCTCACAAATTGAGATGTGCTCATTTAATGGAACCCCTGGATGCAGACACTTGCACAGGGTCAAGGAGTGATTGGTCACACATTTCCTATCAATGAGACAAACAGAGTTCACATGCCCAAGGTATAAAAAAGGGTATGCATCAAGGGGAAGAAATTATTAACTGTAAATCAGCATGTTTTCTTTGAGGTCAGTACTGAAGAGAAGTGACCTAGTTCAGGCCCTGAGGGAAGTGAAATAAATTTGCAAATCATTTTTTGTTTGGGGCACGAGATGGCATTAAAGAACTTTAAAGGTGCCTAACAGAAAGACACTGAACTGTGGCAGGAATACTCCTCTGTTTGGCTCCACCACATCTCAGAAGGCCATGTATATCAATACAAAACCAAGAACAAATATTATTGGCATTTTGGTTTTCCAGCACAGATTAATGGAAGCAGACTCTGATCTGGAGCACAGATTGGATCAGATGGGATGCAAATAACACTTGGCAGAATTATCATACGTTCTTAAGTCCAAAACTGGTTTTCATATCTAATGGCTCATGTGCAGGCTCAGATGGAAACAATACAGATTATTGCAACCATACTTGGGACATGGGAATTGGTGGGAATCCTTCACAACAAATGCGAACTATTATCACTTGGGTGCCAGTATCACAAACTCTTCAAATCCTTAAATCTTTAAGATTGTCATTTAAGCTGCCTCTTAAACTCATTGTTCTTAACTGTCAATATTGTCTTTTAATGATGCAAACCACTGTTGTTTACTCAATGTTTTCAGCTCTAAATATCATCTTTCGCTGTTCTAAGCTGCCTTTTCTTGGAGAAAGGTGGGGTAAAAATATTTTCAATAAATAAATTTTGCCTGGGAAAATACCATTCTTCAGGAAAATATCAGGAAAAAAACTGGGTAATTTTTAAAAGCAATTTAAGCCCTAAGTAAATTTTGAGGGCCAGTTATTAAGGGAACACTTTGCTGGATCACTTTCTCTCTTCATCTGAGCCCTGGCAAGGGTCTTCAATCCAAATGCAAAATAGCCAAAGAGATATGAAAGGTGTTTCTTATTAGACCTGGGTGTCAATGAGCTCTTGAAATCTATGTGAAGTGAACCGGAGAAACAAGTTTTAACATTGTGGGTGATTGGCAATGATCATGGAATTTCCAATGTTCAGCAGAATATATAGATAAGGGGTGTGGAGAATCTTCCCCGCCTAAATAAAAAGCATCCTAACCAAACTGCTCTGTACTTCACCCCAGTTCTGGCTCGCCTGCATTGGTTACCCATTGCCCTCCAGATAAGGTTCAAGGTCCTGGTTTTGGTTTCAAAGGTTGGGTCCTGAATACCTGTCGGAGCGTATCTCCCAGAGGTCAACTGAGGCCAGACACACGGATGTCGCAGGCATGCTCACTCAGGGTGTCCACTCCGAGGGAGGCACGGAGGTCTGCCACGTGCAGCTGCGCCTTCTCAGTGGTGGGCCCATCATTATGGAACCATCTCCCGAGTCAGCTGCGCCTTGCATCGTCCCTGCCCGCCTTCAAAAAGGCTTTGAAAACTCTGCTTTTTGAGGAGGCATATGGTGACCTACTTTATTTTTTCTTCTTCGCCGCCGATGTATCTTGCCTGGGGTTTTGTCCTTAACCGTTTTTGTAGTTTTGTAGTTTTGATATCTTTTTACCCTGTTAACTGCCCAGAGTTCCAACTCAGAAGATGGCGTGGTATAGAAATGCTACAAATTAATAATAAATAATAAATAGATATTCCAAACAGTTTCAATCCTACGAGGGGGTATCCAAAAGTTTTAATTATAATAAAGAAGTCATAGAGGTATTTACATGAAACTTTTTTGTGCATAATCGGTGCCATTGCCATGCATAGTTGTGCAAATATCAAATCTTTATCTAAAGTAGTTTTCTTTCTACAGGCTGTAGAAGACATCAACCTACATGAATGAAGAACAAAATGAAGCTCGAAATGTCATATAAGTTCCTCCATTTGAAGGGCAACAATGCACGCCAAATCCACAATGAACTGAAAGCTGTGCATGGGGATGAAAGCCCATCATATGACATGGTTGTGAGGTGGAAGGGGAACTTTAGAAGTGGTCACATGATCTTGCCATGGTGAAGAAAGTGGAGGCTGTTATCCTCGACGACAGAAGTCTGTGACACAATTGGTAATTTTCCAGATCACAATAAAATAATCCAATAAACAGAGAGTGAATACAAATAACAACAGCTGTATGTCTATGAGACTACACCATAACCTTATTTTCTGAGCTATCCACTCAAAGCCCATGACATTCAGCCTATGATCAAACTTATGCCAATTCTAAACAGTAGCCATTATAAACATTCCGCTTTAGTAAACTAGGGTGAGTGAGAGAAAAAAGAAAGAACCAAGAAAAAGCTGGATATTCCAGGGAGAAAAGTGCCCTAAATAGTGACACATGTCTTTGCCCCCCCATGCCGGAATAACCACGCGAGGCAGGTGTTGGGTATAAACTCCGGGCCACACTTTATTCATAACTCCAACAATAACATACAACTTCAAACCAGGGGCCTGCTGTAGTGCGTTACCAAGTTGTTACTCCAGGGTCTCCTGGTGACCCGACCAAGTGGCATTTCCTTCGGGTGAGTCCAGACTCCGAGGGTGTCCAGTCCTTGGACAGGTCAGCCTCGGCCAGCCAGTCCCATTTCCCCAGTCAGGCTGTTCAGGTCCATCTTTTGTTCCTGCCAGCCTGGTGGGCCCTCCAGGTACATCCCTCCCCCCGGTGCTGTGACCTCAGCTCCGCACCACCATGGGGTTGGATGATCCTACAGGGAATTGAGATCTTGCTCACCTTCTGCCAATCCGCACTCCGGACTACCGTCCCCATGTGGCCAATGACAATCCTAAGCCTAAATACCCACCACGCCGCACCAGTGTGAGATAGGCGAAAAATCCTCGGGCACTTGTGCCAATCGTGTGCCCGAGTCAAAAATTCTTATCCGGCCCCGAAGCGACCAGTTAGACTCACACTAGTGCATAAAGAGGCAGGTGGGCGGGAAAATCCGGCCGCCGAAGAGGCTGCGTCCCACGTGGCCAGCCCTTATAAAGGCTCGGTTGGCCTCTCACGGGACTCTAAGCCTCGCGATGGCTCCGGCTGGGAGGGGGCAAAGGAGCTCTGTTAGGCGCAGCTGTGCCATGGAGCCAAGCCTTGCCCCCCCCATGCCGGAATAACCACGCGAGGCAGGTGTTGGGTATAAACTCCGGGCCACACTTTATTCATAACTCCAACAATAACATACAACTTCAAACCAGGGGCCTGCTCTAGTGCGGTTACCAAATTGTTACTCCAGGGTCTCCTGGTGACCCAACCAAGTGGCATTTCCTTCGGGTGAGTCCAGACTCCGAGGGTGTCCAGTCCTTGGACAGGTCAGCCTCAGCCAGCCAGTCCCATTTCCCCAGTCGGGCTGTTCAGGTCCATCTCTTGTTCCTGCCAGCCTGGTGGGCCCTCCAGGTACATCCCTCCCCCCGGCGCTGTGATCTCAGCTCCGCACTGCCATGGGGTTTGATGGTCCTACAGGGAATTGAGATCTTGCTCACCTTCTGCCAATCCGCACTCCGCACTACCGCCACGGTAGGGGTCTAGCCTTGCTATGACCCCTACCACCCCCACCACGCATGAACCAACTCAAGCAGGCCCCTCTTCAGGTCGCTCAGGAACAACTCCATTCCTTGGTCCGACAGATGGACCCCGTCACCACGGTACAGCTCCGCCCTAGCTGCACAAATTCTCGGGTGGCCCACTAACTTACCCAACCACTGCACCATGGCCTTACACACATCCCTATTGACTCCTCTCCTAGACGTATTCAGGACCTGTGGGTGGCACTGCGCCCTCCACTGGCGCCTGGGAACCATGGTGGACCACACCAACTGCGAATCTGGGAATGCAACCTTCCAAGCCCCCAGATCCCGAACAATATCCTGCACCAAGGATTTACCCGTCTGGGACGTCAAATCATTCCCCCCCAAATGCACAACCATAACGTCTGGTGGCCCACCCACTGCTGCCAACTGGGCAGCTCTTCCAAATTGGTACCATCGCATGCCCCATTGCCCCCTCCATTCCACCACTGCCTGGGCCCCCATCCCCAAATTAACCCCCCAGGCCGTCCATGCAGCATACTTCTCGGCCCAATAAACATAACTGTGGCCCAGGATGAGGATGCAGCACTGGGCTCGACCAAACCCTGGTCCTGCAAAATAAAAAGACAAGGCCCAGCAGTTAACATTGTGGCAAGGGGCGAACGTAGGACTTATATCGTGATGATGCCCACCTCCCCAAGGACTTTATTTCCTCTGGGCCATAGCCAAGGGAGGCCGCTGTGGAGGCCGCTCCGATCCTGAAGGAGTGGGTCCCGAACCTGAGGCCCACCAGCCCCAGCTTCCCCAGGGCCCTCTCGGTTAAACGCCAGAACTGGAACTTGGTGAGTGGCTCCCCGGTGGCGTGGCAGAACAGGGGGCCTCCTCCGTCCCACTGACGGCCATGTATTCATCCATGGCCTGGACCGGGCAGATATCCTCCACTGAACAGGGTCCCAACACCACACGCTGCCCCTGCGCCCACTGATCCGTTTTGGACCGACGGACTAGAAAAACGACCTTACCTTTCTGCTTATGAAAATCCGCTAGCTGCAGCGCTACCTGGGACGTATCATTCTTCCCTGCGGCCACCAGCTCACTGATTCGGAATGCGCCGAAGAAGGCAGACAAGGAAGCCGCCCTCATCAGCGCAGCCTCATGGTCATCTCTACATATCTGGGCCCACTGCTTACCCATTCTGGATAGGATATCCGGCGTCAATGGGAAACGGGTGTCCGGAACCTTCCGCCTGGCTCTCCCCCAACCTTCTACCATCTTCCAAAACCCGGAAGTCCTGGGTGGTATCCCCGCATCCCAGGGCCTTAGCATGGAATGCCAGGGCCGCCAAGCGCCCCGCATGCTGCCCGGGGTCAACCCCTTCCTCTTCAGGAAGACTAAATATTGCCGCACGTGGTCCACAGGGGCAGGGCAGGTTTGTTGTAAGTCCATCATGGTCCGGAAGGATGCAAAGTCCTTTACTGCGGCGTCATATCCTCTCCTGGTCCTTGGCGCAAGTGCCAGCTCGAGGGCCTCATCAGCCTCCTCCCACCAACCCACCATACCTCCTCCGGAAGCTGCTGGGGTAAATCATCCGCTTCCAGAGCCAACACCCTGAAGAGGTTGATTCGCTGGCGGGAGAGAGCATTGGCAATACTGTTGTCCAGGCCCGGCACATGGTGCGCGTGCACCATGATGTTATACTGGAGTGTGCGCAATGTCATGGCCCGCACCAACCCCATAACCCGCTCAGATTTTGATGTCAGCTCGTTAATGGTGTAGACAACCGCCATGTTGTCACACCAAAAACGGACTATGGAGTTGGCCCAGTCCTGGGACCAGAGCCAGAGCGCTCCCACAATGGGGAACAACTCCCAAAAAGGTCAGGTCTCTGGTAATGCCAATGGTAGCCCAAGCCTTCGGCCACGGACCATGACACCACTTACCCTTCCAAAAGATGCCGTAGCTGATCGATCCCGCCGCATCTGTGTGGACCTGGAAGTCGGCTCCCATTCTGATCTCGTCCCGCCAGAAGGACACCCCGTTGAACCCAAGTAGGAAATCACCCCACATCCCCAGGTCCTCCCGAATGCCCTTGGACAGCTTAACCCTATGATGAGGCTACTGAAGGCCCCTCATCGCTGTGCAAAGGCGACGGATAAAGGGGGCTTCCCCGGGGCAATCACCCTACAGGCGAAGTTGAGGTGCCCCACGAGCTCCTGCAGCTCCCTGAGCGTCACACTCCTGCGTTGCCTCAGTGCTTCCACCCTAGTGCGTAGGTCCCTCAGCTTGTCCTCCGGCAAGCGGCACGACTGATTCCAGGTATCCAGTTCCACCCCCAGGAATGTAAGGCAGATGGCAGGGCCCTCGGTTTTATCTGCCGCAAGCGGGAGGCCAAGCTCATTCGCCAGTCCCTGGAACGTTCTCAAGAGAAAGCCACATGCGCCCGAACCCCTTGGTCCACAAAATAAGTAGTCGTCTAAGTAGTGGGCCACGCTGGACAGGTCTGAGGCCTGCCTCAGCTTCCACTCAACCAATGAGCTGAACCGCTCAAAAACGGCGCAGTATATCGAGCAGCCAAATGGCAGTGCTCTATCAAAATAAAACTTACCTTCAAACTGGAAACCCAACAAGTCAAAATCATTGGGGTGTACAGGCAGGAGCCGGAATGCAGATTGGATGTCTCGGCTCCCGCCCCACAAGCCCAGACCATGCCAACTGCGGCATCAAACGAAGTGTATTTAACAGAGCAGAGGTCCTGGGGAATGCCATCATTAACCGCTGCCCCCTCTGGGAAGGACAGATGGTGAATCAGGCGGTACTCGCTGGGCGCCTTCTTGGGCACCAGCTTGAGGGGTGATACCCGAAATTCCAGCAACGGGGGTTCCTCAAATGGACCCAGTACCCGCCCCTTGGTAACTTCCTTCTGGATCTTCTCCCTAGCCATCAGCTCCAGGCCCCTCAGGGACCCCAAATTGGAGGCATGACATGCTCTGCGCACACCCTCAAACTAAATTCTAAAACCAAACATAAACCCTTCTCTCAGAAACTGGGTGGTGGCTCCATCAGGGTAGCCACGCAACCATTCCACCAGGACCTCAAGGTTGATTGGGCTGGGGCCCTTTACCCATATTGGGGCCTCCCCATTGGGGCAGTCTCCTGGGTTGTCCCCCATCCCTAGGCTTGCCAAAGGACCCCTTGGCTCTGGGGCAGTTAACCGCTGGATGCTGGGCCCCGCAGACTGAACAATCGTGCTTGAAGCGGCATTGGGCCCGGCTGCAGGTCCCCTGGCCGTTAAAGTCCCAGCAGACCAGCCAGGGTTGAACCTGCTGGCCCACCACCTGGTGGGGACTGGCAACCGAGTTAGCACGCCTGATGATGTGCCCGCTGTCGAAGCCTTCACCCAGGGCAGGGTGCACTGGGGTCATGTACTGCAGCCAGAGAGACTGCAGGGGCTCATCCCATCTCAGGTGGGGTTGGGTCGCCGCCCTCATCCTGAAACGCTCATCATAGGTGAGCCACGCATGCCCCGGAAAATCAAGGAATGCCTTATATATCATGTCCTGGTACTTTATCATCGATTGAGCCCTCCATGGGTGGGCGTGAAGCAGCATGGACATGTATATGGAGAACGCCGGAAGCCAATTGGCCCAGGACCGCTCCGGCTTACAGCGCAGCCGTTGCTCCCTGTCCTTTGTGTCCTCCTTCTCCAGCTCCTTAGAGTCCAGTTCCCAGTTCAGGAGGCTGAAGAGGTCAATGTAGTCCCCCCGCCAAATCCTTTCTTTCGTCGCCTGGGCCAAGTGGTCCCCCAGGCGACGAAAGGCTGTGTAGGGCACCCCTGCATACACGTGGCCTACCGCCCAGGAGGCAGGGTATCCCTGCGCAGGTTGTCCCCCCGGCCAGGCCCCCCTGCGGTTGTCCTTGCCAAGGTGCAACCGCTCCCATACCTACCCCGCCCTGCGGCCCCGGTGGGCCCTGCCACACAGCTGCCGAGGGTGCTGGGAGCTGACCCCATGGGCCAGACTGTGTACGGTCCAGAGCTGCACTCACCTGATGTCCTTGGTTGCCAGGCCCCCCCCGGCAGTGCTGCAGACACTCCTGCCCCCAGGCCCAGCTGATCCCTTGCCGGGCCCGGCCCTCCAGCCCAGCCACAGCTTTGTGCCGGAGTGCAAGCTCTGGCTCCCCACAGCGGCCCTCCCTGTGCCCCCCAAGGCCACGTCTTCTGGGGTGCCACCTCCGGTGCGCCTGCCAACTCACTGTTGCTGTGGCCCTGCTGAGCCCCGAGGGACCCAGGCCCGATCCTGGGGTCTGCTACGGGCGGCCACGCAGCTGCTCCTTCAGGCTGTTCCACCGCTTCCTCTGCAGGGGGCGCTGCCTGGGCCACTCTGGTGCCGGCCCCTGCTGGTTCCGCCAACTGGGCCTGCCCTGGTGCCAGGGGTGCCCCTTGCTGGGCCGCAGCCGCTGCTTTCTGCTCAAAGACAGTAAAACGGTGATCAAGGCTATGTGCCAGCTGTCGCAGCATGGCCCTCCTACGGGCCTTGAGGGGCGCGCCATATTCCGACTCGTCGTCGCCCCTTCGCCCGTGTTGCCTGTCCCACTCGGGCCTCCCTCCATGGCCGTCATCCTGGCATCCAGCCTGTCCCACGTCGCCGACTCCCCCTCGTCCAAGGAGGAGTCTGAATGGGATGGCTCAGGGGCCTGCCTCTTTGCCGGATGCTTGCCCTTAGGCCCAGCCTTGGTCCTCCGTGGGGCCATTGCTGCTGCTTCGCCCCTGCCTAGACCTTCCTGGGCTCGCGTGCGGCCTGGCAAGGGACCCACACCACTGTGTGATCTCAATCCTGGCCTAAGCCCCTGGTCACCCCCTGTCCAGCGCCGGAATTAAGTACAGCAGACGTGGGCCCAATAGAGCAGGCCCCAGGAGTCAGCCGGCTCAGGGCCACGGCAAGGCCTCAACGTCCCAGGGAGAGCTAGCTGTGCCAGTAACCAGGGGCCCCCTACCAGGTCCCCCACCCCAAGGCCTAATCGGGCTGCCCGCCCGCTACCGCCCCCCTCGTTTGCTGCGGGACCCTCCCACCTCCGGGTCCCCTGTAATCCGCCAGCCGGCTGAGCCTCCCCACCACAGGCTAGGCCGCACCACCGCGGTCCAGCTAGGCCGCCGACGTCGGCTCCGCGTTGGTGCTCCCGTCGCTCCAGTAACAGGCTGGGTGCGCAGCTGGCGCCACCCGACAACCTCGCACAATGAAGGGTGCGCCCCACCCACCTAAGGCATGGAGGCGCTCCCTCTCTAGGGGCCCAGGAAGCCCACTGGCCCACCCCGCAACCCGGTGACCTAGCGCCTGCCACTGGGCCCCGCTACCCTCCCCCCCTGAGGATGCGAAGGAGCAACAGCCACTTGGCGGGCCCTCCGCCGGAGAAACCCGCCATGGCCGGCCGCCGATCACCTGGGGAGAGTGCGGCCGCACTCCCCAGACACCGTCCGTCAGCTCCCGCTCTGCCGCCGGGCCGATTCGCTGAGCCGCGCCCGAGGGGAACGCCGCCGCGCTCCCCGGCCTCTGCTTGCCGGCTCCTGAGCGCCACTGGGCTGATGCCCCGTGCCGCGCTCGCCGCAGCCTGCCTCCCGCACCTGCGGGGAGCGCCGCCGCGCTCCTCGGCCTCTTCTCCCTGGCTCCCGGTTCGCCGCCAGGCTCGCCCCTGGAGCCGCTGGTGTCGCGGCTCTCCCAAACAGCCGGTGGGGTCACGCCTCCGCGCACCCCCGCCGCTCCTCGCCACCTCACCAGATCTCCAGGAGCCAGCTGTCTCGCCGCCATGTGGCCAAAATGGCGGCCAAGCGCAGCCGGCGAAGACGTCTGCTCCTCCCGAAATCCGGCCACCGAAGAGGATGCGTCCCACGTGGCCAGCCCTTATAAGGGCTCGGTTGGCCTCTCGCGGGACTCTAAGCCTCGCGATGGCTCCGGCTGGGAGGGGGCAAAGGAGCTCCATTAGGCGCAGCCGCACCACGGAGCCAAGCCTTCTGTTTATCCTACAGCTCTGGATAATGGACTGCAGAGCAACTCGTATGATGCAGGTATCAAATAGTGACACAAGTCAGCATCCAGGACAAAGTCTGGGTTTTTCTGGAAATTCAGCTCTTACCTGCTTCTCTTGCTGAGCTGATAGTTCAGTCAATTGCATTGGTTTTTAGTCTCCCTTATGGTTTCAATTCACATTACTAACCATCTTCACCATTCTGTTAATGCTGAATGAGATAGGAAGCATCCATGGTAATATTGCTCCACCCCAGCAGTGTGGTAGACCTCCTTGCTTTTCCTCATAGCTGCCTAAGAATTAGAAAAGTGTCCCCAGTTTGGTCTGGTTTTCCATTCTCTACAAAACAGTGCACATCTGAGATGGGGACCTGGAAGTTGAATCATGGCAACTGGACTTCTTTTCTTTTGAGATTGAAACAAGTATCTGTGTCAATCTAAGTCTGAGAATCTTCGCAGATATATTGAGATAAGGACAAATAAAAAAATAAACTGTGATATTCAATGAATATTAGAGATGAGCACGAATAAAAAATGCATTTCGTTTGTTGTTTGTCATTTGGAGGGTCCGTTTTGGTTCGTTTCCATTTTTTGTGAATTTTTGAAAAAAAATTGTTTTTGTTTTCATTAATTTTGTTACCGTTTTGTTACTATTTATTTCAATTTTCTGTGATTTCTAAAGGATTTTAAGCAATTCACTCTTATTGCAGTAATGGAATCGAAACGCACGACAAAATTTCTGGTGTTTCTGTTCGTTTCGGTACATTTCAGAGACAAAATTTGTTTGTCATTTCGTTACGTAACAAAACAAAAAATGAAAACGGAAACGAAAAATTGTTCATTTCATGCCCATCAATAATTAATATAATTGATTCCTTGAATATTTGCCCCTTCATACTGGCCATTCTATCTCGCCAGATCTCGGAAGCTAAGCAGGATTTGTCCTGGCTAGTACTTGGATGGACAATCACCAGAAAATACCAGGTGCTGTAAGCATCTGGAGTAGGAACTGGCAAACCACTCCAGTATTTCTGCCAAGAAAACTCCATGGACATGGGGTCACAAAGAGTTGGTCATCATGACTGTAATGTCACAACACACACACACACACACACACACACACACACACACACACACACACACACACAGAGAGAGAGAGAGAGAGAGAGAGAGAGAGGGAGAGAGAGAGAGAGGCCACATATTAAATACAAAGGGATGAATATTTCTGCTTATCATTCATTCTCAATTTTTGTTAGACAGCCCATGGCTGTCCTGGAAAAAAAACCACCCCCACAGTTCACAGGAGAAGGATTCATGGTTCATCAATAGAGATGGGCATGACTTGGCGAAATTCTCGTTTCCGTTTCCGTTACTCGTTTCCGTTACGCAACGAAATGAAGAACGACAATTACTCTGCCAGAACTCAAACTCGAACCGATAAACGACAAATTGGGTCTGATTTGTCGTGTTGTCGCTCCTGGCATCGCGCGATCGCACAATGCCAAGTGGCACAGAAAAAAAGTTTTTAAAAGCCTGATTCACGGCCAAAAAAGCAGGCGAAAATATCCCTGCCTGAGGGCATGTAGCCGAGGGGTGGTTTCTGGGGGGTTCCTCACTCCAGCCTCCCCCAGTCCTGGGCTGCTGGTGGTACCAGGGTGGGGGGTGGCATCCTCGGCGTAATCCATTTCCCATGTGGTGCGGGGGGGATCCAAAATGGCGACCGCAATATTTTTTTAAAGATTGTGGTCCAAAAACCCACCAAAGCACCACAGAAAAATGCAAAAATTAGCTATTTTAACTGCTTCAATTTTTACAGTAGCAGCAGTGGGTTTTTCTTGCAACAAAACGTCTCCGTTGATTTTATTTTATTTTATTTTTATGTTTATTTTTTTACACATGCGCAATGATGGGCTGGCCATGGGATGGGACCATGCAAATTTTTGGACCCATTCCACAAATCGCATGGCCAGGTTTTGACTGACACTTCTGGATGTGCAAGAGGGTATAAAAAGGCGGGGCACTCCCCAGAACAGTGCAGTCCGGGCTTGTATGTGGGTGGAAGAGGGCTGTGTGTAGCTGGCTGCTGTGCTAGTAGTTTCGATTTCGCGGTCGCAGTCGCGGAGCGTTTAGATTCTGTTAGGCAGGCAGGGAGGGAATTCAATTCAATTTTTAGGAATAGGAATTTGGAAATATTTCATTCCGTCTGCTGTGGGGAATAGCAAGCAATGCAGTTCATTCCTGCAGTTTGTCAGGATTTTTTTTCTGATACTGGTTTAGGTTTGACTGGTGTGTGTGTGTGGACTGAGTATACTACCATTCAATATTTATTTTCTATTTTCCAAAGTTCATTTTTTCATTTCATTGCTAGCAGTTTTGTTTATTTTCTCCTCACCTTTTTGTGAGACAGAGCTGCTGCAGTGCTTTCAGGCTGGGAAGCAAGCCTAATATAGCAGTTCTCTATCCTCACCTTTTTTGTGAGACAGAGGGAGAATTCATTCCACTCTAGTGTTTCAACAGGGGAGGTTTCTTGGAGGGCAGTGGATTTATATTATATAAGATGCACTAGTCTTGTGCAGCACGTCCATCACCCAGTTTAACAAACTGTTTTTCGCCTGCTCTGGGTCATTTGCGGGACCCGCACCTGCCGCCCGCCCGCGCGCCCGCCACCCGCCCGCCCGCTCCCCCTGCCGCTGCCGCCGCCCGCACATGGACCCCCGCCCCGCCGCCCGCCCTGCGCCCGCACCTCCCCGCCCCCGCAAAAATAGCACCGGTCGCGCCGGACGTCAAATCGTGCGAAATCGCGGTAGAAACGACAAACAAAAAATGACACGACAAAATGACAAATTTTTGAAAAATTTCGCGAAAAACGGAAACGAGCCAAAACGGACCCGTCCCGAAAAACGATAACTCAAAAAAAAATTTCCTGGTCATGCCCATCTCTATTCATCAAGCTTGATAAACCAAAACGAACTACCATTTTGGAAGGCCATTCTCATCTCTAGTGCACCGGCTTACCACAAATCTTTAGGAAGTGAAGAGTCCTATGTGGTGGGTCTCAGGAAGTCTAATCAGCACATCTATGCATGACTGGTACTAGGAATGCTTGTGGCAACCTTGTTGCCACCTCAGATTATACCCAAAATTCTGTACTATTATTATTATTATTATTATTATTATTATTATTATTATTATTATTATTATTATTATTATTATTATTATTATTATTATTATTATCATATTATTATCATCATCATCATCATCATCATCATCATCATCACCACCACCACCACCACCACCACCACCACCACCACCACCACCACCACCAACAACAACAACAACAACAACAACAACAACAACAACAACAACAACACATAATAATAATAATTGTTCTTCTGGGTTGGCACACTTCAATGGACAATGGATCAGCCTGAGACCCAGACCCGACAGAAGAACCTGGTCATTCCCTACCTGGCTGGGGAAGCTTGAAAGAAGCACTCAAGAAAAGAAGTCCAGTTGCCAACATCCAGATAGACTTACCTGGATGATTGAATCTTCACAGACATAAGGGGTGGAGATGTTAGTCTTCCCTCTTCCCTCCTTGCATGAACTGGGAAAGCAAACCATGGACCAGTTTGTTTTCCCAGGATTTTGGAGGTGATTTGCTGTTTGTGGGTAGCTGCAAACCGCGAACTACCCCAACTCATCATTTCCCCCATTCATGTGCATCTCTAGTTGGAAAAATCAGGGTTCCGACTCACATGAAGATTATCCAAGGATAGTTCAGGAAGACCACTACTCCAGATTGCCACCTTCTACATGTGGCAGGGTGACCAAAGAGGGGCTGGAGCAAAGAGGGTACAGCTAGAGCACTCTGCTCTTCGCACCCTGACCCCCGCAGGTGAAAACAGTGACTTAGTAGGACTCATGTCACCGCTGTGCGTTGCCGAACATGGAGAGCTTGACTTTGCCAAGAATGACAGATTGTGTTAGCGTAGCAATTGGCCCAGCCTTTCAAACCTTGGACTTCTTTCTGTTCAAGCAATTATCCCGTAAATTACCTCCATGCGTGTGTTTGTGGCTGCTGAGAGTTCTGGGGGTGGTTGCCTTCCAACTGTCCTTGCACAATCAGTAAGGATTAGCAAGACAGATCCTGGACCCGCCGAGGCATCTTGACACACAAAATGGAGTCATTTGAGGGAGATGCTGTAAATAAAAGCGCAGCAAGCGGAGGCAGCAAGATGCTCCAGGCTCTATCGTATATCCTAAATCTGGCTGCAAGTGAGGCTTAGAGCAAGCTGTTATTTTCCACACGGGAGTCGCACGGTTGCTCTAAAATGCCATCCTTCATCCGTCATAATGTCATGGCTTGTATTAAAATGTCTGGATGGACCCCTCCAGGGAGGGATGGGCAAAAGACATCAAATCAATTTCCGAGCGATCATGACAGTTTTTGGAATGCGAGCCTTAAATGAAAGCTTCTGGATGGCAGAAAAGGGACCTCCTAAATCAGGTCTTTCCTCAAGGGTGGAAGGAATTAAGGGGTGGAAAAGCTATAGGCTTCACTTGTGTTGCGGGCTGAACATATGGTGGGAGAGAGGAGGGTTATCCTCTTACCAGTTTCTCCCCAAGACGTGTGACATATCTGCGCTTGCCAGAAATGATTCCAAAGATTGGTTGTTGTTTTAGCTCTTAGCTTTTTTTATGGCAAGCTTGCTTTAGCTTGATCTAGGGATGGGCTGTTCGTTTGAGAAGATATTGCTTCTGAAACAACACACGAGAGCCCAGTTGGTGTTCAAAACCTCTGAAAAGCATCCAACCAATCTTTTATCTTGCGCTGTTCCCATGCGGGGCTGAGCTCCAATGAGGAAGAAGCCTCCAACGCCATCATTCCTTCTCCCTGGCGCAGGCCAATCAGGAGCTGTGCAGGGAAATGCATCATCCCACCTCCCTATCTGATTGGCCAGTGCCAGGGAGAAGGAACAATGACATCAGAGGCTTCTTCCTCATTGGAACTCTTCCCTGTGCAGGTGCAGAGCAAGGTAAGGGATTGGCTGAATGCATTTTGGAGGCTTCTGAACACCAGCTGGGCTCCCGTATATCATATTTGAACCAGTAGCTTCCGAAACAAATAGCCTAGTTTGATCTAAAATTTCCTGCTCCCACAAACACCAAATCCAGTTCTAAATTCAAAATCCCACCTTGCTGCTGTTGTTGGTATCTTCAGGAATGTAGCAGGTTCTTCCCATTTCCTGAATGGTGCCTCAATTCCACTGGAGGAGGCCCTACACCCCCATCTGACCCTTCCCTTTCCCTAAATCTCTGTGGCTTTCCACAAAATTGGAACACACTGCAGGCTGGAGAGGGTAGTGTTGTCATTGTCATGTGCCATCAAGTCCCCTCTGGCTTATTAACTCATCCTTAATGAATGGTCTCCAAAATGCCCTGTTCTTAACAGCCCTTCACAGTTCTTCTAAGCTCAAGGCTGATGTTTCCTTTGGGGAATCAGTCCATCTCATATTTCGTCTCCCTGTGTGAAGATCAATTAGCAGGATTTTTCACTGGGATTTTGAATCAATCTCTATCCCAAGCTATTGTGCCTTCATGCCTAAAGTCTGCCATTATTGTTCTGATACAAAAAAAAACCAAATCCAGAAAATTTGAATGACTTTCGTCCAGTAGTACTTACACCTGTAATCATGAAGTGCTTTGAAAAGTTGGTACGGAACTATGTTATTGCCTGTTTACCAGAGGGGCTGGACACATTCCAATTCACCTATAAAAAGAAGAGATCAACAGAGGATGCTGTGGCGTGTGCTCTTCATGCTGTTTTTGAACATCTGGAGCAGAGGGGGGGCTATGCTAGATTGTTCTTTGTGGATTTTAGCTTTAGCATTCTTCCAGATGTTTGATATTAAACTGAAAGATCCATCAAATCCTGGTTTTCTGTCAGAACGCCTCTCAGAGGGTCCGGTTGCTGCCATCGGGACTCTTAGTACCAACATTGGAACACCAGGGATGTGAACAAACCATCTTTAAAAATTTGATTCTTCTGCCTATCCTAGCAATAGGATCATTAAGTTTGCAGATGACACAACTGTGATTGGGCTCATCTCTGGCAAGGAGAGTGAGATGGCTTACAGAGATGAAGTGGAGAGGTTGACAAAGTGGTGCAGAATAAATAACTTGCACCTAACTATAAAGAAAACAAAGGAAAGACTTTAGGAGGAAATTCCCACTGGTGATTGATGGGACTTTGAAGTTACAGATTTTTGGCATTGATTTTATATGTCATATTTTAGTCTTCCACAAAAGCTGCTTTTATATTGTCATATTATGTGTTGTACCTGTTTTAAATCTTGCATGAATTAAATGTTTTAAATGAGTTTTATATAGAACAAATTTATACTACCAGGTGCCAAAAGCATTAGATATATTAAGTTCACATCCTGATCAAGCCTCTTCGAGTTGCTGCAATAAAGATTCCTAAAGATATAGAGTACTTAGGGCAAGACTTCCTTCAAAAATAGCTTCTTTTTTAGAGCAATATTGGCCTTAAATGGAAATCAACATCAAAGTCTCTTCCATATGTCATATTTTAGATTTTATATGTCATTTATGCCTTTTTTAAATCTATGAAATGTTTTAAATGAGTTTTATATAGCCCAAAAATTCCGTTGTTCCTGCACAGACTGCAGTTCCATTATTTTTCCAGAGAATCTTTTGTCATGAAATGCCCAACGTGCAGCTGCTTTCCATTATTTTGATTTCCTCTCGCATCCACTTGTTCCACAAAGTTTCAGATACAGGGAGACTCGCCTGTACATTTTTGCCTAGCTTCCAAGGGTCACCACCATGGGTCAGAATTATGATTCTTCTGAAGCTTTATCCAGGGTGTTGAATCTTTTTGGAGACAGGGTTCAGCATCTTGGGTTGCTCTTACAAAGTTTGGACAAAAAACACAAAGCAGATTTTCTTTTTCTTTCTTTCTTTCTTTTTCTTCTTCTCTTTATTTTTTGCTACTGAAAAATAGAACCAGAAACCTTCCTTGGTTAAGAAAACTGCAATGTATTTTCCCTGGACATTTTTCTGAATTCTTCCATCTATGATTCCTGCCTTTGCTTTCTGTTAGGGCAGGGCATATCCCTCAATGTTGCATGCATATGCTGCTACGATGGAGTCTGGCTTTCTGCTTCTCTATTAAACTCAAACCAACACCTTATGGTATGCACCCAGCTCAACTAGGTGGTATATAAATTGTGTGTGTGTGTGTGTGTGTGTGTGTGTGTGTGTGTGTGTGTCACACAGTGCTGGCTCTGTGTGTGTGTGTGTGTGTGTGTGTGTGTGTGGTGTGTCAGACTCCCAGCATCTAGTTCAAACCACTGAGCTATCCACCCAGCTGGAGGGGACTCAGACTCCCAGCATCTAGTTCTAAACCACTGAGCTATCCATCCAGCTGGAGGTGAGACTACAATGCAGTAATGTTTAGGGTTGGGACTAAGAGTGGAACGATCCCCCACGTGGCTGTGAAATTACAGTGGTACCTCTACTTATGAGTTTAATCCATTCTAAAGGTATGCTCTTAAGCCGAACAACTCATAAATAGAGCAGCCCTATCTAAAAAAAATCAATAAAATAAAATAAAATACAAATAAATGTAAGTAGAGCAGACCGCATCTAAAATCTGTAAAGCAGCAGCCAAAACGCCAACGGTTAAGTCGAATTGCTCTTAAGTGGAGTCATTTGTAAGAAGAGGTACTGCTGTATTTGGACAGCTGCATCAGTCATGAGCTCTTCCTCTAACCCACCTCACCATGTGTTTTTTTTTCCCAAGGATAAAATCGAAGGGCATCCAGATTTGTGTTGCCTTGAATTTCTTGGAAGGATGGTGGAAGAGCAACTTAATAAATGCATACATGATTTCAATTTGTTTTTATGAGACTAGTTTTGGGATTTCTTCTGTCTGATATTTCAGGGGACTTGGGGACTGGGAGCTCTGATGTGTAAATGTTCTGAAAGAGTGATTTTATATATCTACAATCATGTAGATGTGTTTCTCTGTGTTCTTGTTTTCTAAGGATGTTTGTGTTTCAGTCCCAAATGTTATTTCCAACAGATCTTTTTGGCATGCCTGCAGGAGCTCAGCTCTCTGTACTATCCATCATTCTGTTTAACACTATTCCCTAGGCATTAAATGTGTCCATTTTGGCACCATACACATTCCAGTATCTCAATGGCTGCATTTCAGTTTTTCTCACCCTTTAAAGCCCATGATTATGACTGAGTATTGATAATACACAAAGGGACTCCTGTAGGTTCCATATGTGCTTGATTAATTCTCCCAACACTTTCCATTTTCAGTGTGCAGAGAGCTGTGTGACACAGCCAAGGAAGCCTGGTTACATTGCAACTATTTGTAAAGTGCAGTTTTTACATACATTTTGCAACTTACCTTTCTTCACCCATCTGTTTTAGCCTTGGTTTGTGTTTGCACGCAAATTACCCCCCAAAATTGGAGTCCAGCATCATTAGAGAAGGAGCTACCAGCAAGCTTGCCCGTTAACCTTTCCACAGAGGTAGAATGCCTTACAAGATGCTTTTGGGCACGGATAGCAAATTAGCTTCACCGTAAAGTTCCCTATTAGGAGCACGATGGCCTTGTAAAGCATAATGATCTAAATAATTCAGGAAGCACATATTGATTTATCATGAAATTTTGCAGGTTTCAAATGACGGTCGAGGCAGAAGTACAAATGCAGTTACAAAATAATGCAGAGGGACGCTCTTCTCCCTCTCACAAAATGCCAGAACTAGGGGTCATCCACTCAAATTGAGGGCTGGGAGAGTAAGAACAGACAAAAGAAAATATTTTTTTCACCCAGCACGTTGTTAGTCTGTGGAACTCCCTGCCACAGGAGGTGGTGATGGCATCTGGACTGGATGCCTTCAAAAGGAGATTGGACAGATTCCTAGAGGAAAAGTCCATCACAGGTTACAAACCATGATGGAGATGTGTCATCACCAGGCTTAAAACCAGGGTACTTCAAGGGCCAGATGCAGGGGAGTGGTATCACGAGACAGAGATCTAGTCTCATGCACTCCCAAACACATCTGGTGGGGCCACTGTGAGATACAGGAAGCTGGACTAGATGGGCCTTTGGCCTGATCCAGCATGGCTCTTCTTATGTTCTTAACTAAGAGCAGATCCAGCCAACATTTCTGTGTGCTGGACATGCCCAGGAGACTTGCTGCGGGATATTGCCCTGAACCAAAATGGCAAACTGGGTTTTGAGGAGTCATAGAATTTGTCTACTTATGAAACATTCAAGGAATAGAGAGGAAAAACCCAAAGACACCATGCAATGCATATTAGCAATTAGAGATGGGCACGGACTACCGGGTTGGTGGTTCAAACCAGTTCGTTTATTTGCCAAGCGGATGGTCAGAACTTTGCAGCCCCACCTCCCCTGGCAGGCACTCACCCAGAGGCAGCACCGGAGTACACAGGACAGGGAAGCTGGAACGCTGCCTCTAAGTGGGTGTGTGTTGCAGGTGGCAGGGCTGAAAAGCACTAAACACCTGTTCAGCTGATAAACGAACCAGCACGAACCACTGAACTGGCAGTTAGTGCCCATCTCTGCTTGCAATATTTCTCAAGACGATCCCTCCCCCTCCAGGTGCCCCCAGATTGCTGCACCTGGAGCAGATGTACCCCTCTGCCCCCCTAGATACACCCTTATCCCCTTGGCCCCTCCAGTTCTTTGACTCCAAAGGAGAGTTCACCCAAGAGTTGCCCATCAACCAGTGCCTACCAGATCTGGGAAGCCATTCATGTGAGCATTGAAAACCCCTCTCTCAACAGAGGTGGCGGCCTCAGGCATAGTCTGTCTGCTACTTATCAGGTTGTGCTTTCTAAAGTACCCAGACAAATCAAAAAGCCTTCACCACCAGGGCCATAGCTAACGACCCATTTTGATAGGTTTCAGCACCTTAGGCCATTGTTCACCTTAAGACTATGGATACTGTTGTCTCACTAACGAGCCTATTCAGGCCATTGTTCATCTTATGAGCCTAATTCAGACCAGGGTGACAAGAGGTCAAAGCTGAATGACTATAAGATGGAGGACTCGCACTAGCTGTATTCAGACTGTTGAAGCTGTTTGGATGAGCAGCGAAACGTTTCTATCTCTCAAATAGAAGTCCAGTAGCCATGACTCAACTTCCTGATAAACTCAACTGGATGACTGAGAATCTTCACAGACATTCTACCAGATCTTCTTAGCAAGGACCTGTGAAGGGCCAAGGAGATATGAAGGCAATCCTTTCCTGAGTTTTCACATTCACCTGCTCATCAAATCTCATTGACTCAATGGTTGCATTCTAGTTGGACCTGGCATTCAGATTTAGGCCAGTGAGTGGTTCCACTTCCCTTCATCATCTTCCCTTCTCTATTTCGGTCCCTAGTATCTTGTTTTGTCTTTGTATAATTTGTTTCAGATCAGAAAAATCATAGTTTAATCATGGAGCATACAAGTGCAAATATAACCCAAGGAAAATGAAATGAATGAAAAGGAAGTTCTGTTCTGTTCAATACATCTACCGCTAACTATCTACATTTTCAGTTGGTGCCTAAAGCAGTTAGAAACCAGATGTTTTATCATGTGTTTGGAGGAGTCTTGTGCATCCAGGGTTCCATTTCTGTGATTCATGGACCAAAAATAATATCCTGCCTTTGGGCCCACTGCCTCGTTACAGCAGGTCTTTAAAAATGGTTGTTCTTCAGAATAGCCAAAGGGAGACAATACATTTTGCACTCCAGTTCACAAAGGCTCCGAACTGTGGATCCTTGGCGAATGAAGATAATGGCTGACATTTTTTGTTGAGCATAAGGTGCTTTAATTTATAGGTATGATGGGGAGAAGGCACCCAAATTGCACGGATGCTCATTTCCAACGCTCCCCCCTTTTCCCGGTCTTTTATTTGCTATAGAGAAATGAATTGTTTTCTGCTGTCAGCGATATAGTGCTTTTATACCAAATGCCTTTGTGTTTAACAGTCCACAGTAGACAGAAACCATTTTGTAGATAAGGGCTGGATGATTCACTGATGCAACCCAATTAGCTTCCAATTGGGTTAAAACTCAGGGAGGGGGGCAGGGTTCACCTGGGGGGGGTTGAAAGCATTTGAAGAGAAGATCTACAAGGTCTTCTCGTGATAGTTTCCATGTCTGTTTGCAGCAAAGTCCGTTTGAAAGCCTGACACATTTATTTTGTTTTATTTTGTTTAAAATATGTATTGTGTACCCTGCCTTCTTCCATAAAAGGACCCTGGTGCCGGTGGTTGCCAGTCAGATATAATATAGAGCTGCAGTGCTAAAAGGAACCCAATGAATCACTGAGTCCAGTAGGGAATCAAACTCTTCATGTCTGGCTCCACATCCAGATGCCTAAACCACTAGGCTATCCAGCCAGCTGCAACATTCCAGGCAAAGAATTAAGGTCGACTACAGCCTTTTCCAAAGGGTCTCTGAGGAAGCCATGAGGCAGCCGAGGCCTTCTAAAATAAACCAGGGGTGCTTTACCCATAGTAAAAGACCGCCATAGGTCGGAAGCGGGATGGTGGAACATTATTATTATTATTATTATTATTATTATTATTATTATTATTATTATTATTATTATTATTATTATTATTATTATTATTATTATTATTATTACACAGCAGACAAGATAAGTATGCTGGATTTTGTATTACAAATCACTAGTTGAAAGCTTCCCAAGCGTTTAGGACTCAGTGATGTATCAGCAAATTATGCGGGCAGATCCCAGTAAGGTGGCTTTCTGCAGCTGACTGATGGTGACTTTGTCAACTCCAATTTCTTCTAAATACTTGCTTAGCTCTTTAGGCACCTCATCCAGCATGCCGATTACTACTGGGACCCCCTGTACCAGTTTATGCCAGAGTCTTTGAAATTCAATTTTCAGATCCTGATATCGGGTAATTTTTCACATTGTTTCTCAGTGACTCTACTATCACCTAGTAGAGGAAAATCAATGATCCACACTTTTTTCTTCTCCATAATCACAATATTTGGGGTATTATGCTCCAAAAACCTGCCTGTCTGTATTCGGAAGTCCCAAAGTAATTTTGCATGCTCATTTTCAATCACTTTTTTCAGGCTTATGATCCCACAAGTTCTTTGCTACGGGCTAGAGATTGAAATGAACAATTTTTCTTTTCCGTTTTCATATTTTCGTTTTGTTACGTAAGGAAACGACAAACGAATGTTGTCTCTAAAATGAAACGAAACGAACAGAAACACCGGAAATTTTGTCTTGCGTTTCGTTTCCGTTACTGCAATATGAGTGAATTGCTTAAAATCCTAAAAAAAACCCCACAAAAATTGAAATAAATGGTAATGAAATGGTAACGAAACGAATGAAAATGAAAACAATTTTTTTCCAAAAATTCATGAAAAATGGAAATGAACCAAAACGGACCCTCCAAATGATAAACGACAAACAAAATGCCATTTTTCTGATTCGTGCCCATCTCTACTACGGGCACATGATAGTTCTGACACAAATTCCAGTGGACCATTTGAGCAACTATTTATCATCATCATCATCATCATCATCATCATCATCATCATCATCATCATCATCATCATCATCATCATCATCATCATCACTTCAGATCCCTCTGCTTCAGGATTTTCCTGAAAAGCATGGCCAGTGGTAAGAAATTATGGGAGATATAGACCTATAGAAAATCTATAGGTTGGGAACTACCTCATAATATATTGTTTCCTTTATTTCATTTTTTAAAAATATAACACTGGAACATCTCCACTCAGAGCCCCAATTTGAAATAGTCTCCCTCCTCCAAGAAAGACAGGCACATGCATTGATGTAGCAGGGCACATGATGCCCCTGGGATGCAAGCTACTGTAGTTATCATTCTGTTTTGGACTATGATGGCTGCCCGCTGAGTTTTGCAGTCCAAAGGCTGCCAAAGGGCTTCCAGGAACAGGTCAGGAAGCTCCAGGTCAGACCCTGGACAGTTGCAAGTGGACCTCAAGGAAGGCTCTCGCTTCTTGCTTCTTTATAGCTTGAAATCCACCCTCCCCCATTCCCCAAATTGAATTCTTGTTGGTCTAATTCATATGATCATAGGATGATGGAGTTGGAAGGGTCCTATAAGGGCCTTGAGTCCCATTCCCTGCTCAACTCAGGGATTCAAATCAGTGCAGACTTGATTGCAAGGCAAGCAGAGGAAGACTTTTCAAGAGAGGTGGACAGCACCTTTAGGAAATGTTTTATTTGTCTTCTATTCCCTTCTTTGAGAGAGCATTGAGATCCGTTCTTTGGATATTAAGTGGGAGGGGAGAATCAGTATGTTGTTTTGTTCAGATTAAACACCCTGCATAACCCGAACATGTCTAATGTATTTTGATGGCACTCCTGCACTTTTAGCTGAAACCAGTGGAATCTTTGCTATTAGAAAAGTGCTTTTACATGAATAGCACTTTTATGTGCTTTTACTAATTCTCCAGGGCAACATAAGTCTGTCTGTCACTGCACATTAGGCACTTCCAGTTCAAGAATGCTCCCATCTGTATTTTTCTACATTTTGTGCGACTTAAAGAGGGCTGAATATTTTAAAGGTTTCCGTGTATGTGTGTGTGGGAGAATATGTGTGTTCTTTCTTTAGCACCATTTCAGTGTCACTTCTGAGTACAAAGGAAAAGGTACAGCTTAATGGCTGTTGTTTAAAAAGCTTTTTCCCTCTTTGAGGTTCTTGTGACTAATTACCATTTATTCTGTAAACGGTGTCTATTGCAACCATTAAAATCAGCTCCACCGCTCTCCGGGCGAGAGATTGTAAGCACCACGGAGGTGATCAGCAGGCTGAATTAACAGTGAGATGGTAGAGCTCATTTTGTACTCTATCTGTTTCCCTGCTTTAACACCAGCTACTTCCCTAGAATGTTATGTTTCTTAAAAGATGAGGATACAGGCAAATAATAGTATACATTTTCATATGTCTGTTGCGCGGGGAAAACTAAGGTGAGAAAACAGAATGAGGGCTGGTGAAGATCTCAGTAGATCGCAAAGAAGTATTTTTTTTTCATAAATGTTATCAACAATTCCAGATAATCATGTTGGTAATAACAGGGATTTACATGCAAGGTTTTCAAATTGGTTGCATTATTGTGGATGCAAACAGTTCAGTTTCTCTCTTATTACTGCAATAATATAATGGAATAAACTCTTCCTGATGCCAGGTGATGAAGAGAAGCACAGCTAAGATAAAATCATGATTACAAATGAGGTTCTGTTTGGCTTGTTTTATACGCTATCAAAAATATCACTCCTTCCAGGCTTATGATGTTGTCTAACCGTGACCTAAGCCTGAAAAGGCAAATGAGGAACTTAAATATTCTAAAATCGATAGATGTCCTCTTTTGGACCATGGATGTAAACATCATTACCATAATTAATAGAGATGGGCACAAAACGAACTATTTTTGTTTCCGTTTTCATTTTTTCATTTCGTTACACAACGAAACGACAAACAAATTTTTGTCTCCAAAATGAAACGAAAAGAACAGAAACACCGGAAATTTTGTCGTGCGTTTCGTTTCCGTTACTGCAATACAGTGAACTGCTTTAAATGCTAAAAAAAAAATCACAACAATTGAAATAAATGGTAATGAAACTGTAACGAAATGAACAAAAATGAAAACATTTTTTTGCAAAAATTTACAAAAAATGGAGCAAGGAGCGGAGCAAGGGGCAGGAGCAAGGGGCGGAGTTTTAGCTTTAAATAGCTGCTACCAGCAGTCTCTCAGTCCTCTTCTGGCAGAGCAGCAGAGAGGAAGGAACTGGTCAGAGGAGCACAGAACAAAGGGCAGAGCTAACTTCTTCTTTTTGCAGGAGCAAGGGGCGGAGTTTTAGCTTTAAATAGCTGCTACCAGCAGTCTCTCAGTCCTCTTCTGGCAGAGCAGCAGAGAGGAAGGAACTGGTCAGAGGAGCACAGAACAAAGGGCAGAGCTAACTTCTTCTTTTTGCAGGAGCAAGGGGCGGAGTTTTAGCTTTAAATAGCTGCTACCAGCAGTCCCTCAGTCCTTTTCTGGCAGAGCAGCAGAGAGGAAGGAGCTGGTCAGAGGAGCACAGAACAAAGGGCAGAGCTAACTTCTTCTTTTTGCAGGAGCAAGGGGCGGAGTTTTAGCTTTAAATAGCTGCTACCAGCAGTCTCTCAGTCCTCTTCTGGCAGAGCAGCAGAGAGGAAGGAGCTGGTCAGAGGAGCACAGAACAAAGGGCAGAGCTAACTTCTTCTTTTTGCAGGAGCAAGGGGCGGAGTTTTAGCTTTAAATAGCTGCTACCAGCAGTCCCTCAGTCCTTTTCTGGCAGAGCAGCAGAGAGGAAGGAGCTGGTCAGAGGAGCACAGAACAAAGGGCAGAGCTAACTTCTTCTTTTTGCAGGAGCAAGGGGCGGGGTTTTAGCTTTAAATAGCTGCTACCAGCAGTCTCTCAGTCCTCTTCTGGCAGAGCAGCAGAGAGGAAGGAGCTGGTCAGAGGAGCACAGAACAAAGGGTAGAGCTAACTTCTTCTTTTTGCAGGAGCAAGGGGCGGAGTTTTAGCTTTAAATAGCTGCTACCAGCAGTCCCTCAGTCCTTTTCTGGCAGAGCAGCAGAGAGGAAGGAGCTGGTCAGAGGAGCACAGAACAAAGGGCAGAGCTAACTTCTTCTTTTTGCAGGAGCAAGGGGCGGGGTTTTAGCTTTAAAGAGCTGCTACCAGCAGTCCCTCAGTCCTTTTCTGGCAGAGCAGCAGAGAGGAAGGAGCTGGTCAGAGGAGCACAGAACAAAGGGCAGAGCTAACTTCTTCTTTTTGCAGGAGCAAGGGGCGGAGTTTTAGCTTTAAATAGCTGCTACCAGCAGTCCCTCAGTCCTTTTCTGGCAGAGCAGCAGAGAGGAAGGAGCTGGTCAGAGGAGCACAGAACAAAGGGCAGAGCTAACTTCTTCTTTTTGCAGGAGCAAGGGGCGGAGTTTTAGATTTAAATAGCTGCTACCAGCAGCACGCGCCTTACGGCGCGTGCAAACTAAAAAAAAAAAAATTCTGGGTTTAATTGAGTTCCCAAGCCAAGCAACTCCTCAGGAGGTCCTACACTTCCTGACGTGCTTGTAGTTGGAGTAGAGGTGCTTTAGCGGCCCCTACACTGTTAGATTTTGACTAAACAATAAAAGAAGTAAAGAGTCTTACTAGATTAAAAAAAAAAAGTGCAAGTTTACATTTTTGAGACCTTGAATACATTTTATTGTAATAGTTAAAATGGAGTTGCAGGGAGCAGCTGTAGTTACCTGCAGTACTTGTGCCATGTTTGTTATCTTGACAGAGCGTGTGCAGAACTACATCTGCTGCAAGTGCAAGCTGGTAGCGCTATTGGAAGAGAAGCTCCAGCAGCTAGAGGCTCACATAGTGGACCAGCAACATATTAAGGAGCTTGAGCAGTTTCTGGACAGAGCGGAAGAGACTATCCAGGTCCAAGAAGAGACAGGGCACACTTCAGAGGAGGAAGTCACTCCCCCAACTCAGGAGGTGGATGGGTGGAGGAATGTGACTCAAAGGAGTAGAAGGCCAAGGCATCGCTCAGAGAGTCTCATCTTGCACAATCAATTTGAAGCTCTTTCCCTCAGCACACCTCATGAGGCACACATAGAGGAAGAAGTGGTTCCGCCGGAGGATCTCTCCCTCATCACTATTGATGAGATACAAGATCAGGTACATGTTGATGAGCAGGCTGCAGGAGAGAAGCTCATTGTGCTAGGGGATTCTATCATTAGAAATACGGAGGGATGGATTTGTGAGGAGCATGATAACCGGATGGTCACTTGCCTGCCGGGTGCAAAGGTTGCAGACATCACCAGAAATATAGATAGCTTGTTAGAGAGAACTGGGAAGGAGCCAGTGGTCATGGTACACGTCGGTACCAATGATGTCGGGAAGGCCAAGCGGTCAGTCTTGGAAGCCAAATTCAGGTTGCTAGGTAGAAGATTGAAGTCCCGGGCTTCCAAGGTAGCATTTTCAGAAGTGCTACCTGTTCCCGTGCAGGTCCCGCCAGGCAGGCAGAACTCAGAAGCCTCAATGCGTGGATGAGGCGATGGTGTCGAGAGGAGGGCTTTAGATTTGTCAGGAACTGGAGAACATTTTGGGACAAGCCAAACCTCTTCAGGAGGGATGGGTTGCACTTGAATCATGATGGGACCAGATTGCTGGCACTCAACCTCAAAAAGGCAGCAGAGCAGCTTTTAAACTGATAACTGGGGAAAGCCGACAGGAGCTGTGTGGCATCCGGTTGAACACCTCATCCTCGGGAATGAGGTTGGAGAGGGTACAGAATCACATAGAGATGACATAGCAAGTATTAACACTGGCAGAATAGTGGAATGTGACAGTTCGTCTACTGAAAATAAAAGCTGTGGGGGGAGAAGAACAAGGCAGCAGCTGTTGCGGGACCCACTGTACAAGTGCTTCTACGCCAATGCTCGAAGCCTCCGAGCAAAGATGGGAGAACTTGAACATCTGGCAGCTAGGGATAACATTGATATAATAGCCATAACAGAAACCTGGTGGAATGTGGAGAACCAGTGGGACACAGCAATCCCAGGCTATAAACTCTATAGAAGGGATAGAGAGGGGCGGGTTGGAGGAGGAGTGGCCATCTATGTCAAAGAAGGCGTAAAATCCAGCAGAATGGAGATTGACAGAGGGTCTGACTCCGCCATAGAATCACTGTGGGTTAAACTACCAGGTCCAAAGAGTGATATGATAGTTGGAGTATTCTATCGTCCACCAGATCAAAAACTTGAGGGGGACCTTGAAATGAGGAGAGAAATCCTGGAGGTGGCTAAGAGGGATAGGATAGTAATCATGGGGGACTTTAATTATCCCCACATTGACTGGGCCAATGCGAGCTCCGGGCAAGAAAGAGAAACTGGGTTTCTCGACTTGCTGAATGACTGTGCATTAGAGCAACTTGTCATGGAGCCCACCCGAGAACAGGCAACTCTAGATCTAATATTGTGTGATACTCAGGACCTCGTCAGGGATGTGAATGTCACTGAGCCTCTGGGGAACAGTGACCATGCTGCAATTACCTTTGCCATGCATGTCGGAGGAAGAGTGTCAACCAAATCAGACATAAAAACCCTTGATTTTCGAAGGGCAAACTTCCCTCAGATGAGGAAACTAGTTAGAGAGAAACTGAAGGGGAGGGTTAGAAGAATCCAATCTCTTCAGAGTGCATGGAGCCTGTTTAAAACAACAATAATAGAGGCGCAGCACAAGTGCATACCACAAAGAAAGAAGAGCTCATTTAAGTCCAAGAGGACACCGGCATGGTTAACGAGTGGAGTTAGAGAGGCTCTAAAGCACAAGGAGAGGTCCTTCTGTAAATGGAAATCCTCCCCAAATGAGGAAAATAAAAAGGAACACAAACTCTGGCAAAAGAAATGTAAAAAGATGATAAGGGAGGCAAAGAAAGACTTTGAGGAACGAATGGCTAGCAATATAAAGGGTAATAATAAAAGCTTCTTTAAATATGTTAGAAGTAGAAAACCTGCCAGAGAACCAATTGGGCCTCTGGATGGTGAGAGAGGAAAAGGGGAGGTTAAGGAGGACTTGGACATTGCAGAGAAATTGAACGAGTTCTTTGCGTCTGTCTTCACGACAGAGGACCTTGAGCGGATTCCGCTGCCTGAGCCGCCCCTCTTGACTAAAGAATTAAATCAAATACAGGTTAAAAGAGAGGAGGTTTTAGGACTAATTGATAAATTGAGGATTAACAAGTCACCGGGCCCAGATGGCATCCACCCAAGGGTTATTAGGGAACTGAGAAATGAAATTGCAGATCTCTTAACGGTAATATGCAACTTGTCTCTTCAAACGGCCACAGTGCCGGAGGATTGGAGGATAGCGGATGTCACACCAATTTTTAAAAAGGAAGGAGGGGGACCCAGGAAACTACAGGCCGGTTAGCCTTACATCTGTCCCAGGGAAGATGGTGGAAGGCCTCATCCAAGAGAAAATCTTAAAACACATAAAAGAACAAACCTTGCTGAGAGAAAATCAGCATGGCTTCTGTAAGGGTAAATCTTGTCTTACAAACCTCTTAGAATTTTTGAAAAGGTCAACAGGCACGTGGATTTGGGTGAACCGGTGGATATAGTCTATCTGGATTTTCAAAAGGCTTTTGACACAGTCCCTCACCAAAGGCTGATGAGAAAATTGCATAGTCAGGGGATAAGAGGGCAGGTCCTCTTATGGATTGAGAACTGGTTGAGATCCCGGAAACAAAGAGTAGGTGTCAATGGGAAATTTTCACAATGGAGAGAAGTGAAAAGCGGTGTGCCCCCAGGGCTCGGTCCTGGGACCGGTGCTTTTCAATCTGTTCATAAATGACCTGGAGACAGGGATAAACAGTGTGGTGGCCAAGTTTGCAGATGACACAAAACTTTTCCATGTGGTAAAAACCAGAGAAGATTGTGAAGAGCTCCAGAAGGATCTCTCCAAACTGGGGAGTGGGCTGAGAAATGGCAAATGCGTTTTAATGTAACCAAATGTAAAGTAATGCATATTGGGGCAAAAAAATCCAAACTTCATCTATCAACTCATGGGCTCTGAGTTATCCGTGACGGATCAGGAAAGAGATCTTGGTGTGTTGGTGGACAGCTCCATGAAGGTGTCTCCCCAATGTGTGGCAGCAGTGAAGAAGGCCAATTCCATGCTAGGGATTATCAAAAAGGGGATTGAAAATAAAACAGCCAACATTATAATGCCGTTATACAAAACAATAGTAAGGCCCCACCTGGAGTATTGTGTACAATTCTGGTCACCGCATCTCAAGAAAGACATAGGAACTGGAAAAGGTGCAGAAGAGAGCGACTAAAATGATTACTGGGCTGGGGCACCTCCCTTATGAAGAAAGGCTAAAACAATTGGGCCTCTTTAGTCTGGAAAAAAGGCGCTTGAGGGGGGATATGATTGAGACATACAAAATAATGCAGGGTATGAGTAAAGTGGATAGAGGGAAGCTCTTCTCCCTCTCTCAAAATACCAGAACTAGGGGACATACACTCAGATTGAGTGCTGGGAGAGTAAGAACTGACAAAAGAAAATATTTTTTCACCCAGCGCGTTGTAAGTCTATGGAACTCCCTGCCACAGGATGTGGTGATGGCATCTGGCCTGGATGCCTTCAAAAGGGGATTGGACAGATTCCTAGAGGAAAAGTCCATCACGGGTTACAAACCATGATGGAGATGTGTAATTTCTAGGCTTTAAACCAGGGTACTTCAAGGTCCAGATGCAGGGGAGTGGTATCAGGAGACAGATATCTAGTCTCATGCGCTCCCAAACGCATCTGGTGGGGCCGCTGTGAGATACAGGAAGCTGGACTAGATGGGCCTTTGGCCTGATCCAGCATGGCTCTTCTTATGTTCTTATGTTCTTATGAAACAAACCGAAACGGACCCTCCAAATGACAAACGACAAACGAAACATCATTTTTTAAATTCGTGCCCTTCTCTAATAATTAATGTTGCATTAAATGCGATGGCAATAAAAGAATGACCTTGGTGTAAAAAAGAAAATAATAATGGAGGGTTCCAGCCAAGGATGTGACAATCATTTCACTTCATTTTTGTGGAATTTCTCAGAAATCCAACAATACCTCAAGAGGTTTTAAAGGAGTGGCCTAAAATCCTGTTCCATAATGCAACGTCCAGTACATGAAAGGATGATGATGTCATGGGCAAAGGGCAACTTCTGGTAATTAGAAACTTCTTATTTCTGCAAAAAGAATCCTGGTACCTTTTACCATATGTGGTGGACTTGCAAAGAAGCAATTACTGTATATACTTGAATATAAGGCTAGTTTTTCAGCTCTAATTTTGGGCTGAAAAAAGGGGTCCTCGGCTTATATTCAGGTCAATACTTTTAGCCACTGAGGCAAGTTTCGGTCGGTGGCTAAAAGTCATTTTAAACATTGTGTGCCACTTCTCCTGACCCCCCGTTTAAAATGACTTTTTAAAAGTCATTTTAAAACAATATTTAAAATGACTTTTAGCCACCAACTCAAGCACTTGCCTCGGTGGCTAAAAGTCATTTTAAACATCACACACACCCAGCTCACAAAGGAGGAGTTGCCAGGCCCTGCTGCATTTCCCACCCTAGGCTTATACTTGAGTCAATACATTTTCCCAGTGTTTTGGGTTTAAATTAGGGGCCCCGACTTATACTCGGGTCAACTTATACTCAAGTATATACGGTACTTATTGGACTATGGTAAAGAGTTTTATAGAGAGAGCTTTGAAAATTAAATTAGAGCTTAAACCAGAGCTTTTTTTTTACTTAATATAGTATATATGTGTATTTCACAGGATCAAAATTACATTTTACAACATGTAATTGTAACAGCTAGGATCCTGTATGGGCTGTTTTGGAAGCAAGATGAAATTCTGGCAGAGGAAAATCTGTGTGGTAAGATGAGACTGTGTGGAAATTGATAAACTTGCCGGTTATTTGAAAGGAGACTACAAAGAAACCTTTGCAAGGAGATGGTAAGGTGTGGCAGCTGCACTTGAAAATTGTTAAGCTAGTTATATTCAATGATACATAGCATTAACTGTATTCAATGGTATATAGTTTTGTTTTTGATCTGTATCTAATGTATCCATTCCCCCCCATTTCCCTTCCCTTTTCTCCCTTTTTCCCATTCCATTTTTTCCTTTTCCCTACTTTAAAAAAAAACCAATTAAACCTTTAAAAAAGAAACTTCTTATTTCTGTCCCATGGATTTTCCAGCTCCTTTGTAATCCCCTTTCATCTTGTGGAAACCCTGGGAGTCACAGGATGGAAGGAATAGGTCTTTAATTATTGTAACATACTGCCGGTATAAGTTATTTTTTTAAATTAAAGACCTCCTCTTCCTATCCCACAGCTTCAAAACAACGTAAGGGATTAAAGGGTAGTTGGAAAAGAGGAAGAAAATATTTAATTATGGGTAATTGCCCCCTGCCTGTGATGTCTCCACCTTTCCGCATGCATCAGTTATGAAACAGGAGTCAGTCATTTAGTTTCCATCATGAAAAGGAGGCAACATTACATTCCCTGCATAGATTTTTTAAAAATATAAATCAAAGTATCATTATCAGGACCTGCCTGGCTTTGAACTTAATGGGTTGCTTGAATTTTCTATATCGGAGCTCTGAGACCTGTTATGTATTTATATTTATATACAGCTTTTCAACCAATTTATGAATGCATATGATGCCATTAAAATGTGACAAGACATTATTTAAGAGCTCCTATTCCATATGGGTTCTGCATATGGTCATTCATAGTTTCTATCTCATTCGCTAATTTGCCTAATTTGCTGAATTGACAGGGGAAAAACTGCATCAGAAGTGACATTTAGATGCTGAGCTTAATTTAAATGCATCCCCGCTCCACCCCTATTTCTGAGTTTCATCTCAAAATGATCCTCTTAAAACAGCTGCTGATCCCTTTCTGGAGCAGAAAATAATGTCACCATGTTTGGAGAAAAGTAACACATGATCAATAGCTATTCCGAGATAAAAGGTGCAATAATATGAGGTGTAAATCTGGGAAGTGTGAGTTCAAGGAGATCGAAAGCAAAGGCAACATTTTCAAGAATGCTGATTATAAATTATCACTCACGTTACACTCCAATGTACGAGATAGTTCTCACGCTGAGCGTGGGAATGCTTGATGGGAACAGAGACTTGATAGAACAGAGACATCAGCAGCATGGCTTTCATACAATGTCAAAATTTACCATATCAGTGGTAGTCAAGCAAATGATAAATTAATGGATTAAATTTGCCTACACTTGTATACAAGACAAGCAGACATTGCAAAAAGAAATGCATTCTTGATATTTTTTCCAAATGGTTCCTACTAGTGTCTCGGCAGACATTAGCTCAAATCCTAGGAGCCCTGACAGTTGGGTGAAGACTGGGTTTCAGACCTTTTTAATGCACCCACAATGTGGGCATCTCCAGGTAAGTGCCCTGTAGCAAATGGCCTGGGGAAAACACAATCTTGAAACTTCGCCATTTTTGTGTCTCTATGTACCTGGGATGGATGTTTAATAGTCTGATGCATCAATGAATGCAAAATCACTAAAAAAATAATGATTGGTATACTTTGGTAGCAACCATTCATATCGATTTGAATCAACAAATTAGCAGGTTTTTACACATTTTATAATTTGAGCCCATCTCTGTCCTAAAATATATGGCATTACTTTTCAAGGTAAATTAAGAAACACTATAGGCATTACCATTTGCACACAGGTTTTGTTACTCGATGTGCCAATGATAATGTCTACAGCATTTTTTTTTAATTGGGAGGAAAATCCCACCAGAAGTTATTCTATTTATTTATTTTTATTTTTTATTTATTTTTACAGCTTATATGCCGCCCACTACCCAAGGTCTCTGGGCGGCTTACAACAAGGAATTAAAACAGTTAAGATATCAAATATCAATAAATAATTAAAACAACAGTAAAACCTTATACTAAAATCATCACTAAAATTGCCATCAAAGGACCCCAGTCTATGTTGTATCAATTAAAAAACTTCTGGAACAGGAAGGTTTTTACCTGGCGCCGAAATGTCATCAATGTTGGCGCCAGGCGGATCTCACTTGGGAGGGCATTCCATAACTTGGGGGCAGCTGCCAAGAAGGCCCTATGTCTACAAGCCATCCCTCTCACCTCCTTGAGGGATGGCTCTTTCAAGAGGGCCCCCTGGCTAGATCTTAATTGCCGGGTAGGTTCATATGGAAGGAGGTGGTCCTTCAGGTATCTAGGTCCCAAGCCGTTTAGGGCTTTATATGTCAAGACAAGCACTTTGAATTGGGCTCGGGCAGCAACTGGTAACCAATGCAGGTTACGTAGAATCGGCGTGATGTGATCTCACCACTCACCAGCGCGCCGCACGATTCTGAACCAGTTGCAATCGCCAGACCGTCTTCAAAGGCAGCCCCACGTAGAGCGCATTGCAGTAATCAATATGGGATGTTTCCAGCGCATGCGTAACTGTCATGAGGCTCTGCTCGTCTAGGTAGGGGCGGAGCTGGTATATTTTCCGCAACTGAAGGAAGGCGCCCCTGGCCACCGAATCCACCTGGGCTTCCAGAGTTAGACCAGGGTCCAGAAGCACCCCCAAGCTGCGGACCCTGTCCCTTAGGGGGAGTGCAACCCCGTCCAAGACAGGGAAGTGGCCCTCTAACCTGTCCGGCGAAGCACCCACTAACAGCACTTCCGTCTTGTCTGGATTGAGTTTCAATTTATTAACCCTCATCCAGTCCATTATCTGGCTCAGACACGAGTTCAGGACAGAAACCGCCTCACCTGGATTGGTGGAGAATGAGAGGTAGAGCTGAGTATCGTCAGCATATTGCTGACTCTTCAGCCCAAACCTCCTGATGACCTCTCCCAGTGGTTCCATGTAGATGTTAAACAGCATGGGAGACAGTATTGAGCCCTGAGGAACCCCATGACGTAAACGCCACGGGGCGGAGCAACTGTCCCCCAGCACCACCTTCTGGACACAGTCAGCCAGGAAGGAGCGGAACCACTGCAAAACAGTGCCTCCAACTCCCAACCTGGCCAGCCTATCCAGAAGGACACCATGGTTGATGGTGTCGAAAGCCGCTGAGAGGTCCAGGAGTATCAACAGGGTTGCACTCCCCCTGTCTCTCTCCCGGCAAAGGTCATCGTACAGGGCGACCAAGGCAGTCTCTGTTCCAAAACCCAGCCTGAAACCAGATTGAAATGAATCCAGAAAATCCGTTTCATCCAGCAGCGCCTGGAGCTGTCCGGCCACCACCCGCTCCAACACCTTGCCCAAATAAGGGAGGTTCGCTACTGGCCGGTAGTTACCCACCAGCCATGGGTCCAGGTTTTTTTTTTTTTTAGGAGTGGCCTAATTACTGCCTCCTTTAAGGCAGCAGGGACCACTCCCTCTCTTAATGAGGCATTTACAGCTTCCTGGACCCAGGTGCGAACCCCCCTGGCAGATCTTTCAATTGGCCAAGAAGGGCAAGGGTCGAGCAGTGTGGTGGTGGAACGGACAGATCCAAGCACCCTGTCCACATCCTCGGGTCTCAACAATTTAAACTCATCCAATAACACTGGACCTAAGCATGGTGCACTGGACACATCCCTTGATACTGTATCAATAGTGGAGTCCAGTTCACTGCGAATCTGAGCAATTTTTCCCTCAAAGTGAACAGCAAACTCATCACAGCGTGCCACCGAATGGTCCTGAGCCTCCACCCTATCTCCTGGCTGAAGAAGTTCCCGGACCACCCGAAACAGCTCCGCTGGACGGCACTCTGAGGAAGCAATACGGTTGGCGAAATACTGCCTTTTCACCAACCGTATAGCCACGGAATAGGCCCGATAGTGGGCTCTAAGCTGTGTTTGATCGGACTCACCGCAATATTTTCTCCACTTGCGCTCCAGCTGTCTCCCCTCCCATTTCATTGCCCTCAACTCAGATGTATACCAAGGAGCTGTCTGGGCTCTGCGTAGGGGGAGAGGGCGCTTAGGTGCGATCATGTCAACTGCCCGGGTCATCTCCCTGTTCCATAAGGTGACCTGAGCTTCGACAGGAGCTCTGATCATGTCAGCTGGATAATCCCCCAGAGCTTTCAGGAAACCATCCGGATCCATTAGTCTCTGAGGGCGGATCAACTTAATGGATCCCCCACCCTTGTAGAGGGTTGGAGTAGCTAATAGCCTAAACTTGACCAGGAAGTGGTCTGACCATGACAATGGAGTCAAAGCCATCCCCTCCACATCCAAACCACCATCCCCCAGTCCCGTTGAGAAAACTAGGTTCAGAGTGTGGCCCTTCTGGTGTGTTGGGCCCATGACATGTTGAGACAGCCCCATGGTTGTCATGGTGGCCATGAAGTCCTGAGCTACTCCAGTTAAGGTAGCCTCGGCATGGATGTTGAGGTCCCCCAGTACCAACAGTCTGGGGGTCCTCAACACCAGGTCCGAGACCACCTCTGTCAGCTCAGGCAGGGAGACTGTTGGTACGCAGCAGGGTGGGCGGTACACCAACAGAATCCCCAATCTGTCTCGTGAGCCCAACACACAATACAGGCCCTCCAGACCTTCTCCCAAGGAGACAGGGAGCCTGGTCAAGGAGATGGAACTCCTGTAGACTATAGCAACTCCACCTCCCCGGCCCACCGGGCAACACTGGTGCTGGACTGAGTACCCAGGTGGGCATAGCTGGGAAAGGGGGACTCCACCCTCCTCTCCCACCCAGGTCTCAGTAATACATGCCAGGTCGGCACCCTCATCCAAAATAACATCCTGGATGAGGGCGGTCTTATTTTGTACTGACCTGGCATTTAACAACAGCACCGTGTGGTTCATGGGCTCGCTGACATGGTCACCTGATTCCTTCTTGCTAGAAGTGGGACCAGAAGAGGGGATAGATGTAAGATATCTAACCTCTCTTCTCCTACGCAGGCATGTTCCACTCCTACCACCATACCTTCCCTACCCAGCACAATTTCAATGGCTGCCCCCCCATTGCCCTCCCCCCTTCCTGTTCTCTCAGTTCCATTGTGGGTCCCTACCACCTACACCTAATGGCAAACAAAAACAAAAAACAGATGCACCTAACAATTAAGATAAAAAGGCTTAGGTGGGAGTCCCTCTTCTTCAGCCCCTCCCTTCTGATGTTGTCCGGCTCTGCTCCTCCAGGTGTCTCTTTCACCGACACCAGAGTAGCAGGAGAAGGAGCAGTCGAAGAGCAAAGGCAACTCCTCCAGGCCTAGTCCGGTAGCAGCAGCAGCAGGAGTGTTTGCTGGGTGATGTTGTGGCTGCCAGGAGCTGAAGTCAGCTAAAAAGCCTTAGTTGGGAGTCCCTCTTCTTCAGCCCCTCCCTTCTGATGTTGTCCGGCTCTGCTCCTCCAGGTGTCTCTCTCACCGACACCAGAGTAGCAGGAGAAGGAGCAGTCGAAGAGCAAAGGCAACTCCTCCAGGCCTAGTCCGGTAGCAGCAGCAGCAGGAGTGTTTGCTGGGCGATGTTGTGGCTGCCAGGAGCTGAGGTCAGCTAAAAAGTCTTAGGTGGGAGTCCCTCTTCTTCAGCCCCTCCCTTCTGATGTTGTCCAGCTCTGCTCCTCCAGGTGTCTCTCTCACCGACACCAGAGTAGCAGGAGAAGGAGCAGTCGAAGAGCAAAGGCAACTCCTCCAGGCCTAGTCCGGTAGCAGCAGCAGCAGGAGTGTTTGCTGGGTGATGTTGTGGCTGCCAGGAGCTGAGGTCAGCTAAAAAGCCTTAGGTGGGAGTCCCTCTTCTTCAGCCCCTCCCTTCTGATGTTGTCTGGCTCTGCTCCTCCAGGTGTCTCTCTCACTGACACCAGAGCAGCAGGAGAAGGAGCAGTTGAAGAGCAAAGGCAACTCCTCCAGGCCTAGTCCGGTAGCAGCAGCAGCAGGAGTGTTTGCTGGGCGATGTTTTGGGCGATATTTGAGTAGCTATACACAATGATTTTTGCCACCAAGTTATTGAAAATGTTCCGAGTTCTCTCTGTTATACTCCAGAGGAATACTTTTGTCTGGGTGGTGAGATGCCTCACACAGACAGAAAGGCAGACTAAAAGAAAGATAAATTGGTATCATTTTTTAGCGTTTTATGACAGAGTTGGCTTACTGCTGATAGCAGATAACCACTCTGGTGTTTTTCCAAAATCTTGTTTCAATAAAGCTAGTAGGACTTTCCAAGAACATTCCAAGGAGATTGCCAAACTGAACCTCCAAAATATGTGTTGATTCCATTTCAGAGTTTCAGTAGGAAAAATAGATATACAATTTTCTTACAAATTAGCAATGCCAGAGATTCTGCAGAAGCCAGAACAATTACTTGTTTGGACTACTACTGTTCCCCTGCCATCATGGCCACTGTGCTGGATGGAAGGGATTTTGTTTGTTTGTTTGTTTGTTTGTTTGTTTCCTTGCTTGCTTGCTTACTTACTTACTTGTTTGTGTATTTGATTGATTGACTGATTGATCACTTGATCAATTTTTATCTGGACAGATCACACTGACCTAGAAAGCCCTATTAGGATCACTATACGTCAGTTTTGACTCATTGCAACATAACTAAGAATCAAAATGTTATAGTTTGCTAGATACTACAGATGGGCACAAAACGGAAATATAGGGTTTCATTTTGTTTCAGTCTTCATTTCATTTTGTTTTGTTAATAAGAAAATTTTAAAAATAATTTTTGTCATGAAATGAAACAATTTGTAAGGCTATACATAATGGGGAGCTTTCCTCTTTTTATTTAACAGGGAGCCCACTGCCCTAAATCAAAGACACTCCTTAAACCTTACAATCAATTTGCTTTCAAACAATAAACCCTCTGTAATCAAGCAAGAAACCTAATGTCTTGCTGTTGCACCTCAGATCAAGAAGATCAGAGAGATAAGCTCAACAGCTGATCAGTGTAGGGAGGGAGGAAAATATAAAAAAATTAACTTCCACAGCCCTACTTAATCAGGAAAGGAAAACAACCAGTTTAAACTTTATATCAACTTGCAGATCCAGGCACAGCCATCAGGGAAGGGAAGGGAAGAACTCAGCTCCTGGCTAGCTGCAGGCAGATCAAGATTGGAGATAAGCTAGCTCAAAAGCTGAGGCAAAGGAGAGGAGGAAGGAAAACAAATTACTCAGTTTAAATATAAACTTCCTGTTCTCAAGAAGGCTGGATCAAGAAGCTTCTCACTACTCAGATGAATTGTTTCATTTCTGAAACAAAAATTTGTGTTTTGTTTCATTTCTTGATGACACGCTGTTTGCTGTTTTGTTTCATTTCTCATCATGTCATAAGCAATGAAATGACGAAAGTGTGTCATTTTTTGTAAGGTACCCATCCCTACTAGATACTAGGAGAAGGTTGGATAATGGTAGTATCCCAAAGGATTCTGGACTGCAAATTCCATCAGTCCACATCACAATTGCCAAAGATAAGGGATAATGGAACCTGTAGTCCAGCAACAGATGCCCAGCCCGTTGTAGGAGGACATGGACACCAGTTTGTTCTAAAAGAGGAGGAAGAGGTGACCATTTCCAGATATGTGTAGCATAATGCTCTATTCTGAATATGACCCCAGTGTATGAGTGTAGGTGTGTATGTATGTGCAAGAGCTTCAGGATACGGGCATGGTGTATGCTCAAATTCTTAGAAGAAGAGAGGGTGATTTAATTTAAAAAGAGACTGACTTTCTGTCTGCATCTGTTTGCAATCTGGCTGTGCTGTTCAAAATAAATTAACACCCCCACCCCCAGTTAAAACATTGACAATTGAGTTAGTCACAGTAAAGGATCTAAAAGAATCCAGAACTTTAGTATTTTGAACTGTCCCTGTCTTTCTTCTCTCTGTTAGTTACATAAAGCCGCCCACTGTCTGAGCAATGTTTATCAATCATCTGCCTTTTCTCCGCTCAATCAATTTAATTATGGATTACACTGTAAAGCTTCTGCCAGTTGGTAATAAGCACATTTAGGAAAATGCCGTCAGTTAGTCCATGATGCTGCTTTCCATTCCGAAATGTTGACGGAAAGATGAGGATATTTACAAACAGGCCAATTTCTGACACGATAAAACATAAAAACAGTCAACAAACCATTGTTTCCTGGGTTTTGGTTGTCATGACAATGTGGGTTGATGAAAACAGGAAGTATGGACCTGAAGATCTCTTGAACACTATTAAGACATGTCTTAGCATGCATGCAGTGGAAGATGTATAGCCCGGCCTATAATTTCATTGTCCTGAAAAAGTGCAGAAGTTAAAAAGTCTAAAGGCTGTGCACAAAATTATGTTGGCCTTAAGTTCCTCTGTGGAGCCAGGTGACATTATCATGTGGCTCCAATTTAATTATAATAATTTAAAAGCTTCCTGCCATGGAGGGTGGTGGAGTCTCCTTCTTTGGAGGTGCTTAAACAGAGGCTGAATGGCCATCTGTTGGTAATACTGTGGTGGGGGTTCCTGCATGGCAGGGGGTTGGATTTGGATGACCCTTGAGGTCTCTTCCAACTCTGTGATACTATGATTCTATGATTCTAACAACAAACTAACAGATCAACTAACTAACTAAATAAAGACAACACTGCTTCCAAAAGCTTCCCAAATTCTTTCCGAGGGTTTTCCAGTGGATGTCTGAGTGTTATATTCAAAAACATATATGGAATTCCTGTCCCTATAAGTGACTGATGGAGGTCCCAGTGATACTGCAATTTCAGAATGTAAAAACTCTTGACGAATTTCTCCCACAATGGAAAAATTGTTCTGATAGTACTTTGATATATTTGTCCCCCTTTCCAGTGCCAACCCATTTGCTTTTTTAACAAATGCAGAATAAATAGGATAGGGCCTTCAGGGAAACACAACTGTTTTGAAGACTCGATTTGTACAGTGTCCTTGCATAGTGTTTTTCTTTTCCCCTTCATTTTCAAAATAGCTCATCTGCACAAAATGACAAGCATTTGTTGGCTCTTTGAGCTTTACGTCCCCTGAAAGATCTGGAGCCATTTTTTGCACCTTGTTTTGAATGCATGCTCCGCGGGTGGCTTGTCCACCCGCGGAGCGGATTTGCCCCTCGCGAGAATGGCGAGGGGCGAGACAGGACCTGGAGGTCCTGGATGGAAGGGGGGAGGAGCGCCCTATAAGGGGCGGCTCCTCCCCCAAACGACATCAGTCTGCTGCCGGCGTTCGGAGTAGATCTTCGAACGCCGGCTGCACGGAGGGCGCCGCGTGGCGGGCGCCATCTCGAGGGCCGCACCGGCGGCCCACCCCGCAGCGTGGCGCTGATCTGCGGTCGGGGCTTAGCCGGCAGCAGTTCGGCTTGGCCCAGACCGCCTGAAGCGCCGGCTGGGGAGGTGTAGGGACGGCAGGTGGGGGGAGCGGCATCGGCCTCCCCCCCCCCCGAACGAGCGGGGCCGTGTAGCCTGGGCGGCGGGACGGAGTGACGGCTGCCGGGCTCCGCCCCTTGGAGGCCATGGGCGAGAGCCGAGGAAGCCGGCGGAGCCCGGGCCGGGAGCTGGCCACCGCATCCAGGGAGCGGCGGCTGGAGCAGAGAGAAGACGGCGCGCGCCGGCTCCCGGCCGCACTGGGGGAGCGGCATCGGCCCTCCCCGCATGAGTGAGCTGGGCCGCGGAGCCCGGGCGGCGCGGCGCGTGCCGTTGCCCCCACCCCCCCTCTTCCTTTACCTTACTGACCGGGATGGGGGAGGCGAGCCGGGAGAGACTGGCGGGCGGGCGCGTCACCCTTCCCTTCCTCCTCGGCGGATCGCAGCGCCGCGGCGAAGGGTTGCTCGGCCGGCCCGGGCCGCGGCATGGCAGCAGGTTGGGAGGAGTGGCATCAGCCCTCCCCCATAGTGCGCGGAGCCCAGGCGGCAGGGCGTGGAGCCGACCGGCTCCCCCCCCCACTAATTTAAATACCCTGGGCCAGAGACGGGGGGGAGGCGACGGGCGCAGCCTGGAGGAACGTCCGGGCTGGCGGGCGGGTGCCTCACTCTCTCCCCTACCTTTTGCGGACCGCGCTGGGGGGCACCGCCCCCCCCGCAGAACCCCCCCAGCAGCGAGGGGTACTCCCTCAGACCTGGGAGCGGGCGCAACAGTACATCCCCCCCCACACACCGGGAAGCCCCAGCCTACCCGCCCCTCATTCCCTGGAGCCAACCGGGCCTGGGGATTGCATGTTGGGAGTGGCAGGGTACATAATGCTTAGGACATCCTGCCATGTAGATTGGCACCTTCCGCTGGGGGGGGGAATAAACCGCGGGGCGAGGTATGAGAATACCTGGAGAGCCAGGCTGGATCAGGCCAAAGGCCCATTTAGTCCAGCTTCCTGTATCTAACAGTGGCCCCACTGGGCGTGTTTGGAGCGCAAGAGACTAGTTATCTTTTCCTGACACCGCTGCCCTGCACCTGGCGTTGGAAGGACCCTAGTTTAAGCCTGGAGGTTACGCATCGCCAGCATGGGTTGTAACCGTGATGGATTGTCCTCCCCCATGGCAGGGAGTTCCATAGACCTGCGATGCGCTGGGGTATCATATTTTCTTTTATCAGCTCTTGCTGGAAGCGCAAGGTGCAGAGAACAATCAGGGTGCCAGGAAGTTGCTCTATGTGGTAAAGATACAGGGGAACCCTTGCCATGCGGAGGCCATCGGGGGATTGATATTCATGGCTTTGTAAAGCCAATATCGGAAGCATCCCCACAGGCAGTGCATTCTTAGACCTAGCATGTTCATCATCTCCAATCCCTTGTGTGTGTGGGCGTGTGTGGGTGTGTTTCCACTTTCCAGGTGACGCCACTAGCTCATTTTCAAAGAAAAGAAGGCAGTGCTATTATGTGCTGGACGAACACAAGGGATTCCGTTAACCTAACATTGGCTGACATTGGAATACGTTGGGTAAAAGCTTGCATAAACCTCTGCCACACCTTGTCACTCTCATCTTATGAGGCCTTCTGGAAAGGCGCTATGTGGAGAGCAAGAGAAGTTATAACTCAGTAAAGACGCTTCTAGATCTCTGCCTCCGGATAACACTCCCCTGCACCTGGCCTTTAAAAAGTACGCTGGGTTTTATGCCGGGAGATAACACATCTCCTTCATGGATGGTGAACTGGGGAGACGTTTCCTCCAGCCCAGATGCGAGCAACACATCCTGTGGCAGGGAGTCCCACAGACTAATACAAGCCGAGCATGGGAGAGTTTTCGGCGGGAGGCATTCAAATTGGCAACCGCACACTGTTCATCTTCTATTCCACCAATAGGAAGAACATCAGGAGAGCCGTGCGCGATCAGGCCTAAGGCCCACCCAGGCCAGCTGCCTGTATCTCACGAGTGGCCCCATCAGATGCCGCGGGGAGTGCATCGGACTAGATACCTGTCCCCTGATGCCTCTCCCCTGCACCGGGCCTGGGAGTACCGGGTTACCCCGCCAGGGGTTGAAGTACCCTGGCTGGGCGCCTGGTTGTTCCATCAAGGGAACATGGGCGGCAGTGTTGCGGGCAATGAACGATGCCCCCCCACCGATTCCACAGGGTGGCTCGCTTTTAAGCATGGGAGGCACCGCAGTGGGTGGTGGGCACGGGAACCCGGCCAGGCCTAGCTCTCAGAAGTGGGGCCGTCCCGCGCGGGCGGGTCAGTGGGAACAGGGGGAAGCCTTGATTCACAATACGTGGTCTTGTTGCAGTGTGCGAGCAGATGGAAGCAGCCATGGGACCGGCAGCGGGGTACAGCAAGGCCTCAGCCTCACTCAAGCGCTCATGTCCGGCCCCGCAGGACGCTGACGAGGACGAAGCCCTGGCAGCGGAACCAGGGGGAGGAGACCAGCCCCGAGGCCTGCAACGGAGAGCACAGCGATCAGTGAGTGGGCGTGCACACCCGAAACCGCGCTCACTATCTTTGGCCTTGGCCGGGCAGTAGTTTCTGGGCAGGGGGAGCTGCCCCGGTGCAGGGAACAGCCCAGGCGCCGCCTGCCCAACTACCAGTGGCCAGGCTTACGACGTGGAGGCCGACCCCATCGTGGATGCCCGGCTAGCCCCCTCACAGGCGGGGCTGAGACTGGTCCAACCAGCACTTCCAGGGGCGGGCTAGAGCAGCACCACCCAACTCTGCCTGGATTCCCCCCAACGGGGGCACCGGGCCGGTTGCCGGGCTGGTTGGCGATCAGCCGTTTGGCTGGGGGGAATGGCACCATGGCCAGGGAGGGGGGTAGCCCCGGGCTACCCCGGGGTGGCAGTGGCCGCCGTGCCATAGGGCGACTACGCCTCACCATTTGGGCACCTGGAGTCCCTGCCCACTAGGGAGAATAGCTAGCGGGGGGGCATTCATAGACACCCTCAGCTTAATCGCCAGGGGGTAGTATGCTAAGGAGTTGGACGGGGAAGAACCATGAGGCGGGGAACGCAGGCTAAGGAAAAGCCGCTTGCTCCGGGGCAATACAGCGGCCAGCCAACATGAATGTCTGTCCTGACCTCACAGGCCCACACATAGGGGGCCCAGGTGAGGCTTAAGTATCTAGGTAATGTACGGGCCGGTGGGGATTTTCCGGGCCACGCCTGGCTTGCGTACAGCAAGGAATTTCGTCGTGGGGGGCCCTGGACACATACGTCCGGGCGAGGAGCCGCGGCCACCCATTTGTGACAGTCGGACCTCAGTAGGCCGATACGGGGCGAGCGGTACGACAGTGGCCACGCCATAAAAACGGGGCCGGACAGCACACCCGCCCACGCTGAAGGCCAGCGGGGGCAGGTCCCTCTGGTCCGCTGAGGCTATAACGGCCAGGGAGGATATGACAGGAAACCCTGCCTTTTTGATCATGAATGAGTCAGGGGTGGGGCGCATCGACAGGCGACCGGTTGCAGCGGAGCCCCCACCCCCCCCGCACGGACAGCCCATGGAGGGGGGAGGCCCCTAGAAGTGGGAGGTATGGAGGGGACCCCCCCCTTGGTAAAGGGGCTCTTCCCGATTGGTCTGGAGTTGTTGCGGCGATGGGCTGCGGCATACCCCGTTATGGCAGCAGGGCGTTTCTAGCGCAGGAATTGGAGGGGGGGTTCCGTATTCCATTTAAGGAGGCCCACATACCTTGGTTAGCACCAAACGGTACCCCGGGAGGCGGCAGTAGGGGCGGCAGGCGGCAGCACCCCCAAGGGAGTCCGGGGGGGGCATGGCCGCGGCCCCTTATATGAGCCACCAATACCTTCTCCGAGAGTGTTCCCGATGGCCTCGGCAACAGAGGTAGTGCCAGGTGAGTTTCGGGTATCCCATCACCCGTCACGTCATGGCGGGGTATCTAGAAAGGACGGGAGATCACTGGACCACCTACATGGGCCGGGTAAACACGGTGCGCCACTTGGAAGCCCACCTGTTCTGCGGACTCATAGGTGCCGGCAGGTACAGAGCCCTGTGGGAGCAGTTTCACTCACTGGCCCGCGGGCGGGGGCCGTCCAGTAGTCGAATGAACAACCGAAGGGCCCGGTCAGGTGCTCACCTTCCTGGGCATAGGGAGGGACACCGGGGGGAGGAGTTCACTGCTTTCAGGGACGCCCGGGGCCTGTCCTAACGGTCCTCCCCTGCCCATGGGGCACCTTCAGTCATTCTTGGTCCCCCTACATCACAGGGGGCTGGCGCCGAGCCCCTCGAAGGGGTAGTCGGCCGCTTCAGCAGCGGCGGTAGGCCTTGATCGGTCCCCGTTTGCCGGCGGGGAGGTAGGCCTCTCGGTCTCTCACAGGTGCGTGCGGCCGTGGCCGGCGCTTTAACTTGTTACTTGTTTCCCCAGGAGCGGAAGGCGGTGCATGGCGAGCGAGAATTAGCTTGGTGGGTCACAGCTACATGGACCAGGTCAAGGAAGGCGCACATAGGACGCATGGGTAACCATGGCGGGGTGGGGAACGAGAGGAGCATGGGGGCCCGAGCGCCCCGGAGTAACTATGCTTGCGGAGGGGGCATCTCGACAGGCATTCGCCCAATTCATTCGGGGGGGAAAAGGACTCAGCCGGGCAAGCTGGCGAGTCCCTAATCCTCAAATTGGGCAACCGGGCATCGGAGAAAGCCCGGGGTACGGCCTGCAGGGCCCCCTGGTTGATGATGATTTCGCGCCAGACTGGGAGAGCAAATTGTGACCCTTACGAGACGGAACCACTCCCGGAAAGGGGTGAGCAAGAGGTTTGTCGGGCGGCCTGCCGGGATTCGGTGGCAGTGATGGGCCACCCGGAGACCAATGGACGCAGGACGGAGCCATGTAGGCCGGACGGTGTATGCCTGACGGACATGGGCACCGAGTGGTTCCTGCTGGAGTAGAGGAGGGGCCGGGCTATGGAAGGGGCTGTTAATGGGTGACCGGGGCCATAGCAAGGCTAGGCCCTCGGCAGTGGCGGCTAAAAGCTGATGGAGGGCAGCGGGGAGCATAAAACTAGCACCTGAACAAACCTCCTCATCCACAGCACTGCGGGCCAGGAGGTCTCGGTGCTGGGGTGGGAGAGAGGAAACGCCTCCCTGCCCTGGGAACATCCCAGATGGGTGACAGAAGGGGCATGGAGGATGAAATAAATTGACTGGCCTGGTGGGTGCTGTCGGACGACAGCACCACCTGGGGGTTCGTAGCTCGCCCGATGCTGCCCGGTTGGAGGGGTCCCGGGAGACCCCGGGGTTCCAACCAAGTTATGGATGCCTGGCCCCTCCTGTTGTGGTTGTTAATGTTTGGTTATATGTGTTAATAAAGTGTGGCCCATTTACCCCCAACACACTGTCTCGCCTGATCATTTCGAGTGGGGGGGGCAATATACTGTATAACAATGGGTGGTTGCAATGGCCTTGATTTAGCTGAGCCCATTGTGTTCATGGGCTAAGTTTTGCACTTATCAGTTTGACTTGCCAATGCCTCTCGTTCTTTTGCAGGGAGCATTTATGGCATTTCCTTATGCAAGATCAGAAGGCAACATACCTAAGTGTTCTCACAGCAGCTTCTATGTATCCATGTGAATGAAGGATGATGAAAAATATTGGCTGGACAAGAAATCAATTTGTCCCAAATATAGTGAGGGAGGCAAGTTTTACAAATATCCCGGGCCATCAAAACAAAGACAAAGAAAGGGATCCTAGATCAAATCAAGCCCGAACGCTTGCTGGAAGCAAAAATGATGAAATGGAGACTGTTGTATTTTGGACACATTGGGAAATGACACGGCATACTGGAAAAGACAGTGCTAGGAAAATCTGAAGGTAGCAGGTAAGTAAAGAAAACCGCAAATGAGAAGGATGGACACAGTAAAAAAATGGCCTTGAGTTTGCAAGAGCTGAGATGGACTGTTCATGACACAACATTTTAGAGGTCATCCACAGGGTCAGCATAGGTTTATCTGAGCTCTGTGGCACAGTGGTTAAATGCCTAAACTTCAGGTTAAACTGTGCTCACAACCTGGGGTTCAATCCTAGGTAGCAGGCTCATGGTTGACTCATCCTTCCATCCTTCCGAGGTTGGTAAAATGAGTACCTAGCTTGCAGGGCGGGCAATGTGTAGCCTGCATGCCGGAATTAAAACTGTAAACCGCCCGGAGACTACTTGAAGTGGTATGGGGTGGTACATAAGCAGAACACTTTGCTCTTGCTTTGCTTTAGAGATAACAAAACATTTTTTTAAAAAAAATCATCTGGAATGCACAATTAAAGGAACGGACGTGAACAGGAGATCCAATTACCCAACGTCTGCTTGCTTATTCAGATATTTCTACTTACGAACCCTAATGTAAACTCTTGCATATTTCACCTCTTTTGCAGCCGTGGCTGCATACAAGGCTCTTTCGACTCTCGCCAATACCTCCAAGACTGGGAGGTTGTTTTAGCGCCGATGAGCAAAGATGCCTCCAAGTCGTCATTTCCACGTGAGCAGTTTCAGGGGCCTGTCTGCAATTGCTGTAGCTAAAGAAGCCTGTAATTTCCACTGACATCTGTGAGGTATTTATAGCCATTTCATTCCCCAATGGTAATTAATATATAATATCCATCATTTATTCACATATCCATTAGAGATTCTTCTTTCCTCTTTATGTCTAAGAACTACCCAGCTTGGGGGAGGGATTCTTTATATCTCAGTCTTTTCCCCATGTAACTGTAGTCATATTCTGCTGTTTCTGGCTGTTAACTGCAAATAAAGCCACAAGCTCCTCTTTTGAAATGGTCAGTAACCTGCATCTCCATGTATGTGAGGTATTTGTAGGGCACTGATGAGAAAAAGTAAACAAGAATTTGCACAGACTTCTCAAACCAGCTCACTTGGGAGAATTTCTTGCTTGCCATTTACAAAGGCAAGTAAAATTTTACGACAGACTAAAGGTAAAAGGTAAAGGCAAAGGTTCCCTGTGAACATATATGTTAGTCATGTCCAACTCTAGGGGGCGGTGCTCATCTCTGTATTCAAGCCAAAAGAGCCAGTGTTGTGCAAGTCCATGGCCACGTGGCCAGCATGGCTGCAAGGAAACACTGATTTATCTTCCTGTTTTTTATGGTGGTACCTATTTATCGACTTGCATTGACATGTTTTCAAACTGCTCGGTCGGCAGGAGCCGGGGTTATCAGCGGGAGCCCGCTCTGCTGTGTGGCACCTGGGATTCGAACCGCCAAGCTGCCGACTGTGCAGTAAACAGTTTCGGAGCCTTAGTTCACAGAGCCACCATGCCCTTGGCTAAAACTCAAGGAGGGAGATATAAGTAAAACCCCAAAACAAAACAACTCCCCTGACCACATACACGCTTCAAGGATTTCACCAGCCTGAAGAAGAGAGACAGATAGGAGCACCTTTGAACCCCTGCAGCAGATCTTTGGAGACATCATTGTATGAGGTCCCTTTGGTCCGTGAAAGTTTTCATTCAGAGTGAAAAAGTCTCGATATTGCCAGGTGAGTTTTCTCTCCTCTCCTCTCCTCTCCTCTCCTCTCCACTCCACTTCTTCTTATCTTTCTTCCCCCACCTCCTCTTGTAACCTCGAGACAAGGAAGGTCCAGATTGTTTTTGGTCTTATAAGAGTCACCCATGGAAAGTCTTCACAGTTGGGTAAATATATTTTAAAGAAACAATCAACCATCATTATCAATGTATCCCTACCCCAATATTTGTTCTTTCCCTTAGATCAAAATCTGCACAAGAAAAGAGTCTGCAGCTTTCTGTATTCCCACCACCCTGTCCTGTTCCCAAGCCATCGCTGGCAGCTTCACCCCCTCCCCAGAAACACACTCACCTTCCATTTCCTTACCCTTAATCCAGGCATGTCCAAACTTCAGCCCTCCTGATGTTTTGGACCACAACTCCCAGAATTCTAAGCTTAGATTGCCAGTGGCAAAGGACTGTGGGAGTTGTGGTCCAAAACATCTGGAGGGCTAAAGTTTGGACATGCCTGCTTAATCTCTAGCACTGTTAATGAGAGTGGAAATACCTAGCTAAAGGAGAGGGAGGAATCCTCCATTTACTCACTTTCCTCCTCTGTCATGCCTTCCTTTTGGACAGTGATTCCCAGCCTTGGGTCCCCAGTTGTTCTTGCACAAATATTCCCAGAAGCCTTTGCTATCACTTTGCTGGCCAGGAATTCTGGGAATTCTAATACAAGAACATCTGGGGACTCAAGGTTGGGAAGCACTGCTTTAGTAAGTTGAGGCTTGGTGGTGGAGTGTATGTTTCGCATGCAGGTACAGTCTTCAGCATCTGCTAGCAGGGCTAGGGGATAACCCTTTCTGAAACCCTGGAGAGCTGGCAATCATAGCTAAGGGTGTGGTTTAGTATAAGGCTGCCATTCTATATATGCTGTCCCTCTATAGTACTGAGTCTGCTTAATAACCACAGGAAAACACAGTTTATTTGCCTTATATATAGACCACCTTTCTCCAGATGAGGGGACTCAAGATAGTTGTTTGTTGTTGGTTTTTAGACAGCAGTGAGTTGTCTAAAACAATAACAACAAAAACAGACAAATAAAATCAGGGAAATATTTGTGCTTTTATATTTGTTACTGTCTCTGCCCCGATGAATATTAAGGGATGAATATTTAATGAATCAGAGATGCTGTTTCATTTTTTTAAATTCATCCCCATATACAGTATACTCCTCTCCTCTCCTCCTGGAGTTGGACAACGTCAAGTCTACTGAAGGCAGCTGTAGTGAAACAAAGTTGTGCTGCCTCCAAACCACCCTCCCAGGATCTTTAGCTTACCCGTTTTCCTCCACCCCACATTCTTTGTATCTCAAATGACCACTTTGAACACCCTGTACCTTCCCCTTCTTTATATATACTTTATGGAGTGTTCTCTCACCCAATCTGGAATGCTGAATTCTAAAGAGAATTTGTCTCGAAGGAGGTGGGAAAGAACGAGACCCTGCCACATTCGGACAAACACAAGACCACATCTGCCAATGGAAGAGACTCGAGCAGAACGGCATCCTACTCTTCAGCACTTTGACTCTGGGGAGATGAAAGTTTTCTAGAGCCCCCTGAGGATTTTCCACCAGACAGCTGCCAAGTAGTGATGGCTGTTTGGGGACATAGACGTGTCCTTGGGAATAGAGTTTTTGATCCTAAAAGAGAATACGGGAATTTAGGAATTGGTGAATTATTATAGCTGATTCCAAAAGACACGTGCAAAGAAGCACAGGTTCATAGAATTGATGGGATAGAAGGGATTTCCTGAGCCATCTCTTCCAACCCCTTGTGGATGCAGGAAATCTACAGCCTAAAACACCAATGACAGATGGCCACCCAAAGTTACAAACTTTCTGTTGATTGATTGATTGATTGATTGATTGATTGATTGATTTTTATAAAATATAAACACCAGTTTTCCAGAATCTAGTGTTATAGTTTGCTGAGGGACAAGTTGCAACAGAAAGAAAGCTGTAACCCACTCTTCTTATACACAATGAAACAGCCGTGTTTTATATAAATTTGAGGCAGAAACATTGCCAAAAAGGAACTTAGTCCTTTGTATGTTACTGACAATCAGTTTGTCCCTACCAGCAGGCTAGAAAAACACCTGGACATAATCACTATCATGGTCTAATGGTCAGTCCTGATATTACACCCTGGAAAAAGCATGTTAGAAGAATACTTCCATTGACACTTAAAAATGACAAGGGATAGACATAAAACCTGAGGAAAAGAGTGTGTAATCCTTTCCACATGCTTCTCAGGCAGTGGTTCCCAACCTTGGGGTCGGGACCCCTTTGGGGGTTGAATGACCTTTTCATGGGGGTCGCCATGAGCCAGTGAAGAAAAACGCACAAACGACTTGGTTCTGGGGGGGGAGGGAGAAAGGGCGAGAGTGAGTTACAGCTTGATAGGTTGGAAGGGATGTCAGTCAATGGCACCGGACACACTGATTGGCTGAGGGTGCCTGTAGAGGGAAGTTCTCTATGGCACCTGTGGCAGTGGCCTGCCAAAGGGAGCTTGTGGCTTCTTCCAAGCAAGGCAAGGGGTCACCACAACATGAGGAAATGTATTAAAGGGTTGCGGCATTAGGAAGGTTGAGATCCACTGTTCTAAGGCATCTTAAAATGCCTTCTACAAGTAATCTTTGCAAGGAACTGGAAATAATAACTTGTTATACCCTAAAACTACCTTTTAACTCATCATTACATTGATTTTGAGGTATAAGTTGGTCACATCCTCATTACCCACAAAGAGAACTAGTTTTGTTATCTGTGGTTGGGTTTTTTTTTTTTTAAGCTTATTCATCTGAAGTCATAGGGCATTTTTATTAGAAGGGACAATGGTCGCGCTGCAAGATTACCTAATCCGGGCAGTCAACATGGTTGCTCTACCCTGTTGCTTCTCTTGGATTTGTCAGCAGCCTTAGATACCATCAACCACAGTATCTTACTGGACCGGCTCTCTGAGGTAGATATCGGAGGCACTGTTCGCAGTTGGCTCCGGTCCTTCTTGGAGGGTCGGCCCCAGTATGTGCAACATGGCAGAGAGTTGTCGGCCCTGTGGACACTCCCTTGCAGGGTTCCACAGGGCTCGTCTCTCTCCCCCCATGTTGTTCAACATCTATGTAAGACCACTGGCTGGGGTCATTTGGAGATTTGGAGTCTGCTGTCATCAGTACGCTGATGACACGCAGTTCTATCTCTCCTTTTCCACCTCTGCAGTGGAAGCTGTCCAGGCTCTCGGCCAGTGTCTGGAAGCGGTCATGGCTTGGACCAGGGCCAACAGGCTTAAACTCAATCCCGAGAAGACCGAGGTGATGTTCTTTGGGAGTTCTCCATCCGGAAATGGAGGCCCTCTCCCCTGTTTGGAGGGTGTTTCCCTCCAACTGGCAGTCAGGGCTCGGAATCTGGGCATGGTTCTGGATCCGGTGCTATCCTTGTATGCCCAGGTGGCTGCCATGACCCAAACCGCTTTTTAACAACTCCGCCAAATTGTCCAGATCTGCCCATACCTGGATGGCAACTCCCTGAGAACAGTAGTGCAAGCAGTGGTGATCTCGAGATTGGACTACTGCAACACACTCTACATGGGGTTGCCCTTGACTCTCCTCCAGCGTCTGCAGTGGGTAAAAATGTGGCAGGCAGGCTGGTGGCAGGTGTGCGCCGCCATGACCACATCACCCCAGTCCTGGCTCACCTGCATTGGCTGCCCATTGCGACACGGATCAGATTCAAGGTCTTGGTTTTAGTTTATAAAACCCTCCATGGCCTGGGCCCGGACTACCTGGCAGAGCGGATCGCCCAGAGATCAACTTCGGCCCAACCAGTTTGGCAGTTGCGAGCGCACTCGCTTTGGGTTGTCACCCCCAGGGAGGCCTGGAAAACTACCACCCGTAACCCGGCCTTCTCAGTGGCCGCCCCCTCATTGTGGAACAGCCTCCCTAGCGAAGTGCACTCTGCAGAGTCCCTGCTGGCCTTCCGCAGAGCGTTGAAAACCTTGCTCTACCGCGAGGCCTTTGATGACCAAGTTTAGGGGGGGGGGTTGTCCGCCATCCGTTAATTACTCTAACTAGTGAGATGCTCTGTTGCTGTGCTTCATATGTCTTATGCCAAGGGTGCCACTTGTTTTATTTTAATCTATTTAATTTGTCCTGTCTGTTTTATATTGTATTTTGCTGTATGGATCAGCCCATTGTAAGCCGCCCAGAGTTCCCTCGAGAAGATGGGTGGGGCAGAAATTCGATAATAAATAAATAAATAAATAAATAAATAAATAAATAAATAAATAAATAAATAAATAAAGGGGACCGGACCATCCTTCCAGCATCAAATACCAATGTTGCATTCTGGAAACACAAATGAAGGCTAAACAAAGTCATCTTATCTCACAGCTTATATCTGATACGCAAATGGCTTATAAGCTGAAGGGTCAGGAAGTGGGGCATTTGCAGAAGCTGGTTGGACCTTGTTGGTCAACATTTTATAGAATCTTGGCCTTTGATGCTTGCCATTCTCAAACCATGAGTGGCACCTAGATTTTGACTGTTTGCTTTTTCTTTCCTTCCTCCCTGGCTTATTTCTAATTTTCTAATGAAGAAATATGGTGTGATCTTTGGAATATTCAATATTTCTTTAGAAACCTCACCCCTCCCATATATGGAAAATAAGAGTGAGTTACAGATGATGTATGGGATGGCTTAGGGAAGTGAATTGTCTCGGTGCATGCCATCTGCAGATTGTTCTTACCTGAAGAGTAATGCAAAAACTAGAACGCTCTATCACTGGATTCACTCTCCTGTATGAGGTAATATTTTGCAGAAGGAAACCGTCTTTCTTCAGGGTTTATAAAGCAGCAGCAGCTCTTTCTTCTCTTTGATATTTCAATCATTATATCATAAGCTTCCTCGGGGAATGTGTTGATCCTTAATAGCTAGATGTTTTCCTGAAGACAGCCAAGGAGTATCGCTACAAGATGATTCATGGGAGACTTTCTAATATGCATGATGGCTGATTGTTGGGGATGGGGGTATCAGAGGCAGATCTGGAGTTTTATGTCTGAGCTTTAACAATCTGGACTCCCTCTCCCCCCCCCAAATTGTCATGGCAACACTAAGCTTACATAATTTAACAATCAGAAATAGGATCAAGAAGTTACTTAGGCTGTCACTGGAAGCAGGGAAGAGTCTTTTTTCATTAATAATCAATACAATATAAGGATTATACCCTGATCCTAAAGTTACAGGCAGGGGGCATGCTCTGGCAGCCCAATTCTGTGCTAAAAATTGTGCCAAGTTTTATTCTTAAACTCAAGTAAATCTCCATGCTCTCTGGTTGGCTCCCAGCATCGAAGGCTGACAGCTCACTGGCATTGTACTGGTCTGACTGATCAAACTATGGCATATGAGGCAGTATTTTTCAACTGATGTTTTTTGGCCTGCAACATCCAGACACTTGTGGATTCTGGAAGTTGGAGTCCTGGACAGTGCTGTTTCCAAGCAGTCTTGTCAGGTGACTCTTTGCAGCAGCAGGGATTTTAGATTTTGTGAGTTCTGAGCAGTAAAACCTTGGCAAAATCCACTCCGTTGAGTGGTAGTACAGTCTTCTGTTTGAAAAGTTGCCTGGGTCCAGTCCTCCCTCTCAAGCTGTCTCTCTTTTTGGTCAACATCTGGCCATATCTGTCTTGAAATAGCTAGAGCAGTGGTGGCGAACTTTTGGCACTTCAGATGTTTTGGACCACAACTCCCAGAATTCCAGGCCTAATTCGCCAATGAGAAAGGACTGTGGGAGTTGCAGTCTAAAACATCTGGAGTGCCGAAGGTTCGCCACCACTGAGCTAGATTCAAATAGAGGGCATTTAGGGACCTTAAAGTGACAAATCCACAGTGAGCAGCAGGTAGACAACAGATGCAGAAGGCATACAGGTAACCACAACCAAGGTCACTCAGTTGATATGCACTGTGATTGTGTCTAACTGATAAATAATTAGTTCTCTTTTTACATGTGCTTGCACATCATTCATTCAGTCAGTCAGTTAATTCAATTCAATTCATTTCAATTCATTCATTCATTCATTCATTCATTCGTTCATTCATTCATTCGTTTGTTTGTTTGTTCGTTCATATGCTGTCTTCTCCTGCATAAGCAGCTCACAGTTAGAGATGGGCATGAAACGAACTTTTGTTAGCTAATGAAACGAATAATGAACCAACCCATCAAAGAAAAATGAAATGAAATGAAATGGAAATTTTGTTTTGTTCGCTTCATTTTTCATTACCCCTCCTACCTTGTCCTCACAATAGTCCTACAAACTCCAACTGAATCGAACTAAACCAAAGGTGGGCCCGAAACAGATGAACGCAAACCATGGGTCTTCTGTTTCATGCCCACCTCCACTCGCAGTCCTTCAAGATCACAGTCCTTCAAGATCAAACAATAATTGCTGTGTGAAAGACTGTAGGAGACAGCATTTTAAAACATGAAACAAAAAACTTTTTAAAAATCACATTTAAAGACATTTTAAAATTCTCATAAAACTGCTGAATTTAAAAGATGCACCATTCTTAAAACAATCATGTATTGCTTTAATAGCCTGCCTATAAAAAAGAAGGCTTTTGCCTATGATGGAAAGACAAGAGGGAGGTGGCAGCCTGACTTCTCAGGGCAGATCAACCATCAAGATCATGTTCCCATCAAAATCAGCATGCAACAGGTGTATGCAAATTGATGAAAAGTCTTACGACTAGAGATGGGCACGACCAGGAAAAATTACGTTTTGAGTTGTCGTGTCTCAGAGCCGCCCGTTTCAGCTCATTTCCATTTGTCGTGAAATTTTTCAAAAATTTGTCGTTTCTTTTGTCAGTTTTTCATCTGTCATTAGTACTGGTTTTTTGGGGGGGCGGGTTCCTGGAGGCACCTCTCTGGGGTGGGTGCCTCCTCTGGCCCGCCATGAAGAGAAAGCGGGCTCCTGGAGGCACCTCTCTGGGGTGGGTGCCTCCTCTGGCCCGCTACAAAATGGCATGCATAGCCAATTGGATATGCATACCAAGTTGCAGTAGCAGGCAGAGGCACATCTCTTTCGGGTGCCTCTGTGACTCACTGCCTGCTGGCATACGGTGCACTTGGGCTGGGGAACAAAGTGAGAGAGGACCTCTATGGGCGCCCTGTGACTCACTAAGAAGGGAAGTGTACTTGCTGTAGTGCAATGCGAGTACACATCTGGCTTACTGGTCAGGGGTTAGCACAAGGGCTAGGCTTAGGGTTACGGGTAAGGTTAGGGTGAGTTACTGGGGTGCACCTCTGGGTGCCTCTCTGACCCACTAAGAAGGACAGTGTACTGGTGTATGGGTTAGGGTTAGGGTTAGGGTTAGGGTTAGGGTTCGGGCTAGGGTTAGTGGCTTTTTATTCCTGATTGGCACATCCCAGAAGTCTTGGTCAAAACCTGGCCAAGTGGCCATGCAATTGGTGGAATGGCTCCAAAAATTTGCATGGTCCACTCCCATGGCCAGCCCATCATTGCGCAGGTGTAAAAAAATAAAAATAAAAATAAAATAAAATAAAATCAATGGAGACGTTTTGTTGCAAGAAAAACCCACTGCTGCTACTGAAAAAAATCAGGCAGTTTTAAAATAGCTATTTTTGCATGTTTCTGTGGTGCTTTGGTGTGTTTTTGGACCACGCGATTTCAAAATAAATATTGTGGTCGCCCCATTTTGGATCCCCTGCCTGCACCGCATGGCATGGCGAGTTGGCGAGACGACGAGGATGCCCCCCACCAGAGCAGCCCAGGACAGGAGAGGGGGGAGGCTGGGGACCCCCCCAGAAACCACCCCTCTGGTAGGTGCCCTCACTCAGGGAGGCATATTTTCGCCTGCTTTTTTGGCCAGGAACTGGGTTTTTTTATTTTTAAAACTTTTTTCTGTGCCGCGCCACTTAGCGAGTTGGCGACTCGACAAGGATGCACACTTTGCGCAGCCCAGGAGAGAAGGGGGGAGGCCGGGGACCCCCCCCCCAGAAACCACCCCTCTGGTAGGTGCCCTCAGGCAGGCATGTTTTCGCCTGCTTTTTTGGCCGGGAATCGGGGTTTTTTATATTTAAAACTTTTTTCCTGTGCCGCTTGGCATCGCGCAATCGCTGTGATGCCACCAGGAACGACCACGACAAATCAGACCCAATTTTTCTTTAGTCGGTTTGAGTTCGAGTTCTGGCGGAGTAATTGTCGTTCTTCATTTCGTTACATAACGGAAACGAGGAACGGAAATGGAAACGAGAATTTCGCCGAGTTGTGCCCATGTCTACTTACGACTTCTTTCAGATGATCAATTTTTATTTGAAATCAGGTTTTGTGCATTTTACCTCCATTACCCAAATATGAACCTCTGTAGAAGGATATTAATGGAAGCATGGGAAGGTCAGAAGGTTTGACAATTCATGCCAGTTTGTTTATTGGCTGCAAAGGTGTTTGGTACATCTCAACCCTATCTCCTCTGGGGAGGGGACCCATTCAGAGGAATTCCCCTAACTTCACTGTCCAACCTCCTCCAAGTAATGCCTCTGAACGGGCATTCCCCGGAGGAGGCGAAGCTGCAAACCGCTCTACACATGTTCAGCTGGAAAACAAACCAGTACAAACTGCTGAACTTTCACCACTGCTCTACTTTGACTATAGCCCTTTCCATAAGCTAGAATAACCGTGTTTCTTTAGAAATTGTTTTATAGCCTCTGCTTGGAGCCATGCTTGAGTCTGCCCAATCGATTCTACGCTAATCCAGGGCTTCCACGTCTATCCTGATTTGGTCTATCCTGATTTGGTTTGGTGAGATCTGTGCGCCCTCTGATTTGATTAGCTCTCAGAATCTGAACCAATGGCTAGATTTCTAAAATCGGTGCCCTGGCCGACCAGAACAGTGGTCGCTTTTTCCTACCTTTTTAAATTTCTTTTCTTTTCTTTTTTGTTTTTAAACTCATGTTGATCCTAAAATAGGAAGAGAACCTGCCAAATTTTTCAGTTTTAGGCACCTTTAAAGCTTGCTGTGGGGGGTGAACTGAGGGTGGTAGTGAGGAGGAAGGAAGGAACCCAGTGGAGTGAAGCCACATTTCAGATGTCTCAAATTAATTTGTGCCCTAGACCAAAAACAAATTTGTGCATTCGGTTCACTTCACCAGAGGCAAACTTAGGCCGATTCTGTTCGCAATGTGTGATTTGTCCAAATCCAGTACTCAGCCCTACTTCTAATTGTGAGGTTTAATTTTGGAGGAGCTGGAACATAAAGCAAAGCCCTCTTTTTATCAATTCTATCACCACGTCAACACTTGCACATGGCAGGTCCTGTCAAAACTTTCTAAAGTGGGGCACTGGAATCCATGTTCTGCATTTTCTGGTGGTGGTTTGGTAGGGGTTTTTTTTTTAATAACACCATCTGTGTGTGTGTGTGTGTGTGTGTGTGTGTGTGTGTGTGTGTGTGTGTGTAAAATGTCACATTTTCCTTGCTCAAGAGCAATTATTTAGAAACTGTTGGCAGTTTGACTTAGCGGGCGGGGGGGATCTGAAACGCGTCCGGCTGTTGGCAGTTGGAGAGTTTTGTTGGCCAAGGTTCACAAAACATGACTGGCCTGTTCTGTTAGCCTTTCGAGATGAGGAACAATGAGTCCCCGCCATTTGCTCATTGTCTCACTCTGGTTAATTAATGTCTGAACATGGATTGTCTAAATGTTAAGCCACATGCAAGCTGTCATGAACAAATGTGCCATTGTTTCACTCCCCCCTCTCCAGTAAAGTAAAACGTGCTAGTGGGTGGACACAAAGACATAACATATGGACAATACTAGGAGAATATTCAGTCCTATTATTATTATTATTATTATTATTATTATTACTCATTGATAAAATGATCCTAGACAATTGTAAAGCCCGGAAAACTAATTTATATATGACTTGGATTGACTATAAAAAAGCCTTTGACTCAGTACCGCATAGTTGGATTATTAAGTGCCTGGATGCCATTGGAATATGTAAAAGTATTAGTGCCCTAATTGAAAATGTGATGAAGAACTGGAAAACAGAATTGTTTGTCAGGGATGAAAGCTATGGATTGGTTAGCATCAAACGAGGGATTTTTCAAGGTGACTCTTTGTCACCTCTGCTATTTACTATTGCCCTGATTCCCCTCTCAATAATTTTGCAGAAGACAAATTTAGGTTACCAAACTGCTAAAAATTCAGGGAAAATTTCTCATCTATTGTATATGGATGACTTAAAGTTGTATGGAAAATCAGAAACTGAAATACACTCACTGACCAACACAGCCCGAATTTTCAGCACCGATGTTAGTATTGAGTTTGGACTAAACAAATGTGCCACAGTGGCACTGAGAAAAGGAAAAATAATTGAGAGTGAAGGAATTGAAATGCCAAATGGACAAGCTATTAAGTATAATCAGTCTGAAGCCTATAAATATCTGGGCATACTGGAATTAGATAATATCAAGTATGGGCAAGTGAAAAATTTGGTCAGTAAAAAATATATCCAAAGGGTCAGAAAAGTATTAAAAAGTAAGCTGAATGGTGGTAACACCATCAAGGCCATTAATAGCTGGGCCATACCGGTCATCAGGTATACCGCTGGCATTATAAACTGGACTCAGACGGAGCTAGATATTCTAGATAGGAAAACAAGAAAACTTATGACCATTCACTATGCATTACATCCACGCAGTGATGTTGACAGGCTGTATTTACCTAGAAAATTAGGTGGTAGAGGTCTTCTGCAAGTAAAGCAGACAGTTGAAGAAGAGAAGCATGTGTTGGCAGATTATGTAAAAAATAGTACAGAGCCAGCATTATTGGAGGTTAAGAACAGGGGGGTGTTTAAAGTAAATTAAACAAAGGGTCAATACAGGAAAACAACAATGCAAATACGAGCTGATAGCTGGCATAAAAAAGCGCTGCATGGGCAGTTCCTCGAAAAAGTCAAAGGAAAAGTAGATGAGGAAAAGACGTGGTTATGGCTCACCAATGGAACACTGAAAAAAGAGACAGAGGCCCTGATTTTTGCAGCTCAAGAACAAGCTATCAGAACAAATGCAGTTAAGGCTAGAATAGAAAAATCAGCTGAGTCCCCCACATGTAGACTCTGCAAAGAGGCAGATGAAACTATTGACCATATATTGAGTTGTTGCAAGAAAATTGCTCAGACTGATTACAAACAGCGTCATAATGTAGTTGCTCAAATGGCCCACTGGAATTTGTGTCAGAACTATCATCTGCCCATAACAAAGAACTGGTGGGACCATAAGCCTGAAAAAGTGACTGAAAATGAGCATGCAAAATTACTTTGGGACTTCCGAATACAGACAGACAGGGTTTTGGAGCATAATACCCCAGATATTGTGATTGTGGAGAAGAAAAAAGTGTGGATCGTTGATGTTGCTATACCAGGAGATGGTAGAGTCAATGAGAAACAACTTGAAAAAATTACCCGATATCAGGGTCTCAAAATTGAACGTCAGAGACTCTGGCATAAACCAGTACAGGTGGTCCCAGTGGTAATTGGCACACTGGGTGCAGTGCCCAAAGAGCTAAGCAAGTATTTAGAAGAAATTGGAGTGGACAAAGTCACCATCAGTCAGCTGCAGAAAGCCACCTTACTGGGATCTGCTCTCATAATTCACCGATACATCACTGAGTCCTAAACGCTTGGGAAGCATTCGACTAGTGATTGGTAATATAAAATCCAGCGTAGATAGCTGTGTGGTTAAATAATAATAATAATAATAATAATAATAATAATAATAATAATAATAATAATAATAATAATAATAATAATAATAATAATAATAAACCACACAGCTGTCTATGCTGGATTTTGTATTACAACAAATTACTAGTCGAACGCTTCCCAAGCGTTTAGGATAGAGATGGGCATGACTTAGTGGAATTCCCGTTTCCGTTTCCGTTACTCGTTTCCGTTATGCAACGGAAACGGTAATGGGAATTACTCCACCAGAACTCGAACTCGAACCGACTAAAGAATAATTGGGTCTGATTTATCATGGTCGTTCCTGGCATCGCGGTGATCCCACGATGCCAAGCGGCACAGAAAAAAAGTTGTCTGAGGGCACCTACCAGGCCAGAAGGGTGTTTTATTTGGGGGGGGTTTCCCCGCCCCCCTCTCCTTGGCTAGTGCTACTGCTGCGCTGCTGGTACCAGGCGGGGGGGCATCGTCTCATCTGCCTTTGCCATGCGGTGTGCAGGCGCGGGGATCCAAAATGGCGACCGCAATATTTTTTTTGAAATTGTGGTCCAAAAACCCACCAAAGCACCACAGAAACATGCGAAAATTAGCTATTTTAAATGCTTGAATTTTTACAGTAGCAGCAGTGGGTTTGTCTTGCCAAAATACGTCTCCATTGATTTTATATTATATTATTTTATTTTTTTTACACCTGCGCATTCGCAATGATGGGCTCACCCATGGGAGTGGACCATGCAAATTTTTGGAGCCATTCCACCAATCGCATGGCCAGGTTTTGGAGACTGTACCAGGCTGGGAGGGCGCATCCATTTGCCATGCAGTGCGGGGGGATCTAAAATGGCGACCGCAATATTTTTTTTAAATCGTGGTCCAAAACCCTAGTTTAGGACTATGTGATATAGTGGCAAATTATGCAAGCAGATCCCAGTAAGGCGGCTTTCTGCAGCTGACTGATGGTGACTTTGTCAACTCCAATTTCTTCTAAATACTTGTTTAGCTCTTTAGGCACCGCACCCAGCATTGTTGTTGTTGTTGTTGTTGTTGTTGCTGCTGCTGCTGCTGCTGCTGCTGCTGCTGCTGCTGCTGCTGCTGCTGTTGTTGATGATGAGCCTTTTCCACTGCACAGTTGAGGATGTTTTGACCTCAGGGAGGGATGGGAGGAGCAAAATAACCCAACACCAAGTTAGTCGACCATCAAAGACAAACAGGCTTCCGTTACATGTTAAAAACTTGAAATTCAGCATCAGTCAATTACAGCTGGGTTCAGAAATCTGCTCTTGTCGCTTGCTCTCCTACCAAAGTTTGCACTTCACCCGTAGGATGGGGGAGCTTTTTTTTTCTCCCTCAGAGAATTGCACAAAATGTGGAAAACAGTTCCTTTGTTGTGTGGATTTTTAAACCTCTGAAGCATCAGATGGGTTTTTGGAGTCTTTTTGATCCATCAGATAGCTGTTGGCTTTTGTCCTTGCTCTTGTTAACTAGTTTGCTTTCAATAAGATACTAGTTTTACCCAGGGACACTTTGAGCAGATTACAGCAGTCGAAGGGTGAAGTACTGAGGATCTTGAAAATTCTTCATATTTAATCGAGAACACAGCAGGTATTCTTCATATCTTCATACTTTCAGTCATGGGTAATCATGGCCTGCTATGGCTCCCAGTGTTTCTTTTCTCCACACTACTGGAAGATGGCTTTGTCCAGAAAAGGCCTCTTGTAGCATGTCCTCTCACCTCTTCATCCAACTTCCCCTCATGGCCACCATCTTCATTGGCATCTTAGTTGTCCCCCATCATGGTCTTCACCATCGGTCCCCTCCTTGTCAACTTTCACAAGCCTGGCTTCCGGGCCTCCTTTTGTATTTCTCTTTTTTGACTTCTTTAACATCCCTTAGAGAGGGACATGTTACCTTAACATCCAGTTTTAGGGATGTCTCTTCCCTATCGTAATTGTATCTTTGTCCCCATCTCATTGTGTGTGTGTGTGTGTGTGTGTGTGTGTGTGTGTGTGTGTGTGTGTGTGTGTGTGTGTTTGCACATGCATGCATGTGCCAGGAGCAGTTATCTGCTACATCTCTTGGTGCAGCCTTTTCGTTTGGGGCCACACTTTCAAGAAATTTCTTTAGCTTTCCAGCCCCTCTGGGAACTGCAAGAATACATTGGCAACAGTGAAAGTTTCCACCTAGTTTGTACACAGCATAGAGTGTGAATGGGAGCTGAGTGAGCAGCTTTCCATCTGGAAACATTTAAGGAAACACACACACACACACACACACACACACACACACACACACACACACACACACACACACACACACACACACACACACACACACACACACACACAAAGATACTTGTCCACGTTTTTGGCCAGAAACTAATTTTTGCACTATTCTATCAGAGATCCCTAAAATATCCAATGCAGGACAGAAGAACTATTGGTATTTGTTGGATTGTTTTCTTAATTATGTGCAAAAGGCAAAACCAACTTTTTCTGCAAATTCTAGTCTGGGCAATGGAGAAAGTTCAGCAATCAGTCCCCTTACCCCACCTTTCTACTGATTTGGGAAGTCAAGGATCAGATGTTAAATGACATCAGTCAGGGATGTGGAATGTGATTGATGTGATGTGTCTGCATCAGCAGAAGTACAGTGAGTCCAAATCAAAGAAAATACAGTAGTGCCCCCATATCCACTGATTCAGTTATCCATGGTTGGCTGCCAGAAAACAATTAAATAATTACTAAATAAATTGTGGTTGCAAGAGGGTGCCACTTGTTCTTCATAGTCCCAGATAATAGGACCCAAACTACAGGATTCAAGTTACAAGAAAGGAGATTCTGATTAAACATTAGTATGGTGTCACCCAGGATCCTGCCTATCAGCCTGATCCAGCTATGAGTGGAACTTCCACCTGAAGAACCCAAGCAGTGATGTTTGCCACCTGCAGCTCTGCACTAGACGCGGGGGCTGAAGATGGCACCGACGGAGCAGTAGGGGGCATTGAGAAGGAAAGAATGGTTGTGGCAACCCCAAAGGGACTACATAAGGAGAAGTCCAGAATGGAGAAGGAAGACACCCCCATGCCAGAAGCAACAGAGAAGAGGGTCTGATAAACACCAGCTATTCAGTTCCACCAGCGACTGCTCTGACAGTGAATGCCAGTAAGCTCCAGAACCAACATTCACGCCTCGCTCTTTCTGTTCTGGTCAGACCCCACTGGAGTACTGTGCTCAGTTCTGTGCACCTCATTTTCAAAAGGATGTTGACCACCTCAAACAGGTCCAGAGAAGGGTGACAGAAATGTCTTGCAATGAGCATCTTAGATAGCTGGGGATGTTTACCCTTACAAAAAGAAGGTTGAGAGGGGATATGATAGCCATGTTTAAATATTTGAAAGGATGTCATATTGAAGAGGGGACTGGTTTGTTTTCCATGGCGTCAGAGACTAGGACTCGGAGCAATGGTTTCAAACAATAGGAAAAAAGATTCCATTTGAACATTAGGAAGATCTTTTTGATGTTAGAGCTGTTAGACAGGGGAATATGCTGCCACGGAGGGTGGTGGAATCTCCTTCTTTGGAGATTTTTAAGCACACGCTGGATGGCCATCTGTCGGGAGTCCTGTGATGGGGGTTCCTGCATGGCAGGGGGTTGGACTGGATAGCCTTTGAGGTCTCTTCCAACTCTATGATTCTATGATTCTGTGCTCTCAGACTCCTTCAAGACAAGTCCACCTCAACCTACAGAGGGCTTCCACCTATGCTGCAATTGCCTAAGGTGTCATCCCCAGTCATCCCACGTGCTTCTACTGCACTGGAGTGAAGACTTGGATCATATGTGTTTAAGGACAGGGGTCTGGCTCCACCCAGTGTCCCTGCAGTGGCACCCCTTGCTTAACCCATCTCTGTGGTGTACCTGAGCTGATGAAAACAAGGTGCTTCTGTCCTTCCTTCTTTCGGCCATGACAGAAACAACTTATGGATCCTGCCACCATCTTGGCTATCAGTATTTCTGGCACATGCTCACTTCATTCAGGCCTTGTTGAGCCGTGCTAGTATTCAGGCCCAAAGGGCTAACATCAGTCTTCAAGTGGTGGATGCAAAGGAGTAGAGAAAAACATGTGAGAGTAGTTCTTTCAGAGAGGGTGGGAGTGATTTACATGCATTAATGGAAAATCCACCCAAAGAGCTCTGGAAATAGCTGAGAACTGTAGGTTGCCTGCAGTTTCAGTTCAAGTTAACTTTATATACAGTATCTGTGGGCCAGGGGGATTGACATGAAACAACTTTGTACATATCATATTTAATATAATAAATATAAAAATAATTGCAACTGAAAATAACTGTATTGACCACCCAGAAAACACCCTGCAACCCCCTTGAACCTGTTCTGTAGACCTTCAGGTGCAGTTGTTGGCACAACGACACCTGAAGAAGGCATGGGGTGTTTTTCAGAGATTAAAAGCTTCTTGCTTCTGCTCTGTGGCTCCCATGGCTTTGGGGCAATTCTTTTCATCACGTGGAAGACTTGGAAACTGCTGGACAGCAGGAAGATATTTTCAATGACCTCCATGCTGCCTGGATGACTTTAGCATCTGTGATTTTCAATAATTTATTTATTTATAATGGGACTACAGAAAGTTCCTTTACTCAATGTCCCCACTGTCCATATCAGGGCAGAAGACCAGGTCTAAGGTGTGGCCTGCAAGATGGGTTGAGGTAGATACCATTTGGGCCAGGCCCATTGTTGACATGGAGGTCATGAAGTCCTCGGACACCCCTGACAGAGCCGCTTTAGCAAGGGTGTTAATGTCCCCCAGCACAATGAGCAGTGGGGACTCCAACATCAGCCCTGTTATCAGTTCAGTAAGCTGAGGTAGAGAAGTTGTTGTATCATGGGGAGGGCGATACACCAAGAGAATTCCTATCTTGTCGCTGGCTCCTACTTTTAAGTACATACATTCAAAACCTCTTCTCATCCCACAGTTTCTGAAGCTTTCACACAATGGAATCACACAGGGAACTGTAGGAGCCCTGGAACATAGGTAGGAATGTTTATTATTATTATTTATTAACCACACAGCCAACTACACTGGATTTATAATACAAATCAGTAGTCGAAAGCTTCCCAAGTGTTTAGGACTATGTGATGTATCGGCGAATTATGCAAGCAGATCCCAGTAAGGTGGCTTTCTGCAGCTGACTGATGGTGACTTTATCAACTCCAATTTCTTCTAAATACTTGCTTAGCTCTTTAGGCACCGCACCCAGCGTGCTGATTACCACTGGGACCACCTGTGCTGGTTTATGCCAGAATCTCTGAAGTTCAATTTTCAGATCCTGATATCGGGCAATTTTTTCAAGTTGTTTCTCGGTGACTCTACTATCACCTGGTATAGCAACATCAATGATCCACACATTTTTCTTCACCACAATCACAATACACCAAAACCCTGTCTGTCTGTATTCGGAAGTCCCAAAGTAATTTTACATGCTCATTTTCAGTTCTGACACAAATTCCAGTGGACCATTTGAGGCACTACATTATGACACTGTTTGTAATCAGTCTGAGAAAATACAGCATCATAATGTAGTGACTCAAATACTACTACTACTACTACTACTACTACTACTACTACTACTACTACTACTACTACTACTACTACTACTTCAATGAGTGTAGTTGTGGCAAGAGATTTTTGGCCATGGTTTGCATTTCTACCTCAATTTCCCTTCTGTGGGCTCATGGGATATCCCTGGTTGCTCTCGCTGCTTTATCCTTATGACAGCTTTGTGAGGCAGGACGTGACTGGTCCAAGATCACCTAGTAATAATAAATATTGCATACCTATTCCCTACATATGCTTCAAGGAGCACCACTGGAAAGTGTGGGGTTGCTCCTAACCAAATCCCTACTAAGTGTTTTGGATTATGCACAAAGAACTTTGCACGGATTTGACATCAAAGCCTCCCCCCCTCCATGACCCTTGGCTCTGAGACTTCTCTTTGAGCTCTCATCTTGCACGCTGGCAGGAAAATTAAGTCACCACAATTACACCGGCAGCGTAACAGGTTTGATATTGTAGAGATAATTGTTTTATTAAAATATTTGCTCTTTTGCTCTTGACAAGATTTCTGACAGGCTGGAAGCCTTTGCTGAGCGCCACGCTGGCCATTAGCGCTTTGATTTCCACAATGCCTTTCTTTATTTAATAGGCCTGAAATATTGATTAACATTTACAGATTCAATTCCTAGCACTTGCCAGGGGTTACAGAGAACTGGTTGTGCCAGTCAAACCCGAAGGGGTAATGAAATCCCCCACTGTGCCTGTCAACTTATCCCCCTCTCCAGGTCATTTCCCACAAGGTCTACAATGTTGGAAAAGCAGCCATTTTTGCTCCAAATATTTGGTAAGCGACAGGGAAAATCTGTCTCCCGCATTGTATTCTCCAGCTTTTCAAGGGAATTGAATAGGCTCATTTCAGGTTACATTTCTCCAGGTTCTAAAACGTACCAGACCCGTGTGTGTGTGTGTGTGTGTGTGTGTGTGTGTGTGTGTGTGTGTGTGTGTGTGTGTGTGTGTGTGTGTGTGTGTGTGTGTGTGTGATTAGAGTTGTGACCGACTCTTCGTGACCCCATGTCCATGGAGTTTTCTTGGCAGGAATACTGGAGTGGTTTGCCAGTTCCTACTCCAGGCGCTTACATCACCTGATATTCACTGGTGGCCTCCCATCCAAGTACTAACCAGGGCCAACTCTGCTAAGCTTCCAAAATCAGGCAAGATTGGATGTGCTTAGAGGATGAAAATGGTCCCCCCACAAGGCACCATATAAATGTTCCATTTTTCTCTTTCAATGACATGTCTTGGACGGGGTTGCACTCCCCCTAAGGGACAGGGTCCACAGCTTGGGGGTGCTTCTGGACCCTGGTCTAACTCTGGAAGCCCAGGTGGATTCGGTGGCCAGGGGCGCCTTCCTTCAGCTGCGGAAAATATACCAGCTCCGCCCCTACCTAGACGAGCAGAGCCTCATGACAGTTACGCATGCGCTGGTAACATCCCGTATTGATTACTGCAATGCGCTCTACGTGGGGCTGCCTTTGAAGACGGTCCGGAGATTGCAACTGGTTCAGAATCGTGCGGCGCGGCTGGTGAGTGGTGGGGCCGCCAGAGATCACATCACGCCGATTCTACGTAACCTGCATTGGTTACCAGTTGCTGCCCGAGCCCAATTCAAAGTGCTTGTCTTGACATATAAAGCCCTTAACGGCTTGGGACCTAGATATCTGAAGGACCGCCTCCTTCCATATGAACCTACCCGGCAATTAAGATCTAGCCAGGGGGCCCTCTTGAAAGAGCCATCCCTCAAGGAGGTGAGAGGGATGGCTTGTAGACATAGGGCCTTCTCGGCAGCTGCCCCCAAGTTATGGAATGCCCTCCCAAGTGAGATCCGCCTGGCGCCAACATTGATGACATTTCGGCGCCAGGTAAAAACCTTCCTGTTCCAGAAGTTTTTTAATTGATACAACATAGACTGGGGTCCTTTGATGGCAATTTTAGTGATGATTTTAGTATAAGGTTTTGCTGTTGTTTTAATTATTTATTGATATTTGATGTCTTAACTGTTTTAATTCCTTGTTGTAAGCCGCCCAGAGACCTTTGGGTAGTGGGCGGCATATAAGCTGTAAAAATAAATAAATAAATAAATAAATGTCAGGGGAACTGAGAAGATAGGTGAACAACACGCTGTCCATTACGAGCAATTGCATGATCGTGTTTTCTTGGCTAACCACCGTGTCACATTTTCACTTTGAAAAGTGGGATATGTATGTATGGAATTAAATCATCAACAACTCCAACTGCTGGGGGTAGATTTTGACGATGGTTTGATTGCCACATGACGTTTAAACATTACTGGATGTAGACATGATTTTTCAGGAGCCTCTAAACTGGGATAGCAATAACAATATTCAGAATGAGAAAGTATGGTGGGTTCTTCTTGTCCTAAAGGGTGTAGCAGTGAGATACTTTCTGTTCAGGGCTTTTGCATTTCAAAGAATACTGTATATACAATATAAGTCTAGTTTTTCAGCCCTAACTTTGGGCTGAAAAAGAAAAGAGCCCTTGATTTATATTCGGGTCAATCAATACTTTTAGCTGCCGAGGCAAGTGCTTGCCTTGGTGGCTAAAAGTAATTTTAAATATCAAACACCGCTCCCCCAGCTCACAAAGGAGAAGCTTCCAGGCCCGGCTGCATTCCACACCCTATACTTATACTTGAGTCAATAAGTTTCCCCAGGTTTTGGGGGTTAAATTAGGGGCCTCGACTGATACTCAGGTCAACTTATACTTGAGTATATACGGTAATTTTACACAAACACCATACATTTTTCAGATCCTGACAACTGCATAACCAAACCATGTTATCTGCTGGTTGCATGGACTTGTAGTAACCCAATACACTGGACGGGTTTATTCTCAATGGCTTTCATGGCCGGAATCTGATAGCTGTTGTCAGTTTTTTGCGCTGTTTGGCTGTGTTCTGGAAGTTTTTCTTCCTGCCATTTCACTCCTTGCCCTCTGAAGATGCTGGCTACAGAGACTGGTGAAATGTCAGGGGAAACATCTTCCAGAACAGGGCCAAACAGTCCAAAAAACTCACAGCAGCTAACTGGATGGGTTGCTTCTTGTTTGTGTCTTTCTGGTTTTTAAAAGTCCTTGCTATAATTACCTATGCCTTACCTCAGAGCAGCCTTGTTTCTAGATGGCGAGGTATATAAATCAAATAAATATATAAATTCACAGGGGGTGAAAAGAGTTTTTGCATCTAAAACATTTTGCAGAAAGTGAAGCTTAAGCAAAAAAACTTATCTTGTGCTAATTTCAATTTATTTATTTATTTATTTAAATACTTATATCCCGCTCCATCTTCCCAACGGGAACTCTGGGCGGCTAACAACACAAAAAGCTAAAAGCAAAAAGGCTAAAAAGCTGAAAATAACCAGGCCACCAAGCAAGGGCGGCGGAGGACAAGATGGCGGTAAACGATGAGGCAAAAACAAAAAAAACCCACTAACTAATAAGGTCACCATATGCTTCCTTGAAGAGGAAGGTCTTCAAAGCCCTCTTAAAGGCGGGCAGGGACTCCAGCAGGCGCAGCTCAGGAGGGAGATGGTTCCAGAGCGAGGGCCCCACCACAGAGAAGGCGCGGTCTCAGGTGCGAGTTTTCCGCGCCTCTCTGGGTGTGGCCACTCTCAAGGAGCGCGCCTGCGATGATCTCGTGGGTCTGGATCCGGATGCCCTCAGGGGATGCGCTCTGCCAGGTATCCTGGTCCCAAGGGCCTTGAAAACTGACCAGGACCTTGAACCTGATCCGGGAAGACAATGGGAAGCCAATGCAGGCAGACCAGGACTGGGGTGATGTGCTCGAATCTCTGAGCACCCACCACCAGCCTGGCCGCCGCATTCTGCACCCGCTGTAACCTCCGGACCAGGGTCAAGGGCAAACGTAGAGGCATTGCAATAGTCGATCCTCGAGATCACCAGGGCCTGCATGACTGTCCTCAGGGAGGACTCGTCAAGGTACTGGCGGATCTGGGCGATCCTGCGGAGATGGAAAAAAGCGGCCCTGGAGACGGCCATCACCTGGGCTTCCAGGGAGAGGGCCGAATCCAGGACCACGCCCAGATTCCTGGCCCTGTCTGTAGGCTGGAGGGAAGTACCCCCAGTCTAGGGAGGGGGACATAGTAAAAGGAGCCCCTAAGAACAGAACCTCCGTCTTCTCCGGATTAAGCTTGAGCCGGTTATCTCTGGTCCATTCCAGAACGGCCTCCAGGCACAGATCGAGGAGCGAACCGCCTCCTCTGCAGAAGAAAAGGAGATATAGAGCTTCAGCGTACATGACAGCGAACTCCATATCTCCTGATGACCTCCCCCAGCGGCCTCATATAAACATTGAACAGCACGGGAGATTGCTGACAAGGAGCCGACAAGACATCCCCCAGCTGTACCCTCTGGGTCCGGCCGCCAAGGAAGGAACGGAGGCCAGGCCAAGGCCTGACCACCAATTCCCGCCTCAGCGAGCCGGGCCAGAAGGTTACCGTGGTCGCGGTATCAAAGGCTGCTGAGAGATCAAGGAGGGGCATGGGAGGAACACCCCCTTCCCTGAGGAGGTCATCCTGCAGAGCGATCTCGGTTCCGCGAAGAGGCCTGAATCCAGACTGGAAGGGATCCAGGATATGGTTTAACTCCAGGTTGACTGGAGCCGGACAGCAGCCACCCCCTCAACAACCTTGCCCAGGAAGGGAACAATGGCGATCGGACGGAAGTTGGAGAGATCGTCCGTCGCCAAGCCAGGTTTCTTAAGAATGGGTTTTACCATGGTCTCCTTCAGGCGGGAAGGGAAACAACCCTCCCGAAAGGAGGCCGTGGCGATGGAAGAAAACCACTCTGGCATGTTCCCCTCGGCAGATTTTATAAGCCAAGCTGGGCAAGGGTCAAGGGAGTGGCCGCCGGCCGGCAACGAGCCATAGCTCTGGAGGCCTCCGCTGAAGAGACCGGCCCAAACTCATCCAGGAGGGGAGAACGGAGGGGTGAGGCACTGGAAGACCCAAAGGATGGACTAGAGCAACTGGGGGGCAAGTCGGAACGGATGGCCTCAATTTTTGATCTAAAATGGGCTGCAAATTGCTCACTAGTGAAATCACTTTACTGGGATTGGAGAGGTCCCGAACCACCGGAATAACTCCGCCTGGCGGCTCGAGGCCTCCCCAATTCTCAGGGAGGCATAAGATCTTCTAGCGTCCCTGATTGCGCAAGATAGTGGCCAGTCAGCTGTTTAAGGGCAGCCCTATTCACTTCCGTCCGGTTCGCCCTCCATATGACCTCCAGTCTCCTCGTTCTTGCTTCATTGACCGCAGCTCCTCCGTGAACCACGGGGAGAGCGGCCTCGACATCGTAGGAGACGCTTAGGGGCGATCCGGTCTACCGCCCGGTGGCGCCAACATACCACCTTTCCACCAGGGCATCAACCGGATCGTCTGCCAGACCGCCAGAAAGCTCCCGAAGGCCTCCATGAACCTTGTAGGGTCCAGGAGCCTGTTGTAAGAGGGCGCTCCCAGCGGGGTGGGGGCGATCGACAGGGAAAATTTTAGCAGGTAATGGTCCGACCATGACACGGGCAGGGGCAAAATGTCCCCAACCCCCAGACACGAATCCGGCGACATGGAGGAAAAGACCAGGTCTAGGGTGTGGCCAGCTCTATGGGTGGGACATAAAACATGCTGAGATAAGTTCATGGAAGCCATGGATTCCATGAATTCCAGAGCCGCACCAGAGAGTTCCACCTCGGCATGCAAGTTGAGGTCCCCAACCACCAAAAGGCGGGGCGACCTCAACGAAGCAGCCGAGAAGAACTCGGCGATCTCTGGTAGGGATTGTGCTGGGTTGCGGGGAGCACGGTACACCAGCACAATGCCAAACTTATCTCGCTGACCCACAGATAGATGGAGGCATTCCACCCCAGAACACACCATCGTCGCGGACCTGCTAACGTGAAGGGATTCCCTGAAAACGATGGCCACCCCACCCCCCCTACCTCCGATCTGCCTGCCCACTGAACCTGAAACCCGGGTGGGCACAGGAGAGAGAGAGAAGCCCCGCCCTCCGCGCCCACCCAGGTCTCGGTAATACACGCCAGGTCGGCGCGCTCATCCAGGATAGAATCGAGGATGAGCGGGGTCTTATTGTGCACCGACCTGGCGTTAATCAGCAGGCAGGTCAGGTCAGAAACCAGGTTTTAACAAACTGTTGCCTGGCCATGTTCAGGAAGCTTATTTTGTCAAGAACAATTCATTTAGGTAGCTCTCATCATATCTGGCTTGGGTGCAAAGTATCTCAAAGACTGTATAACCAATTATGAGCCTGCTTGGGTGCTAAGAGCATCAGGAGAGGCCTTTTTTCTTGGCCCTGTTACCCTTGCACGTGCACTTGGGTAGGGTGTGACGTCACCCCTTTCACAGACTGGGTTTTCAGAGGCACAACCGGGTTTAGTTCGACATCCCACTGCTGTGCCACTAAAATGTGATGACACCTCCCTTTTACACACTGAATTCTGTGATGGAAATGGTACTGCTGCCACCTTTTATTCACTTAATAATGCTGCCACCTTTTAAACTCGTCGCCTCATGAATTGGGACAGACTCGGATGAATAATATAAAAATAATAACAAAGTTTATTGAGAAGATAATAAATATAACAATATCTGAGGATGGTATGCATTGCCTTTAACATATAATAGATTTAATCAGCCCCACAAGCCTCCCTGTCTTCAATAACTAGTAAACAGTATAGCCCTCACTGCCTGACAGAACTCTCACAGAGCAGTGCTCTCTCCCAGCACTCTTAGCTCTCAACTGAACTCAGCTCAACTGAACTGCCTCAACTGACTAGGCTCCACCCTTTTTATATCATACCATTCCCCGCCTTCCTGCTGGGATTGGCTGATGATTTGTATATTCATTACTCCTGTTTCCAGGGTTTTGTCACATAGGGACAGGGGAAAGGAACTTCTCTGTTGCTGCTCCCAGACTTTGGAACTCCCTCCCATAGGAAGCCAGGCTGGCCCCATCTTTGCTGTCCTTCTTCAAGCTGGCAAAGATCTTGGGCCCAGGAATCTCAGAGAATTGATGCTTTGAAACCTCCCCTGAGCAGTAAATGGGCACAGTGCAGAACTTCCCATAAGGGCAAGGTGCTCCAAAATGATGATTTTTGTCCCACAAAAGGGCATGGTATTATGTGGTAACCTTGACAAGGAAAAAAAAACCATTAACTTTTTCATTTTCCCACAAAATGAAGCAAAATTGTGCACATCAAGTCAAGTTTCCATTGAAAAATTATACAAACTGCACAAAGTGTTGATTGCTGCTGTGTTGTCTCATGGACCTTTCAAGAGTAAAAGCACTGAGTGGGTTATTTTTATATTTCCTAAAGATCAACCAATCATTCTGTGCTTGGGTATGTCTCTCTATGGGACTTACTTTTTCAAAGTGGGCATTTTGTGCAAATTACAGCAACCTTCATGGGATAAAACCATGAATCACATCTCACACTCACAACGTTTGAAATTCCTCTTCAAATTCAGATCCTAATGAGTGTTCGAAAGTTGAGTCATGGCAACTGGACTTCTTTCCTTGTGAGAGCAAAATGTTTCGATCTCACAAAAAAAAGAAGTCCAGTTGCCATGACCCACCTTTCGGATAATCCCACCTGGATTACTAAGAATCTTCACAGACATCCTAATGAGTGCAAACAATTTTTAGCTCACCTTCCTTATACCCATAGAATGTCCATTTGTTCCTTAAGGTATATAGCCTAGAAATGAGCATTAAATTGAAAGATAGCGTATTGTTTTGTTTTGTTTCTTTAGTAGTTTCATTTTGTTACTAACAAATTTTTAAAGAAGTTTCAGAATGAAATGAAACAAAACAATTTGTTAGTGGCTCCCCTGGGTCTTAGAGGCACCAAAATCACAGGGTAGCTTCTTTTGACTCTTCCCTGCAAGCCCCCCAAATTTGGAGAGGTTTGGGGTTCAGGGGGCTGAATTATTAAACTCCAAGGGGGGCTCCTAGGAGAAAATCATTTATGAGTCAGGAAGCCAATAATAGCCCCCTGTTTCTCAACTCAAATAGAAATGATTTTCTCCTAGTGTGAACCACTTTGGAATGTAATAACTCAGCCCACTGAACCCCAAACCTCTCCAAATTGGAGGGGGGGTTACAGGAATCTCCCCTGTGATTTCCATGCTGTTACATGCCTGCTATCATTATTTTTCTGTACTTGAAAAGAAAGATTGCAGGCATGTAGCAGTGTGGAAATCACAGGGGTGCTTCCTCAAGCTCTTCCCTGTAAGCCCCCCAAATTTGGAGAGGTTTGGGCTTCAGGGGGCTGATTTTTTCAACTGAAAAGAGGGTCCCTCTAGTTAGCTAATTGCAAAAGTGTGAACGGTGCATACCGGCAATATAGGGGTTAATCAAGAGGAAGTAATAAATTGACCTATTGCCAGAATGTGCACAGGACTTCCAATTACTGCTGGGGGACCCTCTTTGCAGTTGAATAACTTGGCCCCCTGAACCTCAAATCTGTCCAAATTTGGGGGGCTTACAGGAAAACACTTGAGGAAGCTCCCCCATTTTGTTTTCCAAACCATAAAATTGTGGCTCGGTTCAGTTCATGATGAATCAGTTTCTGTAGTTTCATTACCTAATGAAACAATTCATTATGTAACAAAACAATGAAACAGTGTTTCATTTTTCATTTGGTGCCCATCTCTAATATAGCCCCATACTGTTCAGAGTTTAAGCAATAAGCCCGAGCAATTGTCTCATTGTGTAGCATTGTCTGTGATGGATGAAGGCCTTCACCAAATGCTGAGTTCATATTTTCTTAGCAGCGCTAAACGTCCCATGCATCATAATACTTTGTGAAAGGATGCTAGCTGTGCACAATTAGGATTCCCTGGGTACACTACAAATGGCTGGCCACAATTTTCATTTGCTTTTTAAAATAAACCCAGAATAATAACGACAGCTGCGTTCTGTTGATGGGATTTAGAGAGAGCAGAATTTGTGCTCCTTTTGGTAGGGGTTGGCTTTGGTGCCACATTGGGCTCATCATAAGTAGTCACCAGGTAGTGTTTCTGTGTTCTGGTCTGGCATGATATCTAGTGCAGAAGGTATGCAAATGAAGTTCTCTTGAGCTTTCTTGGTGAGCTTACTTGGCACAGGCGCTCCATGAAGAGCCTGCTGACCTACCTTCAGGCTTTATGGAGAGGAGAAATATTTAGACAGGCCCAAGCACATTGTGATTTGTTCTGTCTGTACAATAGCAAGCACCAGCCTTCTCTTGCCAGATTTTGTCTATGTTAGGCTGTTTGATGTGTAATGCTGATTTTATTCTGACTATTATTATTATTATTATTATTATTATTATTATTATTATTATTATTATTATTATTATTATTATTATTATTATTATTATTAGTAGTAGTAGTAGTAGTAGTAGTAGTAGTAGTAGTAGTAGTAGTATTCTGCTGGGGTTATTATTTGTATTTTGATTGGGTATTAGAGATGGGCACGGAACAAAGATTTTTTTGTTTCCGTTACCGTTTGTCGTTTCCGTTATGTAACGAAACGACAAACGAAAATTGTGATGGAAATGAAACAAAACGAACAGAACCATGAAAATTGTGGTCGTTACGTTTCGTTTCCATTAATGGCGACGTGCAATGAAATGAGCTGTTTTAAATGTTAAAAAACGCCCTGGACATCCGTAAAAAATGCAGCAATAATTATTTATATTGTCTGATAATACCTACCAGTGGGGTTGGGGTCCTTAAAACGTTTGTTTTTGTCTTCTCCCATCGCGATGTATTTTTCTTTTCCCTTTAAAATGGATGTCGCCACCAGCCACAAAATGGAGGCAAGCCATGTGATGTGGGATCATGCTCAACCAACAGCATGCCCAGGTTGCAGACTGGGCGGGCAGGTCTGGCAGCCACAGAGGGCATAAAAGCTCTGGCAGCCCCCATCCTCCTTGCAGTCTCTGGTGGGAGTTAGGGTGGGATTGCTCTCTCTGCGACTCTAGCTTCAGTCCTGCAGCCTCGCTGTGTGCATGCATGCTGCTTACCTCTCGGTGAGTACCCTCCCCTGCCCCGCAGTGCAGTCACTCTGCGGTTGCCTTGCACCCTGGGCAATGTCCACCGCTGCCTTTGCAGTCTCCCTGCATACCTAGTCTATACTGTGTCTCTGCCAGCATCCATTTTTTTAGTGTTTTCCCTCTGGTCTGGGGCGTTGGGGGATGCCTGCACACGGAAATGCTTTAAAAATCGCGCAAAAAGCGGGTAGAAAGGAAACATGAAAAAAATGAAAAACGGTAACGAAATTTTTCAAAAAATTCTTGACAAACGGAAATGAACTGAAACAGACCTCTCAACGACAAATGAAAAACCAAAACGCCGTTTTTCTGTTCCGTGCCCATCTCTATTGGGTATTGTAGGTTTGGACAGTTGTTGTTTTTGCAACGTGTTGTACACCGGCCATAGTTCCCGTGGGAAAATCGGGCGGTTAATAAGCACAAAAATAAATAAATAATAAATCCACCTATAGCCCCAACCTGCTGTCGTGTAACAAGCGAGAACATGCTGTGGAGTCAAGAAGCCGTAAAGGTGGAGATATATTGAAGTTCAGTCAGATACATCCATGCCTTCATTTTCATCCAGACCAAGATAAAAAATAAAAATTACAAAGTCACTTGGCAGAGTGAATCATGCCCTTGGTCTAGTTGGGAATGGACAACATGCAGCCATAAAAGGCCATTATTGTGATCCAAGAGGCCAACGCAAAAGCTCACTTGCACTGGGGTTTGCTTGTTGTTAAGCCCAGAAAAATATAGCCAGACAAAGCCTGTTTTCTGCTTTTGGAGGCTTCTTGGAGAGAGGGCCATTGTTTTGACCATTGAGCATTCAGTGAGCATTTCCTGCAGCCTAGAAGCCTTGCAGACCAGTGGTTAAACAGCTGAAACAGTGTTCCTTACCCTGGCTTTAATCCCAGGTAACCATCTCAAGACACAGCCTTCTGTCCTTCCAAGGGTCAGTAAAATGAGTACCAACTCCCGGGGTTGGGGGGAGGGGACAATGTGTAGCCTGCATAATTAAATTGTAAAGTGCCCAGAGAGTGCTTTAAGCATTAAGGGGTGGTATATAAGCAACATGCTTTTCTTCCTTTTTAAAAATATTTTTTAACCTACCCAAAACAAACGCCACCAGAAGAAGGGACATCTTTTACACTTCAAAATCTCTGTAGCACCAACAGGATGGCACATGATTATAAAAGGAGCTTCCCTTTGTGGGTTCTGCTCAGAAAGAGTGGCCCACAATTAACCCATGAGCATGCTCTTAAAGTGACAGATGGCCCACAAAATAGCTCAGAACTAAGCAGTTTAGGACTTTATAGCTTAGAATTAGCACATTGAATTCTGCCAAGAAATGGATCAGCAGCCCTTAGGGCTGTTGCAACAGGGTAGGGTAGCGGTGGGTTGGGGTCAGGGCTGGATCTACCACTAGGCCAGTGTTGGTGAACCTATGGCACGGGTGCCAAAGGTGGCACTCGGAGCCCTTTCCGTGTGCACCTGACATCACCCCTTCATAAGCCACCTGTATCCAGGTTAAATGGCTATATGGGCACTTTGCCAAAATAATTAGTGGGTTCTGCACTCGGTCTCTAAAAGGTTCACCACCAGTGCTCTAGGCAAACTAGGTGACCACCTAGAGCATAGACCTGAGAGGGGTGCAAAACTGACCTCAGAGGGTCGCAGAACTGACCTGAGGGGACTGAACTGAACTCTCAGGTCAGAAATGACCTGAGAGGGGCACCATTTTATACTGTTTTCACAATTTCAACTTTTGCACTTTCTGCTTTTCCTACCAGTTGTCTGGTTTTGAAAATTGCTTGGGGGAGGGGTGCAGGTAGTTTGTCTTGCCTAGGACACAAAAAAGCCTGGCAATAGCCCTGGGTAGGGTATGTGATCTATGTGGCCAGCCTCAGTTAGCAATCTGGCTGACACATTTTGGACATGCTGAAGTTTTTGAATGAACATTATATATATATATACAGTGGTACCTCGGATAACAACTGCCCCGGATAACAAATAATTCGGATAACAGCTGCAAATTTCCGGTATAGGGCTGCCTCTGATAACGAATTTTCCCTATGGGCTGCCTCAGATAATGAATTCCAATTCCTAGGTATATGTCTGCCTTGGAGAACGAATTTTCTCTATGGGCTGCCTTGGATAACGAATCTTCCTATGGGCTGCCCCGGATAACGAATTTTCCCTATGGACTGCCTCAGATAATGAATTTCCAGCATGCATCAGTAAAAAAGTTATCCCAGGTGAAATTGCATCTGTACCTTTAAAGTGCACTTTTTAAAGAGTTCTGAGCAAAAAACCAGGTGTCTGTGCCTTTTTCCTAGGCTCAAGAATGGATTAAACGGTTTCCCATTCATTCCTATGGGAAACTGTGTTTTGGATAACGATGTGTTTCGGATAACAACTAAACTCGGAGAATGAATTACCGTCGTTATCCGAGGCACCACTGTATTTTAAAAAAATCATACCCTTCTCTATGTATAATCTTGAGTTGATAGACCTCTAGGCATGTGAACAGGTTCTAGTTGCTGTGAATGTTTTGCCGTCATGATTTTGCCCTTGCAGTAATGGGGTTTATGCTGCATCTCATGGGACTTGTGCTTCCCCCCCTTCTTCCAGCTGTAGAAAATTACTTTACCTTGGTGGGCTTTTCCCCTCCTTGACAGCTTCCAATAGATTCTGGAAGGCAGTTAGACAAAACTACAAATCAGTTGCTAGTAGCCTCATGCTCGTTGGCTCCATAGAGGCCAGCAGCATGTGCTGGATTTCAAGAAAACTGTACCCTCTTATTTGGTATTGGTGTATTTTTTAAAAGTCTAGACACATGGCCTGTCCACAAAGTGAAATTTGGTGCCATTCAGCCAGTGCATAAAAGGTCCTCAACTGCAATGCAATCTATTATAATTCTTTGTTACCTGTGGGCAAAGACTGCAAAAACGTGTTACAGTAGGACCCGGTATCTGCTGGGGATTGGTTCCAGGCCTACCCATGGATAATGAAATCTGTGGATAAGAGAGAACGCCAAAACCTCCTCCAAAACTGCTGTTTCATGACAGTAGCTTGCTTTCTAGCTGCAGCTTTGAGACAGTAGCTTGCTTTCTGGCTGCTGTTTGTGACAGTAGCTTGCTTTACACTGCTATTTTATGAGAGCAGTTTGCTTTACAGCTGCTGTCTGTGACAGTAGCTTGCTTTGTGGCTGCTGAATTATTTTTATTTCTGCAAACCGTGGATAACTGAATCAGTGGACAATGAATCAGTGGATATGGGGGTCCTACTGTATTCTGCATTTCAATGGATCATCCCAAAAAGACTGCATGCCTATATCTGTCCTGGTGCCAGAAAGATATGGACCAATTCATAAAGGGGAAGGATGGGTCATCAATCCCCTTTATGAGCACAACTGGTACACAACTGGACAAGGTATTTTGTTTTCTGTGCCATACAGTGCTACTAGGGAATCACATACTATGACAATATGCCAGTGTGGACAGATTCTGAGACACACATTAAGATGTGTTGTGCTTGAATTGCTTATTTACTGCAACTCTTTGTCATTCCAGCTTTCGAAACCTAATAGTCTCATCTTTCTTCATCAGGCAGAGCCCCAGTCTGGTTGATGAAGGTTATGAGTGCATCAGACCTGTAAATTTATATATTCCTTTCTTCCATTCATCCTCCTAGGAATAGTTTTCTCTCCCTCCCTCCCTCTCTCCCTCCTTTCCTGCCTTCCACCACTGCAGTTCGACTTGGTATTTTTTAGAAGAGAGTGACACAGCTGGGACAGAGTGCTGGCCACTTTCATATCTATTTTCCCCTCCATTTTGTTCTGCTTCTCCCATGGCCTCCCAGAGAGCCTCCATGCTCTGCCTTGCCTGCAAGGAGAGCACTCACAACTAGAGATGGGCACGAAATGCCAAAATGGCGTTTTGTGGTCATTATTCAGGCCCTGGGGTCCTCTTTGTTCCATTTCCATTTTTGGGAGCCCCAGGGCCTGCTTCGTTTCTGTTTCTTCATTTTTCAGGTGTGGCAAGCTGCGGCCGCAGGGAGCCCTGCCAGGGCTGGGCGCCACCGGAGCCGGTGGCAAGCCTGATGGGAGAGCGATCCCGTGGCCACGGGGAGTCCTCCCAGAGCCGGGCACTGCTCTAATCACCACCCCCAACAGGCTGCCACCCCCGGAGCACCGCCAAGTGCCACCCTCCCTTGGACCCCCTCCCCAAGGACCGATCCACCGCACCATCCACCACCCCTGTCGGGTCGCTACCCCCGGAGCTCCACGCAGCACCGCCCTAACTGGGGCCCTTCTCCCCAGGAACCACTCTGCCCCGGGAGCCACCGCACCCCCAGCCTAGACCTGGGAAACCTGTGGGGGGTTTGCCGCTTCACTCCCCCCCCCGTGCTCCAACGACACCCTCCACTCCAGCTTCCGAGCCGGCTGCACCGTCGCCACTTCGCCACGTGGCCGAGATCCTGGAGCCCAGCCCATAAGGGCTCGGATCCTGCCTCTTCTCGTGAGACCGGCAAAGTCTCGCGTCGGCTCCGGCAGGGAGGGGGCAAAGAGGCTCCACCAGGCCCAGCTCCCTCTTGCCGCCGTCCGCTGCTCCATTTTTGATTGTGTGAGCGGCGCGACGCCAGTAACAGAAATGAACAGAACTAAAGCAAAATTTCTTGGTTCTGTTCAGTTCGAGCCTGCCCCATCGCAACAGTCGTTATTCATACCGTTACATAACGGAATGAATAACGGAGAACAGTAACGAAAAAATGGTCATTTCGTGCCCATCTCTACTCTCAACACATAACAATACCTCCACCTTCAGCTCCTCATCTAACCAACGAATCACTTAATGACCTATTCGTAGGAACATAACTACGTCGGTAAGTGAGGGGTGCCTGTAGTAATGTCTCCTTGCCAAGACTTGGAAACTATGCAATCACTTGTGCAATAGACTTATGAACAAGAGGAAGCAATTGGATTCTGCCCATTACCACAAACACTTCACATAATATATTCAAATATGAAGATCCACACACTCCAATCTTTGTTGAAAACAACTCTACATTAATTAATATTTGGATAAACTGAACAATCAAGTGCTGAATGGACTCTTACGCCAGCATCATCTCAGCCAATGCAATGGGAACAGAAATGCAGCTAGCAGCAGATTGGTGTTAATTAAAACAAAACATTCTGGATGTAATTTTGGGTGCGTGTAACTCTGTATCACACCACACACACACAACTAAATCAAGAACAGAACTGTTTGACCAATTGTAATCTCTTGGTGACCTCCATGCCCTTGCACTATTGGATCTCCTCCAGAGGATACTGGCTTTAAATCTGGAGATGTGGATTAGGAAAGGCTAATATCAGGGTCTTTTGTTCAAAAAGAGATCCGTCAGGTTAGACGTCTTGCCAAATGTTGAACTATTGTCAGTACAGCATTGATTTAGGGCTGCAGCACTCACATAAGCATATTCTTGTCATGTTAGATCAATAATACCTTAACTATGTTTATCATGGTTGTAGAGTGGAAAATAAGATGACTTATTTTCTGTAGCCAGTTGTTGCATCAAAAATATCAAACCACAGGCCATGGAAATAAAGTTAGATCATTATCAGCTGAAACACACCAGGACTATAAAAAAGAGCCCAGAGCGGGCAGGGGAAAATAATTGCTCTGGGGAGAGAATCAAGGATGGTGAAGTTATCTGTTTTTAAATACTGGTAGTCTTCCTTTAAAGTTTGAAAAATGGTAGATTTTCCTTTTTTAAAAATGTAGATGTCTCTCCCCCATGGTTACATTTGGGTTGGCGTTCTACATCATCAGGGGACCTTCTTGTTGTCCTAAACATAAAGGCTCCTTTCTCCTCATTTTAGTCTCATATTTCATCTTAATGATCCTTTTTTGATAAACATCTTCAAAGACCTTGCTTTTTTGAAGATGAGAGATGAAAATGCAGAAGGCACGTGGCCTGTGAACTCCCTGGCATCCTCCGACAACCAAACGTGTGTGTGTGTGTGTGTGTGTGTGTGTGTGTGTGTGTGTGTGTGTGTGTGTGTGTGTGTGTGTGTGTGTGTGTGTGTGTGTGAGAGAGAGAGAGAGAGAGAGAGAGAGAGAGAGAGAGAGAGAGAGAGGTGGTGGTAGAGAGACCCGGCTTTGATTTCAGTAGATTGCCTTTACAACAACAATGGCAAATAGCAGCAACCATTTCCTCCTCTCCTCTCTGTTGATACATACACACATGTTGTGTGTATGAACACATAGGGACATGTCCAAAGGCATAAACAAATTGTGTGTGTGTGGGGGTTCCCAGTGGGAGAATCAAACACTGCCTTGGTTTGATGTGTACATACTTGCTAACTCATACACATTAATTCATCCACCTAAGGCAGGGGTGTCCAAACTTCAGCCCCCCAGATGTTTTGGACCACAACTCCCAGAATTCCAAGCCTGTATTGCCAGTGACAGAGGGCTGTGGGAGTTATGGTCCAGAACATCTGGAGGGCTGAAGTTTAGACACCAATGACCTAAGGGATGTGAGCTATTTTTTTATCAGACCACCTTATGAGGGCTACAGCCCATGCTATGTTAGAGATTCAAGACCTAGTGGGCCAAACTTTCCCAATTTCTGCTCATAATTCACCATAGAATCACAGAATCATGAAGCTGGAAGGGACCTACATGGCCATCAAGTCCAAACCCCTGCTCAAGGCATGAATATATGCAAGTTGGTTGTCTACATTTCTTTTGAATGACTCCAGCGTTGGAGCACTCACTACCTCCCAAGGTCATGGGTTTCTTTGACATACTGCTTGTACAGTTAGGAAGTTTTTCCTGACATCCTGCTCCGTGAATCCCGGTATTTCTGCTATGCAGCTAGAGGAATTTAACCAACATTCAAAAGTTGGCAACATGAGATTCCTACTACAGGTACCTAAAGTTGTATTTTGTTTCTTCCCTCTACTTACCTCCATGGCTGTTGCATGCATTTGCCTTGTATGCAATGGTGTGTGTGTGTGTTATGTGTGTTGTATTGTGTTGTCACACTCGTGACCAACTCTTCGTGACCCCATATCCATGGATTTTTCTTGGCAGGAACACTGGAGTGGCTTTGCCAGTTCCTATTCTAGGCACCTACATCACCTGGTATTCCCTGGTGGTCACCCATCCAAGTACTAACCAGGGCCAACCCTGCTTAGCTTCTGAAATCAGGTGAGATCAGATGTGCTTAGGGCATCTAGGCAGCTTTGTATGCAACGTTATACATAGACATGGGCACGACTTGGCGAAATTGTCGTTTCCGTTTTCGGTTATTGTTTCCGTTACGTAACGGAAATGGTAACGATAATTAAGCCGTCAGAACTCGAACTCGAACCGAAAAAGAAAAATTTGGTTGGGTTTTTCGTTTCCGTTTGTGGCATCACAGCGATCGCGCAATGCGAAGCACAGAAAAAGTTTTTAAAAGTTTTTTTAAAAAACCCCGACTCCCGGCCAAAAAAGCAGGCGAAAATATGCCTGCCTGAGATTTTGCCACCTACCAGAGGGGTGGTTTCTGGGGGGTCCCCGGGCTTCCCCCCCTCTTTTCCTGTCCTGGGCTGCTTTCACCAGGCTGGGGGGGGGGTCATCCTCATCATCTGTCTCGCTGCATGCCATGCGGTGGGGGGGAATCCAAAATGGCGACCACAATTTTTCTTTTGACATTGTGGTCAAAAAACACACCAAATCACCACAGAAACATGTGAAATTTATTTATTTTAAACGCCTGAATTTTTATAGTAGCAGCAGTGGGTTTTTTATAGCAATAAAACGTCGCATTGATTTTATTTGTATTATTTTTTATTTTTTTAGTTTTTTATACCTGCCCATTTGGGCTGGGCATGGGATCGGACCATGCAATTTTTTTGAACCATTCCACCAATGGCATCGGCAGGTTTTTGACTGACACTTCTGGATGTCTCGGAGGGCATAAAAAGCCGAGGCGCCTTCCAGAAATCGCAGTCAGGTGTATGGATGTGGTTGAGGGAGGAGGGCTGGCTGCTGGTGCTGGTGTGATCTGATCGAGATTGAGGAGGGAGGCTGGAGGCTTTAGGATTTAAGTTAGACAGGCAGGGAGGGAATTGAATTTAGAAAATAATTTCTTTGATTCCCTGCAGCTTTGTCTGCTGAAGAGAATAGCAGTTTATTCTTTATTTCTTCTCTGGCAGTTTGTGAGGATTTTTTTCTGATATTGGATAAAGGGGGAGGTTCGACTGGGAGTGGGAGGTGTAGATTTATTTTAAAAATATATTATATACTACCATTTATTTTCTCTTTTCCCAACTTCAATTTCCTTGCACACACACACATTTGGGGTACAAGCCAAAAACAGAACCTCTATCCTAAGTGATATCCTAACTGCCCACTTGCCCGTCCACCCGCGCTGCCACCCGCCTGTGGCCCGCGCCACCGCCCACCCACTCGCCCGCCCGTGGCCGCCACCCACCCATGGCTCCCCGCCACTGCCACGCGCCCACCCCTCCCCCCGCCCCCGCCCCCGCCCTGCCCGCCACCTAGGGCGCAAAAACACCTAGCGCGGCCCTGATTGCGGGACGCCCCTATGCTCTGGGAAGTCAAATCGCGGTGGAAATGACAAACGAAATGACAAAATGACAAAATCGCGGTGGAAATGACAAACGACAAACAGAAACGACAAATTTTTGAAAAATTTCACGACAAATGGGAGCGACCCGAAACGGACCCGTTCCGACAAGTGAAAACTCAAAACGTCATTTTTTCTGGTCGTGCCCATATCTAGTTATACATTCCCAAACATTGACATTTCAACAATGCATGGATGCTTGTGTGCACATTTCAGCTGAAGGAAGCAAGACTCCAATGACTGCAAACTCTCAGATTAACCTCCATAGATGAGCCTTTGTAATGGATGTTTTCCATAAGAATTCTAAACCAAAGTATACGGTTTGCCATCCCTACTACGACACAGCACATCTGAGCACACAGTTTTAGGCTTAATCCAATTACTCTAAATCTCAGAGTTCAACAGGAAACCTATTTTCAAATCTCCCCCTTCAGTCCTCCTTTGACCCCCACACTGCCACTTGGCTTCATGTGAAACTTTTAATTGCCTTGTTAAAGAGACGACAACAGCTGACAATTGTTTGATTCAGAATTATGGAGCCGCTAATGTTTCTGCCACTAAATGGAGGCCATTAATGATTTGAGCAGGGGTATTTCTTTGTGCTTGCCTGTAGAGACCATGTTCTGTGGTGCTGTCATGTCTGTTTGGGGGAAGTGGGAGATAAACGAAAGGAGGGACGTGAGGCAGACATGGTCCTCTGTTTGTGGTAGGTGTCATTATAAAGCAGGTAATTATATACGGATGTCCCCCACAATCTCTGTTTTGCTCAACTGTTGGAAAGCAGCTTTGAAGAGCCATGTCTTAAAATATTCTCTCACCGGCTTTTTCTCTTGGCCCCTAAGGGCTGGGTTCAATAATGTATCCTCCCCATTCCAGTATTCCTAAGAAGGCAGAGGCATGTCTTTAGGTGATATATTGATGGATGCAAACACTTAGGGTGTTCTTTGCAGGTAACAAGAGCACTCCTCCAAGGTTCTTCCTTTCCTCTCATTCCACATCACCCTCTGACTTTTTTAAAAAAAAAATAGTAATATGTCTGAGTGATAGGTGATGCCTTGGCATTAGAAGAAACACAAACAAAAAAGGTGAAAAGAAAGTTGTTTGAAATGTATCTGTAGTCAAGGAGCTTTGCAATGCACCATAAAAGGATAGGAGAGGCAGGACCAGAGGAAGGAAGGAAGGAAGGAAGGAAGGAAGGAAGGAAGGAAGGAAGGAAGGAAGGAAGGAAGGAAGGAAGGAAGGAAGGAAGGAAGGAAGGAAATATAGAATGGAGGGGCAAGGCTGCATATAAAACAATATGAATGGGGAACTCACAAATCTATCCTCAGCCTTTGTGTCCACTGTTTGCAATTTGAAACTTAATCATGTCCACAAATCAAATTGCAGCAATACCAAATGCTTCCGATTCATTTTTCCAATGCTGCCACACGCTGAGTTTCACACTGCTTGGTCTAAGTCCCCTCAACTATCTTGTTGCCTTGTGAGATTTCACATGACCTTATTGTGCTAGCTGTGTTGTAGGAAGGATAAAACTGCTAATCCATTCATCTTCTGTCCAGGGACAGGTTACAACAGGCATGTCCAAAGTCAGGCCCAGGGGCCAAATGTGGCCCGTTTTCAAATTTCGACTGGTCCGCAACCTCTTCTCCCCACCGGCTCAGCCTGCCATGCATCCCTGCCAGCTGGCCCCTCCCCATACCAGATGGAGATGTCAGCTTGCAGTTTTACAGTTTGCCTGCCCTCCCTGCCTCTGTCCATCCCCCCGCCACCTGCCTAGCCAATCTGCCCCTGGCTCCATTGCTGCAGCATCCTCCCCACCTCCTTGCATGTTATAGAGACTTGTCCAAAGCCCATCCTGGGGGGCCCAATTTGGCTGAATGGTCAGCTCCCACATATTTTCACTTCACCAATCTGGCCCTCCTTGCAAAAAGTTTGGACACCCCTGGGTTACAGTCTTTGGGTCAGCCATTTCTTCAGCCTAGAGCAGACATGTCCAAACTTCGGCCCTCCAGATGTTTTGGACCGCAACTCCCACAGTCCTTTGCCATTGGCAATCTAAGCTTAGAATTCTAGGAGTTGTAGTCCAAAACATTATGAAGGCCGAAGTTTGGACATGCCTGGCCTAGAGCTTCTCACACTGGCTGGCTGCCTCCATTTTCCCACCTCATAGCTGCGTTCTTACAAGAAAGCAAGACAAAGGACCGAATACATTCCATCTTGAATGAATCTGTCTTGCAAATAAGTCACCTACTCCATGTATGGTGATCTCATTGCATGAGTTCATGGATTTTGTTTATTAATTGTTGCTTTTAGATGTTTTATTCTATACTTTAACAATTATTTAAATGTTGTTGCTTTGTTTCTAGCGACTTTGTTAGCCACCTTGAGCACCATTGGAGTGGTCAGCCACCTTTAGCGACATCAGTAGGAGATGTATTTGTGAAATGAAGAAAAAAAATGAGTCAAGAAAATATTTCCCAATGAATGTGAATCTGGATTGAATCCAACCACCTTGTTTCCATGAGTCTCCCAAAAACCCTGTTCTTCATCATGTCCCTTTTTTTGCCACTACACCTGGAAAATACTTTTGGTACACATAAAAATTATGCATCTAAACAGAACGTTGATGCATTCAGCAAGATCTAGAGGGAACTTTGTCAGCAGAAGTTGGTTGTTAAGCAACCCAGGCCTGCTGGCTATTTCTGCAACCAGGATGACGCAATGTTGGTAATGGTGGCTTCACGCGGACTTGTTCAGGGCAGGGCATCTTTGCTCCCCTGATCAGGCTTGGCGCAAAAAATTAGCACCAGTTTTGGAGCCAGCTCAGTGGGGGGAGGGCAGCATATATAAGGGCTGCTCTTGTGGTACTTGAACTCTTTTCTTCTAGAGGCTTTCTTAACACCCCGACCCCACCCTATTGGTAAGAGAGAATGAGATTGACTGATCGCGTAAGGGCTGGATGGGAATTTTTGACTGCCATTCTGATTGGCCATGAATGGCGGTGCTCTTTCGCCCATCCCATTCTCTTTCGATGGTGTGGAAATTCATATATGTAGGTTATATGAGTCACTTCCATTCCTGGTCAGAATTTGCCGAGTAGTGCAAGCAGTAAGGGAATTGAGTATGCACCATAGAAAGGTGCCTTTGAGGTGCCAGATAGCTATCTGATAAAATATGGTAGAGTTAGAATTTAGAAATAATAAAATGAAAATTAAGACAACACTTGAAGGGATGGAAACGGGGCTACTTGGGGCTTTATGAGAAATTGATTTTGGAAAGGTGCTCAACAGATGGGCAGCACCTTCACGATGTAGGAAAATCAATTAATTGTCAGATGGGTTGGAAGACACTGGGATTCCAGCTGTTAACCCACTTGCACTACATGCAGGCCCCCTTGGCTTGAGGAAGGTCTAAAAGACGAACAACAAAAATTTATGGTTAATGGAAATGTGTGCCATTTTAAATTCAGCAAAGTTGTCTCGCCTCTTATGGATTGAGAACTGGTTGAGAACTTATGGATTGATAACTAGTTGAGATCCAGGAAACAAAGAGTAGGTGTCAATGGGAAATTTTCCCAATGGAGAGAGGTGAAAAGCGGTGTGCCCCAGGGATCTGTCCTGGGACCGGTGCTTTTCAATCTGTTCATAAATGACCTGGAGAGAGGGATAAGTAGTGAGGTGGCCAGGTCTGCAGATGACACAAAACTTTTCTGTGTGGTAAAAACCAGAGAAGATTGTGAAGAGCTCCAGAAGGATCTCTCCAAACTGGGGGAATGGGCTACAAAATGGCAAATGCGTTTTAATGTAGCCAAATGTAAAGTAATGCATATTGGGGCAAAAAATCAAAACTTTATCTATCAACTCATGGGCTCTGAGTTATCCGTGACAGATCAGGAAAGAGATCTTGGTGTGTTGGTGGACAGCTCCATGAAGGTGTCTCCCCAATGTGTGGCAGTGGTGAAGAAGGCCAATTCCATGCTAGGGATTATCAAAAAGGGGATTGAAAATAAAACAGCCAACATTATAATGCCATTATACAAAACAATAGTAAGGCCACACCTGGAGTATTGTGTACAATTCTGGTCACCGCATCTCAAGAAAGACATAGTGGAACTGGAAAAGTTGCAGAAGGGAGCGACTAAAATGATTACTGGGCTGGGGCACCTCCCTTATGAGGAAAGGCTAAAACATTTGGGGCTCTTTAGTCTGGAAAAAAGGCACCTGAGGGGGGATATGATTGAGACGTACAAAATAATGCAGGGCATGAGTAAAGTGGATAGAGGGAAGCTCTTCTCCCTCTCACAAAATACCAGAACTAGGGGACATACACTCAAATTGAGGGCTGGGAGAGTAAGAGCAGACAAAAGAAAATATTTTTTCACCCAGTGCGTTGTTAGTCTATGGAACTCCCTGCCACAGGATGTGGTGATGGCATCTGGCCTGGATGCCTTCAAAAGGGGATTGGACAGATTCCTGGAGGAAAAGTCTATCACAGGTTACAAACCATGATGGGGATGTGTCATCTTCAGGCTTAAAACCAGGGTACTTCAAGGGCCAGATGCAGGGGAGTGGTATCAGGAGACAGATATCTAGTCTCATGCGCTCCCAAACGCATCTGGTGGGGCCACTGTGAGATACAGGAAGCTGGACTAGATGGGCCTTTGGCCTGATCCAGCATGGCTCTTCTTATGTTCTTATGTTCTCTTTATTATGATGGGGGGTGGAGACAAAGGGACAAAGTACTAGAAGATTTTTAAAAAATGAAAACAAAGGATCCTTAGGCTTGGGTGGACAGAATGTGGCCCTTCAGATGCCATTGGACTGTACCTCCTAGGATTCCTTGTTATTAGCTCCCCTGGTTAGGACAGAAGGGAGTTCTAGTCAACCTCTGGAGGCCCACACGTGGTACACTTCATCCTGACGTAAAAGATTTTCCAGTGTGATGTACTTGTCGTGGCTATTGCAACAATTAATGAGGTGGTGGAAGATAACTCTTGTTAGATCCCCACTGTTTCTCATATACAGAGTTTCATTATCTCAGTGAGCGTGGCTGTTTCTCCAAGTTTCAAATAAACGTATCGTGCACATAAGGCTGCTCCTGAAACCTTTCATGTCAAACTTAACTTTGTCACTTCCAAGAGATCCAATTGCAAGAAGCAATTTCCATTCTGAATGCCCCCCCTTCCAGCATTTATACATCTTACCCAAGAAACACGAAAGCTTTGTTTCAAGGCAGTCACATATCCTTCCTGCGCTGTTATCTTATCCCCTCTATTTGCCTTTCTGTCTTTCTCTGGAGATAATACATGGCAGATCTTTTGTTCAACTTGATTCCAGGCCTTCTTTCAACACCCCACTCTTTTAAAAACTTTAACCAAATGGAAAGCAATTTTTTTTTTTAAAAAATGAAGTCTTTGACTTTTTGTGGGTGGGTACTTCCTCAGAAATCCAATTTCAGACTTGAAATAAAATCATATTCCAACCACCACAGTAACTGCACAATATGCCTCAATATCATTTTATAAATCTTCTTCTTCATTATTATTTTTTAATCATCGCAGGACTTTGCAATGTTTTCCTTTTTCTGTGGCTTAATCTCAATGTGTTAAAGATTTTGGACACTAATTGGGTAACTCTTTCAAATCTGCGCTTATTCTCTCCTATACAGAACTGAGTCACACACTGGGCACAGCTGTCCTCCCGATTTTGTAGTGCTGTGGCATGATAAATGACACCATTCTTAGTACCCTGAGTCTTCAGCAAATAATTAGGTAAGGAGGTGTTCAAAAGGATCTTAAGAACATTGGGAGATACTGTTGGAATGTTTGCAACCTTGCATGCTGCCTCTAGTAGATATAGGTGGGAGTATCCTTTCCAGGTTTTGGTGACTGTCAATTGGTAACAGCACTAATCAATCATTCCTGCCTTGCCTCGGATTCAAAGAGTGCCCACCTTCTTCCCTGACCCATTCCCTCTCTGACAGTCAGTGAGTCTGTTGGAGCCTGTGGCTGAAAGCAGTCAGTCATATTTGTTACCTTGCTGTTATCTGTCCATTGCAAGTAAATGAAATCTTTCATCTTTTCTACTAGTACTAATGTCTCAGAGAGAATTAGTGAGACTGTAAGAGCCAGTTAGTGAGAAAAGAGGGTGGACTCCCTGCAACAGATACTTTACTGAATTAAACTGGTTCTAGGTAGGACAGTCTGAGAAAGTGTGACTGGCACACACATTATCTTCAAGAAAGTGGAAAACCCGATCCCTACCGTATTCCTTTTAATCTTCACAGATTATCAGTGCTGCAAACCGAACTCAATCATTTTCAAAATTCTGGCAAAAATGAAGAAAAATGAAAACAAAAAAGAAAAATGAAACAAAACAAAACAAAATTATATAATTATATAATTATATAAAACATGTGGCACCTTAAAGACTAACATTCATATTTTAATGTGACGTTTCGTGCACATGTGCACTTCTTCAGACATATATAGCAGCAGAATGAGGTGTGAGATATAATAGGAGATGAGATATACATTTCATACCAGATATTCATGGGTTGTAGCCTAGATATCATTGGCTGTAGCATATAGAGTTGGGGGGGGTAGATGGGGGGGAGGAGGGGGAGAAGAGGAGGGAGAGTTAATTAGTTCAAATGGTGAGAACATTAAATGGTGAGAAGACTGAGTTAGAGCTGTATAGTTTTATGGTTTTATGGCTCACACCAGCCTCTGTTTATGTTTAAAGTATGGGAAGTAAATTCCTCAAGTGACAGAAACTCTTTCACTTTAAAAAAAAGAGCTTAAAACACAGACTTGCCCCTTCAAGGAAGAGTGGAAATCAGTGGTAATTTTTAACCTTGTGTACATATCCTCGATTTGTGTGCTTGGGGTGAGAAGCTGTGCCTGGAATTCACATATATAAACCTAACAACCACTTTGCCCTCCATTTCATCCACTGCAGTGCAAAGCAAGCTCTCTCCAGCTCTGTCAAGTTGCTTTCAACGTTGCCCTGCTCCTGTTCTGCTGACATACATGGGGGTAACATCCAAAGAGGCTCTTTGCAGGCCGTTCATGTGTATCAGGCCCAGTGCCCTTGCTGTCAGCTTGATAGGTCCACTAAATGGCTGTGCAGTGATCCAGAAGCAGATCTTCTGTGTGCTGTGCAACCCACTAGACACTTTTTGGCATGCCTCCTGGAGCGGTGACAGGTGTATGTCCGCTCTCCCTGTGTGTGTGTGTCTGTCTGTGTGTAGGTGTGTGTGAGAGAGCCCACATGAGGCATGCAGTTGTATGGGCATTATATAAAAACATACTGTTCTTCTCAGGAATCCCCCCTCCCCACCGCCACCTGAATCAGCCAAGGAGCATCTGACATATCCAAGCCATCCGTGGCAATTGAGACTAAGTGTTTTCATGGATGCAGCAGTTACCTCAGGCAGCAAAAAGCAAGGACGGGATATTTCGTTTCGTTTGTGCCCAAGGCTCCTCCACCTCAGCCTGTCTGGCACTGGCATTGAATTCAGACACAGCCTGAAGTCCCTCCTACCAGCTACAGGTGTAGACAACAAACAGGTTTGGTTTGTGGCAGCTTCCGAACTGCTGCATTTCAATGTTAACTTTTATGGAAACAACCATTTCTTTATTTGCTTGTTTGCTTCTTTTTTGGCCCTGTTTCTCCCCGCAATGGACTAAAAAGACATCTTTAGGTTGCCTTTTTTGTTATGGGGGGTTGCTTCTACTTCTGTCTGGATATGCTTGCACAGATTAAACCAGCTGTTCTTTGAAAATTGCCTAGGCCATCCCCCCACCACCACACACTGTAATTATGTTAAACGGATTGATGTTTCTTCTGAAAAAAAGAATAACTACAAAAATCCAAGTAACTTTCTGTGATGTGACAGACAGACAGACAGACAGACAGACAGACTAGATGATAGATAGATAGATAGATAGATAGATAGATAGATAGATAGATAGATAGATAGATAGATAGATAGATAGATAGATAGATAGATAGATTCACTCACTCACTCACTCACTCACTGGCTGATTGAATGACTGACTGACTGATTGACTGGTTGGTTGCTTTGTATCAGGAACTTTGACTCTCATCTTCCATGGGCAACTTTTTTATAAAAAAAAAAATCACTGACCCAAACTTTGCCTCTGTTTCATTGGTTACTTATATATTTAGATTTTATATATTTATGTTATCAGTTAATTCTGTAATAGACACTTTCAACCCTGACCTCAAAGAAAGGTGCAAAACAGGTTACCTGGGCTGGGAAAACTGGCATACATCAAACCTAGGAATGGATGTAGATCCACATGACATGCAGAAGAGAGGCAGGCATCACAGTCAAAGGCTCAATCGAACAGTTCCCCAAACTTGGAAATGTTAGTTTCTGGAATAACATTTCCTATTGGGATGAACACCATTGGGTTGATAACTTTTGGATGTCTCATCAGACTTTGTTTGAAATTTCAGATCTTCTCTGACCATACTTGATGAGACAGAACACTGTGAAGAATGAGTCACAATTGGTGTATATTTTCTGGCCAGCAAATCCTGCTACCATTCCCTCACCCACATTTTCTCCAAGGGGAAGTCCACCATTGCAAGTGTGGTTGTGGAGTTCTGCCTAGCAATGGAGCATATAATTCTAAGAAAGGAAATGTGGGTCTCTGAATGCAACAAAGTGAGCTGTCCAGTTATTGCAAATAGTTGTTTCTAATACTTCTTATTTAGGGGAGCAGTAATGCACCCTTTACATCTATTCCCTGCACAACTATCAACACCTACACATCACTGCTATATAAATGATGCCTAATTTGTTCCCTTTCTTCTGCAGATGACTTCCTCTTTTCTAAAAATGGAATTTGTCCATTGTGTAGGTATTGTTGATGGAACACATATCCCGATCATGTGTCCGAAACTTCAGGAACCTCAGTACTATAACTGGATCTATTTTCATTTGGTGTTATTACAGGCAGCCTGCAATGGTGGGGATGTTTTTCTCAATGCTAGCTGGACATTCAGGCATGCCTCATGATGCCAGTTCCTCTTTGCTGTACAAAAAATAATGGAAGAAGGTACATTGATACCAGTGAATCGGACAATTGGGCCTCTTTAGTCTGGAAAAAAGGTGCTTGAGGGGGGATATGATTGAGACATACAAAATAATGCAGGGTATGAGTAAAGTGGATAGAGGGAAGCTCTTCTCCCTCTCTCAAAATACCAGAACTAGGGAACATACACTCAAATTGAGTGCTGGGAGAGTAAGAACTGACAAAAGAAAATATTTTTTCACCCAGCGCGTTGTAAGTCTATGGAACTCCCTGCCACAGGATGTGGTGATGGAATCTGGCCTGGATGCCTTCAAAAGGGGATTGGACAGATTCCTAGAGGAAAAGTCCATCACGGGTTACAAACCATGATGGAGATGTGTAATCTCTAGGCTTTAAACCAGGGTAGTTCAAGGGCCAGATGCAGGGGAGTGGTATCAGGAGACAGATATCTAGTCTCATGCGCTCCCAAACGCATCTGGTGGGGCCGCTGTGAGATACAGGAAGCTGGACTAGATGGGCCTTTGGCCTGATCCAGCATGGCTCTTCTTATGTTCTTATGTTCTTATGACATTCTTTTTTGCTAGTGTTTTTATTCCACCTATTATTTTGGGTGATGGTGCAAACCCACTTTGCCTCTGGTTAATGAAGCCTTATGCTGTTGCCAGAGAGAGACATTACAATAAGATATTTAACTGCTCCAGAAATGTAGTTGAGCATGCATTCGGCCAGTTAAAGTCAAGATTCCACCCACCACCTGTCTGTTCATATAGAGGCACACATGCAGAACATTAACTCCATTATTACAGCTGCTGTTATACTTCCATAATATATGTGTGTGTGAGAGAAAAAAACCACAACTTTTCCAAAGATGGTGGTTTAAGTTTCATAGAACATGACCTTGAGAGCAGAGGAAATCCAGTAGGAATCAGATAGGCTTACTGAGGAAAGCAGATTGGGGATGATGTTAGATTTGCAATTGCAGAATACCTGTTCACACATATAAAGTGATTTCTGATATCTTTTCTACAACATTAACATCCATGTCTAAAATGCTAACTTTGAACTACTAAAACTCCATTGCCTACTTATTACAAACCTGTTAGAATCTGCATTACTTGTGGTAACTTTTGTAAATGCAAGGACGTCCTGTTTGACTCCATGATATAGCAATCTTTTAAATTAATGCAACCTAAAGTACTTGATTTATCTATCATTTTACCTACCCTGTCATATCCCATTTCTTGTTCTTAAAATCCTTGCTTTCCAATGTTAAATTAGGTATGAACTTCATAAGTGAGTTGTAATTCTCAAAGACTAACAAAGTCTGAAATGCAGCTACTAAAATTATACATCCATATGATGAACTCAAATTAAAATGCTGCAATTCACAACAAAAATTTGTTCATGTTATTGGACAATCATTGGGAAATATCTGACTGCATGATGGATTTGTTTCTTTTAGTAAACATGACTTTAATAAACTGTTGGACCACCATATCAGTTAATTTCAGTGAAACAAAAAGGGAAATGGAAATTAGCTTGAAATTAAAATTGGTATGCATCCAATTTTAAGCTTCAAGCACAATTGCTTGGTATCGGTTATGAAAACCAGGAATATAATTATTGTGCTGATTTCAGGATGTAAACATGGTAACATTGGGGCATTGAAAATAATTCTCTCCCCTTTTTCCATTTACTACTACACACACCACCTAGTTATGCCAAAAAGATATAAACCAGCAGAATGTACTTACTAGAGATGGGCACGAATAAAAAAATGGCATTTTGTTTGTTGTTTGTCGTTTGGAGGGTCCGTTTCGGTTCATTTCCGTTTTTTGCAATTTTTTGCAAAAAAATTGTTTTCATTTTCATTTGTTTCATTACCATTTCATTACCATTTACTTCAATTTGTTTATTTTTTTAGGATTTTAAGCAATTCACTCATATTGCAGTAACGGAAACGAAATGCACGACAAAATTTCCGGTGTTTCTGTTCGTTTCGTTTCATTTTAGAGACAAATTTCATTTGTCATTTCGTTATGTAATGAAATGAAAAAACAAAAACGGAAATGGAAAATTGTTTGTTTCCTGCCTATCTCTAGTACTTACTATTATGGCTGCAAAAATCAAGTTCTGTACCGTTTTTATATGAATACTGAATTTGCAAAATTTATGATGTTATTTACTGATTACAATAGGTCCTAGACCAGCAGTCCACTGCTCATGTCATGCATAATATACAACATTTTATATATTCCTATGGATTATACAGTTGATGGGGCAACAATAAATAGATGGAAAAAACTGGATGACCCCAGTTGCAGTATATTAACTTCAATAACATCAAGATTTATCCATTTTACAAAGAATCCAGAGAGGATTCCTTAAAATTTAATTTTTAAATACCAATTGCTTGACATGATGCAATACTAGACATACTAAAATTTGTTGGGGGAACGTGAAATGTGACTTCCAAATGCCTTTCCTTCCCCCTTCCCCCTACTGTTATGGATAACTATGATTCAAGGTACAACAGGGATTGCTGCATAACAGGAAACCTGTACTCTGAATGTAATCACACTGCTGAATACCTTCCTATGATATGCTAACTATATTGCTGCTTCCAGCTCCTATACCATCTCTTAGAAGTCAAGTACTTTGCAGTCATTCTGAAACATTAGTTTAGGGTGGTAACAAACATAGAGAAAAGTTTTAGTACTAATGAGTAACTGATTTTTAAGAAATCATTTAGTACTACAGTTAATCACATTAGCCTTTATGAGGAACATTCTTGTGAAGATACAGTCACTTACTTTTATAAATCAAAAGGTTTATTTATTAAAATGTTCACTGGTCATCTGTCTATGTACATTGACAAATTTTTATACCATTATCAATTTGAAACAAAATTCAGGGAATATAGAACTTCTTTAAAACTTAAAACACTTGTAAACAACATAAAAAAGATTTCATGTGCTGGAAAAGCAACATTTTGTACATAAAGATTATAAGTGCAGATGACGTTTTATTTGGCAATATGTTTATGATCTTTGGAATCTAATCCCATCTTAAATTTGAAACTCTGCTTTATTGAAAACCAGCAGAATCGCAATTAATTCCTGAAACAGAAAAGTATTGCTTATTATATATTTGTAAAAAAATCTCTTCTAAATAGCTTTGATGGCCACTTGTCAAACCCTGCAGCACAGCATCATTGACAGACACATTTCCTTTGATATGTTGATCTCTCTCTAGTAGAGATAGGCACGAAACGAGCGATTTTTCATTTTCATTTTCATTTTTTCATTTCGTTATGCAACAAAAATGAAACAAAATTTTTTTAAAACAAAACGAAAATGAAAACAAAATGACCCAATTTGCCATGTTTTTCATTTTCGTTGCAGCAGATGCTTTGAACTAAAAAGAATGCTAACGAAACAGCAATTTTTCATTTTTGTTTTTGTTTTTTTGTTTCATTACCTAATGAAACGAAAATGAAATTTTTTGCAAAAAAGTCACAAAAACAAAATGAACCAAAACGGACCCCTAAATGACCAAACGACAAATGAAACACCATTTTTTGAGTCGTGCCCATCTCTACTCTCTAGAATGGCAGCACCAGGAAACCATAACTTGATGCTTTGACTTTTACAACTTTCAGTTAGGAAGGTGAGGAACAATTTGTTTATTTAATTGCTTGTTTGTTTTTACAACTTATATGCCACCCACTTCCCAAAGGTCTCTGGGCGGCTTACAATCAAAAAATTAAAACAGTGAAAATTAGAATATCAATAAATAATCAAAACAATAATAAAAACCTTACACTAAAATCATTACACTAAAATTGTCATCAGAGGACCCACAAGTCTATACTGTATCAATTAAAAAACTTCTGGAACAGGAAGGTTTTTACCTGGTGCCGAAATGACATCAATGTTGGCGCCAGGCGGATCTCAATTAGGAGGACATCCCATAGCTTGGGGGCAGCTGCCGAGAAGGCCCTATGTCTACAAGCCATCCCTCTCACCTCCTTGAGGGATGGCTCTTTCAAAAGGGCCCCTGGCTCAATCTTAATTGCCAGGTAGGTTTGAATACATCCCTCTTCTGGCACTCTTATTTAAAGTTGTGGACACAGAGAAAATAGCACACACAATTAGCTGGCACAGAATGCATCCATGGAGAACACACAGTCTCCCTTGCAAAGCCTGAATGGCTCATGCAGCCAAGGGAAAGGCAAAAGTGGATTATCTTGGTCTGTGAAGGAAATGAAATCTCTGATTAGACTTTGGGGGAGGCTGATATACAGCATGCACTATCATCCCTGAAAAGAAACTACAAAATATTTGAGGAAACTTCTGCTATCTAGCCAAATTAGGTTTCAAGAGGGGACCTCTGGAGTGCAGAAATAAGACAAAATGCCTCCACAGGGACTACAAGAGGGCAGTAGCTCAGAACAGTAAATCTGGAGGTTCAAGGTCTAAGTTCATGTGGTTTTGATGAAATGAACCAAATATTTAGGACAGATACATCGATACATCCATTATATACTATGGAAAGTGAGGCACCACAAACCAAAGGCAAGTATTCAAATATTAGTACTTTTACACAGCAGTCATTCTAAAGCTGCTACGGTAATTACCTTGACAAAATCTACTGCTTAGTACACCTTCAAATGATTGTGTAGCAAATGTAGTGGAGGGAAACAGTACTGATAATGATACTGATGATGATGACGAATCTTCTTTAGTCTCACTAATACCATTGTCCAAAAATATTGATCCTGATTCTTGCGATGAAACTCAAGTACCTGTTTCTCAGGAAAAGGTGTCTGAGAATTTTTGTCTACTTCTCTTCAAATTCAGAACTGGTTATCAACTCCCCTGCTGGAGAAATTCCTTGCATAGGTCGCTGTGCCAAGAAGTTTCCCCCACTAAATTGCTTCCTGAGGACAGGGAACATAAAGAATTATTATCAGTGCTTTGAAGGTGGCTTCCCCCTCCTTGAAAAAAACATGAACATAGATATACATTGAACATATTGTGTTATTTAATTTAAAAAGTTGTAACAGAAGACAGGTAACGTAAAAATGTTATCAGTGTTGTGAAGCCGACTTATTCCTACTTGGAAAAAACTGACCGTGGATAGACTGTGAACATATTGTGTAATATGACTGAAGAATTCGTTGCAGTTTTGTTCAAACAGTTGATGGATATGCTGATATTGTACTGAAGGTTATGTGTTAAGAATGCCTTCGCTTCAGCAATTTTATTCCATATAATAAAGCACTACATGTGCTGTGTTTATTAAAGTAGCAATAATTTTTGACAAGAAGGGTGATGAGTTTCAAGCTCTCCATCAATAGAACTTCTGGTTTATATAGATACTCCTCAGCCTTTTTTTCCTGATAGATTCTGGTGAATGTGCACACTCCATTCATTTGTGACCTTGAAGAATCGCTGTTGTGTTTTATGGTCATATGTTACAACTATAGCCAGGTAGATTCCATGGAATTCCATAACACTGAATTTCATTGTAGTCCTATAAGGTTAAAATATTACTGGAAAAAGAGGGATCTTGTTTTCTGTACTGTTATTTATCAGATAGATTATTATTTACAGAAGAAGTTAGGAAGTGAAATGAGAAAGGTTAAATCACAACATGGGAATAAAAAAACAGAAGCAGATTTGGAAATGCATTGACATTTGTAACATTGCAAAGAGGGGTTGATAGGCAGAGACTTACATAAATTTTATTTAGTAGGGAGGCCAATGAAACAACAAAGGAAGACAAATAAGGTATTGATTCAGAAAGGTAATGTAGGGCATTCTCTGATACAGCTTTATAAGTGCAATCACATCAGTATTTGTCAAGGGTACATCCAAACATGGACTGGAGTCTGTAATGTCAGGGATGGGAAGGTTGGTAGGGTGGAACCTATTTTTGGCTGGAACAGCACTCAGGAAGTAACTAAGGAGCAGATGGATATTGACAAACCCAGTTTTAAAAATGAAGGCACTGTCAAATGTTTTCCCATGTATTTACAGCATCCCGGTAAAAAACACATCAGCAAGTGCATGCTCTCTGATGACACCTCATGGACATACAACTATTTACAGCAGTACAGTGCTTGAAAATGGAAATAATTAAAATGGGGTAATATTAACAACAGTAAAAAGGACTGATAGATACCGCCGTACTGGTATACCATAGGAAGTACTTCCAAAAAAAATCATGGGAAAAATCCAAATAGGGAACGGGACAATAAAGCTGTGGATTAAACAATCCCCCACTGGTATAAAATCTGCACAGGAACAGCGAAAAGAATTCCACCACTCTGAGGCCAAGTACAGGAAAATGTGCTGAGTCCTGCTTTGGGGTGTGTGTGGCCACACTTTATTTTGCTTAAAGTTCGATGGATGTGAGGCAATGTATTTATGTTCTGCAGCAGAGGGCACTTTCTACCGCATCTTAGTGGATGTGGATAAACACCTAAATGAGCCTGGAGGAAAAAAAGAGGAATTCACAAATAAAATATTTCCAGGGGAGAAAATGTTTTCCCCACGCCCTGAAAAGCACCATTTAAAAATATAAATCCACACATCACTGGAGGAGACTCGGTGGCTAGTATCCTATTTGCAGGTTCAAAACAGCGTTGCTTCTGTTCTTCAGTCCACAGGTACATACCTTTGGAAACAGGAAACAAAGAGAATAGGGGAAGCCAGCCAGGCTTAAGCAATAATGTCTGCTTGCTTCCTGAATCCAGTTTCCAGGCTTTGCGGTTTGCACATCTCTTTGGTGGTTTTTCTGCTGAAAGCAGTCAAAAACAATTTTGTCTAGCTTATCATCACATTATTGATTCCGTCATTTTTATGACCTCAGATTGATGTGGATATTGAAAACTGCTGAAAGGCAGTTTAAGAATATGTTATGTTCCATAGAGTTTTTGTAATCTATTGTGCAAAGCCGTGTTTTCTATTACAGCACTTACATTTTTAAAAAAAAAAAAACACTCTCTCACTTTTACAAAAGTAGTGTGTTTGCTATTTTTCAAATGCCCTTTTAGGCTTCTAAGCTGAGATGATTTAATGCAAAGTGAAGAGATGGCAAACATGCACAAACACACACAACTTTTTAAAAAGACAACCCAGTACACCAGGAAAAAAATCTTATAGCCTTTCAACCATTTATATCTGCAATATGGTTCCTGGCATAAAATAAACTACTTCTCCATAAACAGCTGAAGGATTGATTCCTATTTATTTGAGTTATATTCTTACAAATGAAATGATTCTATGAGCTGAACTTTATTTTTTTAAGGTTTAATGTATTCTCGGATACCTTGTAGTTGTGGCCAGGTATATATTGGGACCACAAAGCACAGCATCCAGACCAGAATCAAAGAGCATGGAAGACATTGCAGATTAAAACAATCTGAAAAATTGGCAGTAGCAGAACACAGCCTGAAATAAACTGGACATGAAATCATTTTCCAGGACACAGAGGTATTGGACAACACTACCAATCACTATGTCAGACTACACAGGGAAGCCATTGAAATCCACAAATATAAGCACAGTTTCAACAAAAAGAAGAAAGTCTAAAATTAACAAAGACTGGCTTCCAGTACTAAAAGCTGTAGAGTTCAAATGGTCAAAGCTCAATGATTCCCCATACAGCCACAAAGGTGATCAGTTCACATAATAGAACAGTTAACAACACCCATCTACCCCTGATTGTATTGAAACTTCTTAACCCCCTCATCACAATACAATGACTAACACCAATTTTCCTGCCTAGAACAAGTTCCTCAACCTTAAAAACCCCAGTCTCACTCACTTTATAACCCAAGAGCACAGAGAGAACTCCTAATTCCCTGAGCTCCTTCCCCTCTGAAGATGCCAGCCACAGACTGTAGCAAAACATCAGGAAGAAAAACTTCCAGAACACGACCAACAGCCCGGAAAACTCACAACAACTAAAAAAGGTTTAATCTGCCATTCACACACACACACACACACACACACACACACACACACACACACACACACACACACACACACACACACACACACACACACACACACACACACAGAGAGAGAGAGAGAAAAAAAGAGAGAGAGAGAGAGAGAGAGTTGCATAGATAGATAGATAGATAGATAGATAGATAGATAGATAGATAGATAGATAGATAGATTAGATAGATAGATAGATAGATAGATAGATACCACAATTTGTTCCAGTGCTGACCACATGTCCACTGCTGAGAGAGGGACTGTATTCCCAAGTGGGTGTCAAACTGCCCCCTGCTGAGTGAAACTGACCCCCCCCCCGATTGAAGATGTCCCTCGTTATGTTAAACCATCCTTAGTATTTCCCTGTAAGGACATTCAGGACTTGACTATCCATATATTATTGCAAATGGGATGGGATTGTGGGGTGGGGGGAGCAAAGCAAACAGTAATGACTTGCCCCCATTATTCTTGGTAATGGTAATATTTACAGCTGTGATATTCATTCTGACCATATTCTTAAGGAATATCCAGCATTTGCTTTTCTAGAAACAGCACTTAAGTGCAACCGGGGCAGGAAGCGGGGGGGGTGTCCTGGTCACTAGGGATGGGCATGAAATGGAAAAATGGTGTTTCGTTTTGATCTGTTTCGGTAACCTTCCATTTCATTTCATTTCGTGTCATATGATTTTTTTTTTAAGTACAAAATGAAACAGTAATGAAATGATTTGTTACTTTACTCACCTCCTACTACTACTACTTCTGGGCTCCAGCGGCAACGGTTTCAGCGGTGGCAGCTCTGGCAGCGGGCCTAGGCCAGCCGGTTGGGCCCGCTCACCCTCACCAGCTGGCTGGTGGGGTTCCGTCAGTGGCAGCTTTGGCGGCTCTGGCGGCGGTGGAGGAGGAGGAGGAGGAGGAGGAGGAGGAGGAGGGACAGAAGCAGGTAAGGGAGCCGTTTTACAGACAAATAAAATGGTTTGTTTTAAGAACAAAAAACCACCATTTTGTTTGGTCTGTAATGAAATCCTGCTTCATAGTTTTCTTTTGCTTGTGACAAAAAAAATGACAAAACAGCATCCCCCCCCCCATTTTGTGCCCATCCCTACTAGTCACTGAAGACAAAGACACCCACCCCAAACAAAATTAGAAGAAATTATTTTTCAGTGGTTCCTAACCTTGCGTAACCGAGGAGTTCATGAACTGCTTATCCCAGAAACCCCAAGCAGCACAATTGACAAGACAAAAGAATGAGCACCATCGGGCCAAAATTAAATTAACTGCATAAGATTTCAGATAAGAGGAGATAAGATAAATCTTTATTAATCCCACAACGGGGAAATTACTTGTTACACAGATCCCAATATAAAGAACAAGCAAGATGGGTAAGTGCACAAAAAGTGTAAAGTGAGAAAGGAAAAAATAGATAATACAGAATAAATAAAATAAAGTATACAGATCCAGTATACAAATATACACTATAAAATTTGGATATAAAATCATTGAATGCTTCTGGGAGTTTTAGTCCTAGAACATTTGGCTTACCCAGAGTTAGGATCTTTGGTTCTAATTTATCTCTGCTTAATCTATGGCAAAGCCAGACCAATCCACAACTTCACCAGGATGAATGCGTACCAGGCAAAAGAAAAACACATGACAGTCTCATTCACGGAGTTACATAAGTGAATCAGTAGATTAAGAATGATAGCTGCCAGCCATGTCCAATAGCTTGTTAGGTGGCATTGCTTACTGATTTATTTATTGTGTTTATATCCTGTCTTTTCTCTGATAAACTCCAGAAGTGTTTATGGAGCTTCTTCTCTTTTGTACTTTCCCCTCACATCAGTTTTTTCATGTAGGACAGTGTGTGAGAGAATGACTGGCCCCATGTCATCCCAAAACCTCCAAAGCCTATTTATTTATTTATTTATTTATTTATTTATTTATTTATTTATTTTAGAGTATTTTTAGTCCACCTTTCTCCTTGGAAAAGGGTCCAAGGCGGCTTACAGTAATGAGGAATAATACACAGTCCAGTACAATTAAGACATATTTGAGTTTGAGACCAGGTAATTGTTGACTACTCCAGCTTGTACAGCATGGAATTATGTCAAAAGAATTTGCAGATGACATTACATTTTATAGGTTCTTGGATTCCAGATAGGAGCCACGATAAGGCAGCCATATTCAGTATCCACTGCTAGAAAATATTAAATAAAATTATCCAGAAATGCACATTTCCAAGGTGTATTACTAGAGGTGGCCACTAGAAGGAACCAGAGTCTATGCTATATATAGGGTATTTATAGCTGCAATTTCTATAATGGGTCTTAGAAATGATTGCCCACAGATACCATACTCCCACTGTATTGCAATTATTTTTGAAATTGGTAACCAAAGGTTTTAGAAGAAGGATTACTTGATCCAGTTACCATGCTCTTGCCACAATGTTATTGGCATCAATACATTTCTTACTAGAAAGCACATCCCGTCACACAAGTATTGTACTTTCTATTTATGGCACCCATAATAATGCTTTCAAAGTATGCCTTACTTTCAAGGCATGCATTTACTATTGCCACTGGCCCATGAATTTTCACCACTGAGCATGAATTTGAACCCAAGTCTCCCGAGTCTGACACACCTCCCACAACTGACCACAATGACTCTCTGATCCAACAAGATAGTGTGGTATTTTGTGGGGCTCTTGACAACACAAAAGAATGAGCACCATCGGGACAAAATTAAATTAACTGCATAAGATTTCAGATAAGAGGAGATAAAATAAATCTTTATTAATCCCACAACGGGGGAAATTACTTGTTACACAGATCCCAATATAAAGAACAAGCAAGAAGGGTAAGTGCACAAAAAGTATAAAGTGAGAAAGGAAAAAAATAGATAATACAGATTAAATAAAATAAAGTATCCAGATCCAGTATACAAATATACACTATAAAATTTGGATATAAAATCATTTCTATGGAAATGATTTTGCTAGGTGGACTTTCAAAGATGAAAACTGCCAGAAAGGTTGTTTTCCTTTTAAACTTGTAGGCCTGCTCTTCAGGTCTTGTTGCTTTGTGTTCTTTGCTTCATAAAGAGAAAGATTCCTGAACTACCTAAGATGAAGCTACAAGGGTCTTGGTGTCTTCACCAAACCAAAATACACAGGATTTGTTTCTGGAGAACCTTGAACAGTTACACCAGTCTGGAGTCCATCACACAAATGTGCCCCACCATGCCCAATTTTATTTTGAGTTGCTCTACAAAGCTTTAATTGGCTTGCATTTCTCCACAGAAACAATGTTCTTTCCAACTTCTGGTGCCTACACATCTCTGACAGCTAAATGGTTACCTTTAGGTTACCAAATTATGCAGACATTGCCTCAGGAACTCACTCTATGTCGTATCTGCAATTTGTGTGTATCTAAGATCTATCTTCTCCCTATTTGGCTATTTTAAAAGGCATGGCTTTATTTACCTGCACGTTTGCTACATACAGCAGTTCTTGAACAGAGAGTAGAAAATATTTATTTATTTATTTATTTATTTATTTATTTATTTATTTATTTATTTTTGCATTTATTTTTGCATTTATACCCCGCTTATCTTCTTTGCGAACTCTAAGCGGCTTACAACGGCTATAATAGCCACACGAAAATTACAATGATTACACAAACACGACAATATAACAATAAACGATAAACGTTGAAACCTTATGGCACCTCAATAGCTAAAAACCCTGAAGAAAAAAAAAGAAGAAGAAAAAAGAAAAAAGAAGAAGAAGAAAACAGGCAGAAGATGATGGCGGAAAAGAGGAAAAAATTATTTATTTATTTATTAGAGTATTTATTTATTTATTTTTTAGAGTATTTTTACCCTGCCTTTTTCCTTGGAAAAGGACCCAAGGCAGCTTACAGTAATGAGGGACAATATACAGTCCAGTAGAATTAAGACATATTCAAGTTTCTACTCGACTATCACTGATAAGAACATAAGAACATAAGAAGAGCCATGCTGGATCAGGCCAATGGCCCATCTAATCCAGCTTCCTGTATCTCACAGTGGCCCCACCAGATGCTTTTGGGAGTGCACGAGACTAGATATCTGTCTCCTGATACCACTCCCCTGCATCTGGCCCTTGAAGTACCCCGGTTTTAAGCCTGGAGATTACACATCTCCCTCATGGTCTGTAACTTGTGATGGACTTTTCCTCCAGGAATCTGTCCAATCCCCTTTTGAAGGCATCCAGGCCAGATGTCATCACCAGATCCTGTGGCAGGGAGTACCACAGACTAACAATGCGCTGGGTGAAAAAATATTTTCTTTTGTCTGTTCTTTCTCTCCCAGCCCACAATGATGCACTTGATCACTTAAATTAATTTTTTTAAAAATATATACTTTCTTTGCCTTGTCTGAAGTGCCAACTGAGAAACCACTGGCTGCCACAACAGCAAAAAAGAAGGTGCAGAGGAAGCATTTAATTTGCTGATATGCCAAAGTCACTCACTTCCCAAGCCATTTCATGATAATGGATACTGAGAGTGGAAAAAGCCCTGACAGCTTAAGGCAGTGTTGGCGAACCTATGGCACGGGTGCCAAAGGTGGCACTTGGAGCCCTTTCCATGGGCACCTGGCATTGCCCCTTCACAGCCACCTGTATTCAGGTTAAATTGCTGTATTGGCACTTTGCGAATAATTGGTGGGTTTTGAATCGCAATTTGGGCACTCAGTCTCTAAAAGGTTCACCGTCACTTGCTTAAGGGTTGCTTCTTGGTCTGTTCCCAGCAATGAGATACATTAGAAACAAACCAAACTGGAGCAAATCTACCCACACCCAAAACAGAAGGAGTGCGTACTGAGCTCTGTGGACCAATTGGTTCACTAGCGATTGTCCAAAAATGCAGGACAAATGCCCATCTGATTGAGCCCTAGAAAGTATACTGGCTGCCTGGAATTTGAGATCTGTTGTGTATTTATTTATTTATTTATTTTCATACTTGTATACCGCACCCATTTCCCTGTGGGAACTCTGGGCGGTTTACACAAAATTAAAAATAGCATCCATAACAAACAAAACGATATTGGCAAGAGGCAGGGGAAAATGCATTCATACATGAAGCACATGTCTTTATATATGAAATTTTGCAAGCATTTTGTCCTAAAATGGTATATTATTCACTAATACAGTATACATTTTATATAATATCCACATATTATGGATACATTTTGATAATTTTGTTTCATCTCCTGACCTGAAGAGGCCAATGTTATTGAGAGGGATTTTTCCCCTAGAGGAGCACTTTGATTATCTAACTCCACACCAAGAGAATTCAGGCTTACTCCGTTCCTACTGAGCTTCTCCCAGGCAGCCAACATTGGTCTGATTTAAAAGCCCTTTAGTCTTTAACATCAGCTTTGGGGACTATTAAAATATGCATTTCAATTTTTTTAATCTACCTGTAGCTCTCTTAGAAGAAAAGCAGGACATAAATGTAACAACTGAAAAAGAAATAAGCAATAATGATTTATCTACTGTATACTGCCTTGGAAGCTCTGATCACTAGAGGAATAAATATGAAATGTTTGTAAAAATAATAGTAAAGAATGGATCACTGGGGTTCAACAGAGGTGAAATGTAGGGTGGTGCATCTATGTAAAAAGAATGAATTGTACAGCTATAGGATGAAAGACACCTGGCTGGAAAATAGTACCTGTGAAAAGGATCTGGGAGTCTTGGTGGATCACAAATTGAACAAGAGTCAGCAGTGTGATGCAGCGGTCAAGAAAGCCAACACAATTCTTGGTTGCATCAACAGAAGTGTAATGTCTAGATTAGACATGGGCACGGATAGCAAAATTCTCGTTTCCGTTTTCGGTTCTCGTTATCGTTACGTAACAGGTAATGGTAACGAGAATTACTCCGCTCCAGCTCGAACCCGACCCGATAAAGATAAATTGGGTCTGATTTTTTGTTGTCGTTCATGGCATCCCGGCGATCGCGCGATGCCAAGCAGCACAGAAAAAAATGTTTTAAAAATAAAAAAAACCCGATTCCGGCCATAAAAGCAGGCAAAAATATGCCTGCTTCAGTGAGGGCACCTACCAGAGAGGGGTGGTTTCTGGGGTCCCTTCCTCCTCTCTGTCCTGGGCTGCTGGTACCAGGCTGGGGGCCATCCATCCTCATTTGCCATGCGGTGGGGGATCCAAAATGGCGACTCCCATTTGCCATGCGGTGGGGGGGATCCAAAATGGCGACTGCAATATTTATTTTTAAATCGTGGTCCAAAAACCCACCAAAGCACCACAGAAACATTTGAAAATTAGGTATTTTAAATGCCTGATTTTTTATAGTAGCAGCAGTGGGTTTTTCTTGCAATAAAACGTCTCCATTGATTTTATTTTATTTTATTTTATTTTATTTTATTTTATTTTTATTTTATTTCCCTTCTCAGTGGGTCAGACGTCAGAGGCACCCAGGTTACCCCAACCCCAACCCCAACTCCAATGACAAACGACAAACGACAAACGACAAACAGAAACGACAAATTTTTGAAAATTTCCGCGACAAACGGAAACGACCCAAAACGGACCCGTCCCGACAAACGACAACTCGAAATGTCATTTTTCCTGGTCGTGCCCATCTCTAGTCTAGATCAAGGGAAGTAATAATACCATTCTATTCTGCTCTGATCAGACCCCACCTGGAGTACAGTGACCAATTCTGTGCACTTCAATTTAAAAAGGATATTGACAACCTCGAGTGGGTCCAGAGGAGGATAACCAAGATAATAGAGGGTCTGGAAGAAATGTCTTACGAGGAGTGGCTTAGGGAGCTGGGAATGTCTAGCCTTTCAAAAAGAAGGCTGAGAGGGGATATGATAGCTATGTTTCAATATTTGAAAGGATGTCATATTGAAGAGGGAACAGGTTTGTTTTCCATGGCTTCAGAGTCTACGATTCGGGGCAATGGTTTCAAACTACAGGAAAAGAGATTCCATTTGAACATGAGGAAGAACTGCATGACAGTTAGAGCTGTTCGGCAGTGGAATATGCTGCCACAAAGGGTGGTGGAGTCTTCTTCTTTGGAGGTTTTTAAGCAGAGGCTGGATGGCCTTCTCTCGGAAATACTGTGATGGGGGTTCCTGCATGGCAGGGGGTTGGACTGGATGGACCTTGAAGTCTCTTCCAACTGTATGATTCTATGATTCTATGATTCATTCTGTGCCTTTCACTGTGGTTCTAATATCCGTTTGCAGGAAAAGTTGTCTTCACCAGTCTAATGACTGGGGTCAGTTTTCTGACTTTCATTTCCCCCTTCCCATTATATGGAAAGGTACAGTATATTGACATCTAAAACCAGTGAAAAATCTCATAAAAAGGTTTTAAAGATTCTCATAAAAGAATGTTCATAAAAGGGACATCCAGGGAAATTTGTTTCTGCTCAACAACTTAATTAAAGGCATCTTTTCCTTGGAATTCCAGACAGAATACGGTCCATGCCTTCATCCATCCTTGAAGGGCTATTTCAAAATGAACCCCCCCCTCTCTCTCTCTCTCTCTCTCTCTCTCTCTCTCTCTCTCTCTCTCTCTCACACACACACACACACACACACACACACACACACACACACACACACACACACACACACACACACACACACACACACACAAATGACTGCAGCCTTTGCTTTAGTAAACTTTCTGTATTCTTGTTTTCTAAAGGAAAGATGAAAAAGGGATATGATCAAGACAAGAGCACTAGTGCACAGCTTTTAGGTTATTATTATTTTAAGACAAAAGTATTTCTTTACTAAGCCGTTAACTTTAAGGAAATAGAAGCCTTGCCTTTAGTTATGCTGTCTATAAAACAGTGTCGGAAAGAGGGGAACTGACCTCTGAGTTAACTTCTGAATTTTCTTTCTTTCTGGAATCTGGATAATCAGAAGCAAAATCTGTAACAAAACGTTGTTCACATCCTTTTGTCTATCTCTTCCTGATCCACTCTCAGAAATAGTTCTGCTATTGTTTGACTGTTCAAAAAAGCCAGCTTTTCACATCATTTGAAGATGGTGGAGGCAAGAAGACAGGTTAATGTCAGAGAAAAGAAAGGTTGCTAAGAAACTTCACAGGCAGTTCCAGATATATAATTATCAACTTTGCAGGGAAGGGTGTGCTTGTAATTAAACAAAACTGTACATAGAGGGCAAGAACATCTTCCTCTTACATAAAAAATCTCAACGAAATGAGCAGGGGAGACTAAGATTATCATGGTTCCCTCATGGCCATAGATTACACTAATGTAAAAGTAGTAATGTCTGGAAGTTGAGTCATGGCAACTGGACTTCTTTTCTTGAGAGACTGAAACATTTCACTGCTCGTACAAGCAGCTTCATCAGTCTGAGGAAGGTTAGTGGCGAGGCCTCTATTTTAGAGTTCACGTTGATTTCACATCACCCTGGTCTTAAATAGGCTTGAGATGAACAATGGCCTGAATAGGCTTGTTAGGTCAGAAATAGCCTGAATAGGTTCATAGGTGATCCATGATCTGAATAGGCTCATTAGGTGGATAATGCCCTAGGGCAATGGTGGCAAACCTTTTAGAAACCGAGTGCCCCAACTGTGCCCCAACTGCAATTCAAAGCCCACTAATTTTTTTGCAAAGTACCTATACAGCAATTTAAATGCAGATGGCTGTGAAGGGGCGATGTTGGGTGCCCACAGAAAGGGTTCCGAGTGCCACCTTTGGCACCTGTGCCATAGGTTCGCCAACACTGCCCTAGGGTATGAAAGTCCCACCTATGCACCAACACCCATTAAGTATGGGTCATTAGTTATGGCCTTGCTGATGGAAGTGTGAGGTGCTTCTGATTTGTCTGAGGATTGGGGAAAGGGCTGCTTGATAAGTAGCAGATAGATTGTGTCTGAGTCCCCCACTGATGTTGAGAGAAAAAACACACATGAATAGCTTCCCTGTACTCTCTCTCAAACCTAATTTCCCCAGTGTCACCAATTTTTGCCAACCTATACATGGAAGAAGTGGAGAAGAAGGCACTCAACACCTTCCTAGGGATAACACCATCCCACTGGTTCAGGTATGTAGATGATACCTGGGTGAAAATCAAGACTCAGGAAATAGGCCTTTACAGACCATATCAATGCGGTGGACCCTAATATTAAGTTCACTAGGGAAGACACCCAAGACAACAGGCTGGCTTTCCTGGACTGTGCAGTCATCATCAGACCTGAATGTGACCTTGGAATAGAGGTTTGTAGGAAACCCACCCACACAGATCAGTACTTAACTCTTTGACTCCCACCATCCATTACAGCACAAATTAGGAGTAGAGGTGGGCACGAAACAGATAACCCATGGTTTGGGTTCGTCTTTTTCAGGCCCACCCTTGGTTCAGTTCGGTTCGGGTTCATACAATTTTTAAAAAAATTGTACGGACCCAAACCGACCCAAACCGGTTTGGGTCAACTTACCGGGCAGCATCGGCGTTGGCAGCGATGATGTCGGTGGTGGCGGGGCAATCCTGGCCCCAAGCCAGCACCTCTTTAAGTGCCGACTGTGCTCCTTTTTATTTTTATTTTTTGTTTTACAGCACCAAACACACGGCTCCTGGGGCCCGGTTAGTGTTTTTGTTATTGTTGTTGTTGTTGTTCTTTATTTTAAAGCACCAACCCAGCCAACCCTGGGGCTGGGTCAGCACTCTTTTTAATTTTTAATTTTTAATTTTATTTTATTTGTTTGGGGTTGTTGTTTTTTTCTGCATTGGCAATGGGGCCATTTTCAGAGGGATCCTGCCAACCTGTCATAGGCTGGACCCCTTTAAAAATGGCCCAGTTGGCACTGGGGAGAATCCCTGGTGGTGACTAGGCTATTTTTAAAGGGGTCCAGCTGATGACAGGTTGGCAGAACCCATCTGAAAATGCTAGGAAGGGCATCTCAATCACCTGCAACAGCCCTCCCTAGCATTTTCACAGGACTCCTGCCGGGCTGCCAGTCACAGCACTGCTTTAAACCTGGCCCAGTCGGTACCAGGAGGACTCCCTGGTACCGACTGAGCCAGGTTTAAAGGGGTCCAGCAATCGACAGCTCAGCAGGAGCCCTCAGAAAACGTGTTGGGAGGACAGTACGATCGCTGCAACTTCCTTCCCAACCTGATTTCTGAAGGCTCCTGCCAGGCTGTCAATCGCTGGGCCACTTTTAACCTGGCCCAGTCTGTACCAGGGGAAGCCCCTGGTACCGACTGGGCCAGGTTTAAAGGGGTCCAGCCATTGACAGTTAGAAAGGAGCCCTCAGAAAATGGTGGAAGAAAGGGTGGGCTTTTAAAATCCCTTTCCCACTAAAGCCAGCGCTACAGCTGATCGGCAGCGCTGGCTTCTGGAGGAAAAAAACTCGTCCAGACAATACTTGTCCACCCAAAGGATCCGATACCAAAGCAAAAAAGGAGCAATATAGTAGTTGCGGTCCAATGTGGTCCAATGAGGAGTATGCAGAAATCTACATTGGAGAAACTAAACAGCCATTAAACAGAAGGATGGCCCAACATAGGAGGGGCAACAGCTCAGGACCAAAATCAGCAGTACAACTCCATTTGAAGGAAAAAGGGCACTCATTCAAAGATGAGGATGTACACATAGTAGACAGAGAAGATAGGTGGTTTGAGAGAGGAGTAAGGGAAGCCATTCATGTGAACATTGAAACCCCCTCTCTCAATAGAGGTGGGGGCCTCAGGGATAGTCTATCTGCTACTTATCAGGCTGTGCTTTCAACAATACCCAGACAAATCAAAAAGCCTTTACCACCAAGGCCATAGCTAAGGACCCATACTTTATAAGTTTCAGCACCTTAGGCCATTGTTCACCTTAAAGCTATAGATACTATTGTCTACCTAATGAGCCTATTCAGGTCATTATTCATCTTATGAGCCTATTTCACACCAGGGTGACAAGAGGTCAAAGGTGACTATAAGATGGAGGACTTGCATTCAGACTGATGAAACTTTTTGGATGAGCAGTGAAACATTTCTATCTCTCAGGAAAAAGAAGTCCAGCAGCCATGACTCAACTTCCAGATAAACTCACCTGGGTGACTGAGAATCTTCACAGACATATTCAGGAGATATCATACATAAAGCTTAGCAGCAACATAAAGAAGACTAATGGGTCTATATTTAAGAGAATATGTTGGATCACCTTTCCTAAGAATAGGGACAATAATACTGTTTCTCCAACCTGAGGGGATATTTCCTGTGCAATTAATATGGCTGAATAAATTGGCTAAAATGGGTGACCACCAGCCTATATCAAAGGCAAACATGTCAGCAGGGATCATGTCATGCCTTCTCCAGGGGCCTTGCCATTGTGAAGAGTGGAGATCAAGTCCCTACTTTCTGCTCAAGAAACGGGGGCCAAACTAGGAGATTATCTGAAATTCCATTTATAGCTTGCAGGTGATGACTACTTCCAAAAATATGGCTAAAATGGAAAACCCATACTTCGGGTGTGATTGGATTGGCAATTTCAAGGGCTTTCTCTGAGAAGCCTCTCTCTATCAATCTCCAGAATTTACTGTTGTTTTCTTCAGCTCAGAGATTTCCAACTGTTAGTAAAAAAAAAAAAAGGCTTTCCTTTTCTCCCTTAAAAATTGTTTATATGCCCTCCTGTATCGCTGTAAGCGAGTGGTGGCTTCAGATGTTTAAACAAAGGTGTTTTTTTTTTTTGCTGATCTTGTCATATCACTGAGCTGTTTTTTCTTAAACTGGCAATCCTTATCAAACCATGATATTTGGGATCCTTGATCTTTTTTCTGAGTAGGTTGTGGTTAAAAAGGGCCTGAGAGCATTTATTATATCCTGATATGGTCCACAAATGTTCTGGGACCCTTGGATGGCATGCTAACACAGCACTCGAAGTTGATCTGTTCTCAGCAACTGCCTTATATTAGTATCTATTTGGAGGGACCTTCTGAGCTGTTTCTCTCCTTGTATATGACCCATTGTTTTATTATCAGTTATGGTACCAGACTGTATCTGATGAGATCTTATAGTTACTCTAAGAGGGAGATGGTCACTGTCTGATCTATCATCAGTTTTCAAAGACTCCACATAGTCAACTACACTGGCTCCCCTATCGGTCAAGTATGTGAAGTATCCCTTAAAGTGGGCCAAATGAGAACTGCTTAAATAAGCTGATATTTATGAATCAGCTGGAAAAGGAAATGTTTGCTAGTGATCTTATCATGGGAAATTCTATTGATGTTAATACCACCTTCTAGTTCAACACTTTTCCCATAAATTTAAAGTTGTTTCCCATTCTGGCATTAAAATCACCAAACATTAAAAGATGATGGTTAGAATACTCAGAGAGTAAGGTGTCAAATGAGTCCTCCAGTTTAGCCCAGCCAACTGTTAAAGAACCCAGAGAACCCGTGGGGGAAACAGACATTAACACAGATCAAAGGTCCAAAATTACAGCACTGTATACTCAGTACCTGCCAGTTATTAGAATTTAAGCTATCCATCTCAATCACCTTCAACCCTAAAATGGAGGAGATTGATCTAGCCAGACCAACACTACCATGATCTGAGGAATATATATATGTCCCATGTATATCCCATGTCCATGAATATATATCCCATGTCCATGAATATATATCCCATGTCCTAGAGCCCTGGAGGCTTAGGGAATTTTTCTCCATGATACAGGTCTCTCGAAGGCAAATTATACCAAAAGTCTGGAGATATTGGGTAAACTCAGGGTCAGCCAATTTATTTTTTCCAACCCGCAAAGTTCCTTGATAAAAGTTTCACTAATTGGCTTGCTTTCTTGCCTGCCTTTAGTCAGTTCTGAGGGTGAGTTGCCAAGGGGGCATACCTAATGCCCAGGTGCCACTCAGAGGTCCATTCAGAAGTAGTTCCACTTGCGCAGGGTAGAAGATTCTTTACTTTAGTTGAATTAGTATGTGTTCCCCCATTTGAATGATACTGCTGTGCCTTTGAATTTATCTAACAGGCTCCAGAAGTAATTGGCCTTCTTACTCTCTGTAAATGTCAAAAGCACCCTACCTCTTGACATCCTAGGCTTAGTGGGATATGTACAAACACATTTTATAATCATTTGGGGATCCCAGTCCTCACCCAGTGTATCTAAAACACCCCACATTACTTTTAAATTAGAAGCCCAAGCATTGTTTAATTTTAACAGCCAATTATAGATGGTGACATGGCACTCAGAATTGGCTGGTAGGATTTCAGCCAAGGATGGATCTTTGGTGTCAGTAGTAGCTAGCTTTAAAAAGTTACTTGGGAATTTTCTTTCTCTCTGTTTTTCTATGTGCTGGCACTCAGGTAAAAAACTTGGATTGGGAGTCTTCCAACATATCTTCCTGCCATTCATTTGTAATTATTAAATCTGGACTTGAGAACATTAGAAATCAAGAACATAAGAACAGCCTAGCTGGAATAGGTCACAGACCATCCAGTCCAGCATTCTGTCTCTCACTGTGGCTCACCATTCTTCTTCTTGTTCTTGTTGTTGAATGCTGAGAGATCCTCAGATCCGTTGAAAGAACTGGAATGTCAGAGTTGAACACATGTATAGCAAACATGTATTGAGGAGGGGCGATCCCTCAAAAATGGTCTACTCACAAATTGAGATTGAGGCCTACTTGGGTGCCCATTTTTTAAATTTTAAGAAGGCACGGTGCAGAATTGAACTCCCATCTCTGGCTCTGCACTCAGATGCCTAAATCACCGAGCTGTACAGCAGTTCTGCATTCACTAATTTATTTATTTCTCAGACTAGGCCATGAAAATGGCAGCTGATATGTTAGCAGCTGAATTTCAGAGGCTAGTTCACTTCTAAAAGTGAATCAAACTTTTTTATGGGCCTGTAATTTACCCAATGATGACTTGACTCTTTGACTCTCGGGGGTAGAATATGCATGACTTAGGTTGCATTTACATGACCTCTAAAATCCGATGCAAAGGGCTCCCAGATGCAGAGCTTAAAATTGTTTTCCCACCAACTGTGGACTTTAAAAAAAATTAAGTACAGCCACGCCCACCTAAGCACGCCCCAGCACATTTTACAAGTACCTGGTCTCTGGTGGTAAAAAAAATTCCGATGCAAAAAGCAAAAAAGCAAAGTGTTCTGCTTATATACCGCCCCATACCACTACAAGTGGTCTCTGGGCGGTTTACAATTTTTAATTACAGTGTGCAGGCTACACATTGCCCCCCCAGCAAGCTGGGTACTCATTTTACCGACCTCGGAAGGATGGAAGGCTGAGTGAACCTTGAGCCTGCTACCGGGGATTGAACCCAGGTTGTGAGCACAGTTTTACCTGCAGTACAGGCATTTAACCACTGCGCCACGCCAGATTGTAAAGCTGTGGATGCCTGGCTCTCCTCACCTTCTATTTGTTTTTGCTGTCCCCGCCACCCCTTTAACAGACAGGAATCCCTATGGGGCTGCTCCAACGCAGACGGCGGTGAACCTGCATTTTTCTTCTCCCTTTTTTTCTCCCTCCCCTCACTGCAGACAGGAGCAATGGAGTGCGTAAGGGTGGGAACACAGGAAGCAGAACAAAACCCCACAATCTCTGGTCCGAATTTAAGTTGCCAGCGGATTTTAGAGGTCATGTAAAAGCGCCCTTACTTGACTTACTTGACAAACCACAGAAGTCTATTAGGGGAAACCATGGCTTTGCAATCTTGGGTGGTGTTGAAAGCAGAGAATCAGCACATGGAAACTTTCTTTCTTTCTTTCTTTCTTTCTTTCTTTCTTTCTTTCTTTCTTTCTTTCTTTCTTTCTTTCTTTCTTTCTTTCTTTCTTTCTTTCTTTCATTGTTTTGCTTTTTTTGTGGTCTAGTGGGATTTGAATGCCCAGGCTGTGGCTTGGTCGCTGGGGCTTCCAATCCACTGAGCTATACCATTTCTTGGATTACCTTTTAAAAATGAGTAAAGTTGTGTGGTCCAATAAAGGTGTCCCTTGCCCTTTCTACCCAATCCTTCTGTTTGGCTTTGGAGCCAATTAAGAGCCTTTGGGACCCGCACAGGTGGGACTCACACTCATTCCATGCTTTTTGCTTCTTGCTATGAGTATTTTATTTAGTTCTGCATGGATTCTGAACATGGAAGAAATGCTTACATACCATGACTAATATAGCATGGGGAAGGGACAAGTGTGTTGTCTGGTTTCCTAGGCAACAGGGAACACTTCTGCGGAAATCCTTAAGCTGCAGTGTGAGGAGGAACAAAGAAGAATATGATACATGGGTTAACTTGAGAATTCTTGGAAAAAGAAAACAAAGGTTGCCCCGCTTAGACTGATAGTCAGAAAGTTCAGTGGGGTGTGGTGAATGCATGGTTGAATTCTTTGGTTCTTTAAATGTCACATGACCCACCAGGAACATTTCCCCCCCATCCCACCAAGAAACCGGAGAACCCGTCAATTTTTTTTCAATCAAGAAAACAAGCAAAGGTATTTAGAAATATTTAGAGTCAATCTCAGACTCACCACAGAAAAACTGTGTGTTGTCTCTTTAGCGATACTGGCTTACACATGAGGCAGAATGGACCAAATAACTGGATTTATATTCCTGTCCTGAAGAGACCAAGACGGGAGTTTGATGCAAATCCCATTCCCAAAAGGCAGAGGAGAATCTTCCTGAAGTTTTCAAACAACAAATCTCATCATCCACCTTTCTTACCTACAGTGACTAATTGTTGCTGGCACATGGAATAGGTTGAATGTTTCCTACCCCTCCTACAAAGTCTGGAGCCTGGCATCAGAAGGATGGTTTTCACACATGAGGAGCCCTTGTGGAGCTGTGGTTAAGTGGCAGGACTGCAATCGAGCCTTTACTTAAAACCTGAGTTCAATCCCAACCGGCTCAGGTAGCCAGCTCAAATTTGACTCCACCTTCCATCCCCCTGGTTTTGGAAAATGGAGTATCCAGTTCACTGGGGAGGTGGGCAAAAATGTTATTTGCATCATTAAATTGTAAACAGCCCAGAGAATGCTGTAAGTACTGTGGGGTAGTATACAAGCAGCACAGTTTGCTTTTGTTTTACCGTACTAAGTGGCAGAAATGCTTTGAGCACTCGGAAGGGAAGATTTAATGGAATTATGAAAACTGCAACTGCATGTTTTATCCAAATGACTGCCTAGGGATGCAAGGACAATAGATGACAGCTCTGAAGTATACTCCTCTACAAGCACAGCCGGCAGAATGAGCCATCAGCCACAGAGACAGAGAGGCAACTGGCAATTTGCACAATGCACCAGGTGATTTTTAAAAATTCTTGCTGGCCTGTTGTTTGGAGTTGCTCTTTGTGAGTGAGTTTAGTAACTTCCTGAAGGTTAAATCAAATAAGAGCTTGGGGAGGGAGAACAAAATATGAGGTGGAGAAAGAATAAGATGACAAGAAGAAGAAGAAGAAGAAGAAGAAGAAGAAGAAGAAGAAGAAGAAGAAGAAGAAGAAGAAGAAGAAGAAGAAGAAGAAGAAGAAGAAGAAGAAGAAGAAGAAGAAGAAGAAGAAGAAGAAGAAGAAAACAGTCACTAAATCAATAGTTCCATGCCATGGAGCAATGCATACTGCGGACAAATGAACAGAGCAGATAAAATCTGCTTTCACAGAATAATTGAGTTGGATGGGGCCTACAAAACCAATGAGTCCGACCCCCTTTCTCAAGGCAGGAATACAAATCAAAGGATATCTGCCTGGTAGTTGTCTAAATTTATCCCAGATTCCTCTAGTGTTGTAGCACTCACCACCTCTTGAGGTCAGTGGTTCTGTTGCAATACTGCTCTAACAGTGTAGGGAAATTAGCATGATGTGACATAGTGTTAATTGCTAAGCTGAATATTAAGACCACATTTTGGTATGTATTAGACCTTATCTGAGGAATGTAGAGGAACAGACATAACAAGCTAGCAGCACGGACAATGGTAAGCTACTATTGGTCAATTATGTCATGTGACATCTAGAAGCTGTGAGAAGAAGATGAGTAGACAGAGAGAAGCCATTATTATTCTGATGATTATGCTGATGATTATGCTGAGGATCTTAGGATCACTATGAGCAATGGAGCTCACTGCAGTTAGGTAGAATAGGAAAAGTTAGCTTAGAAGAAACCTTGAACGTAATCAGTTAGTCAAGATGACTTAGATTTTATTATTTTTAGAGAAATAAGACTATGATTGAGATTTGTTAAGTTCTGCTATTTTTGAAACTTTTTGAATTCTTATTTTTGCATTTCAAAGAATAGAAAATAAAATACTATTTTTGGAAAGTAGTGAGGCCTCTTGTTTTGAAAAAAGAACCCAGAGTAAATCAGAAGGTGGAGATGTTTTGGAGTATTTTTGCTTCATAGAAAAGGAATTCTCTTTACTTTTGAAGTTGGTCAGTGCAACCACGTTTTGATTTACCATGCAAACAATCAGGAAGTTTTCCATTATATTCAATCAAAACCTGGCTTCCTGGCTCATTGTTGTGTGTCCTGCTCTCCGGGATTGTTGAAAAGAGATCCACACCCTCCTTTATATATGACTACTTTTCAGGTATTTCCCTGCCCTTCTCTACCACTTCCTCCTCTAGGTAGACCATGATGTGCCTGCAAAAGGAGACATTCCTGCTTATGTTTAGGCTTTCTAGGCATGCACTCCAAAATTTTAAGAGCCCCTTTATATGGAGATACATTGCCCTCCATGTAGACCATGAGATCCACAGTGCTGTAGTAGATAGAGCATCGGACTGGGTACTCCCTTCTAAGCACATTGGAGACACCCTGATAAAGGATTACTGAATAGGGCTTTCATTGAGAGACACTGTCATTTTGGAGCAAAACAGTAACATGGTTGCTCTTCTAAAACTGTCTGGTGGTCTGTGTGGGAAGCTGACCTGGACTTGGAACTGAGAAACGTTAGCCAGAATGGCATACACTGAGATGAAGCTAAACAACTTAAATTGTGGTGATGACTTGACACCAGCTTAGGAGTCAATGCTCACATTTCTTGTTACCAACAAATGCTCAAGTTTGGTATGTGACCAGGGAAATGAGGGTCAACTAAATGAGTAGCAGTTTACCACTGGCCTACGTTCTGGACAATTTATGCCATGCATTGCTCAACCATCAATGCCATTTTGCACCCTCCAGAAGCACAATGCTTTAAACCTCCCTTGTATAGCAAGGAGTAGGACAAATCTCAATAAAAACTGAAGCGTGTTTCTGCCAGCTGTTTTTTTTAAGGTAATTGTAAACCACGTCCTACATTGTAGCATGTAATGGGATTGGGTTTTGTGCTCTGTAAGCATTGGACATTTGTAGGTTCATGGAATGGGTTGTAATATTCTGTTACTTTTAAATAGGTTTTAGGTATCAATTTTATGGACTTTTTAATATAATGTTTAACATAACTCTCCTTCGGCGACTGCAGCGGGTCCAAAATGCGGCAGCCAGACTGGTGGCAGGTGTGCCTCGGTTTGACCACATCACCCCAGTCCTGGCCTGCCTGCATTGGTTGCCCGTTGCAGCCCGAATCAGATTCAAGGTCCTGGTTTTGATTTACAAAACCCTCCATGGCCTAGGACCTGACTACCTGACAGAGCGGATCGACCAGCAGTTAACATCGGCCCGTCCAACTAGGTTGTCGTGGGCGCACATGTTGCATGTGGCCACGCCCAGGGAGGCTCGGAGAACATCCACCCGAACCCAAGCCTTTTCTGTGGCTGGCCCCAACATGTGGAATCATCTTCCAACAGAAGTGCGCCTAGCAGAGTCCCTGCCAGCCTTCCGGAAGGCTTTGAAAACTCTCCTCTTCCGGGAGGCGTTTGGTTGATCCAACTGAAGTTTTTTTTTCCCTTGCCCCGCCATCTGCAACTCTGATTTTTATAACTCTGTTAGCTGGTTATCTCTGTGTTATTTTAACAGTTACTTTGTTATATTGTTTGTTGTAAACCGCCCGGAGTTCCTTCAGGAAGACGGGCAGTATATAAGTTCAATAAATAAATAAATAAATAAATAAATAAATAAATAAATAAATAAATAAATAAATAAATAAGAACATAATAACAGCCTTGCTGGAAGAGGCCACAGTCCATCCATTCCAGCGTTCCCTTCTCACACAGTGGCTCACCATTTGCTTCAGGATATTCCCAAGCAGATGTTTTCACCTGCTTATGATTCCTAGCAAATGGCATTGAAAGATATCCTGCCTATCTCTCCAACCTGGAGGTTGTCCTTAGGCATCCATAATGATAGCCATTGAGACCCTTGTTCTCCATGAACTTGTCTAATCCTTTCTTAAACTGTCAAGGCTGACAGCTGTCACCACTTCTTCTGGAAGGGAATTCCACGGACCAGTGATCCTCTGGGTGAAAAAGTACTTTTTCTTATTTGTTTGAGATCTAGCACCCAAAGGTTTCATGGAGTGCCCCCTAGTTCTAGTGGTGTGTGATAGGGAAAACAGCTGTTCCTTATCTACTTTGTCCAAACCGTGTATTGATTAATATTTTTTAAAAAATATTGTTTAATATTTTTACACATTTGTATACCCACTGTTCTTAACTTTTAAATATTGTCTTGTAATAATGATGTAAGCTGCCTTTGGTTCTTTAAAGCAAACAGGCAGGGTAAAAATATTTTTAAAATAAATGTTTATCTAATAAATAAATAATTAGATTCTGTCTGCCTCCCCAGCAATCTCCTCCAGGAGACATGGAATCTTTCTCTCTGTTAACATTTAAGCTTTACCTCCATTTACGCAGTGGACAGGAATGTTATACCATCATTACAGAAGAAAGTGTAAGTATGTGTATGATCGTACAAGATCAATGAAAAAGACTCAGAAGGGTCTTCAAACACACAGCTTTAATGAATGCACAAAGGGCGAGGCAACGGCCAGGAATAATTCTCTACCCAACCTCTGTTTGACATTAGGGAAACTCTAGTTAAATGTGAGCCTTTTGCCCTTAGCTGTGTTGCAAATTATAATGTTGGGCAATGGACAAATTTGCAACAGGCAGGCAGCTTGTAAAAATGAAGAGTGATTTAACTAAGTCATTTATCGATCCCTATGTTTGTTAAAGTGGATTTCAGGGTGCAGAACGCTAACTGAACTGAATCAATATGCTCTTTTTCCACGGCAGAGTTTGTCCTTTAAGATTACACCACTGTTCGGAAGATCCGTGCTCCGTCTCGAGGCATACTCTATGCAGATTCTGCCTTCGTTAAGGGTGCAAAAATTAATGTCAGGCAATTGTAGCAGGACAAAAAAAAATCCCAGCTTGCTGTTAAGATGTGCAAATCCTCTGCCGTGAATTTATTAGCATCACAGTGACATGTTAAAAGTTGCCAAAGATATGAGGGGGGAAACACACCTTTTTCTTCCAGGAACAAGCCATGGGGCTTAGGGATGGGCACAAAATGGGAAATTTGTGTTTCATTTCATTTCGTTTCATTGACCCCCATGATTCATTTTTTTTACTACTAACAGTTTTTGAAAAATTTGTATGAAATGAATAAGAAAAAAAAATGATTCATTTCTCTATAAAATGGGCTCCCAGGGTCCTAGAGGCACCAAATTTGGTGTGAACCATCCTGCGGAGTCTCCACTTGAAGCCCTCCAGATTTGGAGTGATTTGGGGTTAGTGGGGCTGAATTATTAAAGTTCAAAGTGGATGCCTCCAGAAAAAAACATTTCTAAGTGTAATTTTCTGTGCTAGAAAATAGTGTTCCCATGCAGCTAGCAGCATGAAAATTGGTGTTGAGCTTCCTCAAGCTCTCCCCTTGAAGCACTCCCAATCTGGAGCACAGGGAGAGGGAAAGATGACACATCAGAGGCTGTTTCCTGTTTGGAGTTTGAAGGTAAGATGGTGGATGATTTTGTTCTGGAGGGTGGGACTGCGCTCTGAACACCAGCTGTGCTGGCATGTTTCATTTTGGATCCAGTCCCCTTCCAAAATGAAACACCCTTCTCTAATTCTGAATCACCCCTTAAACATGTTGGTAAGGGGGGGAGTGTTTGTCCCATTGAGAAGGTTAGGGGATGATGGTGTCCCGCCACCTTACTCAAGGGAGGATCCATAGTCTGGAGGATGCATTTTGCAGAAGGTATTGTACCCACCTGCCTGCTTTTCCTCTGTGCCTGCATTCTGATTGGCTGCCACTCCTGCACAGACTCCACCCCCTACCTTTGCAGCAAATGGAACTGTTCCCCACCCTCAGCATTCCTGCCCAGCATGTGACAGAAGCACTTGTGAGAAAGCACATGTGACAGAAGCACGTGTGAGGCACTTTTCTATGTCCATCTTTCTTACACTGCATGTGAGGGTATGAAGGGCACATCTGCCTAAAAGGAGTAGGTGAGGAAGCAGAAACTTTCATCCTGAGGGGTCATGGCCTCCTTCCCACCCATAGGCTTTTCCAATGGACCAGTTCTATGAGAATGGACAAAAAGCCTAAAAATTAATGAAGACGAGGGGTTGGGGAGAAGAGGAAGAAAGGAAGAGAGCAAGTGCAGAAAAGGACATGTTCCCCACATTCCTCTTGCAAGAAATAAACAGAACTGGCCCACCTGATCCTCCGTGGCTCCTCTCGCTCTGGGTGGCTATCCCTAGGGAGGCCCGTAAGGTTGCAACGCACAATTGGGCCTTCTTAGTGGTCAGCCTAGCTCTCTGGAACAAACTACTGAGCGAGATACACCAGGCTCCTTCCCTGACATCATTTAAAAAAAAAGCTGTTAAAACCTGGCTGTTTAGGGATGCCTTCGACAATCGCTAGGGTGTGCATTATTCTTCCCCGTCTTGAGGTTTGTGCCTGTTATCAGTTGTCCTATGCCTCTTTCCAATTACTTGTTTGTTGTTGTGTATTTTCCCCTTTAATTTTATTATTATTATTATTTTATTTATCATTTATCATTATTATTCTTGGATTTCTTATGTATTTTATGCACCAAGTGTGACTAAATAGACCAATTTGGGAATGGCAGTCTCTACCGCACTGGGGGCAGATGTATTCTGTTTCTTGCCTGGTCCTTGAGTTTCGTTCTTTCCGTGCCTGCCTCTTTTCCTCTGCCTGTTGAACAAATGCCTCTTCAAATTTATGTAGACCATGCTGTATCTCTTGCCTCCAGACAGTGCGAGCGGAGGTCAGGGTTTCCCAGCTGTTGAGGTCCATTCCCAATGCAGGTCCCTCTTACAGAATCCTTATACAACTTTCCCTTCATTAGTTCTCCATATAGAAGATCTTTTGGGATCCGACCGTCATCCATTCTCACAACATGTCCAAGCCAGCGTAAATAAATAAATAAATAAATAAATAAATAAATAAATAAATAAATAAATAAATAAGGATTGCACATGTTACCAGAGATGTTGGTAAGTGTTTGGCTCCAGGTCCGAGTCCCAGTCTTCTGTACCAAGACTTGAATCAAGTCCCAAGTCTTTGGTCCCAAGTCCAAGTCCCAAGTCTCAGACATTTCTGGGAGTGGACTTGTGCCTATGTAGAAGCAGCAACTTGCCTTGCTTTCCAAGAGCTGGCCCCCGCCTCTGCACATGCTCAGTTGCAATGGGCATGGCTCTGCCCCTGCCTTCCTGCTGCTGACCTGTGCCCGCCACTTCGCATCACCGTCCTCAGAAACAAGGAACAGGCTTGTTTTATTTTAAAGGGTTGTTTCTCATTATAGTGCCTCACATTTTATTCTGTGCACTTCTCTATATAATGAACACATAGCATTGCTTCATATGACAGCTTGCTTCACCTTAATTTCCATGAGCCGAAAAATGGGTGGAATTTTGTTGTTGCTTTCAACAACACTAATATTCCCATTAGTGCAGAGGCCTATGCATCATCATGGCCCTTTTGACTGTGTGTTTGACTCCTTTAAATAACATTCAATATGGTGTCTCAGCTTGATCATCCAAATAATTACTTCTGTTCCTGAATGCTTTCTCCCCTTGATTGAGTGATAAACAATAACCTCTTTGAAATGAGGTGGGCATATTTTAGCTTCTTGCATTTTGTGTAATGGCTTGAAACCTCTTTTTTGGTCAACTTCTTCATCCAAAAATGGTTAATGTACTTCAATGAATCCAGAATCCACATTTCATTTTTTTTTAAAAAACAATATCCTGTGTTAAGGACCGAGTTCCATGCCATACAGTAGAAATGAGAACATGCCACACAAAACTGAGAAGGCATCAAATACAATTGACATGACTCAGTTTTAATGCACCCCAAACACTGGCAGGTTTATACAAATCTGAAATAGAGGCATAATTATCAAATTATGAAATTTTGCTATCCAGCTCAGAAATTCTAATTTAATTTGTGTGTGTGTGTGTGTGTGTGTGTGTGTGTGTGTGTGTGTGTGTGTGTGTGTGTGTGTGTGTGTGTGTGTGTGTGTTGTCTAGATCATGTAGCCCCATTTGCAACTCAGTGTGGTGTGGCAGGTAATGTTTGTTAGAGACATTAATGATGAAAGACTTTCTGAAACAATCTTTTTATGGTGAGGACACATTCTTCGTTAACAAGGCATTGCTGTATGCTGAAAACCAGGGTGACTGATGCTTGACAATGAGCACTCGCTTCATTTCAGATGGAAATGCTAGCAAATATCGATTTTGTTTGTTTGTTCTTTTTCTTCTTTTCATTCATTGCAGTCGGAATTTTTTTAAGCATGCTAGACAATCAGGAAAGAGAGACATTAACCAGAAAAACATGAATTGGTTCAGGAAAGCACTAAGGACTATGAGACTTCAAAGGCTGACAAATATAATCATTAAATAAATATTAGGCCAAGGAGAAAGTCCGCTGCAAGAGACAGGAAAACACAATCGTCTGTGATTTGTACATGTGAGGAGATGTACAACTAGGGATGGGGGAATTTATTGCAAGGCTTACATACAGGATATTTACTAGAAATAAACTGTGCACAGAACAATGCACACCATTTGAAATGTGAATGGCTGAACTATGCCGAATTTGAAAAATATTCAGAAACATGCTTCCGTCAATGGGATAAACATTTAGACGAAGGAGAATGCTTAAATAAATATACACAATAGGGAAAATGTGTGATAGAATGTGACTCATTTTCTGTCACAAAGGATCACACAACTCACATGGGACAAGGATAAAAAGAATACGAGGTTGGGAGATGGAGAAGCACAAGCAGGAACTGTAAGATGTTCACCTCTCTGAAGGTGACAGTATCAAGGAGCAGACAAGAATGCCTGGAAAGACGGATGACTAAGGAGACAGAAACACACAAGAGTTAAGATCTTGTTCTGGAAGTCCACTCCACAGGATAGGAAGCCCAGATATATTTATTCCTCTCCAGGACTGAACAAAATCAGTTGGGGGTTTCACCATAGATCTCTCAGAACTTACCACCTGTAGTTCACCTACTCAACATATAAGGCAGCAGTGTACCACAGCCTAGAACTCAAGGCAGGTCTTCAAAAGAGGAGTAAGGCAGAAAATGTCCAGTTTGAATAATCCACACTGGTGGACTCAGAGAGAGAGAGAGAGAGAGAGAGAGAGAGAGAGAGAGAGAGAGTGATTTTGGTGCCTCCAGGTGCCATGGCAGCATTTTATAGGAGAGATGAACCAACAAATCAATTTGTCAGTTTCTCAAAAACAAAAAACAAAAAACACTTTTGTGATTTGTGATTCATCAACATTTATGAATTGTCAATAGAGATGGGCATGAATAAAAAAATGCCATTTCATTTGTCGTTTGTCAATTGAGAGGTTCCGTTTCGTTTCGTTTCCATTTGTCATGAATTTTTTGGAAAAATATCATTTCCGTTTTTTGTTTTTTCATTTGTCATTTCTACCCGTTTTTTGCGTGATTTTTAAAAGCATTTTCCATGTGTGGGCATCCCCCAACGCCCCAGACCAGAGGGAAAACACTAAAAAAAAATGGATGCTGGCAGAGACACAGTATAGACTAGGTTCGCAGGGAGGCTGCAAAGGTAGCGGCGGGCATTGCCCAGGGTGCAAGGCAGTTGCAGAGTGACTGCACTGCGGGGCAGGGGAGGGTACTCACTGAGAGATTACGCGCGCACACACACACACACACAGGGAGGCTGCAGGACTGAAGCTAGAGTCGCAGAGACAGAAATCCCACCTTAACTCCCACCAGAGACTGCAAGGAGGACGGGGGCTGCCAGAGCTTTTTATGCCCTCTGTGGCTTCCAGATCTGCCCGCCCAGTCTGCAACCTGGGCATGCTATTGGTTGAACATGATCCCACATCACATGGCTTGCCTCCATTTTGTGGCTGGTGGTGACATCCATTTTAAAGGGAAAAGAAAAATACATCGTGATGGGAGAAGACAAAAACAAATGTTTTAAGGACCCCTACCCCCTGGTAGGTAATAATTTCAAATAATTATCGCATTATCGCTGCATTTTTACGGATGTTCAGGGTGTTTTAATACCCAAGAAATCAATATTAGGCATCTGGGAGCCATTTTGGGTCAATGTCCCCTAACTCCCCTTAAAGGAAAAAAATACAGTGATCTGAGAAAAGACATAAATGCACATTTTAAGGACCCCACCCCCGGTAGGTATTATCAGACAGTATAAATAATTATCGCTGCATTTTTATGGATGTCCAGAGGGTTTTTAACATTTAAAATAGCTCATTTCATTGCACGCCGCCAGTAACGGAAATGGAATGTAACAAACAAAATTTTTGTGGTTCTGTTCATTTCGTTTCATTTTCATCACAATTTTTGTTTGTCATTTTGTTACGTAACAAAACAACAAACGAATAACAGAAACAAAAATTGTTCATTCCGTGCCCATCTCTAATTGTCAATGGCAACAAATCACAGTTTTTGCAGTTTATACCCATCTCTATCCAGGATCAATTGCAGATCCTGGAAGAGCTTGCTTGATCAATAATAATTTTAAAAATCCAAGTATGAGGATGAATGCAATTAAATAAATATCATGAGCTTCAACAAATGAAATATGAAAGAAATGCAACATGCATATTTATAAATCAACTATAAACGTTAGCAATACAATTGTGTGGAGTTACATGGGATTAAGGAGAATATTCCTGCATACTTCTACATTAAAGTAGATTTCATCTCCTCTTTTTTGGCTGTGCCCAAAGCATATGATTTTTTTTTAGATTTTCATGATGTTCAGTTTTCGGTTTTTGTAACCTGTTAACTCATGTCACTTAATAGAAAAATGGATCATAAATCTTTCAAGAAATATACATAAATACTTGCATTTTTACAAAAGGAAAATCATAGGAAATGCATATCAGTTCCTTTAGTCAGATTATCTGAGGTAAACTATGCTTCAGTCACTGTCCATAACGGGCATCAGTAGCATGTTTTAAGCCATATACATGTACAGATGTACTGTATATCCCCAACCAAATATTCAACTTTATCTTGGGAAATTAACAGAACAATCTAATTATGGGGGATGACTCCTACACATTTCTCCCCCCTCAGACTTTTCTATTTATTTTTCTTTGTTAAGATAGTTCAGTGAGGCATATTTGGTTGTTTCCATGGTATTTTGTAAAAGAAGCATGTGATGAAGGCAAAGGAAAGGTATGGCATTTATGTTTGGGTTTCATTTTTGAAAAGAAATAATATTGTCTTTAGTTTAAGGGGAAGGTTTATAGTCAACTGCTTCCAAAGAGTTACAGGAGGTTTGATTTCAAATTTCAAAAGCCATGCTTCAGGATGACGCTGGAAAGAGGGTATTGTTTATTTGTCTGGAATAACTTTATTGGGTTATATTGTGCTAAGAACCAACTGAATGAATTTGTCTTGTTTTAATATGGGAAGCAAATGAAGTAATTATTTGATAGCTGAACCACTACCAAACACAAATGTATAGTTTATGGAAAGATACTTATGAAACGGCTTATGTTAGGCCTCCATATCTAGTACCCATCTTGTGAGCCTTCAGAGATGCTCTGAACTAATTCTTGTGTGAAGGAATGTGAGGGTTTCTTTTTAAAAAAATGTTTCTGGATCACAACAAGAAATAGAGTCAAAGCTCAATAGACTGCGAATTTTCAGCAATGGCATTGCAATGGAATTTGAATTAGACAAGTGTGCAGCAAAGATAATAAAGACTGAGGGAAATGATATGCCTAATAATTTTATAAAAACATTGGACGAAGAAGAATCATATAAGTATCTTGCAGTACTACAAGCAGATAAGATCAAGCATAAAGAAGTAAAGAATAAAGTTAGTGATGAATACATCAGAAGAGTTAGAAAGATACTAAAATAAAAATTAAATGGGAAGAATACCATCCAAGCTATAAAAATGGGATATTCCAGTCTTGCAATACACGGCAGGATCCAGGTAGAATTAGAAGGATTAGATTGAAAGACAAGAAAAGCGATGACATTAAGCCATGCACTACATCCACAAAGTGATGTCAGTACACTCTACTTGCCAAGGAAAATAGGAGGCAGAGGCCTCTTGCAAGTTCATCAAACTGTCAAAGAAGAAAAATGAGGAATATTTCACTATCTTCACTATAGTGAAAATGCTGTGCTTAAGTCAATAGTTACTGAAGGCATAATAAAGGAATATCCAGAAACTAAGCAAGAATTTAAAACTCAACAAATGCAAAGCTGAATAGAGAGTTGGCATAGGGAAGCACTGCGTGGTCAGTTTATAAGAGACACCAATGATAAGATCAACCAAGAACAAATATGGCTTTGGCTAAGAAAAGCAACACTGAAGAAAGTGACTGAACGACAAATCATGGCAGCTCAAGATCAGGCTTTAAGAACAAATGCCATAAAGGCAAAATTTGATAAATAATTGAAAGATAGTAAATGTCGATTGTGCAAAAAAAAAAAAAAGGATGAAACTGTAGATCACATCATCAGCTGTTGCCCAAAAATTGCTCAGATGTATTATATATCAATGCTCCACTGGAACATATGTAAAAATTTCAACCGACCATCAAGCAAGAAATGCTGGGAACATCAGCCAGAAAAGGTTACCGAAAATGAAGTCATCAAGGTGCTCTTTGATTTCAGAATCCAATGCGACAGATGCCTTGTCCACAATACTCCAGACATCATGATAGTATACAAGCAAGAAAACAAAGTTCAAATCATCAATGTGGCAATACCAGGAGACATAAGAATCAGTGGCAAAGAGTCCCAAAACATAAGCAAATATTGGGATTTAAAAATAGAAATCAAAAAGCTATGGAATAAGAATGCAAGAACACAAATAATAAGAGCCATCTTGGGTGCAATCCCAAAAGACCTGGATCAACATCTGAAAACCCTGAGCATAATTTGAGAAGATCAACATCGGTCAACTACAAATGGTGACATTATTAGGAACAGCATATATACTACGAAGATATCTCCAGTCATCCTAGGCTCTTGGGAAGAGCTCAATCATTGGAGAAGGCCAACTCCAGTTTAACATCTGACAGCTGTGTTTACCAGATGATGATGATGATGATGATGATGATGATGATGATGATGATGATGATGATGATGATGATGATGATGATGATGATGATGCACTCTCTGGGCAGCTTGCAGTTTAATTATGCAGGCTACCCACTGTCCACCAGCAAGTTGAATATTCAATTTATCAACCCCAGAAGGTTGGAAGATTGAGTGTCAGCTTTGCCATGGAAATAAGATTAGGGGTTTTTTTGTGTGGATGGGTGTGTGGGTGTGTTAGTTATTTTTTTACTATTTTCATAATGGAAAATTTATATAAAACTCCAGTTTCTGGGTGAAACTAGAATTCCCCCCCCCTTTGCTGAAAAATCACAAAACAAACGGATGTACACAAAACAGAACAGGGTTAGCAGAAGGATGATAAAGAAACAAAACAACCCAGCCAACACTAGAATTCTGTGTTTTTTCCCATCAGCTCATACCTCAAGGTGACAGTTAGTTGTATTTTTCAATACGGCACATTTTCCATAAATGTTCAGAAAATGTTTGTAAAAAACAGGCAAATGTTCTCCAATACCAGCCCCTCACCCCGCAAATTCCTGTTGTCCTTTGGTGGCTCCTGTTAAGGAGAACAGTTTGGAGTTTCTTTCCTGCATGAGAGTAAATCAGGTGAGGACTTATATACCTCGTTTAACTTGAGTTTGGAGCGATTTCCAGTTTTCTTCAATGGAGCTCAGCTCTCTTCTGCGCCAACGCAGAGCAAACTAAAGCCAAGAACAGGCACTCATGTCTTTAACTCTTGCCTCAATGGAACCTGCCATGCCCAGGAATGAATGCAAATGGTTTGCAAAGCTATTCATGTTCAAAACATATTTGTCAGGTCACACTATGGTCTCTTCAACTTCTACACCCCTTAGTTGCATAATCACCCTTAATTTTAAAAGCTCCAGTTCGGGTTTTTTTTTTTAAAGAATGAAAAGAAAAAAAAAAAGAAAGTAACATAATAAAATAAAATAAAATGCAATTAGCAGTCCAATTGACTAAAGTGTTAAAATATTACCCTGTTGTAACCACTTGAAAACCGCTTGGCATGGGCTGTACCTTCCACTATAGAACCATTGTCATCCCGGAGACAACCTGTAGTTTTAAATGACTAGGCTGTCAGTTCGACAGATCACTGCCGTTGCTTTTTCTGCCTTATTGAACAGTAACAATACACACGGCAAACAGCTTGTTATTTCCAACGCGTTCTCTTTCTGTACAGAAAAAGAAAGCTTTGAACTTGCATCTTGTATTGAGTCCCACAATTAGATTTTCATGCGGATTTTTAAATTATGTCACTCAGCTTTGAGCGGTGCCTCACGCTCCAGCGTCATGTTTTGCAGATGATGGAGAAAAGACATTTATTCACGTTTCATGGTGTGTGTGTGTGGGGGCTTTCTCAGGTTATAAATTCTGTAAGCTTTTTCTAGGAGTTTCTTTCGGGGGTGGGGGAAGGTCTCTATAATGGCATTTTAATTTTCTTGATAAAATAATTTAATGTCATGTTGGTTGCAGGTAGCAGAGAGGGAAGGTTAAAATATGTCTAGCATAGTGGCAGAGCCTGGAAGGCAACTCCTTTAGATATTCAGAAGGAAGTCACATGATCGTGGGTGGTTTATTCGTATGGTCAGATACCATGCGTTTGCAGTGCTATGCCACCTCAACAGCCTCAACAGGAATGAAGCCCTTTATTGGCAGCAGATTATCAGCAATTGAAGAGTTCCTTTAAAAATTCTCTTTAATTTGGTGTGTGAGAGAGAGAGACTCAAACATGAGAGATTCATGTATGTCAATCTGCTGCTCGCAGTGATGTCATCCTCTCAGTGCTGATGGAGCTCCGTCAAATGATGCTGGCCCCTGATTCCCACTGCAGTCCACAATGTGAATTCATAAGGTCCCCCTCAACTTCAAGGATGTTCATTTTAAAAATTGTTTTGTTATGTGCTTCCGATTTATGGTAACCCTATGAATGAACAATCTCCAAAATGTCTTGTCCTGAATAGTTCTATCCAGCTGCCTGCAGTTTTTAATTCTCCATACAGTAATTCCCCACCTATCACAGTGGTTAGGGACCTGACCCAACCCACAATGATGGAAAATCCTCGATATGCAGATGCTGGGTTGGGTTGGGACTGGGGGGCCTATCTGATGCCTCCTACACTAACCTAATGCATGGTGTTGCCCCGAATGGACCTCCAATGGGCTTCTCAAGCCCACTGGAGGCCCCAGAAGTGGTTTTCAGTGATCCAGAAGTCACGTCCGGTTTTCCGAAAGTCACTTCTGATTCCCCGGAAACCACTTCTGGGGCCTCCGACAAGCCCTGGAAGCCCATCGGAGGCCCAGACCTGGGGTAAGTGGAGGAGGCCTCAAGTGGGCCCATGCAGCTTGCCCCAGGAGCCCTTTGTTTCATATACCAAGGTCCCACAATATAACGGAACCACAATATATAAAATGCAAAATGGTGGGAGATGACTATATTACAAAAAAGACTGGACATCATTGTAAGCTTCTTCTCATCCAGATTTTATAGTACACCACTGTTAATAGCACACGGAACATTGTAAAATTCATGATCAGTGATCCATCTGACAAAACTGTTTTAACCTGGCTAGCAGCATGTCTTAAGGGCCATTTTTTAAAAATTTAGATTTTAATTTTTTAAAAAATGAATCAAATGGGAGGGGAACCCTTTAGATAGCTTTCTTTTCCGCCTTTTCCAATAGGAGTCCTGAAAGATTAATCATCCAGTAATTAACTAGTGTGACTAAACTAACCTTCATTTTAAGACAAAATTTGGTGGGCTTTTCCTTAAAGTCTTTCACCTCACACTCTGTGTGTATTATTTAAAGAAGAAAGAAAGATATGAAAAAGAAAGAACCCTAGCACTTCCATCTAAGCTTTGATGAACCTTGCATAACTCTGTTCATTATAAGTTAAGTGTGCTCACTAATTAGCATTTCTGTATTTAGAAGCAGAGCCCATATTACCTTAATAGTTTGTGATGGTGGTTGCCTAGCAACGAAACTTCCACCCTTCAATTTTAAATGGCTCTTCCTCAGTATAGTGCCTCAAATTTTATTATGTGCACTTCTCAATATAAAGAACTTATAGGAATTGTTTCCTTTGGCAGCTTACCTCACCTTACTTTACATGAGGTGGGAAAAGGTGGAATTTTGTTGTTTTCAACACAAATATTTCCACGTGTGCAGAGGCCCAAGCAAGTGATGGGAGCATACATTGGATTAACACACAAACACACACAGAGAGACACAGAGACACAGAGACACACACACACACACACACACACACACACACACACACACACACACACACACACACACACACACACACACACACACACACACATCAACAAGTTTTAAGAACATAAGAACATAAGAAGAGCCATGCTGGATCAGGCCAAAGGCCCATCTAGTCCAGCAACAATGCCAAGATGCGTTTGGGAGCGCATGAGCAAAACAACCCATCTCCAAAATTCTTACAACTTCAAAAATTAGTCATATGAATGGTCACCACATCCTGTGGCAGGGAGTTCCATAGACTTACAACGCGCTGGGTGAAAAAATATTTTCTTTTTCAGTTCTTACTCTCCCAGCACTCAATTTGAGTGTATGTCCCCTAGTTCTGGTATTTTGAGAGAGGGAGAAGAGCTTCCCTCTATCCACTTTACTCATACCCTGCATTATTTTGTATGTCTCAATCATACAAGAAGAGAACTGTACACAATACTCCAGGTGGGGCCTTACTATTGTTTTGTATAACGGCATTATAATGTTGGCTGTTTTATTTTCAATCCCCTTTTTGATCAACAAGTTTTATATGATTATTTGGCTGTTTTATTTTTGCCCTCTTTAGTCAAGACACCTTCATGGAGCTGTCCACCATCTCTTTCCTGATCCGTAATGGATAACACAGAGCCCATGAGTTGATAGATGAAGTTTGGATTTTTTGCCCCAAAGGAAGGATCAACAAGTTTTATATCTGCAAACTATCTTTTGAATTTAAACAGGAAGGAAGGAAGGAAGGAAGGAAGGAAGGAAGGAAGGAAGGAAGGAAGGAAGGAAGGAAGGAAGGAAGGAAGGAAGTTTATGTCCACAACTATAGCAAGTAATAGTAGTAGTAGTTTTTTGGTGGAGTTTGGGAACTCCATTCAAAACCTCAGCTGACACATATACATTACATATACATATACATATTCATATACATATTTCTGGCAGTTAGATAAGCTTGACTTAACAAGTCTGTTGACGCAACCACTCAAATCCTTGTGCGCAATTACATTGCACTTGCTAGATGGTAAAATAAAATAGTAATTAATTAATTACACAAAAAATTAAAGATTAACAAACCTCTAGAGACATTTTCTGTTGCACACCAAGTCCTGGGATGTTTCTTCACTGAGGCCATTTGCTTCTAAAAGCTTATGTGTCTGTGCAAGATGATTGTAGCCCATGTGTTTACTTCTGGGATTAAGTTATCTGATCTTGTCTATTTCGTTTCCTATTTTGCTATCTACCTTCATGTTGTAGGTAGATAATTGAATCCTATTCAGACGATCAGATAAGCACAATCTTCAGGCATTTGAAAACGTGAACAGGGAGAGTTCAAGGCCTATCTGTCACTTTTCTTAGTGTCAGGGCAACTGATTACATAGCATAAGAATATAAGAAGGGCCCTTCTGGATCAGGCCAAGGGCCCATCTAGTCCAGCTTCCTGTACCTCACAATGGCTCCACTAGATGCCTCTGGGAACCCATGAGACCACTAGATACCTGTCTCCTGATACCACTCCCCTGAATCTGGCACTTTGAGGTACCCTCCAGGTACACTTGGACTGGAGACAAAACATATCCCCATCATGGTTTGTAATTGAAGAGCAAAGACTCTTCAGGCTCTTTGTCATGTGGAGACCTTTTAACGTTTGAACAGAAGGGCTGGAAGGGAGTCAGTGGATCATCAAGTCCAGTTGCTCCTCTTTCTTACCTTTATATTTGGCTATACAGAAAAATCAGACTTGAGCATTTTACGAGCAACTTTCACACTCTCTGCTCTGGACTTGTTTCAGTTAAAGAATGGAAAAAGGACCTGGGTACTAGTCCACTCTTCCTGGTTTTTAATCAACCCTTTGATTGATTGAACAAATGGGTGGGTTTTTGTCCTTTAATTTGGATTAACTTGCATAAATGTTTTATCTGTATTATTATTATTATTATCAAATTATCACACAGCAGACTATGCTGGATTTTGTATTACCAATCACTAGTCAAACACTTCCCAAGCATTTAGGACTATGTGATGTATTGGCGAAATATGCGAGCAGATCCCAGTAAGGCAGCTTTCTGCAGCTGACTGATGGTGACTTTGTCAACTCCAATTTCTTCTAAATACTTGCTTAGCTCTTTAGGCACCGCACCCAGCATGCCGATTACCACTAGGACCACCTGTACTGGTTTATGCCAGAGTCTCTGAAGTTCAATTGTCAGATCCTGATATCGGGTAATTTTTTCAAGTTGTTTCTCAGTGACTACTATCACCTGGTATAGCAACATCAATGATCCACACCTTTTTCTTCTCCACAATCACAATATCTGGGGTATTATGCTCCAAAACCCTGTCTGTCTGTAAGTCCCAAAGTAATTTTGCGAGCTATTATTATTATTATTATTATTATTATTATTATTATTATTATTATTATTATTATTATTATTATTAGTCCTGCTTGCGTGCAACTGATTTTTGGTGATGGATTCTTTTAAATCCCATTTTGCTCATGATATTTGTTGATATGTCGCTAGATCACCCTTCCGCACTATCTCCAGCTTTGAAGCCATCCATCTGCTTGGTGAAACAGATGTTGTTTATCATTTTTCCATGCTTTTTCCCAGCTGCTATTAGTTTTCCCAGTCAATGAGGGACATTAGTTATAAAAGGTAGAAACCTTGTTCAAACTGGGATGGCAAAAGAAGACATCAAAACCTTTCAGGAGCGGAGCAAAATGCATTCTTCTGTTGGCGAGCATGCCGATCTCCGACAGAGAACAGCTATATTTATGCATGTTCCTTGTTTGTTGCTTTAGAAATCTATTTCTTATATCTGTATCTGTCAGCTTTACAAATGTTTTAACCAACATGCCAAGAGCTGGAGAGGTAATATACGAGAAATTTAGTGGCTGATGCTTCAACATAGCTGATGAGCAAGTTACTAACCATTTCTTTTTTAATTCAAAATGTAGGATTCAAGGGAAACATGGAAATTCACAGGAAAAGGTCCAGTAACGAAGCCAGCGGTGGCCAAACTTTGGCCCTCCAGATGTTTTGGACCACAACTCCCACAGTCCTTTGTCATTGACAATACAGGCTTGGAATCCTGGGAGTTGTGGTCCAAAACATCTGGAGGGCCAAAATTTGGCCACCACTGAACTAAGCCATGATGCCCAGAAGAACATAAGAATGAACTGGACAAACTGTTTCCCTCATACGTACCCTTTTAAGCAACAGTGGTTTACTCCTTCATTAAGTTGATGTGTAAAATCAGCTGAGATTCAAACCTGAACTGTACAATGAGTCATGTCAGGCTACAAAAAGGACAACTACGATAGAATTGTGGAGTTGAAAGGAAACTGCTTCGAGGCTCATGTAGTTAAAACCCTGAGGACAATTTGCAGTTAAACCATCCCAGCTGATGGTCATAGAATCATAGAATAGTGAATTTGGAAGGGGCCTATAAGGTCAGCAGGTCCAACCTGATGCAGGGTCCAAGCATCTTCCACTATCTGAAGGACATTTGTCCCACTATTTACTAGTTCTCACCATCAGGATGTTCTTGCTAATGTTTTACTGGAATCTCTGTCCTTGTAATTAGAATCCAATGCTTTCAGGCCTACTCTTAAGACAAGCAGACGCCCATCATCTCCATGACGAATCTTCACATTTTTTTTTTACTATTTATTTATTTATTAGAGTTCTATACCTCGGCCATCTAGCCTGGGTGGTGGACATTATCTCTATGGGCATTATCTTATCTCTCAACCTTTTCTTCTATGATGCTACCTTAGACAGACAGACAGAAAGAAAGAAAGATATTAGCATAGCTGTAGTTAGGCAGAATCTGAAAATGCTCCATTTTGGGATAGTCATTCCAAGAATTCTGTTGGATGATTTTGCCAGTGGATTCATCCAGCTAGGACCTGTTCTACAGAGCAATCTGCAAGAAGTTATGAAAGAGTATTGAACAAAAGGAATGATATTAATAGAAATTGAAAAATATGGCAATTATTAAGAGCAACAAGGAACTGAATAGGGCTTATAAAAAGCAATATACTTAAGCAGAGATGTAACAAAGAATGTAAATGGTACTCCTCTCCCCTTCCCCCTCTTTTTTCTGTCTTCTTCCCTCCCATTTGTCTATTTCCTTTCTCTTATTATTTTCCTTTGATTTGGTTTAATCCAGTTAGAAAAGAAAGAGAGAAAAGGATTCCTCCAAGCACTGGTTATTCCTCTGCAGGTCACTCAGCTTATGAATATGGAAGGGAAGCCCCTTCCCTTTAATTCTGTACTCCATGTAGAATACCTCTAGATGTCCATGCTTATGGCAAGGTCCTCTAGAGATGGAAAGCCCCTGTGTGGACAGCTACACATGCAGAGGTTTCTGTGCCATTTGGGGTCACCTACTGATGAGTCCAGTGGAAGCCTTCATGAAAATAGGTGCAAAGGTGATTTCCCTGTAAATGTCTACATTTCAAGCATGGTTGCTTACAACTAGGGCTGTTATACAGTACTACAGATTACATCAGTCCTTTAATCTCCTCCACAACTCCCCCTACCTTCTTAGACACACATGCAACTAACTATGCTTGAAAACTTCCAGGGTAAGCATGTTCTCTTAGCTCTTTATCTATCCATTGGATTCCCTTAGAAAAATGTTGGGCATGTATCATGTGGCTTCCTGCTGATCACCTATGAGCGCATGTCGAAAATTCTGCACACACCCCAGACACCTGTGATGATTTCCAATAGTTCATCCCATGAGAACGCAGTCTCTTCAGTATGTAGGGTGTCAACCGAGATGTCAGGAGTGCAGGAGTGCTTGAGATATATTGGCTTTCCATTTGACGTGTCCATATTAATACTCTAGAAAGCCTGTAGACCTTGTCATTGATGCTTGTTCACTTTGCTTATTCTACCAGAACTATCCATCAATCAAGCCATGTCCTGATAAGAATACATCCCTCTCTCCTTGTCTTAGAGATTATTCACTTGGAAGAAATGGTGGAGGGGGGGGTTAAGGATGCTAAAGCTTCCCAGCTTTTCTGCCCTGATTTCTGCTAGACCTGATTTGAGGTGACTTGCCAGTTAGCTGTAGAGGAGAGAAGGTGTATCTTCCTCCTCCTTCCTTGCTAGGTCTAACACACCTATTAGGACCTGTCAACCGGTGTCTTCGTGTTGAGTTAAGCCGTCAATGGGCTGTAATAGATGCTTCCATGTAAAAATGGAAAGCTGTGACATTGTTGTCAGATCAAGAGCTTTGGCTTTCACGGGTGATGAATCCAAATGTCAAAATGGGCGACAGGGAGCAAGAAACAGCTTCAGCCACTGGAAAGACACAATGGCACAGTCTTCCAAGAAAAAAGCAGCACAGGAGGCAACATCACACTTTCGGTGCCGTGAGTGACCTCCCAAGCAGAAAGTATTGATCGTACCATGTCTCAGGGTGAAAGGGCAGCTGCTTTTTGACACAGATGTTGGTGAATTGACCGGCATATTCAGGTATATCTGAGCAGCCAAAATAGATACTGCTACCTACTGGCATGCTATTTAAAGCAGCAGAGTCCAAACTATGTACCAGAGAACTCTGGGATTTATTGGAAGCCTGTGGAGATCTTCAAGGAAATTGATCTTTATATCGGGATGGGAGAAAGAAACATTCTCTGCAGGGCAGGACCTGGCTTTGAGAAAAGCTTAGATGCTCATGAAAGAAAATCTGTTGATGCTTCTTGTGTATCTTCTGTGAACTGCAGTCACACTGTCCTGGAGAATTGCCAAGGGTCTTAAACCAGGTGGCTCCTTGCTCTTGGGGAAGAGTTCCCCTTTTGACTATAATTCTCAAAATCCCAGAAGCTGAGGTCCAAAGCAGTCATATCTTTGCTCCAGCCACAGCATCTTGCTGTGGGAGGGAGAGAGGGAGACTTTGGGAGGAGATAGTGGGAGGAGATAGCTAAATTTTTGTTGACTGATTGATTGCACCTGGAAGCCTTTCCTTCCTCTCCACTAATCAGATACCTTCAGGTGATGTGGAGGTGGATAGTCTGCCACGGGGGTCAGGGGCCGCTCAGGAGCAGCAGCAGCAGGAAGCCACGCGTGCTGGTAATCCTCCTCCTCCTCCCCGTCCCCCTCCTCCCGCCACGGCAGTGGAGGAGGCGGAGGTGGCGGCGGGGAGGGGGAAGCGGGAACAATGGCCGCACCCAGCCAGGAAAAGGGGCGAGGGGAGGCGACCAGGACAGGCCCAAGCAGTGGGTCGGTTCGTGGTGGTGGTGGTGGCGGCGGCGGCGGCCTGGAAAAAGCAGAATGGAGGAGCTGATCCATGGTGGCCCATGCAACATCCAACAATAATGCAACTCGGCTATAATTAATGGGGCAGAACATGAGATCAGGACAAAATACAAAGCAAAATATTCCAGCAGAAAGAGGAATACTGTAGCTCTTCCAATGGAGCCTCACCCAGGCAATAGCCAGACAGAAGGACTGTAGGTCAAGGGATAAAAACAGCCTTGCTGGAACAGGCCACAGCCCATCCAGTCCAGTATTCTGTCTCACACAGCGCCTCACCATTTGCTTCCGGGTATTCCCAAGCAGATGTCTTCACCTGTTTACGATTCCCTGCAAATGGCATTGAGAGATACCCTGCCTATCTCTCCTAACTAGAGGCTGTCCTTAAGCATCCATATTGATAGCCATTGATACCCTTGTTCTCCATGAACTTGTCCAATCCTTTCTTAAAGCTGTCAAGGCGGACAGCTGTCACCACCTCTTCTGGCAAGAAGTTCCAGAGACCAGTGATCCTCTGGGTGATCTGCCACATTCTGGTCAACTAGAATGTCCTCCTTTTCTTCAGACTTGGTTACTTTGTCCTATAAACACATCACACGAGAGTTGCCATACCGAACTATTATCATTCCACTAATACATCCCAGACTTTCACCTTTGAGGACCTCTCCAACTGTCTCATCTTAACATCTCTGGCTGCTGCTTATCTGAACCTTGTCCTTGGATCACCCTGTGACACTTCCAGATACATCTAGTGGGAGGAGGGCTTTTATAACTTACCATTGGCCAGATGGCCAAAGACTGATGAAAAGTGAAATTCAGCAACATGTGACAGACTGCACATCCCCCAACTTTATGTTAAATATATGCCTTTAGTGCTATACAGTTATACTTGTGGAAAGACACAGGTAGCAAAAAGCTTTCCACCACATCTAACATGCCATCTCAAGAAACCCCACCCTCAACATCTTTTTTATAAAGTGAATACTTGCACTGTTCCCTCAAAAATGCTTCAAAAACTCTTGATTTTAGTTGTAATGTTCCTGTTAACAAGTCATTTATATCTCAGAGTTTTTCCTTCCTCTGTTATAGAGGAAATTTTCTTTGTGCCAGTTGTAGGGAGACCCAGAGTAGCATTGCTATAAAGAGAGTTCTTCCATGAGTCCCAAACCCGCAACAAGGCATTTCTTATACAATGATTTGCAAAGTTTTTTTGAGCTGTAGCTTTTCTATACCATAAATAGGCATGTTATCCAAAAATCAAGTTAAATCTTTCTAACGATAGTAGTCAATTATCTTCGACTCCACTTGTGTAAGGGACACAGGAAGAATTTGACCATGCTCTGAGGGCCACCATCATGGACAGATTTTAAAAAGCCAAGCATGCTGCTGATATATCAACCCATAGTACTTAAAGTACTCTCTTTGCAGTTTAATTATGTAGGCTGTACATTCCCCAGCCGCCCAGCCCCCAAGTGATGAGTATTCATTTTACTGACCTCTGAAGGATGGAATGCTGAGTCAGTCTTGAGCTGGTCACGTAGGATTGAACCCTGGGTTGTGAGCACAGTTTTGGCTGAACTTTAGCCGCTGTGCCTCAAGGCACATCGCTATGAATACCCAACAGCCCTACTTTTTATACACACACATACACATGACCAGTAGATGGAGAAAGAGGGCTGCAGTTTACTTTTTAAATAAAATGTTTTGTTGTTCTTTTTAAAAAAATTATTTGGTTGGTTGGATTGAATGGTGGTCATAGGAGCAGAGGTGGCCCTCCAAGGTCTAGGGATGGACATGAGAGGTAGCCAGAGGAGGGTAGGAATGCTGTGGCTATCTGCAAACTAATGGACTCCAGGTCCCATCCTCCTTCAATATGTGCTACACTCACAGGCAGTGATGGAATTTGGAGTCTAGCAGAAGGCAGTAGAGTTCCCACCCTCACTAAGAAATGTTATCCAAGAGTGGCTGTGATTTTTGAGCCCAGCTCCATCTGTGATCAGAGCATATCCATTGTCATTAAGGCATGGTCTTTCTCCAGCAAAAAGCGATAGTGATGTGCCCCTCTTTATTAATTTTGGCAAATATTCTTGCGAGAAGACCTTGGCACAGGCACAAACAAGACATATTTTTAAAAAAACAAACAGAATCCTACAACATGATGCATAGTAATGTCTATTTGAAAAGAAGCTGGTTTGGCATTAACCAGCCTTTCCCACTATGTGGAGAAGATGGAGTGCCATCTGATATAAACCAATTTTTAAAAACACATTTAAAAGACTAAAAGCACTGTTTCTAAGTTAAGGGAAAAAAACTGGCTTTTATTTCCCTGCTAAATAGCACCCAGGCTTGCCTTTCTTTCCTCTAAAGATATAAAGTTCATGTTGCTAAAAATAGCTCAGGATCCATTCAGTTCTTCTGCTCAAAGAGGAATTGTTCGGTGGTTCAGTGCCTATCTCTTGTAATGCCGCTTCCCTCTTCTCCCCAAACCCCAGACTTTACATGTCAAAAAGCTATGGCTAATTGTTCTCCTAGTAAGGATAATCATACCAATTATGATTTGTGAGATGGGTTGCAAGAGACAAATAATGTTCATGCCAGGCTTAACTATGATGATAGATAAGGGGAAAGGAGAATCACAAACATAGGGAGCCGTTCCGTTTGCACACCGACCAAAGAGAGAAAAAGACGGACTGCGTGTCAGCAGAGTGAACTAGGATCATGGGATTTTATGCCACACTTTATAACATCTTTACAAAATGGGGCCTCCATCTTGTGAAGGATTAGGCCAAGGCAAGGGTCTCTTCATGATTTGCTCTTCAGTTGTCCTAAAGGTTTCCTTTTACAGTAGACCCTTGTATAACAAACAGCTTGTATAACATAAAATCTATACAAGATAAAAAATTATGGAGATAGGGGAAATTTGCTTAACATAATCGCCTATGGGGGAAATCTGTACAACATAAAAATGAGATTACTCCATTTTCAATGCATTCCTATGGGAATTTGTACAAAGGAAATTTTGCTTAACATAATTTCATTTGGAACAAATTAATTCCTTTATACAAGGTGCCACTGTATAGGTTAACTTACCAGACTACAAAAGCCCCATCAGACCGACCCAGGGATATTGGCAAATCTTTGTCTGTGAGTCCAAAGTCCAAGTCTTTTGTACTCTGTCCAAATCCAAGTCTAAGACATTGATACCAAGTCCAGCATCCCTCCCCTGACACGAAAAAAGAGAGAATTGGGTGGGTTCCAAGTTGTGAGTGAGTTCAAAATAAGTGCAAAATAAGCAAAAAAATAAACAATATAAAAATTGAGTTGAGTATTAGTCAAGTCATTGATGTGATCTAAGTCCAAACTGACAGGGAGTGACAGCATCTGGAAGATTGTACATTGAAGAAGGGACTGGTTTGTTTTCCATGGCTTCAGAGACTAGGACTCGGGGCAAGGGTTTCAAACTACAGGAAAAGAGATTCCATTTGAACATTAGGAAGAACTTCATGACAGTTAGAGCTGTTCGGCAGTGGAATATGCTGCCACAAAGGAGGGGGGGTGGAGTCTCCTTCTTTGGAGATTTTTAAGCAGAGGCTGGATGGCCACCTGTTGGAAATACTGTAATGGGGATTCCTGCATGGCAGGGGGTTGGACTAGATGGCCCTTGAGGTCCCTTCCAACATATTCATGATCCTTGCATTTCAGAAGGACCAAGGTCTAAAGATTTCCAGATGCAAAAATATACTACACAAAAAGTTTAAAGAGCAAGCCACAAGGGCTAAAATAAGGTTTACGTGAGGGTGTCATTCTTTGAGTGCATTCTGAGAAGTTGAGGCTCAACAGGAAGAGGATTGACTCAGAAAAGGAAGCAATGGAATCCACCCGGAGTTCCGCTATGGAAGATGGGTGGTATAAATAAATAAATAAATAAATAAATAAATAAATAAATAATTAAATTCAGTTTTTCAAGGCAATAGTATCTTTTAGAGGTCACAGATAGGGAGGATTCCCACAAGTTGGAAGCAAGTTGATGGCATGTAGCAACAACAAGGATGTGTGGATGTGTCACTGGAGGCCAAGACCTAGATCAGGGATGGCGAACCTTTTTGCCACCTTTTTGCCACTGAGTGCCCAAACTCGGCAGCGGCAGCAGCAGCGGTGGCGGCAGCGGCGGTTGAGATCGGTGGCGGGGGGAAGGGGGCGAAGGCAGCAAGGGTGATGGAGGGGGTGGGGTCAGGGTCATCGGCGGCAGCGATGGGAGGGGCAGGGATGGCAGCAGTAATGACGGCGGCAGCGGGGTCAAGTCGGCGGCGGCAGGGGCAGCAAGGGCAATGATGGTGGGGGGGTTGGGATTGGCGGTCAGGGGTGGGGCAAGGTCAAGGGCAGCAAGGGTGACAGGGTCAGGGTTAGTGGCGGCGGCGGCAGGAGGAGGGGCAGGGATGGGGTTGGTCTTGGAATCTGACATGCTCCCTGCCCCACCACTTCCCCCCTCCACAAATTCCTCATGGCTGGTCCAGCGGAGGGGGAAGTAGAGGGGGGGCAAGGAGCATGTCGCGTGTCAGGCAAAAGCTCTTTCCGTGCCACTTTTGGCACACGTGCCATACCTGACCTAGATCATCCACATGCTTTTATTCCCAATCACCATGTATAGGTGTGAAATCTGGACAGTGAAGAAAGCTGAAAGGGGAAGAAATGACTGATTCAAAATGTGGTGCTGGGGGAGAGTTTTGTGGATATCTCAGACAGCATGATGGGCTCACCATGTTTGTGATAGGACCCTTTTAAACAATCTGCTCCACTGTCAAAGAGTGGCTGGTTAGATAGATATGTGGTTGCAATCGCTCCTTCAATAATTTTGTAGCGCTAATTTTGCCTCGGTCTAGAGAAGGAGAACCATTGCCAACTTTTACAGGAAAGGTCCTTGACAGTCCCTCTTCCTGTTTTCAGGTGGATTTTCTTCAAGTGGTTACAAACCGTGAATCACACGACCAATGGTGGCACACCCTTGAGTTTGCAAGACCTGAACTGGAATGTTAATGATAAGACATTCTGGAGGACATTCATCCATAGAACTGCCGTAAGTCAAAATTGTCTTGACTCCACATAACAACAATAATACTGTACTGTATTATAGCATGAGAAACCGATGAGAAGTCTTGCACTGTAAAAGTAATAATTATAGCCCACTCACCTGGTCTATCTTCTTCTTCTTCTTCTTCTTCTTCTTCTTCTTCTTCTTCTTCTTCTTCTTCTTCTTCTTCTTCTTCTTCTTCTTCTTCTTCTTCTTCTTCTTCTTTGACCTAGTTGAAGGAAGCTTCTTTCATTCCTCATGATGAGACTTGAGAAATTTACCCATCCTTATGTACTCCACTGAAGAGGATGACAGTTTCTCTGTCATTCCCATTTCATTCTCATGTTCTTCAGAGTATCACTTCAGTTCTCAGTAATATCCCATCATATTCCAAAGCAGTTGATATTGCTTTCTTGGTACGTTTACTAGGTATAACAAAACTAGCTCAGAGACACCAGAAAGAAATGTAACAACAACAACACAATCAACAGTCCAGCCTTTCACTGGAATGTCAATGAAGACTATCCTGAGCATTCATGTCACAAAACAAGGCAAACCCAAGGACAGTAATATTTAGCTCGGATGTAAGTGAGCACTTGAACACTCTGAGAAGATTGAATTTCTTCCTCCTGCCACTTGACTTGCAAGCAGAGGACATTTTTGGTTTAACGAGCAGCGAGGTGGCAGACCGACAACTCCAGGCTGGTGCCACATCAACACGTCTACAATATAGCTCTGTGACTCGAAAATATGAAAATGGAGAGATGTTAGGAAGGACACGTGGAACGATAAGAATGAGGTTTAACTCTGTTGCTGAGGAAAGATCTACCCAAACTCAGAATATTAATAAATCATCACTGTCTCTGGGAATGCCTCCATAGCTGCGATGGCTGCTAGTGAATCACGTTTCCCAAAACCAGGAATCTACTCCACAATGCAGGTACTGACCATATTCCCACAAACAGAGTCAGTATCTTAGACAGCCCATTTAAAGTTTAGACTCAATTCCCGATAGACTCATGAAATGAGTTGTTGTTGTTGGTGGTGGTGGTGGTGGTTGTGGTGGTGGTGGTCATGGTGGTGGTGGTGGTGGTCATCATCATTTTCATCATCATCATTGTCGTTGTTGACATCATTGTTGTCATTGTCGTTTGGCGTTGTCGTTGTCATCGTCATCGTCGTTGTCCTCCTCCTCCTCCTCCTCCTCCTAATAATAATAATCAATAGCAACCACCACCACCTTTGAACTGCAGAGCTGGAAAGGACTTTATGAATCACCAGTCCAGTCCCCCTCAAGGCGGCACAGTAGAGAATTGAACTCCCAACTTCTGACTAAGATGGTTACTTCACATCCTTCCTCGTTCTGAGATTACGTTCGTTTCGTGATAATGTTGTTCGCAGTCGCATGGTCCTGTCCCGGTTCTGTCCCTGTTTCCATTTATCCATGGGTGTGATTGATGGTATCGTGACAACTGTTACTTCACTATACTAAAAGCATGGTCCAGCAAAGAAAGGCATTTGCAACAGCACGTAAACTGGCACGAGAGAAACACATCAAATACTTTGTGAAGTTTCCAGCTATTTTCTGTATTAGATCTGGTTCTAAACTGCTGCAATTTCACAGCCCTGAAGAAGCTGAGAAGTATGTGTTTCTAACTGGTTAGCCTTGGGCATTCTGCCAAGATGTAATTACTACTGGGAGACAACTTATAACAATGAGATAAAGAAGTGGCAGAAACATTTCTCTTTTCACCCCTTAATAGCTGGATCCAAGCTATTTAAGAACTCATATTGAATTCTAATATTGAGTCTGCTAATATTACTTTTATTATTTACTTAATAGTTCTCACATGTTAAGTACAGCAATTTTTTTGATTTATTAATGTGAGGGTTTTTTGTATATTTTATAGATTTATTTAATCCATGGGTATGATTAAAATACTCACACATGATATATATAGTGTACATAATGGATTAAGAAGCCAATAATGGGGGAGGTTGGGGAGTGCACAGAATGCACTGCCAATTGAAACTGGAAGATCACAATGTTAGTTTGCTGTATTTGTTTTATGCTTTTCTTTTCTTTCTGTTTATTCTGTTTTTCTTTTTTGTTTTATGCTTTCTTTTCTTTTTTGTGTTTTTCTTTTTTTTAGTTTTATGTTTCCTTCTATTTTTAAGTTTACCTGTTTCTGTTCTGGTGAGTATATCTTATTTTTGTATTCATTTTTTGCCTTTTTATGGTCTCTACATTATATCTGAACTTAGTACTACAAAATTAATAATGGGGTGGGTTGATATAATTTGTTATAGGTTACAGATATCCATATTGCAATTAGGATCTCTCATATGGAAAATATTTTTGCTTTAATGTTTCTTACTGTTATTGCTGTTGCTGCTGCTGCTGCTGCTTTCTTAGGAATAGTATCATGATGAAGATATTACTAAATTTGTTATGGTGTTAAATATTACCATATGGAATGTTAAAGGATTACGTGAAAAAGGCAAGAAACAACAAGTACTGTATGCGTCAGAGATACTGGGAAAGTGGGGAGAAAGCAGGTAAACTTTTGGCATCTCTCTTAAAGCAACAAAAAATCAAAATTACATTCCCACAATAAAAGGTCAAAATATATTATATACAACACCTAAAGAAATAAATTTAGAATTTCAAAAATACTACAGCAAATTATATACAAAAAATAGAGGCCCTACTGGCGATGAAATAGAATCATTTTTTTTTCACATGTGGTCCTTCCAAAGTTAAATTCAGAAGGGAGAGCAGTGCTTTCAAGGCCATTAGAAATAGAAGAGATTAAAAATGTTATCTTGGAAATGAAAGATGGGAAAATGCCGGGGCCTGATGGTTTTCCTATTGAATGGTACAAAACATATTTAGATATTTTAGCTCCTAGACTCCTCTTGGTATATCAGAAAGCCTTTGAATTAGACAAATTACCATGGTCTATGTATGATGCATATATATCAGTTATTCCTAAACCTGGCAAAGATCATACAAATTGTGGAAACTATAGACCAATCTCTTTAATGAACACAGATGTTAAAATACTACCTGCAGTTTTGGCTAATAGAATGCAGGCCGTAATTTCAACTATAATACATACAGATAAAGTGGGATTTATTAGGCATAGACAAGGAGCAAATCATTTGCGATTAGTAACAAATTTGGTGGCTCTTAATAGGAAAAGATCAGATCCAGCTGCATTGCTTTCACTGGATGCAGAAAAAGCATTTGATAAAATATCTCGACAATTTATATTAGTAATTTTAGAAAAGTTCAGATTCCCACAAGAATTCATAAAATGGGTTAAAATTCTATATCTTTGTCCTAAGTCACAAGTTAGAGTAAATGGACTTCTTTCTGACTCCTTTAATTTGCAGAGGGGTACAAGACAAGGCTGTCCTCTGTCCCCATTGCTATTTGATCTATGTTTGGAACCATTGGCATGCACTATTAGACAAAATAGAATGATACATGGTTTTGTTCATAAATAAGTAGAATTTAAATTAGCTTTATATGCAGATGATTTATTATTATGTATTAGTAAACCAGAAACATCTATAACAGAATTAATGAGACTAATTAAGCTTTTTGGAACAATTTCAGGATATACGATTAATTGGTCAAAATCTGAACTAATGCCGGTAGGTGATTATAAAGAATTGACATTGTATAATAAATGGCAGTTCTGTCAGTTTCCAGAGGTATTAACTTATTTAGGTATTCTAATCCCAAGTGATATTTCTCAGATGATTAAATTGAACTTAAATAAGTTGATTAGCAATATCTCTAATGATTTAGAAAGATGGGCATTACTTAAATTTATTGTTTGGGGTAAAGTTAACATACTAAAGATGAATATATTGCCACGTATTATATACGTAATACGTGCTATTCCATTGTATATTCCTCAAAATTTTTTTTAAAAAAATAGATTTTTTTCAAAAGTTTATTTGGGTCAATTCTCCACCTCGTATCTCAATTAAAAATGCAATTGTCAATATCAGAGGGTGGTTTTAATCTTCCAGATATTAGTGCCTATCATAAAGCATATCTTTTAGCTCAGGTAAATTGTTGGAAAATTCTCATCACACCAAATACTCCAACTTGGGTTAATCTTGAAATGACTTATTTAAAACCCCTGTATGGATGGTTTGCTTTAGATTCTAAATACACTTTGAGCAAAGGAATTATACCCCTTTCAATTTTAGCTACTAGGGAAACATGGAAAATATTAGCTCGCCAATTACAATTTGATCCATACACCCATGCAAAAACAACTATATGGGGAAACCCAATATTAAGAATTGAGAAAAAGCCCTTTATGTGGAAAAAGTGGGCAGAATGTGGTATATTTACATTAGATCAATGAATAGGCATAGATGACTATTTTCTACCTTTTGCCATTTTACATTCTAAATGTAACCTACCTGCAAATACACAATGGCAATATCTTCAGCTTCAACACCTTTTGGTGTCTGTTTTTGGCCCATCTGCAATGAGTGCTTCAGAACCACCAGGACTTTTAGAGGTAATTATTGGACCTAATGAGAAACCTAAACCAATAACTATAATCTATAAATACTTAATAGATTTTTATAAAATAGATATTCTAGAACTTAAAGATGTTTGGAATAGGGAATTGGAAAATGAAATACAAATGAAACAATGGAAGGTTGTATTGGAATCTATAAAAGATGTTTCCTTGGATTTGAAATTGAGACTAATCCAACAAAAAATAATATTCAGAATATATTGGACCCCACAACGACTGTTTAGAAAGAAATTGATAAATTCAGACAGATGTTGGAGATGCAATAGCATAAATGCTTCCTTAATACATATGCTTTGGAAATGTCCAGTAATATACTTATTGTGGATGGAAGTTCTTGCCTATATTAATAAAGTTTTGGGGAAATCTCTGTTATTTCAGGATATTCATGTTATCTTAAATTATATCCCCACTGTATGGGGTCTAACTAAAGGTCAATGAAACTGGTGGCAAGCTCTCATGGTGGCAAAAAGACTTATATTAAAGGCCTGCAAGGATAACCATCCTCCACCCTTCACACAATGGTCAGAAGATCTGCGACAACTAGCCTCATTTGAACGAATATCATATAGAAAGCAACTACGAGAGGATATCTACATAGATATATGGAAGCCCTTTATTGACTCATTGTAAATATATAAGGCAATTTATAATGGATGTATTATATGATCTCATGATGTATTGACCTTTGCTTTTTATCTGCTTGTATTTGTGTCTTTAAATGTTTTTCTTTAATGTAGTCTATGTTATAGTATTATGTTAAATTTTCAAAAAGTCAAAAATAAAAAGTATTAAAAAACAACTGTTACTTCACGCCTTTGTTTCGTGACAATTACTAAATTTTCCTGGCTTCGTTTACCCCTTTTTTTTGGCCTGGGCTTCTGTTTTTCGATATTTTGAATCTCCGCAACTTTGCCTTTCATGCATTAAGTGGCAAAACTCCCGGTTTCATGCCTTCTTCCCTCTCTGCAATGCATTGTTTATGCCATTGGGATTGTACTGGAGAATGCAACTTCACACTCCTGCCACTAGATGGAGAATGTGTGTGTTGCATGACAAGCATTACTTCATGGGCACTTGTCTCGAAACAAGAACCAAGACAAGACAATTCCCAAGGCCAGGAAGAGGTATGTTTCATCACGCTCTGTTCTCAGTTCAGGGGGCATGGTCGGGATGAACTCCCGCCATCACGCAATGGACGTGGAGTAACCTTTTTTCATACTGGTCCCAAGCAGGACAGTGAACCGTGATGAGAGGGACATGAAGTAACCATCTAAGCCACTGAGCTATCCAGCAGTTCTTATCTCAATCACGATGCAGACCAGGTATCCCCAGGCATCCAGATGCACCAATCTGTCAATGCTAGCTTCCTTCAATTTCTTCTATGCTCAGGTTAAAGCTGCTTCATCTCACAATTCTAGAATTCTCATTTGTCTGTGCCTTGCCCTCATTTGTCCTGATGCATCGTTTTCTGTTTGCAGATTGGCTTAGTGCATATTTGCAAGGCATTTTCATGGTACAGTGGTCAGAAACCTGTTGACAGTTTATTCAAATGCAAATGAAACCATAGAAAATGTGGCATTGACCTGTATCTAATTAACAAGGTGATAGTGGCATCTTACTGCACAATGAGCACATAGCTAGAATACAGTCAGAATCTTGTCAGTTAGAGGCAACATACCACTGGAAGCTATACAATCTGATTTGCCCATGTGTAAATTCCCAATATGATTCTGGACAATACATTTTAAACACTGTTCTCACTAATGTACACCTGTCTCTTCAGCAGTATATGGACAGGGAACTTCCAGAAGTGTAAGCTGGATTTTGAAGGGAGGAACTAGAGATCAAATTGCCAATATGCGCTGGATTATGGAGAAAGCCAGAGAGTTCTAGAAAAACATCTACTTCTGCTTCATTGACTATGCCAAAGCCTTTGACTGTGTGGACCACAACAAACTATGGCAAGTCCGTAAAGGAATGGGAGTACCTGACCACCTTATCTGTCTCCTAAGAAATCTATATGTGGCACAATCAGCAACAGTCAAAACTGGGTATGGAACAACTGACTGGTTTAAAATTGGGAAAGGAGTACAACAAGGCTGTATACTGTTACCTTGCCTATTTAACTTTTATGCAGAGTACATCATGTGAAAGTCAGGTCTGGTTGAATCATAAATTGGAATTAAGATTGCCGGAAGAAATATCAACAACCTCAGATACGCAGATGATACTACTCTGATAGCAGAAAGTGAGGAGGAATTAAAGAACCTCTTAATGAGGGTGAAAGAGGAGAGTGAAAAAATGGGCTGAAGCTCAACATCAAAAAAACTAATATCATGGCCACCTGTCCCATCACCTCCTGGCAAATAGAAGAGGAAGAAATGGAGGCAATGACAGAGTTTATTTTCTTGGACTCCTTGATCACTGCAGCTGGTGACTGCAGCAACAAAATTAAAAGACGCCTGCTTCTTGGAAGGAAAGCAATGGCAAACCTAGGTAGCATCCTAAAGAGCAGAGACATCACTTTGCCAACTAAGGTCAGGATAGTCAAAGCTATGGTTTTTCCAGTAGTGATGTATGGAAGTGAGAGCTGGACTATAAAGAAGGCTGATCGCTGCAGAATAGATGCTTTTGAGCTGTGGTGCTGGAGGAGAGGCCCGTGGACTGCAAGGAGATCAAACCTATCCATCCTGAAAGAAACCAACCCTGAATGTTCACTGGAAGGACAGATTTTGAAGCTGAAGCTCCAGTACTTTGGCCACCTCATGAGGAGAGAGGAGTCCAAAGGTCACTGATGTTGGGAAAAATTGAAGGCAAAAGGAAAAGAGGACGGCAGAGAATGAGATGGTTGGACAGTGTCATTGATGCAACCAATATGTTTTTGACCAAACTCCGGGAGGCAGTGGAAGATAGGAAGGCCTGGTGAGCTCTGGTCCATGGGGTCACGAAGACTCAGACACGACTGAACGACCGAACAACAACAACAACATTCCTGTTGGATTTTGGGTGACTTCTACTCCAGTTGGAACTTGAGCTCGGAAGGAGATATTTTCCGTTAGCCAATAAGACATGGAGGGATTCACATTAATTTGACAAGTGACCTAATGTTCCATTTTCATTGCATGCATATAAGAAGAGCTTGTTCAGGTGCAGATCCGAAAGCTGGTTTTAATATTGCTTCATTGTCCTATAAAGCTGAAAGAAGGGAGAAAAACTATTGATGGTTTTGTTTTTTTAATCTGTAAACTGCCTAGAGTTCCAGTTTGGAAGATGGGCGGTATAAAAATGAAACAAATAAATCCATGTGGAGTCTCTTTAGCTATGCTACTGTAATATGTCAAATCATAATACCCACCTTTTCAAAGAAAAAGACTTCATTTATGCTCATTTGTATTTTTTTAAAGGTTTGTTGCTTGTGCAGAAATTTCATGCGGTTCAGAGGTTAAAACTCTAACAGCATTTTTAGATGACACAGGGAAAATCCTATACCGATTGTACTGGGATTAGACCTAAATGGAATCAGTGGAACTGATTTCTGAGCAGACATGAAGTCAATACTCAAAAACCCAAACCCAAACAAACAAACCACCTCCGAAATGTGGGATATTGTGCCAGATATTACTGCACAATATTGTGCCTATATTGCTACCAGGAAAACAGGTGACAAGTAGAGATGGGAACGAAACAAACTTTTAGTTTGTTTCATTATTCATTATTCATTTTATGTAACAACACGAATAATGAACCTAAGGGTAAATTTAAAATGAAATGAAATGAACTGAAAAAAATTGTCTCCTACCTGGTGCTGGGCTGGAGGTCCAGTCTTCCTGGCTTCAGGGATGGCGACCGGGGGGGGGGGGAGCAGATGGCCACGTGGTCAGCAGTTTTAAAAAAATTAAATTAAAAATTTTAAAAAACAGCTTAAAGCAACAACAACAACAAAACAGCTCTGTGCTACAGCTTTTGCTCGGGGCCAGGAAACCCAGAAGTTTTAAAAAAAAAACAAATAAAATAAAATAAAATAAAATAAAAATAAATTAAAAAGGAGCACCGACCGGGCCCCAGGGGTGGCCTGGTCAGCACCCTAAAATGGAAAATAATAGGGAGGGATAAAAAAAATAAAAACCAGTGCCGACCCGTCCCCAGGGGCCGCACGGTTGGCGCATGAAAAAATAAAAATCAGTGCGGGGCCGGGAAACCTGGAAGTTAAAAAACAAACAAAATAAATACGCTGACCTGGCCCCAGGGGTGTCCGGGCCTGTGCTGTAAAATAAAGAAAAAAATAAAAAAGAAGTGCCCACCTGGCCCCAGGGGCAATGTGGTTGGTGCTTGGAAAAAAAAGAGGTGCTGGCCCCATGCCAGCACCTCAAAAAGCCCCTGCCACAGGGGCCAGGATCCACTGCCACCACTGCTGAGGAGCCGCCACCGCCGCTGGTAAGAATCCAAACCCTGAACTGGTTCGGTTCATACAAATTTTCTTAAAAATTTCATATGAACCCGAACCTGAACCCAAACCGAACCAAGGATGGGCCTGAACCAAATGAACCCAAACCATAGGTTTTCTGGTTCATGCCTGCCTCCAATGCCAAGCTTTACATAGCAAAGGACAGCCTGAATGTTTCTAGCTCTGATGGCAGCAGACCGGATGGTCTAGAACATACCCTCTTGTGCTCAATACCATTCATAAAGCAACATCTGAATCTGTTCCTCTGCCTAAGAGTGATACTCTGCTTTCATTTAGATTCCTGCCTTGAGCTGGGGATTGGACTCAATGGCCTTATAGTCTCCTTCCAACTCAATATAGTTCTATGATATCAAGCAAGGGAAAATCCCCAAGGGAGTCTCCTTTTTTCCTATCAGTTAACAATTCTCATCAAAATTAAAAGCAATTAGAATTGTTTTTTTAATTAGTGTGAATGACTGACACTGCTTTATGACAAGTGTGAAGGACTGACAAAATCAAAAGTACACATCGCCCCACATTTAGAGGTGATTTTCCTTTTGAAAACATGTGTAATAATAAGTCTGGACTCAAATCCAGGGAGAATGTTTACTGAAAGCATTCAGGGTTGGAACAGAAGTGCTCTGTGCTTTTGTAGTGCAGATATACTTTGAATAAGCCTTACAAAAATGTATGCTAATTCCCTGAAGATACTTGGCACAATATTCCTTTCGGAAGGACAGTCATTGTGTCACTTTCTTTAAAGCAAGCCTGTTGTTGTTGCTTGACTCTTTGAAGAAAAATTGTCCTTTGACAGTTTCTGTGACCTTTCATTGCCTTACATACGTCTCCCTTCCCAGGTCATGAAGCTCTAACTATGTATAAGAGGTTAGGAATGGGATTCCACGCTGTGGTTCCCTGACAGGGACTGGGCTAGGGATCCATAGGGTTCCTTCCAGCTCTGCAGATCTATTTCATCTTCCTCCTGCGTCTATGACTGTTTCATGCATGCTCAGCCTTATAATTAAGTGGCTGTTTCAGCCCTTTAAAAGTCCTTTTCGGAAGATCAGTATTTCAGCCCCTGCAGTTGGGATTCCTTCCTAAGGGAAGATGGGTGGGGTATAAATGTAATAATAAATAAATAATAAATAAAATAAATAAATTTTAAAAAGGTAGCCTGTGCAATTGGCTCTGTGTGCCCATTCAGCCAGGTGGCAAAGATCCCCAGCCTTCCAGAGGCTTGGGTATGGAGCCACCAATTTACTTTTTAAAATTATAACTCAAAAATCCTTACCACAAATGTCCCCAAATGTGGCACGGAGCAAGACAAGACTGTTTGCTACACCTGTGACAAATATGGTTCTGATCCAAAGTCAGGTTTCATACTTATCAATTTTTTATATATGTCACCATGTTTAGAATTGTCTGTGGAATGTTGATTTGCTGCCCTGCACAATAACATAACTGCACTCTCATGCACTGATAATAGCAATACACTCTAAGGGCTACAAACTAAAGGATGATTATCTAAGCATAAGTTTCAAGAGACTCAGTTGGAATTTCTTTAAATTAGAGATTATTAGATTATAGTTAAGATCTAATTCTGCATCTTGGCAGAAAGAGCCAGCAATGAATGCTCTGTGAAGATTCTCAATCATCCAGGTGAGTTTCAATCTCTCAAGAAAAGAAGTCCAGTTGCCATAACTCAACTTCCAGAGCAATGAATGGTGTTATATCTGGCACTCAATATGTCCTAAAACCATTTTTAGTGTTTCCTGGGTACAAGCAATTCAGCAGATTTTGTGTGTGTGTGTGGGGGGGGAGGTGAATGGCATATAAATCAGCAGTCAATTAGCAGCCACACATGTCTAATATTTAAATTGTCAAGCCAAGAAGCACACAAGTTGATGAACTGGGAGTGCTCTTTTGATATGAGGGCGGTCTTCATAGTAAGCATCTTCATACTCCTAGTCCAGTATTTTATGGCAATTCTTCTTTGTTTAAATCTAATCAATTATATTTATAATATTAATTAATTAATTAAAATCACCAGTGTACTTGGAGTGCATAACTTTACTATTAAACATTTTAGGGGGGCCTTAATTTCTCTCACCAAATTGGCTTCCCATCCTAGATCTTCTTTTATTGCTATTAGTAAACCCCCAGATGCCCTTCCCTTCACTTTCGTTTTTTTGTGCTGATTCCTGCCATATACAAAATCCTTGTAATTCAATCCTATCTTTTTCAGTAAGCCATGTTTCCTGGAGCACCATCATATCAAATTGAAAAAGCCAGTCTGGAAAGTCTTCCATAGAAAAGGGGGTTTCCAACCTGCTACATTCCAAGGAATCATCTTAATATGATTCTCTAAACCTGTACTGTCTTTGGCTTCAGTAGAGCATGATTTTAAATTCTCTACCAAAACTGGGAGAGATTCATTTAGTCATCCTCGTTTTCCCAACTTTTCTGCCCGAATAATAGATCCATTGATGTCAACATAGATTGCTTGATCCCCATTGGTTACAGAAGGTCTACATCATCATCATGCGCTATTAAGTCAATTCTTACTCATGACAACCCTTTCCAGGGCTTTCTAGGAAGAGAATACACAGAAGTGGTTTATCATTCCCTTCTTCTGGGGCCACTATGGGACCATGCAGCTTGCCCAAGGCCATGCAGGCTAGCTCTGATTGTAGGAGACCCACTGGGGAAATGAACTCCCAACTAGAGATGGGCACGAAACGAGCAATTTTTCATTTTCATTTTCGTTTTTTTGTTTTGTTATGTAACGAAATGAAAAACGAATTTTGTCTCCAAAATGAAATGAAACGAACCGAAACAACAGAAATTTTGTTGTGCGTTTTGTTTTCATTGCGGCAAATACATTGAACTGTAATGAATGCTAACGAAACGGCATTTTTTGTTTTCATTTTCGTTTTTTCATTATGTTACGTAACGAAACGAAAATGAATTTTTTTTGCAAAAAATTCATGAAAAACAAAAATGAACCGAAACGGACCCCCTAAATGACAAATGACAAATGAAACACCATGTTTTTGAGTCGTGCCCATCTCTACTCCCAACCCCTGGCTCCACAGACAGATACCTAAATGTTGGGGATCTTTGTTGGATCGGTTGTTGCAGATGATTTTTAGTTGCTTTAATGAGAGAGACACCTCTTCTGTTACTATATATAAAAAAACTATTTATTTAACTAGAAGGGAAGGGTATAGAGGAGGTTTTTAACTATAACTATTCTAACAGCCATCTTGCTAAGTCGGAAACATGCTTCTCTCCGCTAAGAATATAAGGCACACACACTAACTAGACTTCTACCAGAACATTCCTAGTGGTGTGATCTCAAAAACCAATAGGCTTCACTCTTCAGATAAAATCCAGCCCATAACACTCTACATTCACATTAACCCTGTAATGGCTGAAATGTAAATCTTGCCATATATTCCAAAACTAAACCACTGAGCTAGCTGGCTGGATAGATCCATGGTTTAGGCATCTGGCTGTGGAACCAGAGGTTGGGAAGTCTCATTATGTCTCCCAGAAGAATAGTCAGCCTGTCTATTCATGGGCAAGCTGCACAGTCATAGTAGAAGGGAATAGTAAACCATTCCAGTTGAAGGGAATGGTAAACAACCTAGGTATTCTCTACCTAGAAATCTCTGGAAAGGGTTGTAACAAGTCAGAATTGACTTGACAGCACAAAATCCCTACAGGTTTTCTCTTAAGTCTGACTAAATCTAGAGCTGTTCCATTTCCTTTATAATGCACAATTTTGCTTTACCCTGCTTCATCTAGTCACTGTTTCATTTGCCTTTTATAAGCACTGAAAATTCAGGGGAAATAGTTTCCCCTCTCTTCCTCACTCCCATCCTCATGCCAATAAACATGTCCCTCTGGAGCAGCCGGATTATCATACATATATAAGTCTGCATGTTTCTGATAAATTGCTTGTTTGCCAATATAAAATGACATGAGTCAGTATGCTTTCCTGAAAACTTGATGTGCCCGAAACTTCATTGCATTGAGTGGGAAAGTTGTATCTTTAAAAGAGAACAACCCTAGCAGTTTTTAATAATGTATCAGGAGGCTGGCAATGAAATTACCTGCAGAGAAATACCTCTTGCCATTTGTGCCATCCGTCTTACAATAATAATAACCTTTTACGGTGTTTATGTTTTATTCTGTATTTTTGTTTTTAATGTGCTCTCGTACCATCCCTGGGAGCTGACTTATTCCTTCATTTACATTTTTATCCTGCCCTGTGCTCCAAATCCTCTGGATGGGTGGCAGTGGAAGCCATATCCGCGAAACTGAAATACCGCATAAATGTGACAATGTTCATCAGAATAAGGTAGATGCAAAAATGATGATGACGGAAGCATGAAGAGGAGATGCCTCGAAGTAAAGGGTCGTCACACTGAATAGAGTTCAGAATGCCGACATTTTTCCATTGCTTTCCCATGCCTACGGACATGTTTTGGACCGCTAAACAAACAAACTAATGGCGAGCTCTTGTGCAAAAATATCTCACTTCTTCAGGCTTCGCAGAGAAATTGTAGACACAAAACCCCAAAACTGGTGCTACTTGCCTGAGAAAGATGATGCCAGTCACTTGGTGGATTGGGTCCCAAGGCTCTTTGTAATATGGTTTGGAATTTCTACACTCCTCTGTTAGAACTAAACAGTTGCCAGTTGTGCTGTGATTGTCCCCTCACACGCACACATCACCTGCTGTGAAATTACAATTTCTCTTGGGCCATGATGGGGTAGGGCAGTACAAAAGTATTGCAGCCTATAGCACAAGTTATGGGGTTATAATTTGGGTTCTTCGCCAGGTAGAAATAGCCAATTGTGCGAAATTAAAGTTAAAATAATGTTTTCATAAGATGATGTTTCTTCAATTTGCTGTGATCTCTGGTTGATGTGAGGAAACCACATGACAGATCTTGAGAGACCACATTGTCTTCTAGACAAAGTGATCTGCTTATATACCGCCCCATACCACTTCAAATAGTCTCTAGGCAGTTTACAATTTTTAATTACAGTGTGCAGGCTACCCATTAGCCCCCAGTAAGCTGGGTACTCATTTTACCAACCCCGGAAAGATGGATGGCTGAGTCAACCATGAGCCTGCTACCTGGGATTGAACCCCTGGTCATGAGCAGTGCACAGTTTTACCTGCAGTACAGGCATTTAACCACTGCACCAGCAAAAATGCTGTTTGCATCCATAAATGATATCCATGCCTATTCCTCCAAAGGTCCATCTTTTTTAAAAACAAAACACCAACCAACCAGTTAAATAAACAGAGAAGTCAATAATGATGACTGTAGTGGTGTGGGTGTGATCTGTTACACAAAAATATTAAGGAAGTCTCAAAGATTCTGATGCCCCATTTGGTGCTTCATTCATTCATTCATTCATTCATTCATTTGGTGTCTAATGACTAATTGCTCAAGGACCTCCTTTTTTCTTTGATCCTATTTCCTTCCTTCCTTCCTTCCTTCCTTCCTCTTCTTCTTGCAGAAAGGAAAACAAAAAACAGCAAGAACACTATATGAAAATGGTTGCAATTATTTTTTTTTGCCTTTTTTCTTTCTTTCTGCTGACAAGACTTTACTGTGGCCAACCACAGGATGAAACCATTTCCACCTGTGAAGAAATGCACAATTAATGAATATTTTACATACAATACAGCCCCAAACACCTGATACAGTATATATATATTTCTCAAGGCTGGAGGGAAACAGAATGCTTCTCCAAGACAAACTTACTGCTGCTTTTTTTTTTGGACTTTCACAAGTGTAGGGCTAATTGTACAGTGTCAGACGTAGGCGCATCAATACGAAAAATTCTAGAGACACGGCGGCACAGCATCTTTCAGTGAAAAGGAGGCTGATTAACCAACGGTGTGGAGCAGTAGAAGTAGACTTCGTTGCTGATTGTTCACTTCAGCTGCAGAACTTGGCTGTAATGGCAGAATAACTGTAGAGATGGCGGGGGTGGTCCTGACAAGAATCCTGTCCACAGGTGAAAGATGTGGTGGGGACGCCACCTCAATTTGTATCATCACTCAGTATTCATGCTTCCTAGTTAGGTCATTGCAACAGTTACAGTCTTAGGCCGCAGTCTCACCAGCGTTTTCTGCGTATTTTCGCTGCAGCGAACTGTGCAGTAAAAGATTGTGTCCTAACCATGAAGGGAAGTAATTTGGTGCCCCGACCAACGACGCCCCCAAAAGTGCACTTTCACTAAAGTTTTTTAAACCACCGCTAAGGGTTGGTTTTAAAAACTTCCCTTAAAGATGTGCAGTTCTTTGCTACTCTAGCGAAGTGCGACCCCAGAAAAAACACAGTAATTAGCTTCATATCCCTTTTCCTGCCACTTCCTGCAACAGAGACTTAGAAAATTGACCCAGAAAAAAGGGAAAAGATGTGCAGTAAGCAAGTTGAGATGGGCATAGAGCAGTAAAATACTACCCTGTCGACAGGACACTAACTGCGCATCAAACACCGTGTGACCACCTGGAAAAAAAACTACGCATCAAATTAAGATGCACAGAAAACTTTAGTGAGACCGCAGCCTCAGTTTGGCATCTGCTAATATCAACATTTCTTTTCCCCCATTGTGTTGTGTGTGTCGCGTCATTACAGTCATGACCGACTCTTTGTAACCCCATGTCCATGGAGTTTTCTTGGCAGGAATACTGGAGTGGTTTGCCAGTTCCTACTCCAGGCGCCTACAGCACCTGGTATTCCCTGGTGGTCTCCCATCCAAGTATTAACCAGGGGCGATCCTGCTTAGCTTCCGAAATCAGGCAAGATCGGATGTGCTTAGGGCATCTAGGCAGCTTTCCCCCATTACCTAGTTTGGAAGAAAAGATTTATGAGCACCTTTTTGGTTAAGGGAAACTAATTTGAAGGGTCTTCGTGTTGATTGTGTTGGACAGGCTCTGATGGTCCACACAGAGGCACCGTTGGCTGCTTGTTCAATAACCTTATGGGTGGTGGCACGAGGGACTGGCATGTTTTTTATCCTTCCAGTTCATTCCCCATCCTTTCTCACATGTAAAAAAAGCAAGATCTGAGAGCAAAGCTTGAAGGCAACAAATAATCAGGAATGAGTTATTTGCAACTGATTTTTTTCATGGCCATTGAACATTTAGGTTACATTCATAATGGAAGAAAAGAGGAGGACTGAACAGGAAATGAATTGATTCAGTGAAGGCAGCCATTAACTTTACATAGAAAAATCTGACCAAGGTCCTCAATGGTAGGACTTTTGGGGGGGAGGGTCCAAGAAAGACAGCATGTGCACCCCTTCCACAGCTACAGTTGGTTAAGAAGCACATCAAGGGTTCTAGCCCCAGTGGCTCCCAACTTTTGAGTCCCCAGATAATCATGGACTGCAACTCCCAGAACGCCTAGCTAGCCTGGCTAGTGTGGAAGGTTCCTGGGAGTTTTAGCCCAACAACATCCAGGGACCCATGGTTGGGAACTGGTCTAGCTCATTGACAGATTGTTTGCAAACCTCTCCAGTGTGTCTCCACAGTGATCTTCTCAGAACCATCTTCCCAGTAAGATAAAGGTTAGGGCAAGGTAGATAATCTGATGTTGCAAAAAGCTTATTGGGAAGTCTGGCGCAAAGGTCAGCCCACGCATTACCACAGGGTTGCCCAAACTTTTTGCAAGGAGGGCCAGATTTGGTGAGATGAAAATGTGTGGGGGCCAAACATTCAGCCACATTTGGAACCCTGGCCAGACTTTATACAAGCCTCTAGGACATGCAAGGAAGTGGGGAGGACACTGCAGCAATGGAGCTGGGAGCAAGTTGGTTGGGGGGGGGGGACAGGCAGAGGCAGGGAGGGCAGGCAAACTGTAAAACTGCAAGCTGATATCTCCATCCGGTATGGGGAACAGCTGGCAGGGATGAGTGACAGGCTAAGCTGGTGGGGAGAAGAGGCTGTGGGCCACTTGAAATTTGAAAACGGGCCACATTTGCCCCGAGGGCCTGACTTTAGACGTGCCTGCATTACCAGCTTCCTCATCTCTCACCTATGGTTCCTAGTTGATTTTCTTGATCAAAAAACCTTCATTCCTTGTCAGAGCGCCTTCTCCCTTTGAAAACCGCCCATAATACCCGATCTTCCCAGGCTAGGCATGTGAGGCAACTAACACCACGAGAGGCCCGAAAGGGAAAAAAAAAAGAAATAGGGCCTTTTCTGCTGTTGTCCCTCGCCTGTGGAATAACTTTCCACCAGACATCTGCCTGGCCCCCTCTTTGGGTGCCTTTAAAAACTATTAAAAACTTGGTTAAGCAGGCATTCCCCCAAATATAATTCCAACTCAGTGTTGACCCATTAAATCTTGATTTTAACTGATTAGCCTGTCAATAATAATATATTGTTTTCTTGTTTTATGCCACTTTAATATTATTTTTATTTTATTTTTGTTTTATTGTGTTACTATTTATTATTTTTATTGTATAAATTGTTTGAATATATTAATTGTTGTAAACCGCCCAGAGTGACTTTGCTGCCAGATGGGTAGTATAAATAAATAAATAAATAAATAAATAAATAAATAAGCCCTTCAAATGAAGGTAGCCTCCTTTACAAGAGGACAAGCAGCCATCTTATGGGTGTTGAAACTACAGGAAAGCATAAATGTAGCTAAGAAGGGCTGCAGGGAAAGGAGGAGCCAGTCTTTTTCCTACAGGGATAGTTCCTGGACCAAAGAACAACTTTAAAGGGGCACTATTGCTGCCCTGGTAGTGAACTGTCCTTGCCTCCTTGACTAAACATTCCAACTGTGTGGCTCCATTTTTCTCCTATAGGCTTTGAACAGCATCAGTTCATTATTAACAAAGCAAGTGACTGGGGGGGGGGAGAAAGACCCCAAGGCACAGACAATTTGATTAGAATGTGGATAAGGTAACTGTAAGGTGGTCTGATTAGGGTAATAAGTCTGAGTAAGAACATGCCTCTTACCCAGCAATTATCAAGTGTTTTGTAAGCATCATGATTCTAAAATACTACACTCAGCTTCTTGGAAGGAAAACAATACGAGACAAAGGAGTGGAAGTCCTTTTAGGTGATGATCTACCTGCTGCTGTGAGTTCATTATCACAGGGATCAATTGATTCATTGCAGCCTCGGAGATTAAATACTTTAGCAAATACACATACTCCGCTGAGTCCAAATACTAACACACTAGGCCCCCATCTAAGTATATACTTTAAATTTTTGGGACAACAAACTGAAATTTCCAGGTATACAGCTGCCTCAGATAGAGAATGTTCCCTACGGGCTGCCTCAGATAACAAATGTTTCATAATGCCTTGCAAAAAAATGTGTACCCTGCATGCATTGCAGGATGCATAGTTTGAGAAGGGTGGGAGGAGTTAGAGCATTTTAATGGTGTTTTGGAGCCATTCTGGACATGTTTTGCTGAGGGATTTGGACCTTTTGATCTTGGTAAAATAGGGAGCTAGCTTTTACTAACCTTTGCACTGTTTTTCTTTGCAGTTTTGTCTGGTGTCAAGCCCCACACACAGAGCACACACACAAAGAGGATTCAGTTCTTTGCCAAGATCTTTAGTGGAAAGCCAGGAAAGTTCAAGTCTTTTGTTACAATCAAGTGCCAGATAAATAACAGAATCCAACTCCCAGCAATTACCAGTCCACGTCAAAACCAGAATATCTCACAGAAACCAGATGCCAAACTCAAGGGAACAGATCAAGCCATGGTCCAGGAAGCCAGTCCAAAATCAGGAAACAGAGCCAAGGTCACAGACACGAACATGGTTGCAAGTTCAAATGACGCATTGCTCCCACAGAGAGCTCAAGGTGAGCTGACCAGCTTTATCTCAAAATGGGGAACACACCCTTACTTCTGGAAAGGCTCCTGCTAGTACTCAGGGATTCCCGACCTGATTACCCGTCTAGCATCAAAGACCCTTTCCCTAGCTCTCCTGGTAGCACGTCTTTGCAGAATCCTGCTCATAGCTCTTCTAGGGGGAGAAGATATGTTTTCAGCTGAGTCATCAGATCCAGCTGCCTGCTGACTTGAGCTGCAAGGCTCCTCCAGCAGCTCTTCACCATTTAACCCCCTCAGAGTCAGGTTCTGTGACAGGCAGAGTCCTGGCAGCTGGAAGAGGCTGGGGTAGTCTTGCTGGTTTCATTTCTCATTGTTTGCAGTCTTTTTTCATTGTTCTGCGGGCAAAAATGGGCTGCATTTTTCTTTCTGCTTATGTTTGTTTGTTTGCATTTTTCCCCATTACACTTTGGGTGGAAACAGGCTGGAGTAGTCTTGTTGGTTTCTCTTGTCCATCTTTGCATTACACTGCAGTGGGGTGATCTGGGGGGGTGTTCAAGCACTGCAAGCCTTTAAAGTGCATTTTATAAAGAGGTCTGGAACAGACAACCCCAGAGTTTTTGCTTTTTTTCCAGACTTCCAGAACGGATTAATCAGTTTCCCATTCATTTCAATGGGAAACAACATTTCGGATAAGAAACTTTTCAGATAACAAATGGCCTCATTATCAGAGGTACCACACACACACACACACACACACACACACACACACACACACACACACACACACACACACACACACAGTGGACCCTTGTATAACAAACATTTTGTATAACATAAAATTTGTACAACATAAAATATTCCATAGATAGGGAATTCTCGCCTGTGGGGAGAATCCGTACAACATAAAAATGGGATTACTCCATTGTCAATGCATTCCTATGGGAAATTTGTATAAAGGAAAATTTGCTTAACATAATTTCATTTGGAATGAATTAGTTCCTTTATACAAGGTACCACTGCATATGTGGTGGTCTCCCTATGGTAAACCACCCTTATTGCTTTGTTCTCCTCAACTAGCACTTACTAAGAGATATTGGAAAGAGAAATAATAAAAAGATTCAATTTACTCACAATTCGAAATAAATCAAAATAAACAACATTCTGTAGAAAAATAATGACTGGTTACCTGAGCTTAGCTTAACTGACTAGTTAGCATCATGCTGACTATATGACTTGCTCAATGATTGAGGCTGAAAAAAATTCTGACTCTTAACAGAGGAAAGACTCCTAACTGGAGAAAGAACAAGAAAAGAACTCTTGAGGAGAGAGATGTGGCTGTCTTTAAAACTGAGGCAAAGGGGAAACAATTGGCTGCTGGTGGACTGACTGACAATAATCTATGTCCAGAAAGGTCCCTCCTAGCCAAACCTCTTAAAGGCAGCATACAAAGCTTGCTATAATTCAATAAAATAAAATAAAACACAACACAAAAAAATAAAATAAAATAAAATAAAATGTATCACATGGCATCTATTAGTCAAACAAAAGTTGAAGAATTTCAAGTGACAAGTTGTTCAAATATCTGCAGTGTTCTATGCAGCACACTTTTCTGAGCTGCGGGAATTTTCAGGGGTTGCCAAGATGGTATGAAGGCCAATTCCTGGATGAAAGGCAGTCACCAGAATCCAGTAGCCAGTGTTACCTTTATCTGTAGTAGTCATTGATTCTGGGTGCTATAACATGAAAAAAGTAGCTTTTCAAATTCTGGTCAATTTTGAGATGAAAATGAGGAATGTGTGTTAAGCTAGAGTTACACCAGACACAGACACTGCCAAAAGTCTGTGAAAAGGCAAAAAAGAGACCCTTACACACCTCTAAAATGGCAATTCACTTCACTTAATATATGATTATTTTCTAGTCCTTGTTAGCTATTTATCTGCAGTCTGTTAAGAGCATCTGCACAGGTGACCCTACTAAAAAGTAGCAATGGAGATCCTGACATGTTTCATTCTTTTACAATGTGTCTGCCTGTCTGCCTGCCTGCCTGCCTGCCTGCCTGCCTGTGTACCACCAGGTAAATTCTGGATTATGGCAATGATTTTCTTGGGCTATCTATGTAGAAAGTACTCAGAAGTAATTTGTCATTCCCTTCTTTTAGAAGCATTCTGGGAAGTGCAGTTTGCTGAAGACCACACAGGCTGAGTCTTCTGGGATGCACAGTGGGGGACTGAACTCGCAACGAACTCTGCCACCAGATACTTAACTATTTTGCCAGTAGCAGTATGTAAGTACTGTTTCAGCAGTTTCAGCACCTTGGATAGCTCCTTTAATATTGACACTAAAATCCAGAGTGGATTTGTAGGCCATTAGGGAATCAGAGGGCGCTTTTACACGACCTCTAAAATCCACTGGCAACTTAAATTCAGACCAGAGATCATGGGGTTTTTTTCTGCTTCCTGTGTTCCCACCCATCCGCACTCCATTGCTCCTGTCTGCAGTGAGGGAAGGGAGGAAAAAAGGGAGAAAAGAATGCAGGCTCACCTCCGCTCACCTCCGCCTGCCATCGGAGCAGCCCCGTAGGGATTCCAGGCTGTTAAAGGGGCGGGAGGACAACAAAAAACAAACAGAAGGTGAGGAGAGCCCAGCATCCACAGCTTTATAATCTGCATTGGACATTTTTTTACTTCCGGAGACCAGGTACTTGTAAAATGTGCTAGGGCGCGCTTAGGTGGGTGTGGTTGTATTTAATTTTTTAAAAAGTCCGCAGCTGGTGGGAAAACAATTTTAAGCTCCACATCTGGGAGCCCTTTGCCTTGGATTTTAGGGATCGTGTAAAAGCAGCCAGAATCACAGGCTCCACTGATCTCATGGAAAGCTCTTATGGATCATGGAGAAAGTCATCTTCAACCTATTGCCTCCATGTTAGTGATAGCAAAGTATCCTGGCATCAAGCTCTAGATCCAGAATTTACAATAAAATTTTAGGATATTGCCCAGATCTGCAAACAAACAAATTGATTTTGTGAGTGTGTGTGTGTACTTGCACTTATTGGTTTAGTCACTGACAATCCACATTTTGGCACTCTCACAAATTAGCATGCCTAGGGAGCTTGTCAATATTTGCAAATCTTTCCATAGCTTTTACTCATGTTTAAAAACAAAAAAGAACAGTGCCCTCAATTTAATTTTGTTTAGTTTAACCCGCAACAATCAATTTTTAATATTATTTTTCTAATACAGCGTATTAGTTGTGAACTTGTGACTTATTTTAGAAAGTAATAATGTGGCATTCAAAATGTGTAAATGCTGATATCATTTTTTTTCTGTATCTATATTTGCTGTAACGTCTTCTGGAAAGCTTCACACAGATGACCCCTGGCAGAATTCAATTCCTTCTCCCACACCATCCCCGTGTCCATCAGAAAAATAGGTACATAGTTTTGCAAATCAAATTAAATTGCCGTTTAACCTTTCTGTTTGTCCTTCAATATTGTCTTTCTACAATGGCAGTTTCGTTGTTAAAAATTAATTTGTCCTTCAAAACCTCATTCTGGCCAAAAGAGTTAGCAGGAGTAGGAGAAGACGATTCTTGTGCAATCGGGTAGGAGAGCAGTGGAGGGATGCAGAACAAGATGTGTTTTACTGGGAAAATGTGAATGCTTCAATTAAGGCATGAGAAAGTGTGTGCAAGACCGCTCCAACTTATGGATACCCCATGAATGAGCCTGTAGTGTTAACATGCTTTCCCCCAGCCCTTTCACAGGCTATTGACAAACACCGCTTCTGATTTTCCACTATCGTCGCCACCATCTAGTTTAGCTAGTAAACAGAGATGGACACGGAATGATTTTTTTTGTTTTTTGTTTTTCATTTTGTTTCAGAACAAAATGAAAAATGAACTGATTTTTAAAGAAAAAATGAAATGAAACGAACTGGAAATTTTAAACTGTCTTTGAGCACTGAGCCAAGTGGTACTGCTGCTTGCCTCGGTGGCTCAAAGACAGTTTGAAAACCCCATGCCTTTCCCCCTAATACACCAAATGGGGGAGGAGCTGACAGTGTTTTTTTAAAAAAATGAAAAATGAAACAAAATGAAAAACAAAATGAATTATTTACTTAAAATTTCATTTAAAAATGAAACAAACCAAACCAAGAAAAACGAACCAAAAAAACAAAACAAGACACCATTTTGCTGTTTTGTGCCAATCTCTACTAGTAAATTAAAGCTTTCAGACTGTATTTAAGTTGAAACAGAAGAAGTTTATTGATTATAAATTAGAATCAAAATAATCAATGGTAACGTGTTGAAGTATAAACAAAAATATGAATCTAGCTCAAACCCGCTCAAGTTTGAGCACTAATAAAATTGAATAAATGCAGACCCAGTTCCTAAACTCTTAGTTTACTTCACAGACACTCTAATCCTATCTCTTCTTTAGCCTTTTTTAGACAGTACCAGACCCTATCTCCTTATCTGTCTTTTAGCCTTATCTGTCTTTTAGCCTTATTTGACCCTATCTGATAAAATAATGCTGAGCAGTGCCTAAAACCTCTCAGGCCACTTCCCAGACTCTCTCAATGGTCCACAAACCCACCAATCAGCAGAGACACCTCTTATGCATTATTCATCATACAGGTAAAGGCCACATGCCGTCCCCAAAATGTGCTGTCTTCAACACCCATGATGATCTTTTGTAGACTCAAGCCTGTGGGGTCCTTTGGAGAGTAGTCCATTAGGGAATCAGAGGGCGCTTTTACACGACCTCTAAAATCCGCTGGCAACTTAAATTCAGACCAGAGATCGTGGGTGTTTGTTCTGCTTCCTGTGTTCCCACCCGTCCGCACTCCATTGCTCCTGTCTGTAGTGAGGGGAGGGAGGAAAAAAGGGAGAAAAGAATGCAGGCTCACCTCCACTCACCTCCGCCTGCCATCGGAGCAGCCCCGTAGGGATTCCAGGCTGTTAAAGGGGTGGGACATGCCGTCCCCAAAATGTGCTGTCTTCAACACCCATGATGATCTCTTGTAGACTCAAGCCTGTGGGGTCCTTTGGAGAGTCAGTTCATCTCTTATTTGGTCTTCCTCTGTTCCTATTGCATTCCACCTTTCCCTGACTTATTGTCTTTCCCAGAGCATCCTGGTTTCTTGTGATGTATCCAAAGTAGGACAGCCTGAGAGTCAACAGTTCTGCCTCTAGCAATGGTTTGATTTAATTTGATCTAGGACTCACTTGTTTTCCTCCCTGGCAGTTCAGGATATCCACAAACCTCTCCTCTTGCACCACATTACAAACAAATCAATTTGTTCCCCAGACAACTTTCTTGAGTGGCTGGCTTTCACACCCATACATGTAGATATGCGGAAATTTAACTTTTCATAGACGCTAGGGATGGGCAGGAAATGAAAAAATGAAATGCTGTTTTGTCGTTTCATTATGTAACAAAAAAAATGACACAAAATGAGGAAGCAGCATTTTGTTATAGATGAAACGAAACGGTCATTTTTGCATTGAAATGAACCATTTCATTCCATCATTTTCTGGGGGCTCCTGCCAAGTGGTTAATGGCTGGACCCCTTTAAACCTGGCCCAGTCGGTACCGGGGCATCCTCTGGTACCAACTGAGCCAGGTTTAAAGGGGTCCAGCCAGTGACGGCTCAGCAGGATCCTTCAGAAAATGGTTGGGTAGGCAGTATAATCATGCAGAACTGTGCCTACTGTGCTGACTGGGCCAGGTTGAAAGGACTCCAGCCATTGACAGCTCGGCAGAAGCCCTCTGAAAATGCTTGGGAGGGCAGCGCGATCACCAGAACTGTTGTCCCAACTGCTGAGCTGTCAATGGCTGGACCGATTTAAACCTGGCCCAGTCAGTACCAGGGGATCCCCTGGTGCTGACTGGGCCAGTTTTAAAGGGGTCCAGCCAATAATAGCTCAGCAGGAGTCCTTTAAAATGGCTCTGGTGCCTCTAGGACCCAGGGGAGCTTCTTTTGTTTTGTTTCATTTCGTTTCACACATTTTTTTAAATTTTACATAAGAAATGAAACAAAACAAAACAGGGGTGAGCATGAAATGAAACGAAACAATATTTTTCCATTTTGTGCTCATCCCTAATAGAGGCCTATAAGACCACCACATCTAACCCCTGATCAGTGTAGTATTCCAAATCAAAGCATATCCAATAGATGGTTGTCCAATGTTCTCTTGGTCCCATTGTTGTACTGCTCTTACATTTAGGAATTTTTTTATATTCAGCCAATATCTAGATTCCTGTAAACTGAGCTTATTATTATGTGCCCTGCACTATGGTATGATCAAGAACAAATCCTGCCCTTCCTCTGGACGACTATCTTTCAACTATTTGAAAACTGTTATCATATTTCCTCTCGGCCTTTTCTCAAGTACCAAAAGACTTTTGTAGGAAGTCTCTCCAGATCTCCCGAGCCAACACAATTATTAGTTATAGTAGAGAGATATTCTCTTCATATAAAGCTTGCTGCACCATTTGCCCCTTTCCTTCTATGAAAAAGGGCACCCAGTTTCTTCAAGTCAGCAGTAAAGAATCTGAAGGCTGCAACCTAAATCTCTGAGAGGAATCAGTTGATTCACTGACAACAGAAGGGATTAGATATTTTTATTTCACTGAGAGCAGGGTATGCTTGGTCTCCTTGGTGCAAAAAGGGGATTTACAACTTTGATGGACTAGCACTGTATAAAAAATAAAATGCCTCCTGAAAAAAGCATTGAAGTCTGTTTGGAAAGCTTTAATGTAAATTTTACATAGACCGTGCGAGCGTGTGAACGGCTGGCATTTGCATTCATTTTTCTTTCTTTCTTTTAATAAAAAAGTTTTAAAAGGGGTTTGCTTTGTTGTGTTTAAGAGGGAGCAGGATTAAGTGTGGAGTCACTCATAGCGGTGGATTGTGATAGGCTCTGGAATCTAGTATACAATCCCTTCAAAATCCTCAGCCAAACGTTACTTTACATACTGTATATCCCTCCATCTGTGAAGTAGACACTTTAAATGGTGTCCTTCTGGATAGGCTGGCCAGGTTGGGGGTTGGAGGCACTGCTTTGCGGTGGTTCCAATCCTTCCTGGCTGACCGTGTCCAGAAGGTGGTGCTGGGGGATAGTAGCTCTGCCCCGTGGCATTTATGTCATGGGGTTCCTCAGGGCTCTATACTGTCTCCCATGCTGTTCAACATTTACATGGAACCGCTGGGAGAGGTCATCAGGAGGTTTGGGCTGAGGAGTCAGCAATATGCTGATGATACTCAGCTCTACCTCTCGTTCTCCACCAATCCAGGTGAGGCGGTTTCTGTGCTGAACTCATGTCTGGGCCAGATAATGGACTGGATGAGGGTTAACAAATTGAAACTCAATCCAGACAAGACGGAAGTGCTGTTAATGGGTGCTTTGCCGGACAGGTTAGAGGGCCATCTTCCTGTCCTGGATGGGGTTGCACTCCCCCTAAGGGACAGGGTCCGCAGCTTGGGGGTGCTCCTGGACCCCGGTCTAACTCTGGAAGCCCAGGTGGACTCGGTGGCCAGGGGTGCCTTCCTTCAGCTGCGGAAAATATACCAGCTTCGCCCTTACCTAGACGAGCAGAGCCTCATGACAGTTACGCATGCACTGGTAACATCCCGTATTGATTACTGCAATGCGCTCTACGTGGGGCTGCCTTTGAAGACGGTCCGGAGATTGCAATTGGTTCAGAATCGTGCGGCGCGGCTGGTAAGTGGTGGAGCCGCCAGGGATCACATCACGCCGATTCTGCGTAACCTGCATTGGTTACCAGTTGCTGTCCGAGCCCAATTCAAAGTGCTTGTTTTGACATATAAAGCCCTAAACGACTTAGGACCTAGATACCTGAAGGACCGCCTCCTTCCATACGAACCTACCCGGCGTTTAAGATCGAGCCAGGGGGGGCTTTTAAAAGAGCCATCCCTCAAGGAGGTGAGAGGGATGGCTTGTAGACAAAGGGCCTTCTCGGCAGCTGCTCCCAAGTTATGGAATGCCCTCCCTATTGAGATCCGCCTGGCGCCAACACTGTTTACATTTCGGCGCCAGGTAAAAACCTTCCTGTTCCAGAAGGTTTTTAATTGATACAATATAGATTGTGGGTCCGCTGATGACAATTTTAGGATGATGATTTTAAAGAAGGTTTTTATTACTGTTTGATGATTTATTGATATTTTATTTATAACTATTTTAAATTGTTTTAATTCTTTGATTGTAAGCCGCCCAGAGACCTTTGGGTAGTGGGCGGCATATAAGTTGAATAAATAAATAAATAAATAAATAAATAAATAAATAAATAAATAAATAAATAAATAAAGAAGAAGCAAAGGAAAAGCAGCTCTACAAAGGAGGTTCCCCAAACACTCTGCTGTAATCTGTCAGTTTATGTTTTAAATTCACCTGCCCCTTCAAATCCCTTGATAGGATGGAAAGCAAAGACCAAGATCAACAAAAGTTTCACCCATTCCTTGAAATGGCAGGTATTGCCCCCCCCCAGCCCAAAATAAAGAGGCAAGACAACTGCTTTGGGGTTAAACAAGGGCCACAACTTTATTAAAATCTTATTAAACTATGTGGAGATAAGTGAGCCTACATAGTGCCAGAGGTTGGGGTCTTTTACTCTCTTAGGAGATCCTAATCCCAGATGACCCTCAGGCTGCTTTTACGTAACCCCTAAAATCCGAGGCAAAGGGCTCCCAGACGAGGAGCTTAAAATTGTTTTCCCACCAGCTGCGGACTTTAAAAAAAAATTAAGTACGACAACTCCCACCTAAGTGCGCCCCACGCATTCTACATGTACCTGGTCTCCGGAGGTAAAAAAATTTCCGATGCGGATTATAAATAAATGCCGGGCTCTCCTTTCCTTCTGTTTTTTTTTTTTTTTGTTGTTGTTGTCCTCCCACCCCTTTAACAGCCTGGAATCCCTACGGGGATGCTCTGACTGCAGACGGAGGTGATCGGAGGTGAGCCTGCACTCCTTTCTCCCTTTTTTCCTCCCTCCCCTCACCGCAGACAGGAGCAATGGAGTGCAGAAGGGTGGGAACACAGGAAGCAGAACAACCCCCCACAATCTCTGGTCCGAATTTAAGTTGCCAGTGGATTTTAGAGGCCGTGTAAAAGCGAATTCAGTGAGATCCCCATTAAAGGTCTAACTATATCAGGGCTGCCCTTGGCCGAATACTAAGCCTAATTGTTATCTCCTTCCTTCTCCTGTGTTCCAATCAAAACCTATTTACAGCCATAGGGCTACCAAGCATCCATTGGATGCCAAAGTGGGATCTCAACTGATTCTATTAACCTATGCACTACCCACCATGGCTAAGGAGCTATTAATATGCTCCTAGCCCCCCACCAAGCTGACTAACCTCAGCCCGTAGGCTCCCTTGGATCTCCTGCAAGAACAAATCTAAACCTACCTCAGATAAATGAAAGCCATCCTATATGTACAAGTCCAGGCAGCAAAAACTGATCTGAGGGTGGCATATCACACCCCAAGACCACCACACATCTCTTTCCCCACCTCTTGATTGATACCCTTCTGAGTGCAATCAACCATGTGAGGATTCCTTGCTGCTCCCCAAAACATATGGGGCAGAATATCAGACCAAAGCAAACACATTTGGGGAACACGATGCTTCAAAAACCTCAGGTCAGGAATGACCTGTAAAATAATTGATTTTCCTCTGTGCTGAGTAAGGTCATTGCCTCCCAGAGGCATCACCAAAAGGGATGGAGGTTCAACCCTTCAGCATATCCTGCCATATCCAGGAAAGCCTTCCACATCATGCCTCTCTGTCCGTTCCACTCAAGGGATGCCTGCTGCCCCAGGCCCATGTTGTTGCCCCAGCTAGTCCTCCTAGCATGGACTACTGCCCCAAAGACAAAACAGTGCCCACCGATGAGCACCCAAGCATGTGGTTGTAACGGCAAACCCACAATGATAAAAACAGGCAAAGACTTTCCCTAACATTCGGGCAGTGGTCGAACATATGTTCTAAACTTTTAAGAAGACCACTGCCCAACCACTTGAATCTCCTGCACAGAATAACCCAATGCAGCCATAGTAGAGGATGCTCCAATGCAGAACGAGTGTGTCCCAAAGTGCCAACTGCTAAGGCCAGTGTCCTGAAGTGCCCTGGCTGTCATGTGCCAAAACCTGATATTTGGTTAAAGGGCTTTTTGTCTTTGTGCACAAACAGGTACCCATCTAGCCCCCTCCCCCACAATTCCAAGTAGACCTGCACTACAAAGAAGGGGCAGATTTCTAGGACATGACACCTTCCTGGGTATATCAATTGACCCATGCCCCACTGATCAGTTTTGGATCTGCACAACATAATTATCAGCTGATCCTGCACAATCACTAAATCTGCAAACTGCAGAGCAGCCTGGGACTCATCATTCCTAGACACAGCAACCAACTCACTAACTCTGAATGCACCCAAAATGCAACCAATGCAACTGCCTTAAACAAACAAGACTCAAAACTGCTGTTGCAAACTGCCAGCCAACTAGCACATAACTTAACTAGCACCGCTGGCGTAATGGGAATGTGGTGGTCCTTGGACTGCCCCTTTCCCAGGACCACTCCTCAATCATCATGGAAACCCGACCATCACTTTGCGGTGTAGGAAACCTCTGACTTTGTCATAAAAAGCCAATGGAGTGTGGGGCCAAACCTCTTCTATGCAAAACAAAAAACAAAAACAAACAAACAAACAATAAACAGCAAATTGCATCAGGTACTCAGGGTCAGCAGGCCAGACCCAAGCCAGCCTACGACTCAAACAAAAATGTTCAAACTCCCTACAAACTGCTGTATAACTTTTACACGTACTGGGAGCTAACGCTAAGCCCATAGTCTGGTTAGATTCCACCCTCCAATCCTCCAAACCTCTTCTAGAGGGACATCTGGTAGGGGGTGCACTGCTGGTTCTAATTCCCTGAACTGCCCAATCTGTTGACAGGACAGGGCATCAGCCAACACATTCTCAACTCCAGGGACAGGCTTAGCATGAAAAACAATGTTCAACCTCAGACACTTCAATTTAAAAGCTCTAAGCAAAGACATAACCCTCACTGCTCTAGAAGACAATGAATTAATGATGTGGACAACAACTTGGTTGTCACACCAAAAAGTAACCACTGCATTTGCCCAGAGGTTGCTTCTAGAAATGTTAAATCACACCCTATATCTGATTGAACCAATTCAGCTGGCCATTGCCCAGCACATCATCTGCCCTGAAAAAACATCCCAAAACCTATTGAACCAGAGACATCGGTATGAACTTGAAATGCTGAACCCAACAATAAATATGACCTCCAAAAGAATTCCCGTTAAAATCCTGCAAAAACGTAAACCAAATCAATAATCCTCCCTGATACTGGCTGACAATCTATGCCTGTGGTGAGGCATTTTTAGCTCCACCATGGCATCACCCAGCTTAAATGTCCAACCAAAACTTGTAATTCCTTTTTCACCCTTTTTTGCCCTAACATTGCAGCTATCCTATCCCTCAGGATCACCAGCTTGTCATCCGGCAACCTACAAGTCTGTCGGCATGTGTCGAGCTCAATGTTCCAAAAAGTAAGCTTGTTTGCAGGCCCCTCTGTCTTTTCCCCAGCCAGCGGGAACCCAAGTTCACTGGTCACCTGAGCAAAAATCTTCATCAAGCTGCTACATTGCCCCAACTGCTCCTGACCACAAAATAAATAATCATCTAAATAATGGGCTATCCACTTCGACTTCACCCTTTAGCGCACTACCCTTTCCAAAAATGAACTGAAACTCTCAAATGCTGCACAAGTCACTGCACAACCCATAGGCAATGCCCTATTCACATAAAATTGACCCACAAAACTAAAACCTAACAATTCAAAATCCCCAGGATAATCTGGCAATAGCCTTAAAGGTGATTTTGTATCACATTTTCCCATCTCAGCACCGAAACCACATGTCCTGACCATGTGCATGCCGAGTCAAAAGACGTGCAATGAACGCTGCATAATTCCTTTGGAATCATGTCATTCACTGACTTCCCAGCTGGGTAGGACAGTGGTGGATTAACCTGAATTCCCCTGGTGTCTTCTTGGGAACTACTCCTAACAGGGACACTCTGAGATTGCCAAAAGGGGGGGTCACTAAACAGTCCTGCCACCCTGCCTTCCGTGACCTCCTTGCAAATTTTGGACCTAATGATATCCTCATTCCCCACCACCAACATCAATATAGTCTCCCCCCAAGATATTTTCTATGGTAGCAGGAGGCACATGGTCATGCAACGGTAAAGACTCATCCCCATCAGGTAAATCTACATACAACTTGGCTGAATTAGTGTCTGGACCTGAGCACGCACCTGCTGACTTCGCCAACTGTCCCCCATCTGTCTCAGTCTCTACTAGAGATGGGCACGACTTAGCGGTATTCCCGTTTCCGTTTCCGTTACTCGGTTCCGTTACTCTACGGAAACGGTAACGGGAATTACTCCCCCAGACTTCGAGCTCGAACCGATGAACAAACAATTTTGGTCTGATTTGTCGTGCTCGTTCCTTGCATAGCGAGATCGCGCGATGCCACACACGGCACAGAAAAAAAGTTTTTAAAAGTTAAAAAAACCCGGTTCCCGGCCAAAAAGCAGGCGGGAAAATGCCTGCCGTGCCTCAGGGCACCTACCAGAGGGGTTGTTTCTGGAGGTCCCCGGCCTCCCCCCTCATCCCCCATCCTGGGCTGCTCTGGTGGGACTCGCCGCAGGCTCGCAGCCAGCAAAAAGCCCAGTCTCTTCCGTACCCGCAATTAAAGCGCAAGCAAGGTGCACAGGAAAAAACTTTTAAACTCTCCCCCCACCCATTCCCGGGCCAAAAAAGCAGGCGGAAAAATGCCTGCTTGACTAAGGGCGCAGGGCACCTACCGGAGGGGTGGTTTCTGGAGGGGGGGTCCAGCCTCCCCCCCGTCCTGGGCAGCCGGACTCGCGAGTCGCCATCGCCATGCCATGCAGTGCGGGCGGGGGATCCAAAATGGGGCGGCAAACGCAATATTGTTTTTGAAATCGTGGTCCAAAAACACACAAGCACAACAGAAAGAAACACGCGAAAATATATAAACTGCCAGATTTTTCACAGTAGCAGTGGGTTTTTCTTGCAACAAAATGTCTCTCCTCTCCTCCTCTGTCCTCCATTGATTTTATTTTATTTTATTTTATTTACACCTGCGCAATGATGGGCTGGCCAAGTGGCCAGCCATGTGGGAGTGGACAACCATGCAAATTTTTGGAGCCATCCCACCAGTCGCATGGCCACTTGGCCATGGAGACTTCTGGGATGTGCCAAAATGCCCCCTAAAACCTGCCCTAGCCCTAACCCTAACCCTTGACTCCGTCACAGACTGTCTTCTTAGTGGGTCAGAGAGGCACCCAGAGGTGCAACCCACTAGCCCACCGTAACCTTACCCGTCACTAGCCTAACCCTAGCTCTTGCACTAAGCCACCTTAAAGCCAGATCTACTTGCTTGCATTGCACTACACGCAGCAAGTACAATTCCCTTCTGTGTGAGACATGGTGGTGCGGGAGCCCTGTGCAGGGAAGGTATGACCCTATGACTCTCACACTGGTCTCACGTCTGCACATTATGTTATGCAATATCCATATGGCTATTGCATAGCATTTTGCAGCAGCAGCAGGTGAGGAAGGGAGACCCCCATGTAGAGGGGTCTCTCTTGAAGCCTGCTTCCCCTTCCTAGTGGCAGGAGGCACCCACGGGTGCCTCCAGGAGCCCACTTTCCCTTTATAGCGGGCCAGAGGAGGCACCCACCCCACAGAGGTGCCTCCAGGAGCCCGCTCCCCCCCAAAAAACCAGTACTAACGACAACGAAAAAATGAAAAAACGAACCGACTAATTTTTGCGAATTTTCGCGAAAACCGGAAATGAGCTGAAATGGGACTGGCCCGACTAACGACAACTCGAAAAAAATTTTTTCAAGTCGTGCCCATCTCTAGTCTCTACTGACAAGGGCACTGCTGGTTCTGGCTCTAATAGGCTACGTGATGAGTGCACAACAGGAGGCAAGACTGAGGGGACCGGCGCTGCTTGGCACCTGATAATCCATGGCCAAGACACCGTCTGAGGTGTATTATAGGTTACAATAGCCTCCCTTTTTGTCATAGTGCAAGCAGCTACCGAAGAGCATCTGTGGGCCTCAGAACAATGAGCCCACGAAATGAATCAATTTCTTTCCTGTCAGTTTTCCTAGATGTTCTGCTTTCACTTTTACACATAGTAATTGGGAATACCTTCGCATGATTGATCTTGGCCCTGGACTCCAGTAACACATATTTACACTTCATTGTCCTTTCTAATTCCTTCATTCTTACCCTTCCAAGTCTCAGCTTTCTGATTTCTTGATGTGGTCTCTGTTTGGACTGATAACTGACCCAAAAGATACTTTGATATGAATTCCTGCATTGAGCAGTGGGTTGGACTTGAAGGTCTTTTAGGCTGCTTCCAACACAATTATTCTATGATTCCATAGAAAGTCTTACGAACTTCAATATCTTCATTGTCAACATTAAAGCCATGTGACTCTTCTGTAGATATGATATTTGTCTTCTTAATGTTCAACTTAATATTTGCACTTTCTTCTGTCAAATTCTCCAGGAGCATTTTTAAGAAATTGCTCCTTTCAGCCAATAACATGCTGTTATTTGAATATCTTTGATTGTTGATATTTCATCCAGATAGAAAATTGTTATGAATTCTGAGACATTTACTTAGTGTAAGAGTATGGACACATGTGGACCTCCATATGGCTTGGTGTTCAATTCTTTGTTTTTCTCATCATTGCCTAATTTTCTAGGTCAAACAGGAGTTCATTTATTTATTTAGAATATTTTAGAAGTTTTTTTTTTTACCCTGCCTTTCTCCTTGGAAAAGGACCCAAGATGGCTTACAGTAATGAGGGACAATATACAGTCCAGTACAATTAAGACATATTCAAGTATTGAGAACAGGGAATTGAGGGACATCTTACAGCATTAAAAGACAACATAAAAAATAAAGCTAATAGAGAACATGAGTAGTTAAAAAAAGAGTAAAATCCCTTGTAAAAGTTATGAGTGATGGAAACTAACATTGAAAGCATAGTGTCAATGCAATCACACAGGACTATAAGTTGAAGTCTTTCACTCTCTGGAGAGCCTCACTTTAGCTGCACCCTATATTTAAATGTGTTTCTGAGTCAAGTAGGGTTCAAACTGGCCTTATCTCCTTACGTATACTGGCACTGCCTTATTGTGGGAAGTTGAGATGGGCACAAACCATCGGTTCAGTGGTTCGTGCTGGGTTTATCAGCCAAACAAGTGTTTAGTACAGTGGAACCTTGACTTATGTCATTAATCCGTTCCAGTGGTCTAGACTTAAGTCAAACATGACTTAAGTCAAACAAACGTTTCCCATAGAAAGTAATGGGAAAGCGGATTAATCTGTTACAGATGATGAAAAAGACCCCTGAAAACAGAAATTTAACACAAATTTGACTGGGATAGGAGATTCCTTCTGGGGATGTAAATGAAATGTCTCTTCAAAGAGAGGAGGAGGCAGTGGAGGCATAGTCCACAAGTTATATGCCTCCACTTTTTAATGTTCATAGCAACAATGTCTACCATTTAAGTTTTACTGATTTTTAACCTGACGTTCCAAGTTCTTAACAACTCTATGCTTACCATTAGAGTCCCACAACTTTACAGCTCCCCAACTAAAATGCTTCCGTTGTGGACCAGACTTCTGCAGCCAGATATTTTACAAGACTGAGCCGACTGTCTAACCAGCGAGGCCAGCCCCGAGCTCCCGGCCCTTCTTCTCCTCCGGCAGCAGCGGCGGCTTCGGTGAGGCCGAGGACCAGCTCCAGGTGCTCTGAGCTGGCCTCGCCGAAGCCGCTGCTGCTGGAGGAGGGAAAGAAGGCAGGAGCAGTTTGGAGGTGGCAGCCGCGATGCTGGGTTGTGGCTGCCGCCCAATTCCGGTGCCTTGCGCCGGGGCTCCGAGATGTAAGTCAAAGCCTGCGACTCAAGTCAAACAGGCCCCTTCTTGCTTCTGAGTGAGCACTTGCTGGAGGAGGTGGGCCTCTGATGCACAAAACACCTGTTCCTCCTGTAAAGGAACTGGCATGAACCGCTGAAGAGGGAGTTCCTGCCCACCTCTAGTGGGGAGTCACTCACAAAATGGGAGGGGAGAGAATATTGTATTTTCCAAGATCCCCAGCAGTATTCAATATTCCAAGCTGGCCACTGGGATCTCCTGTCCCAACCTGAACTGCATATAAATGCTTCCTGGACAAGTCTAGGTCATGAATGTATTCCCGTAGGCTTTTATAGCTGGGATCTGATAGCTTTTGTGAGTTTTTCAGGCTGTTTTGCCATGTTCTGGAAGTTTTTCTTCCTGATATTTCATCACTCTCTTTAGCCAGCATCTTCAGAAGGCAAGGAGCTCAGGGAACTAGGAGTTCTCTCTGTGCTCTGGGGTATAGAATGGTAATGACCTTGCTAGCATGGTCCCTTGTGCTGCTCCAAGTATTTCAAATGTCACCTCCACTGAAGTCATTGAACCTGCAGAAGTCCTGCCCTTGTGTATGTTGTCCATTCAACAAAGATTGAAGCAAATACTCTCCGTTCCGTTGTTTATGTGTATTATGTTGCATTCAACATACGGTGACTCGAATGGGGTTTTAAAAGTATATCAGATGTTCAAGGAATGTTCACTATTACCATCTACCACAGAGTTACCATGGCTACATAGGTAGCTGTGTTAGTCTGTTTTGTAACAAAAGGACAGAAATAGGTCATGCAGCACCCATCAGACTAACTAGATTTTATTTTTCATAAACTCTCATGTACCTAAGTGCATTTCTTGAATGAATAGAGCAATCATGTATCTGGGCAAAGTGTAAAACTGTTGGCAGTTTAAAACCATTAGTAATAATTCTAAGCTGCCAACAATTCCCTTTACCAATAGTTTAAAACTAGATATTCAACAAGACACTAGGAAGTAGTTAATTCCATTATCATGGTGATGAGGGTCTGATTGGGTGACCAAATAGGGCTAGGAAGCTAGGATAAAATTAGCATATAAAGTGTACTGCTACTTATGAGCAGATCGATTTAAGAGCAATTCGACTTAAGAGTGAAAAAACGTTGGTGTTTTAACTACTACCTTACAAATTTTAGATGCAGTCTGCTCTACTTACAAATTTCTTTCATTTGTTTGTTTGTTTGTTTGATTGATTGATTGATTTTTTAAAGATAGGGCTGCTCTACTTAAGAGCATGCTTTTGGAAGGGATTAAAATCGTAAGTGGAGGTACCACTGTACAATGTGACAAGAAAACCTGATCTTTATTAAGGCCTAGAGGGTGTGCGCTGAACTGCCTGACATATTCTTACTCAGTCACCTCCCTTTGGAATCTGTTTCTTTGTTCCAGGAAACTCTCAGATCAGAGAGAGAATATCCAGGAAAGGCAAATTGCTCACCCACTGGTTTCTGGTTAGTTCTATTCCTCATGTCTATTCTGTGCCCATTTGCTGTCTTACATCTAGTTGTCCTAGCTTAATAATATACTCACCACACCTCACCAGCACTGAGGTGTATACAAAATGGATGCTCAGGACAGCTTTCAGGCAGTGGGTAAATGGGTAAGGAACCCATGGATTGTGTGTGTGTGTGTGTGTGTGTGTGTGTGTGTGTGTGTGTGTGTGTGAAGATTCTCAGTCATCCAGGTGAGTTTATCTGGAAGTTGAGTCATGTCAACTTGACTTCTTTTTCTTGAGAGATTGAAATGTTTCACTGCTCATCCAAACAGCTTCATCAGTCTGAAGAAAGCTAGTTGCAAGTCCTCCATTTTAAAGCCAAGTTTGTGGATGACAGAGAAATTTCCCATGTGGTAAAAACCAGAGAAGATTGTGAAGAGCTCCAGAAGGATCTCTTCAAACCGGGGGAATGGGCTGCGAAATGGCAAATGTGTTTCAATGTAGGAAAATGTAAAGTAATGATATTGGGGCAAAAAAATAGTAATCAAAACTTTATCTATTAAATCATGGGCTCTGAGCTATCTGTGATGGATCAGGAAAGAGATCTTGGTGTGCTGGTGGACAGCTCAATAAAGGTGTCTACCCAATGCATGGCAGCGGTGAAGAAGGCCAATTCCATGCTAGGGATTATTAAAAAAGGGGGATTGAAAATAAAACAGCCAACATTATACTGCCATTGTACAAAATGATAGCAAGGCTGCATCTGGGGTACAATTCTGGTCACCACATCTCAAAAAAGACATAGTGGAACTGGAAAAGGTGCAGAAGGGAGCGACTAAAATGATTACTGGGCTGGAGGACCTCCCTTATGAGGAAAGGCTACAGCATTTGGGGCCATTTAGGCCGTTACTTCACGAAGTGCATTGCTTCGCAGCGGCATTGCCTTCGCTTTGAATTCGGTGGCGGTCACGTGCTCTCCCTTCGATCCCACCCCTGATTCTCAGTAATCACGCGGACCGAATCGATTACTACCTCACGTGCTCCCTTCGCATTAGAAAACTGCTTTGCAACGTCCGGTTCCACCCTCCTTTTATTTTAAAAAAAATATTAACTCGGCATATTGATGCATCAATTAACCGAAATATCGATGCATCAATATTTTGGCGCAAAAGTAACTATAAAAAAACAAAAACAAAAAACACAAGTCCACACGTGACGTTGGGAGCGAAGCGAGATGCAAAGTGAAAAGATTCCCGGCCGCTGGCAGGGGAACCACTCATCCCGCTTGGAGCACGGTAAAGGGGGCGTGGTCGGGGTGGCATCGCAGCCAAAAAGGAGGAGCATGCAGACTGAAACGATCGATTCACACAGAAATGAGGGCTTGTCGTGAAGCGAGCGGTTCGTGAAGTAACGGCCTTAGTCTGGAAAAAAGGCACCTGAGAGGGGATATGATTGAGATGTACAAAATAATGCAGGGCATGAGAAAAGTGGTTAAGAGAGATGCTCTTCTCCCTCTCACAAAATAGCAGAAGTAGGGGACATCCACTTAAACTGAGGGTTGGGAGAGTGAGAACAGGCAAAAGAAAATATTATTTTACCCAGCATGTTGTTAGTCTGTGGATGATCAATATGTTCAAGGTGATGTGATATACAAGGTCTTTCACAAGACGCTCAGTGAAGCCCTGTGGAATTTCTTGGAGAAGGTGGAGAAGCATGGATTTCATACATTCCTATGACTTCCAAGACATTTGTTCCATAAACATGTCCTCTGTCTGAACATCTCCAGCAACTGCTTATGCAAAGGTTCTGAAGACCCAGGTCCTCACTTTGATATAGTTCTTCTTGACAAATCAGCCCCTGACAGGTACACATGTTATGGTGAGCAAAATCTTGTTCACTTGAGTTCCTTCTCATTATTCAGCCTTATAACCAAAACCACTGGAAACAGTGACAGTTCTGACCTCAGCTCAGTTTTTCCCATTAGCCATAGCAAATGTCATGGCTGAGTCCCTGTCACAGATCTCAAACATTTTCTGACAGTGGCATTACCTCTGTCTTCTAGGTGGCATATTTCTTGAAGGCTGACAGGTGACAGACAAGATCTGGGCTGAAGGGACCACTGTTTGCTCTTTACATTGTCCATATCCCCATCCTGATGCTTACTAAATGGAATTGTCCATCGTGACATGGCCTCCCACAAAACGCTGCCTCAGCCTTGGCATGCCTGTTATTTAATTTATGAAGAACCGAAGGTGCATTTCATATGCACAAATTGATTGCTGTTTTCCCAGCCACTGTGTTTCCATCAAAATGTGATAAATGTCATTTAGTCCGTTACAGACGGTTTGCGAAGCAGCGGTTGAGGGTGCCCTGCCTAAGTAAGGATGTAATTGATTTATAAACATGTTTTGTTATCTAATGCTGCCGGAGACACTTTCCCTTCTGATGACACCTCTTATGCAATTTTTCTCCACAATGGATGATTGATGGGCATCTTTTGCGGTGCGAGTCCCATTGTATCATTCCATTGCTTATTCCCTTGGCCTTCTCCACAGTTCCATAAGCTTTAATCAGGTCTGGACAGCTCAGTGGTTAAGGTATCTGGGAGTTCAATGTTCCACTGTGCTTCCTTGATAGGAGTTGGACTTGACAATGTGTAGGATCCCTTCCATCTTTGCAGTTCTACGCTGATAAGAAGGACATGAGTCAAGTAGAACGTTCATCAATGATTTGCTGAGGCAAAGTTTGGGAAAGTTAGTTGTGAGTTTTTCAGGCTGTTTGGCCGTGTTCTGGAAGCTTTTCTTCCTGACCTTTCACCAGACTCTGTGACCATCATCTTCAGCTGCAGAGCACAGAGAGAACTCCTAGTTCCCTGAGCTCCTTGCCCTCTGAAGATGCCAGCCACACAGTCTGGCAAAACATCAAGAAGAAAAACTTCCAGAACACAGCCAAACAGCCTGAAAAGCTCACAACAACTATCGGATCCCAGCCGTGAAAGCCTTCGAGAATACTTTGGGAAAGTTGTTATTAGACTACTACACCTCCTAGAATCTCCCATTCAATGTTAGGGGGTTCTGGTATGTCTAGTTCCCCAAAGAGGTTTTATTTTCCCTCTATTTAGTTCTGAACTGTGGCAATTTTAAGAGCCAATCTACATATTATCAAGACAGAGATGGTAAACTTTGTTCATATGCCGGCTTGCTTCACATATGGGAACCAAGATAGCTCACAAACTATTAGAACTATACAATAATCAGAGTTATTAAATATACCATAAGAAACTCTCAATCAGTAAGTCTATTACGATCATATGATATGTTCAAATACTGTATTTTTCACTTTATAAGACACACACCTCCCACAAAAAGTCAGTGGAAATGTCTGTGCGTCTTATAGAGCAAATGCAGTAGTCCCTGCTATGTATATTTTCATTTAGAGAGACATTACCTGCAGGGAGCCTCTCCTATCCCCTGCTGCAGCTGGGATCCCACAGTTCCAATCACCTCATTTGCAAAGAGGCTCCCCCCACCCATCCCCTTCTTCAGTCAAGATTCCACAGTCAAAAATCACCTCATTTACAAAGAGGTCTCCTCTATGGAGCCTCTGCTGTCACCTTCTTCACCCTGGATTCTACTGCTCCAATCAACTCATTTGCAAAGAGATATCTGCCATGGAGCCTCTGCCGTCTCCTTCTTCACTATCAGAGTAGGTGCTATTTGATCAGCCAGCAGAAGCAATACTTATTGAATAAATAGTTAGCCAGAGAGAGAGTTTTCTTAAATCAATCAGCTATATTACAAACTGTACAAAAATATAGCACAGCATCACAGAACTTATACAAATTCAACAAAGCCTAGAGGGAAAAATCACATGAGTACATTTATACAAAATTCAACAGCATAACAGCATACATTACATTGACAAAATATATGACAGAGAAACAAAGTGAGTGCCTTACTCATGGAAGGCCCAATGAACAATGATTTACAGAACATTTTTATACACATGTCTGTCCTATCATAAATGACATTACCTCATAGCTATTGCAACCCCTTGCATCAGCCAAAATTCATTATGTTAATTCTTAACATCTGTACTCCATTAGAAAAAAACTATATATTGAGTCACTGTGAGTTTTTAAAAAGCAGTGGCATGATATCAAGCATCTTCCAATAACCAGTCCCTTATTATTACAGGAAGAGAAGAGTTAGGAATTGACATGGGCATGAAATGCTAAAATGGTGTTTCATTTCATTTTTCATTTTGTTTGTCCTCTTTTCATTTCGTTTTGTTTGAAACAAAATTTTTAAAACAAATTTGTTTTGTTCTTCATTCCATTTCATTTTTGTTTTTTCTGTGGGTTTTGTTTTGTTTTGTGTGTTATGTTGTTTTTTATGTAACTAACTGTGTGTTTAAAGTGTTTTTTATGATTTTAACTTTATGTTTTGGGTGGGGGAAGCGCAGGCTCTTAAAACTTTTTTTTAGCCCCCCTCCCAAGCAAGCAGCAGTGGCAGCCATTGCCACTTGCTTGGGTGGCTAAAAAAGTTTTAAAAGCTGGCGCTCCCCCCCTCCCCAATTTGGACGTCTTGGGGGGGGGAGGACTGACCAGAGCCTGTAATGTGGAAATCCATCCAGTAAAACTCCTTTTACTAGTATAAAAAGCAAAGCAATCAACTAACTCCTAGATGAGATGAATCCTTCCCCACCTCCATTTATCCTTTTCATGCACAGAAAAAGGAGTTTCTTGAAACTGAGCAAAATCTCTTGTATACTGGGAAATAAACAGGTCTCTCTAACTTACAGCAAGGAGAAAGCAGTTGTCTGAGATGTCCTGGAAATTGCACTCCATACAAATAAGCCTTCCAACCCCCGGAGTCTGTCTACTTCACTGCAGGTAATGGTGAGAGAAAAGGGTGATCATTATCAATAAAATACAAAGCCATAAGAAATAAGAATGCATGAAGCTTTGCAGAATATGGAGAGAGGAAACCCTTGAGTCTTGAGGCTTATAATTAATGAAATGTTTCAAAATTGAAACAGCAGCAGGAATAAAGCAGGAAAGTGTCTCTTGATTTTGACTCTACCCTTGAAGGTAGAGCTAGGAAGCCTTCCCCAGTTTGCCCCCTCCAGATATGTTAGGACCCAACATTTATTGATTATCCCTAGCAACTGTGAACATTAGGAAGATCTTCTAGGTAGTGTGAACTGCTTCAGTGTGGGATGGACTACATCAGAAATGGATAGACTCTTCTACACTAGTGGTTTTTAAAAGAGATTGGATGGTCATCTGTCAGAGATGCTTTAGCTTCAGGTTCTCTCCATCAGTGAAGGGGAAGACCAAATGATCACAGAGGCCTCTTCTAAGTCTAATACTCTATGATTCTGTGGTTCTAACACACATGGACAGTGCCATACAATGACCCCCCCCGCCTATCACGGGGTTAGGGCCCGACCTGACCCATGATAATTGAAAATCCACAATATGCAGATGCAGGAAAGATCGGGCCTGGGGGAGCTAACTAGGTGCTCTTGTACTTACCCCCAGCCTGGCACTGCCCCAAATGGGCCTGCAAGGGCCTTACCAGGCCTTCTGGAGGCCCCAAAGGGGCCTCCTGTGCAATGGAAGTGACTTCCAGTAAACCGGAAGTGTCTTCCAGATCACCAAAAATCATTTCTGAGGCCTCCAACAGGTCTAGAAAGGCCCTCTGAGGCCTCAGAAATGATTTCCGGTGACCCAGAAGTGAATTCTGGTTTACCAGAAGTCACTTCCAGTTTGCAGGGAGGCCATTTTGGGACCTCCAGAAGGTCTGGGAAGGCCCTTGCAGGCCCATTTGGGGTAGCCCCAGTCCTGAGGCCTAAAAAAGGCCTTTGCCCCTTACCCCAGGGGGGCTTTTTTCATATACTGCAGTCCCGCGATATAGCAGGACTGCAGTATATGAACCGTGAAAGGGCAGTGGACCACTGTATCGGGGAAGCTCCTCTAAACATAGTATGGTAAGGAAGAGATGTTGTCAAAGGCTTAGACATGGAAAAAGACACCAGTGTTTGCGTATCTGATTGTTGTGCCCACCAACCTCACATCAGAAGGTTGTGAAATGCCTGTCAGGGCCTCAGAGATTGAGAGTTTTGGTATTAGGGATGAACACTCTCAAAATTGTTCACTCTTTATGAGACAGACTGTCATGATATAACAAGGCAGACATTCAAAAAATTGCCAGCATCTGCAAGAGTTTGCACTTCCAGCATGCCAACCAGGCAAAGTGTGGGTTTTTGTGTTCCGGTCCAACTAAGTTTCCATGATTTGAACAAACTGTCTTTGAGATAACATATTTGTTTTCCGTTCTGAACATGCATACATGTGCTTTGTGGATTCTCTCTCTCTCATGCACAGATGGACACACACAAAGAGCAAGCAAATGAGAAAGAGAGAGAGAGAGAGAGAGAGAGAGAGAGAGAGAGAGAGAGAGAGAGAGAGAGAGAGAGAGAGAATGAATCAAGGAAGACGTGCTGATGGATCAAAAAGACACAAATAACCCACATATAGTAGTGCCTCTAATTTTTAAAAGTCCATGCAAGAAAACAGATGCAATTCTTTGTGGCTAATTGATGATACATCAGTTAACAATTCTTGATAAATACTAAAATGTTGTCCATTTGTTATAAATTGTGTGTGAGAGAGAAAGAGAGAGAGAGAGAGTCCTTTTAACCACCCAGAAGACAATAAAAAATGAGATATGCCTTAAAATGGAAGTATGACACAGTGGAACCGCTGTCATGGATCTTCTATGCCAACAATGACGATTCCACTCATGTTTCCAGGCACTCCAGGTGGGAGGCACTAGGAAAATGTGCTTGCTTGTTTTTCTGGTCCTGCATGCAGCATAGAACCCACAGCGAGGATCAGATACGATTGCTGATTCCTTGCAACATGCTGTTCTGTCCAGCTGCAGTTTGTTTATGGCATCCCATAAACATGGTACATCCCAGGGAAAGACTGTTTCAGACAGGTACACAATGAATCTGAAGTTTGAAACACACAGCCTCTCAGCACTCCTCAGCCAGTTGGGTAGCCTCCAGCCATCAAAATGCAATCAGATATCCACATAGCCATTGGCCATCAATTCCATATCTTCCTAGTAAGCCTTAGAACATAAGAACATAAGAAGAGCCATGCTGGATCAGGCCAAAGGCCCATCTAGTCCAGCTTTCTGTATCTCACAGTGGCCCCACCAAATGTGTCTGGGAGTGAACTAGACTAGATATCTGTCTCCTGATACCACTCCTCTGCATCTGACCTTTGAAGTATCCTGTTTTTTTTTTTAAGCCTGGGGATTACACATCTCCATCATGGTTTGTAACCTGTGATTGACTTTTCCTCCAGGAATCTGTCCAATCCCCTTTAGAAGGCATCCAGGCCAGATGCCATCACCACATCCTGTGGCAGGGAGTTCCACAGACTAACAGCATGCCTTCATTGGGCATGAAAATTTTGCCATCTTGGTTGGCACCAGAAACAAGCAGTGAGGGTTTTCCCACCCCTGTAGAACTTCCCAGAATCTGAGCTATCAAACAGTGCTGTGTCAAAAGAACAAGGATTAGGTTGTGTGGTCCCCCCTAAAACCACCTTTTGGCACACCTCCCATGCAAACACCACCACATTGAGATAATAAGTCATGATACCAACCCATGATGGGTCCATATGGCAGCCTGACCTTTAAAGGCACCTTGTGGACAACATTTGGTATTATTTCCTTCTCCGGTTCTGCTTACCTCGAGATGTGCTCACCAAAGGGGTGGTATAGGAATCAAAAGTAAAATAAATGAATAAGTTGAAATGCATCTCCTTCCTAGAGAACTGGGTGGGAATTGCCTGAGACTTCCGTCATTGTCCTGACAATGTTATTCAGACTCATTCAAGCCAATGAGATTCTTGTTGCATCAACAGAAGCATAGTGTCTAGATCAAGGGAAGTCATAGTACCATTGTATTCTGCTCTAGTCAGACCCCACCTGGAGTACTGTGTCCAGTTCTGTGTGCCTCAATTTAAAAAGGATGTTGACAACCTCAAGTGGGTACAGAGGAGGGTGACCAGGATGGTTGAAGGTTTGGAAAAATGTCTTAGAACTTAGGAAATTGGGAATGTTTAACCTTTCAAAAAAAAGGCTGAGGGGGGATATGATAGCTATGCTTAAATATTTGAAAGGATGTCATATTGAAGAGGGGATTGGTTTGTTTCCCATGGCTTCAGAGACTAGGACTCAGGGCAATAGTTTCAAACTATAGGAATAGAGATTCCATTTGAACATTAGGAAGAACTTCATGATGGTTAGAGCTGTTTGGCAGTGGAATATGCTGCCATGGAGGGTGGTGGAGTCTTCTTCTTTGGAGGCTTTTAAGCAGAGGCTGGATGGCCACCTGTCAGAAATACTGTGATGGGGGTTCCTGCATGGCAGGGGGTTGGACTGGATGGCCCTTGAGGTCTCTTCCAACTCTATGATTCTATGATTCTATGATTCATTTCAGGAGGCATCCTGGCTACTTCTCACAGCCTCAGTTGCATGTGGTCCATGCTACATCCTTATCGAGCACAGATGCTAGGACATTCTTTTGACTACAGGGTAAGCAGGGTTGGGAATAGGCCTGTATCAATTACTCATGCCATTTGCAGGGAGAGATTTTATATGGCACTACATCCTTCTTGAACGTAAGCTTTGTCCCCAAGAGACACCGGGCATCCTTGGCATTTCTTCACTTCTCATTTGTGGGCACTAACCTGGGGGCTAAGGCTAAAGACCTCCCAGTGCATGCCCAGTGATGGGAGAGAGGAATTCTATACAACACCTGATGTCATGTAGAAGTTCAAGGCAAGGCTACATGTTGCGGGGACATATCCTAAAGTATTGCTTCATGGACTTTCCCTATGGGACTTATCAAAGTGAGCTGGATAGCTCAGTGAGTTAGGTATCTGGCTGTGGAGCCAGAGGCTGGGGGTTCAATTCCCCTACTGCAGGCATTTCCAAAGCGGTCCTCCAGATGTTTTGGACCGCAACTCCCACAGCCCTTTGCCATTGGCAATCTAAGCTTAGAATTCTGGGAGTTGTGGTCCAAAACATCAGGAGGGCCAAAGTTTGGAAATGCCTGCCCTACTATGCATTTCAGAAGACCTAGCCAGTGTAGCTGTGGAGTCCTAGGCGGCACCCAGAAGAAGGAAGTGGCAAACCATTTCTGAATACTCTGTTTTAAAAAAACACTAAAGGGGATTGTGATGAGTCAAAATTGACTTGACTGCAGACAGTTATTGCTATGGCCTTTTGTCAAACTTAACTTGGACAACTCATCTGCAACATTCTCCCACCAGACTTTTCTCGTAAGAGAAATGAGTCCTCCCTGTCTATTGTAATGATTGCCCATTTCATCGGCATTTTCCTATACCCAGTAATCACAGCCAGGCAGAAGAAGCATGCAGAGATTTCAGCTTTTTTTCCATCTGGTCCATCACTTCATTCTTGGTTCAGGAAGGACCCAGGGTTAGGCAGGAAGAACAAAAGGAACGCATAACACAACCAGAAGGCAGCATAGAGCAGAGGCATGGTCTTGAAATGTTTTGGAAGAAACCCAAACTGTACTTCCAGGATGTTTTAAGAAATTTCTATGGGAAATAAATTGGTTGCGATTTCCTGCAATTTGTTGTGTGTCAGACTATGTTTTGGACTTCCAAGGTATGTGCAATTTTGGCTTTCCTTGGGTGTACCAATTTGCTTTTATTTGCTTCTAGTTTATTCCCAGTGTGGTGTTGCGGACAAAGCAATGGACTCTGACTCTGACGGACAGGATTCACATTTCTGCTCAGCTATGGAAATTCACTTGGGTAGTGGAACTGGTAAAACCATGCCTTAAAATACCCTTGAAATACCTGTTAGGGTCACTACAAGTTGGTTCTGAATTGTCAGCACAGATCACACAAAGTTTTATGCTGTTTCATTTTGCATTTGGTGGCAACAAATGGTCTACAGTTGAACAGGGTTTCACACCAGATGAATATAGGACTGAAAGCAACCAAGTGGCAGAGGAACAGCACATAATGCCATCTGAATGAAGAATTTTGAAAAAAATCATCTAAAAATTACTCCTCTTCAGTGAGACAGGCTGTACAGAAATCTCTGATCTCTGTGACAAGCAGTGCTTCCCCCCATGGTTTATGGGATTTGTCAATAATGGGTGGAAATTTTTCACCATCTGCAAGCAGAGAACAAAATATCATTTTCTTGTTCCCATGCATGAGAATGAGACCACTGAGAATCCACATCTCTAGTCTCTGTATAATTGGAAAAACAGATCATGATTTTCAAGCAGATGATTCCAGGTTTGGTGGAAGAGTCCATGATTCATACACAGAAGATCCAGTCCTCAACATCTCCAAGTAGGGACAGAAGCAACCTACCCTGAAACCTTCAAAAGATATTATCAATCAGTTGTCACCAGCCTTCCCCAAACTGTCATCCATTCAAGGCACTAGACTACATCTCACATTTTCCACTACCTCTGTAGTCATTATTGTAGCCACTTTGAAATGATATGCATTCAGGACATCTACGGGCTATCAGGTTGGGGAAGCTGGTAAAGGCAATGTGATTATTATAGATGGTCCAGCATCCTGACTCAGTATAAGATAGCTTTCCTATGTTCCTTGGTGTGGCAGGAAGATGTAGAAGACAAGGGTGAAGAAAGAGTGAGAGGTTACAACTGGAGTTGGTGAAAAGGAGAGGCACATTTTAGAGTGCTACGTCCGCTTCTGCAAAGGTCGAAATTACTAACCGATTCAACCTAATTCAGACCATACTGTATGATCCCTGGCTTGAAACAGAAAGGGCAGCTTTGAGTCTAGGTAACAATGAATGGAATGCACAAATCATTTTGGATCCAGGGCACCAAATGAATCAAATGGGGCACACATCACTTAATCCCTTCTGGTTTTACAGCAAAGTTGAAAACTGCTTATGGAACTCCTATGAAATACAGGTTCAGCCTAAAGGGGTGGGACTAAGAAAGAACAGGGATGTGAGTGAGAGGTTTGAATCTCAAAAAGAGTGGCAGAGCTGAAGAGACAGGAGCTAATGTTTGTGTGTTTCTGTTTGATGAAAATCTACATAGAGAATCCATAAATTGCATACAATTTTATTGATGTTTTAGGGTTTTGACCATTCTCCTGTGTTGAGGATGCCCAACCTAACTGAGCAAGCTACACTGGATTTTTGTCTGACTTTGAATTCAGAGAGATGCTTGAACTTTGCAAATTCTATAAGCAACCTCTGTGTTGGTGCTCTTGCCAAGCGCAGGGGTGCACAACTTGTAGCATTTTGTTGTTATAATACCTCATATTGTCTGTTGTGTGAACGCAAAGAAGAGGCTTATTTTGTGAAACTGCATTTGCAAAATTTGTCAGTTATCCCCCACAGTTCTGTGCAGCTGACAGTGCATTCAGCCCCTCAAAGGCAGCGACCTGAAATTAAGTGGGTTTTCTCCCCTTTTTAAGATTCAGCCGGGCTCCAGATTCAGCCATTTAAAGACAAAGCTATTTGAGCCATTTGGGTTTTTTTAAAGAAAAAGTCCACTAGAGGTTAGCAGTCCAAATTTTTGAGTTGATTTGGAGCCAGAGGATAAATTGGATTGGACTGGGTACAATTTATTCTAGAAGGAATAGAGAGACCTGTTCTGAATTGACCCCCCAGACCAAATCGGCAGACCTATGCTAAGCCTTAATTGGCTTTATGTAGCAGATATTTTAAACTCGCCTGGTATACAGATACATGTTTGCGTCTTCTGTTGCAAGACCTGTCTCATGATCTAATGATGAGGGTGGTTTCTTGGAGTGTCCCCCTTTAGGGAAAGGGTGGAGCTGTCTTCACCTCGGTTCGAAGATATTCCTGTTTCTCTTACTTCTTTGCCTATCAAAACAGAACAGTGCAATTTTTCATTTGAAGTTCAAAAATAATGGATATTTCCAAGGGGCACAGCAACACATCAGTCTTGAATTAAATTTCTGAAAGACCAGACATGTAACAAATTACATCTAAATGAAACAGCACCTGTCCGGGAACCACAAGGAATGGATACGATGGGGGCTTTAAGGTATTACAAGACAGATGGAAGAAAATGAATCACAAATTGTCTAAATAAACACATCCAGTACAGTTTAGTGCTGAGAACGAGGGCTATATAAACCTATCGCCCCAGCCCACAGAAACAAGGGAAATGCACTTTGCTATCACCCCATGCTGGGTTCCATTGTTAGACCTCATTTATTCTGAATTAACTTTTGCCAGTAGAATATTGGGCTAAATCCAGATCAGGAGGTATACTGGTCCCCTTCCCATCTTTCCTCCTGTGGCAGATAAAAACATATTTTTGAAGGGGAACTAGGAGGGTGCTGAGACGGGGAGATCTTTAAAAAAATTAAGTATCGTATAAAGCATGTTCCTTATATTGTTGTTGTTCAGTCGTTCAGTCATGTCAGACTCTTTGTGACCCCATGGACCAGAGCTCGCCAGGCTTCCTGTCTTCCACTGTCTCCCAGAGTTTGGTCAAATCCATATTGGTTGCATTGATGCAACCAATATATACCACCTCATTGCACTTATAGCACTCTTGGGGGAAGGTTTACAAGTAATAATGCAGGCTACCCATTGCCCCCTAAGCATCAAGGTAGCTTAACCCACCTTGGCAGGATGGAAGGCTGAGTGAACCATGAGTCAGCTACCTGGGATTGACCCCTTCACCATGAATGTAGTTTTGGCTGCAATACAGCAGTTTAACCACTATGCCAAGAGGCTCCATCTGGAATTTCTTTTTTAGTCAAGCTCTTAGCTTCGAATAACTTCCTGCCCTAAGGAGTTTTTTTTTCTAAGTGTTTGGATTTCCTCTCTTTCTTTTCCCGCTTTTTCCTTTTTCCTCCTTCTGGACACAGTGGGTTGTTTTCCCTCCTCTTCTTTTGTCTTCACAAAAATGGTCTCTAGTTAGAACTTCACTTAGCTGTGATTTGGATACGCATCCTGTTCCCCCTTTAATTACTAACTCCTGCAACGGTGACAGGGAAGATCCGGATGGCAACAGAGAGGAAGAGAAAGAATTCCTATGAAGTTTCTCCTCCCTCTTCTCTGATTCTTGTAATTAGAACACAATTAGAGTGGGTGGCACTGAGCTGGGTGAACAAAAGGGAGCTGGCAAACTCTGTTCCTCGTGGCATGCTGCTGCCAGGTGTTCGGTCTACTCCCACTGTTTCTTACAGGTGTCAGACAAAAGAGGCAGGAGAAATAAAGGAAACAGGGTCGTTCAAGGTGAAAGCGGAGTTGCCACCAAATGTTGCCACCCCCAAAGGAAACCTGGATGCAATTTAGACCCACAGTTGGTGAGCAGTTCAGTTGTTCAGAATTTACCCAGCATTTTGATGTTTCCCCAGAAGGAGAAAAACCTGGTGGTTTAAAAATAGGAACACAGAAGAAAGCAAAACTGGCAGATTTGTGTGGGAGAGGTCTTCATTCTTTGCAATCTCACTTTGCACCTTCAGTGTATCCATCTGTGTGAGAGAGGATGAATTAAAGTTGCCATCTCTTTTGAATCAAGAGGTTAGAACATAAGAACATAAGAACATAAGAAGAGCCATGCTGGATCAGGCCAAAGGGCCATCTAGTCCAGCTTCCTGTATCTCACAGTGGCCCCACCAAAGACGTCTGGGAGCGAATGAGACTAGATACCTGTCTCCTGATACCACTCTCCTGCATCTGGCCCTTGAAGGACCCTAGTTTTAAGCGTGGAGATTACACATCTCCATCATGGTTTGTAACCTGTGATAGACTCTTCCTCCAGGAATCTGTCCAATCCCCTTTTGAAGGCATCCAGGCCAGATGCCATCACCACATCCTGTGGCAGGGAGTTCCACAGACTAACAACACGCTGGGAGAAAAAATATTTTCTTTTGTCTGTTCTTACTCTCCCAGCCTCAATTTGAGTGTATGTCCCCTAGTTCTGGTATTTTGTTCTTCCTTTTTAATCTACATATCCAGAAGGCAATTAAAACATGGCTTCCCTCCATGTTTCTTGAACTGGATTCATACCGATGGGATGGGATTTTTGTTATGTATTGTTTTCGAAGAACTTAATAATATTCATAAACCTCTTCATATTAGAGGTTCAGGAAAACCAAAAGCAAGGAAAGATTGAAACTCACTGACTTTCCCAACCCTAGTCTAGCAGTCCTTTGTATACAAAATGGCTGATGACTTTAAAAGGAAAAAGAAAAGTTCTGTGTCTGTAGGTGGGGAAAAGAAAGGCACAGCTGCAAATTAATACTACATGCAGGAATAATCTTGGAAGTGTTGTAAATAGAGATGGGGAAGAATAATAAAAATGAAACCACCGATCTCAACAAATGTTGCTGATTCTTTAAACATTCATGCCTTGTTATTCAACAAATATGAAGGGGCAAATTATTGCCTGTTTTCTATTGGTCCCGTCTTCATTGTATTTTTAGATACACCATGGCTGTCTTTAAAAAAAAAACACTCTACACACATTATCTGGAAGTTGAGTCATGGCAACTGCACTTCGTTTCTTGAGAGAGTAAAAAGTTTCGCTGCTCATCCAAACAGCTTCGTCACTTTGAGGAAAGCTAGCTGTGAGTCCTCCATTTTATAGTTCACTTTGACCTCATGTCAACCTGCTCTGAAAAAGGTTCATAAGATGACCAATGGCCTGAATAAGCTTGTTAGGTGGTCAATAGACTCATTAGGTGGACACTAGCATAAGGTGTTGAAATCCATGGGTCGTTACTCACTAGCTATGGCGTTGGTGGTGGAGGTGTGAAGCATTTTGATTTGTCTGGGTATTGTTGAAATCACTGCCTGAGAAGTAGATAAGGAAAAACTGTTTTCCCTATTGCACAACTTTAAAACTAGGGAAACTCCATGAAACTTGGGTGCTAGTTCTCAAACAAATAAGAGGAAGTAATTTTTCTCCCAGAGGATCACTGGTCTGTGGAACTCCCTGCCAGAAGAAGTGGTGACAGCTGTCAGCCTTGACAGCTTTAAGAAAGGATTAGACATGTTCATGTGTATCAATGGCTATCATTATGGATGCTTAAGAACAACCTGTGGGTTGGAGAGATAGGCAGGATATCTCTCAATGTCATTTTCAGGGAATCATAACCAAGTGAAGACATCCTCTTGGGAATACCCTGAAGCAAATGTTGAGCACCTGTGTGAGACATAATGCTAGACTGGATGGGCTGTGGCCTGTTCCAGCAAGGCTGCTCTTATAAGTAGCAGATACTGTAGACTGTGCCTGAGCCCCCCACCTCTGTTGAGAGAGGGGTTTTCAATACTCACATGAATTGCTTCCCTGACTCCTCTCTCAAATCACCTATCTTCTCTGTCTAATATGTTTACATCCTCATCTTTGAAGGAGTGCCCTTTGTCCGCATATACCAATGCAGCAAGGAGTGTGCAGACCTCTACATTGGAGAAACTAAACAGCCATTAAACAGAAGGATGGCCTAACATAGGAGGGGCAACAACTCAGCAGTACACCTCCACTTGAAGGACAAAGGGCACTCATATGACGCTGGATGAGCAGTGAAACATTTCAATCTTTCAAGAAAAGAAGACCAGTTGCCATGACTCAAATTCCAGATAAGCTCACCTAGATGACTGAGAATCTTCAGAGACATACTCTGCATACATGGATATGCAAAACCAAGCCCCCATCCAACCAGCTTACCTCTATGGTCGAAGTCATATGAAGGGAAGGGAGGCACTGTTGGCCACTGCTATCACCTGTGAGGGCAGCAGCAGGACTCACAACAAGGCTGATAGTTGGAGGGAATGCTACTGCCAGCAGGATTGGTCCCTGTGTGCTGCCACCAGCCACCTTCATTGCCTCCACCCACATCACAACTTCAGTCCCCAGTCTGGCCTGGCCTGGCCGGAGGAAGACTCTGCAGTGGCAACATAGGGCCCATTGCCACTCCCATCACCCAGTGCCCATTGCCACCACCACTACCATGGGATCTCCTGTCACACCCCTGGATCCCTCCCCTGCTCACTGCCACCCCAGAGGCCTCCACAGCCTGCCACTGGAGCAGAGGCCTTTGCTGCCTACCACCCCCCCGAGACCATTGCTACTCCAGAGTTTTTTGTGTTTTTTTGCCACCCACTTCCACCTCAGAAGCCTTTGATGCTTGCTACCTGCTGTACCCCAGAGTCCTTTGTTGCTTGCTGCAACCCAGCCCCCATGACCACCCTGGAGGTCTTCACCTCACCACCACTCCAGAGGCCTTCGCTGCCCGCTGCCATCCAGGCCCTTCCAGAACCCTAAAGTCCTTCACCTTGATGGACACCATGGTGGGGGACAATAAATAAGATTGGAAACAGGGACTGGGAGTGCATAGGTTGGAGGTGGGGTCTTGTTGTTGTTGTTGTTGTTGTTGTTGTTGTTGTTGTTGTTGTTGTTGTTGTTGTTGTTGTTGTTGTTGTTGCTCTTATTATTATTGTTGTTGCTGCTGCTGCTGCTGCTGTTGTAAAGCTCCGACAAACAATTATACCTGCAGAATTTTGGGAGTTGTGCTCTGAGAAGTTGTTTTCCCATAGGCACTAGCAAACAAAGCCCTAAATGGTTTGGGCCCCCATTATCTACAGGGTGCCTATAGTTTGGAGGGCGATATGGCCACTTCCCGAAGTAGTTCTATGCACTAAAGCAGGCAGTATACAAATGCCTGTAAATAAATAAATAAATAAATAAATAAATAAATAAATAAATAAATAAATAAATAAATAAATATTGCTGGAATCAGCCTGAGTAGATGACACTGGATTTTCTACCACATAACCAGCTCTGCCTAACCGAAAATGCAGCTGTGGTACTTTGAACTGCCCTCCGCATCCAATCTCATCTGATTTCAGAAGCTAAGCAGGGTCAGGCCTGGTTAGTACTTGGATGGGAGACCACCAGGGAATACCAGGTGTTCTAAGCACCTGGAGTAGGAACTGGCAATCCACTTCAGTATTCCTGCTAAGGAAACTCCATGGACATGGGGTCACGAACAGTCAGTCACGACTGTAATGACACAACACACACACAAGTCCACCCAATGGTGATCTGTTATTTATAGCTTAAGGAGGCACTCACCATTCTCTGTAGTAGTTCAGGACATGAGAGCTATCTTTCAGGGCATCATCAGTACTTCACCAAATTACTGTATCCGGAATCAACAGGTTGGAGCCCTGGCCATTTAACTGAGATCAAACTATTATAGCTCTGTGGTGCAGCTCCCCTCTTCCATATGTGTTTGGGAGTTTTGGCAGCCATGGGGCCAGTGACAACTCTGGAAAAGTTCCTTTTCATGGGTGGTTTCCAGTTGCTGAGTGTTCTCTGGCACCGGACATAACAACTTACCTTCATTTGAGCATTTAAAAATTTAGCTGCTTAACCATTTCACATTACCATCAGTGGTATTATTCTGTATTCTGTTTTTCTGCACAATTTTTAATAGATGTAAAGTCCCGCAGAGTTCGCTAAAGCTGATGCCTAGAAACATCTTTGTGTAGGATCAGACCCTGCAGCTTGATCCTCTGTTGCACAGAATTAGGTTCTACCAAATTAATTGGACTTTTCCCCATGTAAGACAGCCCAGGATGGAACGCTTCCAGTGCAAACCTATTCAGAAATAATCCCCATTACTTTTAGTGGGGGACTTACCTCCATGTACGTGTATACAAAATTACATGTTTAATTGGTAACGCCAGTGTGGAAGTGCATTAAAACTTGAAAAATTGGGATTGAAATGTGTTAATTGCATGCATTAATAAAATCTACAGAGGCTGTGGAATTTTGAAAAGTCTCGTATAAATGTTGGTATGCCAGTTACCCCACCCAGCTGCAATAAGAAGTAAAATCTCTCTTATGTAAAAGTGCAGTCGATGTGAATTTTTGTTACATTTGAGGAAACAGTGGGGGATTTTATTCCATGCTATTTTAATCGCTTTGTTTTCTGGTTTCCTACAAGGAGTCTAATGTGCAGTAAAGGAAAAAATAATAATATAAAAAACCCTCTAGGTTAGCATTTTTGAAGGGTTTAAATATTTGTTTAGGAAGCAAAATGCTTTTCTCTTCCTCCACGCACTGCTATCTAAGCAAAAGAAATCCTCTTTGAAATAAAAAAGTATCATTTTTATTTTATTAAGAAAAGGATGGAAAATGGAGTTCTAAGCGCTGTTTGAAACTGTGAGCATAATATGAAAAGAACCCAGCCGTTTCCTTGCTGTTAATCCAACGTCTTTTTCAAGTCAGACTTTTAAAAAGTAAGTGTTTGCATTTTAAAAGATGGGGGAGCCTGCAAGGGGGAAAAAAAATCTAGTTTGTATTAAATTGGCTCTTTAACAACAGGACACCTTCCTTAGGAGGGAGAGAAAAAAAGGACATATTTAAAATTAAATTTGTACATAATCACTTCAAACCTATACATATTTGCCATCCTTTGACATTTGTCCTTCATTTCTGATTATACTCGCTTTATTAAACACAATATATAATGAAAACTAATGTCACCTTTAGAGCAGGAGGTTGCTGTTCACATCTAACCAAAATGTTTATCACAAGATCTTGAAAACAGAAGCTCCCCCCCCCATCCAAATCTGTCTCAGAAGCTTATTTCTTTTTTGTTTTCATTTTGTTGCTTGTTACCTTCTTTGGTAGTGACAAAACAGGAATCAGAGAGAGAGAGAGAGAGAGAGAGACTTGAATCCGTCTTCTCTTGTCCGATGGTGCCTTCAGTTCCAAATATTCGAGAGAGACGGTTTTTAAACTGCGAAACCAGCCGAACGATAAATTTGCAAATGGTAGCTCTCCAGAAAGCCTAAGTCCAAGCTGTTTGCAGCCAATATTCATGGCTCTGCTGTAGCTGAACATAGGGCTAGAGCAGAGGTTTGCGTAGGTCATTAGAAAGCGTGTTCCAAAATGCACCAAACTCTTCTTACATGCCAAAGAAGGAGCTTAAGGTTTTAAAACATTCAAATGTGAGAGGAAGCAAATCTGACAGATTCAGCCAGAGGGCTTTCAAAGCTTGCCCCTTATAATCTAATGGGCCTCTCTGCACATGCAACCATATTGATGGGATCTGAACTGAGCGAAAGACGCTTGTTTCTTGTTTTAGCAGGAGAAATGTGTAGTTTTCCACATGTGGAATCATAGGATAATTGAGTTGGAAGAGGGCTGTAAGGCCAAGTCCAGGCCTCAGCTTAGTGCAGGAATCTAAATCCAAGTAGATCTGGCAAATGGTTATCCAATCTTCTCTTGAATGCCTCCAGCAGTGGAGAACTCACCTCTTCTCCAGTTAATTGGTTCCATTGCCACACTGCTCTAATAGTTAAGTTTTTCCTGATTGTAAGAACAGTATGACAATGGAACTAAGAAGAGTAAATGAAGAATGTGTGGCATTTCTGCCATTATTCCCAAGTATTGCAAATAGTAAAGTAGCATTGGAGCATTCACCACCTCCCCAGGTAACTGGCTCTATTTCCTGCTGTCCCATGGCTAAAATTCAGTGGTAGAGATCAGAAACTGGAGAAAACAGGGGGAAAACCAAAACAAAATGCCACATGCATCCTATGACCCCCATGCCATTTACAGATAATCTCTTACCAACTGCCCACTGTCTACTGACCTTCCATGGGGAGAAAGTTATTTTAGAATCATTTTTCCACATATAAAGAATTCTCAGTAATAATACTTTAAGTACTGTTTGACTGGCTTACAGTGAACAATTACTCATGCATAGGCATGGGCACCTTACAAAAAAACATACTGTTTTGTCATTTTGTAAGCTTACGAAACCTTACGAAAAGAAATGAAACAGCAAGCAGTGTGTTGTCAAGAAATGAAACAAAAACCCCTTTTTTGTTTCGGAAATGAAACAATTCATCCTACCCTTTTGATCCAACATCTTGAGAACAGGTTTATTTCTTTAAACTGATTGATTTCTTTTCCTTTCTTCACGAGCCTCAGCTGTTGAGATAGTTTATCTCCAATCTTGATACGCTAGCCAACCCAGGAGCTGAGGTGTTCCCTCGCTGGCTGTTTCTGCAAGTTGCTTTAAACTGATTGTTTTCCTTACCTTTTTAAGCAGGAATGTGCAGGTAATTTTATTTTAAATCTTTCCTTCCCTTATGGTGCTGATCAGCTGTTGAGTTTATCTCCCTGATCTCTCTGTGTGGCAGCTAGCCATTAGGTTTCTAGCTCCCCCCCCCTTAAACAGGGGGTTGTTTGCTTGAAAGCAAAGTGACTGGAATGTTTGAGGATCTTTGATTTAGGGCAGTGGGCTCCCTGTTAAATAAAAAAAGGAAAGCTCCCCATTATTTATAGCCTTACAAAGCATTTCATTTCATGAAAAAATTATTTTTAAAAATTCATTATTAATGGAACGAATTGAAATGAAGACTGAAACGAAATGAAATGAAACACTATATTGCTCTTTTGTGCCCATCTCTACTCATGCATCAGCCACTGCCTAATAACAGTCTATTGTATGTTTTTATTTTATTCCTAGGCCTCCCTCAGAGTGGCTATCTGCAGCATTGAAGTTTGGGAGGCATGGCTGGCAGAGGTGGGCAAACTCAGGGAGAGGTTCTCTGACCATTAAGGGCCTTATGTATGGACAATAATACCATGGATTTGGCATGGAAGCAACCAGTAGATAAGATAAAAGAAAAAGATTTTTTTTTCAATTATATCCTTCGACCTGATGCACTCTATGGTGCAGAGTGCTGGCCAGCAATTAAATAAACAGAACGTTGCTTTGGTGTCATGGAGACAAAGATGCTGCAATGGACCTCTGGCCTCACATGAAAGGATCATGTATGCCATTATGACATCAGAGCAAAATGTGGCATTGTACCTATAACTGACAAGATGTGCAAAGCCCAGCGGCATTGGTTTGGACATGTCCTGGGTGTCAATGAGCAAACTTTGGTCAAAAAAGGGTCTCACCTTGCAGGCCAGCGGATCCCAACTGAGGGGTTATCAAAAACAACCCTGGACAAACACCCTAGATCAGTGATGGCAAACCTTCAGCAGATGTTTTGGACCACAACTCCCATAGTCCCTTTTCACTGGCAATCTAGGCTCACAATTCTGGGAGTTGTGGTCCAAACATCTGGAGTGTCGAAGGTTCACCACCACTTCCCTAGATGATGACATGTCCTGGGTTCATCCAGACCTAGCCCATGACCACACCAAGTGGAGGGCCAAAGCAAGAATAGTGGACACCACCACCAAGTGGGACAAACATTAAGAAAAAGAGGGAGATCCTTGTCCAAAGAAATGAGAGCTCCAATGGTGGTACTTGCTGCCAAGTCAGACTTAAGTCACACTCAACTGGGACTCAGCTCAAGGGTGTGTTTTTTTTTAACTCAGACTCAACTCAAAGCTTGGAACTCAAGCACCTTTTTTGGAGTTGTTTTTAATAGACACTCGGATTTGGGGTTTGGGGTTTGGGACCCAGCACCAAAGATTTGGAACTGGGGCTCAAACCCAAATACTTGCCTACATCTCTGCTGCTAGATAGCTCAGTGCTTTAGGACCCTGACTGCAAAGCCAGAGGTTGGGAGTTTGATTCCCTGCTGGGCCTCGTTGACAGGGGCTGAATTCCATGATCCATAGGGTTCCTTACAACTCTGCCACTCTAAGATGATGATGATGATGATGATGATGATGATGATGATGATGATGATGATGATGATGATGATGATGATGATGATTTTGGTGGTGGTGGTGGTGGCGGTGGCGGTGGCGGTGGATGATGATGATGATGATGATGATGATGATGATGATGATGATGATGATGAACATTTTTTATCCTTACAAGGTGCTGTTTAATCTTGGCTAAGAAAATGTTCTGTTCCCTTATTTTTTAAAAAACTTCGCATTCTTACTGACCACTTCCATTGATTAGAAATGTTCTAACCATGCCTTCTAGATCTCAGATGAAAATCTGGTCCACTTGACCCGACCAAAACTGTTAATTAATTCTCAGGCTTCGGCTTTCCATGTAAGTTATCAGCCTGATGGCATTAGGGAAGATTGTGTCATTTTGCCACACCTCTGACATGGATTAAGCCGATAGGAGCATTTCTGGCACAAAGCCATACAGATGGGTGATCAGTAGCAGAGTAGGTTAGAAAGCTTGCAACAGCTTAAGTAAGTGGCTGAAGGTTAGGTGTCTTAGGTTGCAAATCTAATTACCTGGCTTGTCAATACCCATTGATTTACTCAGGCAAACAACTTCAAGCCAGAGAAAGTAACACAAGAGAGATCAAGATGGATCACAGTACATGTGAAATGAGGGTGACAATGAGGATACACCCAGAAGGGAAGGATTGCTTTGTCCAACCTTCAATAGGGGGACAATGAAAGTTTTTTTTTACAGTGGAAAACAATTTTTATTTTTATTTTATTTATTGAATGGAATTTTATCCTGCCCATCTGACAGCAAGGTCACTCTGGTCACTCTTATTAAGGAAACAAAATTCTGTTTCCTTATTAAGAATACATGGCTGGATAGTCCAGTGGTCCAGTATCTGGCTGCAGATGAAGGGGCAGAGGATTAGATTCCCTCCACTGTGGCTCTCTGGCGTAGAGCCAGCCTATATAATAGCCTTGGGCAAGCTCCACAGTCCCAGGGATGTTTTCAGAGTAAAGGGAAAGGTAACCACTTCTGAGTACCTTGGAAAACCTTGGGAAAACCCAGAAAAGTGTCAACATAAGTCACAACTGACTGAACAGCACAAGATTCTTGTATCATTATTAAGAACAAATTTTATAGGACCTTTCAGAGGTTACTGATTAACAACCACAACATGCAGTTCGGTCAGTTCTGACTTTGTGGTGAACCTTTTTAGGTTTCCCGGGATTTCACAAAAGGCCAGGCTAGCCCCATCTTTGCTGTCTTCCAACAAGCGGACGAATACATTTCTCTTCAGGAAGGGTTTCCCTGAGTTATTGCTTGACTGAGAGGCATTTTAAGTGGCATGATGTGCCTTCTCATTTTGAGTGTGTTTTTAGTGTTTATCTTATTTACCTTTATTTATTTATTTATTTATTTATTTATTTTAGAGTATTTTTATCCCACCTTTCTCCTTGGAAAAGGACCCAAGGTGGCTTACAGTAATGAGGGATAATAAGAATATTTAAGCATAGACAAATTTTATAATTGTGAGTGACCTCAAATCAGGATAGAAAGCAACAGGTTGAGGTTGTTGTTGTCCTTATCACAGTTGCCGGCAGCCAATGAAGTGACCCCCCCCCCTCTCTCTCCCTTCTAAAGCCTGATCATTGATAGTTTAGGGAGAGACAATAATTCACCACCAAAGTGATGTTTAGGAGACAGATCATTGCAGTCTATTCCATCTCCTTTTAAATGAAGCATAAATTCCCTTTTTCCAGAAGGTATTTATGGCCACCACCAGCTGCAAAAGGCGTCAGATCCATGGTGAAAACCAAAGAAAGGACGCATCTCAAGTAAGATTTGTGGGTCTGGGGACCACTTTTTCCCCAAAGAAAAGGCAAAAAGAAGATGAAGAAAACCTGAAATGCCTGGAAGTTCTGAAACATGAACCTTTTAAATGTTAACCCTTGCACGCATGGGCTGCAAACAAAGCCAATGAAAGTTCCCCATGCCTCCTTCTCAGAAAGAAAGCTCACAGCCAACACTGGGATAAGAACAGAAAGTATGGGTAGAGCTTGCTCTAACTTAAACTTTATGAGCACAACTGGTACACAACTGGACAAGGTATTTTGTTTTCTGTGCCATACAGTGCTGCCATACAGTGCTACCATGACAATAGGCCAGTATGGACTGGTTCTGAGACACACATTAAGGGCCTTTTCACACAACCCCTAAAATCCGCAGCACATGGCTCCCAGATCTGGAGCTTAAAATTGTTTCCCCACCAGCTCCGGAGTTTACAAAAAATTAAGTGCGACCACGCCCACCTAAGCGTGTCCCAGCGCACTTTTCAAGTACCTGGTCTCCGGAGCTAAAAAATTTCTGATGCGGATGTAAAGTAGTGAGTGCCGGGCTCTCCTCGCCTTGTGTTTGTTTGTTTCCCCCCCGCCGCCCCTTTAAGAGACGGGAATCATGACGACGACGCGGCTCGGGGCGGCTTCTACTGGCAGACGGAGGTGAACCTGCGTTTTTTCTCCCTTTTTTCTCCCTCCCCTCATGCAGACAGGAACAAGGAAGTGCAGAGGGGGTGGGAACACAGGAAGAGCAACAAACCCCCAAGATCTCTGGTCCGAATTGAAGTGGCCAGCGGAGCTTAGGGGTCATGGAAAAGCGCCCGAAGACGGTTACTTCACATCCAGCCTCATCCCGGGAGGAAGTTTGTTGCATGTTGATGTCGGTCACGGTCACGTGGTCTTCTTGCAGTTCTGTCACTGTTCCCGTGTGCACACGGGCATGATTGATGATACCGGCATGACTGTTTCTGCATGTCCTCCATCCATGATGAGATGTGAAATTCCATGCCTTTGTTCTCCGTTGGTGTTTGACTCGACCTTCCATTTTTTGATGTTTCGATTCTCCAAAGCCTTGCCTTCAATGCGTTATGGAGCTAAGTTTGAGGCATTTGTGTTTCAATCTCTCTGCACTGCATTGCACCACACTGCAGTATTTGTAAGGTACCTACAAGACGGGAATAAATCCCAGAATACAGAATCATGGTATTTGTAGTCCATAAAATCAGAAAAATCCCATCCCTACCACCCTTCACCATTTTGTCCTCTGGTTGAGGAGTGCCAGATATTTAAGGCATTTAAGAGGCTGTGCTTTGGACCAGAGATATCCTAGTTTCTCTACTGAGCCAAAAGGTGTTCCACAATTCAGCGCCCCTCCCTCTCCCACAGGCGTCTACTCAGAGGAGGAGGTGCCCTGGCTTCTCTGCCCCACCTCCTCCCAACACTGTCCACTGAAGTAGGCAGGGTGCTGAGGCACAATACTAGACATGGGCATGACTTGGCGAAATTCTCGTTTCCGTTTCCGTTTCTTGTTTCCGTTACGTAACGGAAACGGTAACGACAATTACTCCCCCAGAACTCGAACTCAAACCGACTAAAGAAAAATTGGGTCTGATTTGTCGTTGTCGTTCTTGGCATCGCAGCGATTGTGCGATGCCAAGCGGCACAGGAAAAAAGTTTTAATAAAAATAAAAAAACCTGATTCCCGGCCAAAAATGAGGCGAAAATATGCCTGCCTGAGGGCACCTACCAGAAGGGTGGTTTCTGGGGGGGGTCCCCGGCCTCTCCCCCTCTCCTTTCCTGGGCTGCGCAAAGTGTGCAAACTGCGCATCCTCGTCGAGTCGCAACTCGCCAAGCGGCGCAGCAGAGAAAAAAAGTTTTAAAAATAAAAAACCCCTATTCCCGGCCAAAAAAGCAGGCGAAAATATGCCTGCCTGAGTGAGGGCACCTACCAGAGGGGTGGTTTCTGGGGGGGGATCCCCGGCCTCCCCCCTCCTCTCCTGGGCTGCGCAAAGTGCGCATCCTCGTCATCGAGTCGCACTCGCCAACGCCAACTCGCCAAGCAGCGTGGCACAGGAAAAAAGTTTAAAAAAAAACCCGATACCCGGCCAAAAAAGCAGGCAAAAATATGCCTGCAGCCTGCCTCAGTGAGGGCACCTAGCAGAAGGGTGGTTTCTGTGGGGCGGGGGGTCCCCGGCCTCCCCCCCTCTCCTCTCCTGGGCTGTGCGCATCCTCATCGTCTCGCCAACTCGCCATGCCATGCGGTGCGGTCGGGGGATCCAAAATGGGGCAACCGCAATATTTATTTTGAAATCGTGGTCCAAAAACACACCAAAGCACCAAAGAAACATGCGAAAATAGCTATTTTAAAACTGCCTGAATTTTTTCAGTAGCAGCAGTGGGTTTTTCTTGCAACAAAACATCTCCATTGATTTTATTTTATTTTTATTTTTATTATTTTACCCCTGCACAATGGGCTGTCCATGGGAGTGGACCATTCAAATTTTTGGAACCATTCCACCAATTGCATGGCCACTTGGCCAGGTTTTGACAGAGACTTCTGGGATGTGCCAGTCGGGCATAAAAAGCCACTAATCCTAGCCCTAACCCGAACCCTAACCCGAACCCTAACCCATACGCCAGTACACTGTCCTTCTTAGTGGGTCAAGAGAGGCACCCAGAGGTGCACCCCAGTAACTGTCAGCAGATTTAAGGGGCAGCAGACAAATATAATAATAATAATATATACTTGTGCCTGACACAAAGCAGTGCAGCAGTAACGTAGATAAAATGTTAGTATTGATATAAAGGGTTTGCAGAGTTAGTCTATCAGAAAGACAATGACAATGAATAGAGTAAAAACTCATATATTCATATATACATCAAAATATACACAGCATAACAACCAAGCATTATATACAATATAGCAAACAGACAAACAGAGTATGGGGTAAACTGTTCTCACCATAACAGTCCCCAGTTACAAATGGTAAGCTAGTGCCTTTTATACTCATTCAGCACTCATAAGATCTGATGCAATCACTAATTAACAATCTGATGCAATCTGATCTAACCATTACAAATCATGATGTTACAATCAGTTCCACCTGCACTTCATCACTTAACATGCCTGTGATTACTAGTCTCCAACACTTGTGGATTAACATCATGACACTGCAGAATCTAACTGCCTCCATTTTACAATTCACTTTACACATTCTGTTAAATATACATAACATATGTTTTATCAACTTTTACATATGTTGACACCCCTCCTATATTTAACAGATTTCAACTCCTAGCCTTTTCTTAAAACATACATGTTTATCTTTACACAAAGGCTTTGTAAATATGTCAGCATAATTATCAACACTTGTACAATATTCCAATACAATCAAATGTTGTTCTATGCAGTCTTTCACATTCTGGTAACGGATCCCAATGTGCTTGCTTCTGGATCCAACTTTCTGATTCTGTGTTAATTGGATACACGAAAAAAAATCATTATATACTTTGACTGGTAGTTTTACATTTACATTCATATCCTTTAACAACTGTACTACCCAGGTTAATTCACAACACAAATCACTCACAGCCCCATACTCAGCTTCTGTAGAAGAACACGAAATGTACCTTTGTCTTCGGGCTTTCCAGATAATTAGTGAGTTACCTAAAAATATGGCATATCCAGACATTGACCTCCTTTCTGGACTTGAACCCCAGTCAGCATCTGCATAGCTAATTAAATCAAGATTATCACATATGGATATCTTCAACTTTTCATGCATTGTTCCCTTAAGATATTTCAAAACATGCTTTATACCTTTCCAATGCTTCATCAACAAATACTATCAATATCAAAAAACCTTTTGTTTACAATCAACCTATTTCACTTGCAAAATGTCCTTCGCTTTCTGGCGCCATCCACTGGTTCATCCACTTGCCGTTCCTTCAGAGACATATGCTCTTTGTCCATGGCCCATCATCCACTGCTTCCTTTCTTCTCCAGGCATCAGCAGCACATGTTCAAAATTATGTGGCTCATGGAATACATTATTCACAACAAACCTTTCAGGTGGCACTCCTTTGTTAGATCTAGTAGATTTTCTGATCAACACTGGCTCCTCATCTTCCACTTTTTCATCATGAAATGATGTAGACTCCCCTCCATCACTGGCAACCTCTTCAACCTCAGTGTGGGGACAAATGCTTGGCAAAAATACTTCATTATTAGCATGTAGAGCTTCCCAATTTTTCTGTTCACAAAATTTTGCTGACCTGCTTATATAAACTTTTCCATGACTGTCACAAAAACGCCAGGATTTTGCTGTAGGTTGAACACCAATAAACATAAGCTTTCTAGACTTTGGACTGTTCTTGTGTCTATACCTCTTTGGAATTAATACCCAGGCTTCAGAGCCAAATAAATGGAGATATTTGATTGTAGGTTTTACCATGTATTAGAGTATATGGAACTTCATTCACAGCTGAACTCCACACTCTATTAGACACATAATTTGCATATTTCATTGCCTCAGCCCAGTAACCTTTGGGAAGTTTTGCATCTGCCAACATTGCATTCATGATATTCTGAAGAATCCCATTCTTCCTCTCAGATAATCCATGCTCAGCAGAAGCAGAAGGGTTTGTCAATCTATGTTTCACCCCCTTCTTTTCTAAATAATCAACAAACTGCTTTGCTAAAAATTCACCACCTCTGTCACTTTGTACAGCAAAAATTTTCTGCCTGTACTGTCTTTCTGCCACCTCAAACCATTTTCTAAATACAGCACTCACTTCACTTTTGTGCTTTATTATGTATACCCAAGAATAACGTGAATAATCATCTGTTATCACAAGACAAAACCTGGCACCACCAAATGAATTAGCCATGGGTCCAATCACATCAATATGTACCAGCTGTAGTGGTTGATGTGACTTTCTCAAACTCTTTTTGATATGGAAGCAGACTTTACTTTTGTGCTTTTACAAACATGGCAATCTAAAAACTTCTTACAGCTTTGCACAGACCCATGTTCCACATGTTGCAAAGTTTTCCTAATACTTTCAAAACTTAGGTGCCCTAATCTTCTATGCATCAAATGTATGCATTTGTCATGTAGAGGCTTATTTTCAATCATGTTCAAAACTTTCTCAGAAGTGCTTATCATAAACAAACTGTTTTGGAGCCTTCCAGTTGCTATTGTTTTCCCATTCTTTACAATCTTGCAACTATTCTTATTAAACTGTACATAAAAACCTTGTTTTACAAGCATAGGCACACTTAATAAATTATTCTTTAAAGACGGTATATACAGGACCTTATCAAATACACATTTAAGAGGTTTGAAAAATATATTACCTTCACCACAGACTTTTGCCTGAGTCCCGTCTGCCAAGGTTACATTTCTACAATTAAACAAAGTTAGTTTCTCAAACAAAGATTTCTTATTTACACAATGAATACTGGCTCCTGAATCTACAATAAATAATTCCTGTCTTGAGCACTTTTGTTCCTTATCATTAATTACAGACAGCTGTTGACCTTCACTCTTCCAGCCTGTGCCGGCAACTCTTTTTTGCTTTTGCCACTTGTTTACCTTATCACAGTAACGAAAAACATGTTGGTCACTCCCACAATTATAGCATCTTCTAATTACTTGAATTGTTTCTCCAGACACTTGAGCAGGCTTATTATTTATTTTAGAATCATTCCTTCTTGATTCTTCCTGCTGGAGTCTTGACTGTATATATGAAATAGACAATTCATCACTCTTCATAGCTTCTAATCCCATTACTAAATTGTCATATGACTCATCCAAACTTGATAATATAACAAGACATTTATACTCCTCTTCATGATTTATGCCCACCTCAGACAATTGCTGAAATATACTATTTACTTTCCTTATATAATCAGAAATAGTTTCACCTGGGCTCTGCCTTGACTGGAACAGTTTTTTCATTAGAGATACCTTACTTCCAGCTGTGTCTCTGATGTGAGCTGCTCTGAGAAACGACCAAGCCTCATGAGCTGTTTTTGCTTCCTTCACATAAACGAACTGCGTTTCTTCCAAGGATAACATTATAATTGCCAAGGCTTTCTCATCCTTCTTCAAATCTTCCTCATCAGCTTCCTTATCAAGCTGCTTATCTACATACTGATAGAGCTCATGGAAGATCAAGAAATGCTTCATTTGCAGACACCAATTAAGGTAATTATTGTCAGAGAGCTTTACAAGAGGCATTGAATTTAAATTTATACTTGCCATTCTTGCTGATATGTGCCGGCTCCTTATCTGCCGTTATCTGCAACACTTATTTCAGCTTCTTTCTCGGCAAATATTTCCTCAGCCTCCACAGCTTTCAGTTTAAATCACACTCTGTTTTGCTTGGCTTGTCCTTATCAGCTGCTTTTCTCCTCTGCTCTCATTCCAAGCCTCTGAGAGAAATCTTTTGCAGCTCTGCTTTATCTCCGTTCCAACTTCAACCTGTTTCCTCTGCAAAAACACAACTTTAAACAACACACTTTATTTATACAGGTACAACAAAACCCATCAGGCTGCTGACCCAGCTGGGCCCATGACCCTGTCAGCAGATTTAAGGGGCAGCAGACAAATATAATAATAATAATATATACTTGTGCCTGACACAAAGCAGTGCAGCAGTAACGTAGATAAAATGTTAGTATTGATATAAAGGGTTTGCAGAGTTAGTCTATCAGAAAGACAATGACAATGAATATAGTAAAAACTCATATATTCATATATACATCAAAATATACACAGCATAACAACCAAGCATTATATACAATATAGCAAACAGACAAACAGAGTATGGGGTAAACTGTTCTCACCATAACAGTCCCCAGTTACAAATGGTAAGCTAGTGCCTTTTATACTCATTCAGCACTCATAAGATCTGATGCAATCACTAATTAACAATCTGATGCAATCTGATCTAACCATTACAAATCATGATGTTACAATCAGTTCCACCTGCACTTCATCACTTAACATGCCTGTGATTACTAGTCTCCAACACTTGTGGATTAACATCATGACACTGCAGAATCTAACTGCCTCCATTTTACAATTCACTTTACACATTCTGTTAAATATACATAACATATGTTTTATCAACTTTTACATATGTTGACAAAGAAACATGCGAAAATAGCTATTTTAAAACTGCCTGAATTTTTTCAGTAGCAGCAGTGGGTTTTTCTTGCAACAAAACATCTCCATTGATTTTATTTTATTTTTATTTTTATTATTTTACCCCTGCACAATGGGCTGTCCATGGGAGTGGACCATTCAAATTTTTGGAACCATTCCACCAATTGCATGGCCACTTGGCCAGGTTTTGACAGAGACTTCTGGGATGTGCCAGTCGGGCATAAAAAGCCACTAATCCTAGCCCTAACCCGAACCCGAACCCATACGCCAGTACACTGTCCTTCTTAGTGGGTCAAGAGAGGCACCCAGAGGTGCACCCCAGTAACTCACCCTAATCTTACCAGTAACCCTAAGCCTAGCCCTTGCGCTAACCCCTAACCCCAAGCCAGATCTGTGTACTCGCATTGCACTATACAGCAAGTACACTTTCCTTCTTAGTGAATCACAGCGGGCGCCCGTAAGGGTCCTCTGTCACTTCGCTCTCCAGCCCAAGTGCACTGCAGGCAGTGAGTCACAGAGGCACCCGAAAGAGAGGTGCCTCTGCCTGCTGCAACTGCAACTTAATGGTATGCATATCCAATTGGCTATGCATGCCATTTTGTAGCGGGTGAGGAGAGGAGGCACCCACGAGGTGCCTCCAGGAGCCTGCTTTCCCTTCATGGCGGGCCAGAGGAGGCACCCGCCCCAGAGAGGTGCCTCCAGGAGCCCGCTCCCCCCAAACCAGTACTAACAACAGACAAAAACAGACAAATGAAATGACAAATTTTTGGAAAATTTCGCGAAAAACGGAAACGAGCCGAAACGGGCCAGCTCCGACACACGACAACTTGAAACGTAATTTTTCCTGGTCATGCCCATCTGTATACAATACCATTGTTCATGCTCATCTTTGCTTGGGTATGAATACATGCTTATTAGGGTATACCAGCTCAGCGAAGTGAGAGCATGTCTTAGTGAGAATCATGGCACTTTGCTAGACTTCGACATCAGGTCTGAAGTCTTTGTTCCTGGTCTAACATTCTCTGTTGGTGGGGTCTGACTGTGTTGGCCAAAGAATGGAAATCTTATGTCTGCCCCCATTCTGTCTTTGTGTCCTATGCCTCTAGAAAGTCAAGCAAAATTCTGTTTCTGGGCTCCATTCTTGCTTTGTCAACCCCACCGACTGTTGACTTGCCATGTCTGTGTGATGGCTGATCTGGGGTCAGGCCACATTTCCTCCAAGAAGAGCTAGGTTCAAATCACTCAGTCAAAAGGTTGATTGACTGAATCCTCATGCAGTTGCCATCTGTCAACTTCATTGATCATTCAAGAGAATATGGGATAAGTGTATGCTGTTTTGGACAGAAATGTGGGACGGAAGCATATACAGAAGACAAGCAGGTGAACCCTGGGTCTCTGTGAACCTGCTCACAAAGTGGCACTTGTTCTAACACATTAATACACAGAAACACAATGATCATTTCCCTGAGTTTCATTGGAGCTGAGAAAATAGGGAGAAAACAAAAATAAAAGCCCACAAAGTAGAACATGACTATAAGAATAGTCTCCCAGCGACTTTTTTTTTCCTTTTCCTGTTAAGGACAAAAACCATCTGGGGATTACAATTCCCAGTAGACAAACTGCCAGAATAGTATGGCAGGTGTAATTTTGAAGAGACTGCACATTTTGTTAAAAGTTTTAGGACATGGCAGAGAAGGGAGGGCTTTTGAGCTGTTGTGGATGAGACACAGTTAGGCAACCAGGGTGGGCCTTTAGAGCACTTTCGGGGGGGGGGGAATCAATGTCTTGATCCCTGTTCTTTAATGCTTAGTCAACAAATCTGGGACAGTCATGTGTGTGTGCTTTTTAGTATGTTTTAATTTTTGTGAAATGAGGAAGTCTAACCCTAACCCTAACCCCAAAAACAGACTCTAGAGCAGAGATATCCAAACTTCAGCCCTCCAGATGTTTTGGACCACAACTCCCAGAATTCCAAGCCTAGATTGCCAATGACAAAGGACTGTGGCAATTGTGGTCCAAAACATCTGGAGGGCTAAAGTTTGGACAGCACTGCTCTAGAGCAATAGTGGTGGACCTTCAGCACTCCAGATGTTTTGGACCATAACTCCCACAGTCCTTTGTCATTGGCAATGCAAGCTTGGAATTCTGGGAGGTGTGGTCTAAAACATCTGAAGTGGTGAAGGTTTCACCACCACTGCTCTAGACCCATTGTCCCTAGTGGCAACAAATTAGAGTTGGGGGGAAAAACAGTAATTCATCCACCCAGAGGATTCAGGTGTGTGTCTTAGGTTAGCATTGTTTGTATCTCATTACTTGATGTCAGTAAACTCTGTTTGTTTCAGCATCAATAGTTTATTGAGACAATGGCTGAAGTGCTAGTCGGCAGCAGTGGCATCCACATGTACATAGATGGATGGATGACTGGATGACTAGACAGACAGACAGACAGACAGACAGACAGATAGATAGAAGGAAGGAATGAACAAACAAACAAACAAACAAACAAACAAACAAACAAAGAAAGGTTGTTTGCAAATTCAACCCCAAACTGACTAGAAATGTGTCCAATTTCCTCCAGTCAGATTCATTAATCTCAGAAATCTTTAGTACAGAGAAGATCACTTGTGACTGGCTGCATAAACATTAGAGATGAATAATACCTCAGAATACCAAGAAGTGACCCTACTGAGCACTCACACCCAGGTGAATTCCAGTGTATCCCACAATAGGTTTTAAAAACAATACAAAACTCAACATTTATTCCATCTCAGATATGAAGAAGTCTGGAGTTGTAAATTCTTTTCCAGAAAATGAAGTAAAAGTAGCACTACAGTATTTCCTCTCCACGTCTCATAAACTCTCCGGCTTCCTCTTAACCTCATGCCTATGGCTTTTATCCAAACGGGGGATTTGCAAAATCACTTTCTAAATTATAGCAGTTGAGAGATAAACTGGTTTGATAAGTACCTACTGAGACCTCAGGAATTCGGTGACCATCATCCCCTGCCCCAACAATTTGCATATATAGGGGACAGTTAATTACCCCCTCCTAACAACCCAGCATAGCTGGTAGACATTTTCTGGACCATCAGAAAGCCATGTTGAAATTCTACTTTTAAATTATTCATTATAAATACTTCACTTCAGTTAAACATTGCACTGCAGTCAAGAAAGGAAGTTTAATACAAACGTTCACTGTGCTATCAGAATGGGAAGAGCCTTCCTTCTTTGAATAGCCATCTTCCTCAAAAAACCTCGTCATTGTTATCCTGATCACAGAACAGAAACCTTGGAAGAAGAAAGGAATATACTGCTAATTGAGCTTCTCTTTCACGGTTATACTGTTGCATAGAACATTGTCAAAACGAGTGAGCTAAGACGTTTGCAGGTGCAAGTGTATTAGATGGCTTAGATAGAGCTTATAAAAGTTACATTTTTGAACCCTTGGTTCCAGAAACCAGTAGCCAGCCTGGGTTCTGGAAACTGCACCAAAAACATAGCTTTCTGATCACTTTAGCAAAGTCCATCTTTTTCAGCTTAAGCACACATCTCCATAAGAAATGGGTGGCAGCAGGCTCCTAAATTAATTGCCCCTGATCCCTGGTGTACTGTCTTGAAACATAGAGGTTTCATGTGTGTGAAGATTCTCAGTCACCCAGGTGAGTTTATCTGGAACTTGAGTGATGGCAACTGGACTTCTTTTCTTGAGAGACTGAAATGTTTCGCTGCTCATACAAGCAGCTTCATCAGTCTGATGAAGACCAATGAAGCTGTTTGGATGAGCAGTGAAATGTTTCAATCTCTCAAGAAAGGAAGTCCAGTTACCACGACTCAACTTCCAGATACAGGTTTCCTCGAACAATGATGGCCCATAATCGAAATTTAAACTAATAAAATGAGAACAGCGCACATTCATTCTGAAAGATGTTGGCCAAAATCCTGTTGTTGCATAGCGGCACCTGTGTAACTTGAAGTTGGACAAATGGTGGCAAAAGTTGCACCAACGGCAAAGTCACATCCATCAAGTAATTTCGACAGGCATGGCTGCATGTAAAAAGTGTCCAAGCAACCATGCCATGCAGACTGCTTGGGTGTAAACCCTTGAAGAATTCATCTGGTGCAACTTTAGGCTAAACCATGTTCAATAAGATTTAAACTAGAGATGAGAACAAACTCCCAAATCAGTATTTTGTGCCAGCTCATCCTTCAAAAAAAAAAAAACAGGTGGTTGGCACATCCCAGTCCCACGTCCTCTGACAGGTGCCCAGTGAGAGGCAGCCTCCAGAGCAGGCAAGGCAAAGAAGCCAGGGTGCTGCTCCTGTGCAGTTACCTACCCAGAGAAGGCAGGCTGGGAAGCATTAAACATCTCCTTGCGTCCTGAATAAGATTCAAGGTCCTGGTTTTAATTTATAAAACCCTCCATGGCCTGGGACCTGAATACCTGGCAGAGCATATCCCCCAGCAGTTAACGTTGTCCCGACCAACTAGAATGTCGCGGGCACACTCACTGAGCGTGGCCACGCCCAGGGAGGCTCAGAAGACGGTCACCCATGCTTGAGCATTCTCTGTGGCTGGCCCTACACTATGGAATCATCTCCCACCTGAGTTGTGCCCTGCACAGTCCCTGCCAGCCTTCAAAAAAGCTTTAAAGACCTTGCTTTATCGGGAGGCTTTTGGTGACAGTTAATTTTAATTTTTTTTTGTCTGCCATCTGCCTTTCTGCCTTTTCTTTTTTTTATTAGTGATTTTTATGTAAATTGTTTCCTGATTTTAAGTATTGTTCATAATTTATGTGTATTGTTTGTTCTCCTTTGTTGTAAACCGCCCGGAGTTCCACCCGGAAGACAGGTGGCATATAAGCTCAAATAATAAATAAATAAATAAATAAATAAATAAATAAATAAATAAATAAATAAAAGATTAAGTAGCATGAATCACCAGTTCGACAGTTTCTGTCTGAAAAGGAGGTCCTTTTTTCATGCCACTGGGTAGGAGGACATAAACAGAAATGATACTAGGCTGCTTGTGGGTATAATTAATGGAAAGTTTTATTTGAGCTTAATGCAGAAAACAAAGAGAAAAGAATGTTCTTTGTTAATTCAGGATAGATGAAACATTCTCAAGTAGAAAATAGGCAACATTTTATGAAGAAAATGATAACAGTCAGAAGAATTCTGTACAAGAATGTTCCCATGCAAAGCAGGCTATGATTCTACTTTCACCAAGGCTGTTTGAACAATATAGTCCCAAACAAATTAAATTAACCATTTGAATGGAATCTAGCACCACCTAAAACTCCCTCCTGCACAGACTCTTAAAAGCAGGTCTAAAAGTTCCAATTATATGGTAGCAAAGCTGTCAAATCAAAGTATGATTAGAAGAGAAACTGAAATATTGTATCTGCCTAATCCAATGTAGAAATGTGAAGAACTTGATCTCGTAGGCTTGATCAGCTGGGCCTCTGTGTCCAGTTCTGTGCCCCACAATTTAAAAAGGATGTTGACAACCTCGAGCAGGTACAGAGGAGGGCGACCAGGATGGTTGAAGGTCTGGAAGAAATGTCTTATGAGGAACGGCTTAGGGAGCTGGAGATGTTTAGCCTTTCAAACAGAAGGCTGAGGGGGGGATATGATAGCTTTGTTTAAATATTAATGAAAGGATGTCATAATGAAGAGGGAACAGGTTTGTTTTCCACGGCTTCAGAGACTAAGACTCAGGGCAATGGTCTCAAACTATAGGAAAAGAGATTCCATTTGAACATTAGGATGAACTTCATGATGTTAGAGCTGTTGGACAGTGGAATATGCTGCCACGGAGGGTGGTGGAGTCTCCTTCTTTGGAGGATTTTAAGCAGAGATTGGAGGGCCATCTGTTGGAAATACTGTGATGGGGGTTCCTGCATGGCAGGGGGTTGGACTGGATGGCCCTTGAGGTCTCTTTAATGTCTATGATTCTATGATTCTATGATTCTATGACCCTGTTGTGTATTGATCTGTATTCCTATTATCTGTACCTGCTTTTGTTGAAGTAACTGCCTTCCTGTTCCAAAGGGAACAGGCCTATTGGTTTATTCAAGTTGCTGCATTTGGATCCTCAATCCTAGTGGTCTCTGCCAAAAGGCAGCTTTGTGATTGGTTGTAATTGTTCCCTCCAAAATGTATCTTTTCCTAGCCAGTGCTGGCTCCTATAAATATAGCTCCCTCTCCCCAGTCCCCACTCATGTCTCTCCCTGAATAAAGAGCTGTTACATTAGAAGCTGTCTCCAGCCTGCTATGTCTAAGAGCTGAAATCACTGCTGAAATCACTAAACCCCATGTCCAACAGACCCTAGAAAGGCCCAGTGGGGAGGTTAGTTAGGAGAAGTAAGAATTAATGGGAGGGACCCTATTCCCTCCTTCCCGGGGAAGAGTATCAAGAATCAAGATTTTAGAGTAAATCCCGAGAGGAGGAAGACTCTTTTTCTCAGGGTGCAGTGGCTTTTTGTTCCATTGATACCCCTAAAGTTCCCTGTGTTCTGATTGGTTTACTTACCTTCTTCCCCAGTTGCTGACCCCAAGATGGTTCTTCATTGGTGAATAACATGGTAGAGCCAAAACCTGTGGAAACATTTCTCCATTGTTTTCAGGGGGGTAACACAGGCATGTCCAAACTTTGGCCCTCCAGATATTTTGGTCCACAGCTCCCACACTCCTTTGTCATTGGCAATCTAAGCTTAGAATTCTGGGAGCTGTGGTGCAAAACATCAGGAGGGCCAAAGTTTAGACATCCCTAGGGTAACATAACATTAGGATCCTATCTCTGTTTAAGGAAAATCCCAGGCTCATGGGGTTGCAATTTTTCTAGGGTTCTATGCGTTGCGTAGCCATCTCCTTACTGGTCCAGTGTTTCAGACTCAAAGAAGCAGGCAACTAACAATTCCTGCCCTGCATGAGATCCAGGCCTGTGTCTGAACCATCTTCTTGCCCCTCCTTCCTGCTTGTTTCCCTATTGAGACCCCTGTTCCCAACATGTACATATCTTCAGAATAGGACCTGAATAACTGCGCCCATCTCTAATTGCAACCAACAAATATGATTGTTATTTTAAGAGGAGCAAGAGTCTTAACAATGTTGCGACTGTCCTCCACATTATTTCTTTCTGCTTGAAATAGAGCCAGCAATAATCAAGTGTGTTAATATTCTCAAAGGTGTTACACCACACCTTGCCTTTGTTCAGACATCAGTATAAAAATGTCCACCTATACCTAATTTTTAACACTGAATATTTCAATTTTATTATTAACTATGAAGGAGGGATAGAGGAATGTTTCCTGTTTCTTTTGTTTCCTCTTTCGTTAACCCAGTCTTCCACCATTGTTTGTCAAACCAGCTGATATTTTTTTCCTTTCTTTCAGTAGCATAGCAAGGACTCCTGTCAATAGCCAATCAGAACTTCAAGGTGTGGTAAGGAGAAATTTTGCTCCTAGATAACACATGGAGTGCTCTTTCAGCTTCAGTCATTTTTTATCTGTGAGACTGCTGTGCGCTGAGCTCCTGGAACCTTCCATCTTGCATGCCTTATGACGCCTGCCTGTCTGCTTTTCTATGGAAGCCATATTAACTCCTTTCAATGCCCCCCCCACACTTTTCTCTTGACTGTTGCGGAGATTTTCCCCTTTTCTTTGGATTTTTTTCTGTTCCAAGGTATTCTGACCATGCCAATGTATCTTCTTGGAATTTTTTTAAATTTTATTTTTATAGGACAGGTGGCTCTGAATTCTTACTGTTTTTATGTGATAATATGAATCTGATGATTACCTTTATTTCTCATATACTGTTTCTGGCTTTTAAAATACATTGGTACCTTATATAAAGGAATTAATTCATTCCAAATGAAATTCTGTTAAGCAAATTTTCCTTTGTACAAATTTCCCATAGGAATGCATTGAAAATGGATTAATTCCCTAATCATGACTATTTTTCTGTTGTATGGATTTGCTCCATAGACGATTCTGTTAAGCAATTTTAAGCAATCTCTATAAATATTTTCCTTTAAGCGGATTGTCTCTTAAACAAACTGCTTGTTATACGAGGGTCCACTGTAGATTGATTCTCTATTGCCTTGCCTCTTTTGTTTAAATGACTCTTTAGGTGTTTTGGAATGCCAGAAAGCACACATGGAGAGACATGAAATGAAGAGCCAGAAATGAGTTTCTCTATTGCATGTAACATTGAAGGGCTGGTATGTAAAAATATAAAAATATAAGAAAAGTAAAAGAAGCACACACACCTGAAAGAAGACAAATTGAAAGAAATACAAAAGTTTTGATCATACACTTCCTTACCCATATGGAGCTGGCAAGCAGCATTATCCCACCACTAAAAATAATGATTTATCATAACAGAAGTGAATCTTAGCCTCCATCAGCTTACATTCTTTTTCTGGGTACCCACAAAGAGGAATTTATCAACTTTTCCTTCCAATATCAATTACTTTGGTTGTGTGAGTTAAGCCACATTCAGTCCATTGTTTCTCTTTGTTTAGTCTGTTGCTGCATCCATAGTTCACATTAACGTCAGTTTAATTGGTAATGGATAAACTACAGTTTACAAATGCTGAAAAAGTAACCTCAATTTTCCTTCATATCTGTGACTGTAAACCTAGAAGCAAAATCATAGGAGGAACGAAGGGCAAGACACGTTTCTTTATCATGAGGACAAAAATAACCAACTGAGCTTGAATAAATTAAATTTAAATGTTGTCATTGTGTCATTACAGTCGTGACCGACTCTTTGTGACCCCATGTCCATGGAGTTTTCTTGGCAGGAATACTGGAGTGGCTTGCCAGTTCGTACTCCAGGCGCCTACAGCACCTGGTATTCCCTGGCGGTCACCCATCCAAATACTAGCCAGGTCCGACCCTGCTTAGCTTCTGAGATCAGGCGGGATCAGATGTGCTCAGGGCATCTAGGCAGTGAAAATTTAAATATAGGTACATTCAAATGTTGGGGAAACAGAAAGTAACATTCCCCCTCATCCCTAATGAGGGTGCCACTGGTTGCTTATTCATTTCCATAAAAGAAATGAGACAGCATCATTCACCCATCTCCTCTGATGGCTTCCCCATGGCTTGTCACTGAACTGCACAGATCTGTATAAGCCCCCACAGCAGTAGTGGAGAGTACATGAACTATGAGGTTGGTGTAATGATCTTGCTACTCTTTTTCTGTTGTGTGTACAACCTGGAACGATGGCTCTCTCTCTGTGAGTGTGAGTGCGTACATCCACGCATGCGCCAGGATAGATACAAAAATACAGTGTTTTTAGGCCCCAAACTTTCTGCAGTTTAAATTTTAGTCTTCCGTTTTCAAGTCTGAAAGCATCCTATAGAAGAATCCTACAAAGTAGACATTTCAAACCCTTTCAGCATTTGTCCTGAGTTTTTTTTTTTAAAGTGCTCCTTCACCTCTCCGTTTGTCGTCCATTCTCCTTTTAAAGAAACGAGGAAGACTGCCGAACTTATTTTGAGTCTATCCTATGGATTTTTCATTGAAATATCTATGTTAACTTTTATCAGCCTTGCTCTGCTTTGTAATTTTGGAAACAGCTCTAACGAACGAGCAACCCAGAGCACTGTAATATACTGGGAAGCATCCTTCATAAGTCAATTGAGGAATTTAATAATCTCTTTAGAAATGAGCTCCACAGCTATGAGAAAAATGTGTGGGTTAAAGGCCTTCCAATTAAGAAACATTTCTCTGTGGATTTATAGGCTGGTGGTTAGCTCTTCCTGTTCGTGTTCCCATGGCAACTGTCAGGTAGATTTTCTGCTCCTCACTAGGAAGTTGGAAGCTTAGAGTCAGCCTGAGCCTTTCAATTCAATGAAGCTTAAATGAAATTCTTTGCACACGAGCTGCCATTTAGCCCAGGTCGTTTTATTCATATCTTTGGAGAGAAATCAATTTACAGCAATCAAATCTGTAAATTTTCTTTTATTGGGATTATTCTGGAGTAGATGATATAAAGCGTGATCTTCAGAATAATCCCAATGCAATCAATGCAGGCATGCACATATACCCTTGAGAATCCCTCCCCCCAAAAAAAAACTTTCCTTTTCTGCCTGGAAATTTCTTTCAGCCTTTCTCCTCAGCAGGCATCTTCCCGCTCTCCTTAAAGTTTATTTAAGCCATTTCCAACATTTCTTTTTTGATCTATGCTGATTTTTTTTGAGTTTGTGGGCTGCCTTTTTACCTTCAAGTTGCTCAACCAAGCGTGCCTCCTTCTGACCTCTCTTAACCTCGCAACCCTATAAAGTAAATAATATGCTCTGCAACTCAACAGTTCAGTCGCACCTTGTGAACTTTCTGTCTGACAGGACATGAATACCGCTGTCCAGGATACTTACACCTACACCCCATTGCCTGCCTTTTCTCTTTAAGTTCATGGAATTGTAGAGATGGGAAAACACTTTTTAGAATTCATTTAATCCAACATAGTCATGTAGGACCTATAAAGCTAACTAGTTTTTACTAGTAGTTTCATCAGAAGTATGCTTCAGAGACAAGAAAACAACCACTAGATAGTCTTACATGATATTTCTGGTATAAATTGCTGCAACAGACTAGCACAGCTAGCTGCTACATCATGTATAATGAAAGAATAATTACAGATATTGTGAGTCATGCTCCCAAATCCAATGCTTGGTATATTTCTTTTTGCTCCTTAAATGAAATATTTATTTACTCAGGCTTTAGGGCAGATGGAATGGTAACTCTCATCTGTCTGCCTCTTCAGGTAGGTGTAGTAGAACACTGAAAGTCCTAAATCTGGTTCATATTGGTAGATCCTTCTGAAAGCTGACTACCCTCTAAGCATTTTTCCAACGGCCTCCGAGAGACATAGAATATTTATTTCCTCTCTTTTGAGAGTTGTGCTTCTGGGTGATGACTATCACATTTCAGTAATGATCAGTGTGCACTGTCATATCCTGGAGTTTTCAGATGTTTTAAGAAATTCTGCAGGACTGTCAACCAGATGTAGGGAAAAAGGACTAGGCACAGATGTCTCCCTCCCTCCCTCAATCTATTTTTAATACTAGGCAACAGAAAGGTTTGGAACTCTTTGCAGCTGGGCTCCCTGAGTACATGAAGGCGTGCGACTTTAATGACAACCCAGCACACATATTCCACTCTGGTCTTTTTTTTTTTTCTGGTCAGCTTTTTACAAGCTGTAATCATCCCCAGAGTTATGTGCCATGCCAGCTCTTACTCCCAATGGTTCATGAATGCCAAGACACCTGTACTGAGAAAAAGCACCATGTACAACCCTTGTGACTTTCATTCTTCTTGTCTTGTTGATTTGCTTGAATTGGAAAGCTGCTGCAACGGTAAATAATTTGGATGGGAATAGATGACTTCCCACTCAGCCGCCATCCTAACTCTAGGAACACTGTGTTTTAATTTGCACATCACTGTCTGCTTGGTTTCTCGGCACTCTTAGGTTGCTTGTCATCTCAACCCCCCCCCCCATCCCACATGGATGGCTGCTTGACAGCTCTGTGCAGGCTTCCTTTCTTTTTTCATCCTCTCCACCATCAGCTCTGTAGGTGGGTTGGGAACATATCTCAACTCATGGCTTTCTGGACAGCGTCAGCGTTAGCTCAGTCTTCTTGAGAAAGAAAGAAAGAAAGAAAGAAAGAAAGAAAGAAAGGAAAGAAAAGAAGGAAGGAAGAAAGAAAGAAAGAAAGAAAGAAAGAAAGAAAGAAAGAAAGAAAGAAAGAAAGAAAGAAAGAAAGGAAGGAAGGAAGGAAGGAAGGAAGGAAGGAAGGAAGGAAGGAAGGAAGAATAGTTTATTAATAGTATAGCCCATTTATTTTATATATCTTAGTATTTTTTGCTTTTTATATTGTATTTTTTTATTTGCTGTTTGATTGTGGTTGTTAACCACCCAGAGTTCCTTTGGAAGATGGGTGGTATAGAAAGAAAGAAAGAAAGAAAGAAAGAAAGAAAGAAAGAAAGAAAGAAAGAAAGAAAGAAAGAAAGAAAGAAAGAAAGAAAGAAAGAAAGAAAGAGAGCCAAATTCCACTTCAAATTAGGAATTTAAGGAGAAAATGTTTGCAGGAATTGATGGAACGGAAACTAGAACAATAATTAGAAATATTCCACTTCATTCTGTTTCTGTTATGAGGAAATCTAAATGGAAATAAAAAAGCAGTGGAATGCATTCGGGAAGAGAAGAGAGAGTAAATAAAACTGCCAGGCTCTCTGGTCAGCTTTCAAATCTGAGCTTTCATTAAACTGAAAACACTCTAGATAGATAGATAGATAGATAGATAGATAGATAGATAGATAGATAGATTGATTGATTGATTGATTGATTCCATTCCATCTGAAAGAGCTCATATTCCTAACCTAATTGTTTGCATTGTTGGCATCAAAGAATTTAGGGAGAAAAGAGGAGAACAAATGGAATTGAATAAGCTGATAGTTAACATGATTGTCTTAAAATATACCAGGAAGAGTTGGCTAGATAGTTCAGTGATTTAAATACCTGGCCAGAGGTTGGGAGTTCAATTCCCCACTATGCCTCCAGATGGAGGAACAAGCTCTACAGTCCTAGGCCATCTATAGAAGAAGGGGATGGGAAACCAGTTCTGAGTACTCTCTACCTAGGAAACCACAAAAAGGTCACTATAAGGCAGTATTGACTTGATGGCACACAGTTATGGAGTCTAGTGGTGCAGTGGTTAAATGCCTGTACTGCAGGTAAAACTGTGCTCACAATCTGGGGTTCAATCCCAGGTAGCAGGCTCATGGTTGACTCAGCCTTCCATCCTTCCAAGGTCGGTAAAATGAGTACCCAGCTTGCTGTGGGTGGGGGGCAATGTGTAGCCTGCATACTGTAATTAAACTGTAAAACCACCCAGAGACTACTTGAAGTGGTATGGGGTGGTATATAAGCAGAACACTTTGCTTTATTTATTTATTTATTTATTTATTTATTTATTTATTTATTTATTTATTTATTTGATTTACAGTGGTACCTTGTACAAAGGAATTAATTCATTCCAAATGAAATTCTGTTAAGCAAATTGTCCTTTATACAAATTTCCCATAGGAATGCATTGAAAACGGATTAATCCCTAATTTCAACCATTTTCCTGTTGTACAGATTCACCCCATAGATGATTCTGTTAAGCAAATTTCTCCTGTCTCCAGAATTTATTATGTTGTACAGATTTTATGTTATAAAAACTGTTTGTTATATGACGGTCCACTGTATATACTGCCCATCAAGCCCAGATGCCACTCTATTTTTCAAGGAAAGGCAAAAATAACATCAAGCCAATATCATCAGACAATATTAAACATTAGCAGTTTTTTTTAAAAAAACCATGAATTGTTATTTGATCAAGAAGATATAATGTAAAAAATGATCCAGAAGAACCTTGTTCTCCTTTGTCTCGTTGCAACTTAATTCCATGATTATCGAGTTTCAATGATATCATCTGATCTCAACAGCTATAAGTAAAGAAAGAAACAGATCTGCTTCAGTTAGCTGAATTTAAATTCTGCTTTTATCTGTGAAGTACTTGGTAGCCCAACTATAAAAGTAATGGCTTGGGGGATGGAATCAATAAATTTAATTTGTTATTACCAACTCTCAGGAGTCACACATCTGAACTTAAGGAAATAATGTTTTTAAACAATGTAACATGTAACTATCGAAACATTATAGTGTGGCTGCATGGGTTGGCTCATCCTCCTGTTTATCAGAGTAGTAATTATTTTAACATTAACATGGTAAATGAATGCTCTCTTTCTAAGCAAAAGGGAAGCCCTCTTTGATGGATTTACATTTTAATGTTTTGCATTCCATGCAGAAATACTATGTGGCCACGTACAGAAAACAAGCTTCGTTTGGAAAGAACATCTCCAGAGTGAACTGCTATAATGCATCAAGTGAGATTTTATTTCAGTTTTTTTTCCTTATGCAAACAAAATATGGAAAAAAAAAGAACTACAAAGACAATTAAACATACACATGCAAAATAAAAAGGTGGGGGAAAGGACAGAAAACAAGTTGAAAGTCTTCCAATGTCCTTTAAAAAATAAGCTTATGATATTTGTATCTCTGTGTCATGCATTCAGATGTCAAAAGATTTGTAAAGTCCGCTGGAATGTACTGAATAAAAGAGAGTGGGTATGTAGATTGTGAGCTGCCCAGAGACCTTTGGGTAGTGGGCGGCATACATGCTATATTAATAAAAATAAAATATATAAAATGAATTGTATTTCTAGTGTTATAACTTAACTTTAAAAAAAACACAGTGAGGTTTAAATAGCTGCCTTCATGAAAGCAGAGTTTGGAAGCTCATTTCCCCACTTTTCCTCCAAGATTGAAAAACTAAACTGTGTGGCCTTGCGCAAGCTGTAAATCCCAGGATACCTCAGAAGGGAATGTTCAACCACTCCTGTATATTTTATAGGTTGAACACCCCAATAAATGGTCCTCAAAATGCAGAATTGACTCGATGATGTGCCAGTATCCAGCTGAAGTCAACAATACTGTACATTCCTATCCCCAATGATGGCAATGTTAATCAGTTATCAGATAACCACCTAGAATGGTCTTAGTGCCAGATGGTATGGTAGATAAATAAATAAATAAAAGTTAATAAATCATCTGAACTAGACATGGACACAACCAGAAAAAATGACATTTCGAGTTTTCGTTTGTCGGAACGGGTCCGTTTCGGGTCGTTTCCGTTTGTCGCGAAATTTTTCAAAAATTTGTCGTTTCTGTTTGTCGTTTGTCATTTCCACCGCAATTTAGCACGATTTGACTTCCCAGAGCATAGGGACGTCCCGCAATCAGGGCTGGGGCTAGGTGTTTTTGCGCCCTAGGCGGCGGGAGGGGCGGGCGGCGGGGGGCGGGCGGCGGAGGGGAGGTACGGGCGGGCGGCAGTGGCGGGGGGCCACGGGCGGGCCGTGGCCACGGGCGGGCGAGTGGGTGGGCGGCGGCACGGGCCGCAGGAGGGTGGCGGCGCAGGTGGACGGGCGGGTGGGCAGTTAGGATATCACTTAGGATAGAGGTTCTGTTCTTGGCTTGCACCCCAAATGTGTGTGTGTGCAAGCAAATTGAACGTGGGGAAATAGAAAATAAATGGTAGTATATAATATATTTTTAAAATAAATCCACACCTCCCACTCCCAGTTGAACCTCCCGCTTTATCCAATATCAGAAAAAAATCCTCAAACTGCCAGAGAAGAAATAAAGAATAAACTGCTATTCCCTTCAGCAGACAAAGCTGCAGGGAATCAAAGAAATTATTTTCTAAATTCAATTCCCTCCCTGCCTGCCTAACTTAAATCCTAAAGCCTCCAGCCTCCCTCCTCAATCTCAATCGGATCACACCAGCACCAGTAGCCAGCCCTCCTCCCTCAACCACATCCATACACCCGACTGCAATTTCTGGAAGGTGCCTCGGCTTTTTATTCCCTCCAAGACATCCACAAGTGTCAGTCAAAAACCTGGCGATGCCATTGGTGGAGTGGTTAAAAAAAATGCATGGTCCCATCCCATGCCCAGACCAAATGGGCAGGTCTAAAAAAAATAAAAAATAAAAAAATAAAATAAAATCAATACAACGTTTTATTGCTATAAAAAACCCACTGCTGCTACTATAAAAATTCAGGCATTTAAAATAAATAAATTTCACATGTTTCTGTGGTGATTTGGTGTGTTTTTTGACCACAATTTCAAAAGAAAAATTGTGGTCGCCATTTTGGATTCCCCCCCCACCGCATGGCATGCAGCGAGACAGATGATGAGGATGACCCCCCCCAGCCTGGTGAAAGCAGCCCAGGACAGGAGAAGAGGGGGGGAAAGGCCAGGGACACCCCAGAAACCACCCCTCTGGTAGGTGGCAAAGCCTCAGGCAGGCCTATTTTTGCCTGCTTTTTTCGCCGGGAGTCGGGTTTTTTTAAAAAAACTTTTAAAAACTTTTTCTGTGCTTCGCATCACGCAATCGCCGTGATGCCACAAATGGAAACGAAAAACCCGACCAAATTTTTCTTTTTTTGGTTCGAGTTCGAGTTCTGACGGCCTAATTATCGTTACCGTTTCCGTTACGTAACGGAAACGATAACCGAAAACGGAAACGACAATTTCACCTAGTCGTGCCCATGTCTAATCTGAACACTTATTTAAGATTTTGCCTTCTTACCAGAGACAGTCGGTTTCTTTACAGTCGAACATATGCCTTGAAAAGTATTTATGGAGAAGTACATTATGTACTCTTTTTGTCTTTTCTTATATTCATTGCATTATATGATCAATATTTTATTTAAAGCTTTTCAGGCAAAGTTTGCCTCTAAATACATTCAAATACATGCCTTCAGTATAAAATGCCAGCATACATCAGAATAGATGGAGGAAGAAGAGGGGTGTTTGTAGATCACCAGTCTTTTTTTTTCTCTTGAATTTTATGGGATTCATGTTATAATTCACTTTGTTAGCTTCATTGCTTTTTGGATGCTCTGTGAATCACACAGCTGACCATCTATTGCAGCTATATTACTTCCAGTTGAGGACCAGAATCCACCTGGAGTGACAGGGAAGCACTTTAATTTTTCCAGTCCATTGGAAGCCAGAATTCTACCTTTCATGTTTGCTGTAGTAGCTTTACTTATAGTTTTGTTATTTAACTTAAAATGAATAATCTGACCCGGTGCTTTCCATGGAAATCCAAGTGGCATATTTGGTCCAGTTAGCCCAGCGTTTTTCAACCACTGTTTCAACCACACCATGGCAATTTTTGCCTGGTGTGCCGTGGGAAAAATTGAAAAATTCTAAAGAAATTCAACCCAGGGCCGGCGGGTGGCCCACAGCTGGGAGGCGCTATAAATAGCGTCCAAGGGCCAGCTTGGCTCCCCCCCCCAAGGCCCGCGGCGCTGGTGTCACTTCCTCCCCAGCCGGACCTGGCCCCGCTCATTCTCTTAGTGTTTGCCCTGTGCCTGCCGCCGCTGCCGCGACTCGCTCGCTTCCCTCTCCCCCCTCCTTTTTTTACCCTGGACCACCACCACCCCTTTCCTGGGAGCTACCAATGGACTGAGCCGCCCAACATCCCGCCCGCCAACACGAGCCGGCCCGGGAGCCCCAGCCCAGAACAAACCACCAGGTGAGGGGAAGGGGAGGAGGGGCGCCCGGCTGCCCCACAAGCACCGCGGCAGGGCTGCGAGGAGGAGGGGATGGAGGAGGCCTCCGCCGGGCCTGGGCTGAGGAGGTGGGCAGGCGGGGGGGTGCTACTGGCATGGCTGGATGGCCGGCCTTTAGGGTCCGGGAGGGGAAGACCCGTCTCTGAGGGGCCCCATGATGGGTTCCTTGAAGTCTTGCCCCTTTCTTTCTGTCTTGGGTCACCCTCTTCTCTCTCTCTGTCTTTTCTTTCTTTTTTTCCCCACCTCTCTCTTTCCATTCGTACCCTTTCCCCTCTTCATAGAAACGTGCTCATTTCTAGCCTGCATATGTGTATGTCTAGCAGCCTGCCTACTGTAATTAAAACTGTAAACCGCCCAGAGACTCCTTGAAGTGGTATGGGGCGGTATACAAGCAGAACACTTTCTGCCTTCTTTCCTTCCTGCCTTCCTTCATCCTCCTCCCCTCCTGTCGCTGGACTTGCTGAAGGCATCTGCCTTGGCCACAGTGTGGAGAGCAAGATGGGCTTTTGGGTCTTATTTGTGTTCCTGGACAGTCAGTGCCCCTTCTCAGGTCTCCACTGGACACAGAAGTCCATGCAGGGCAAAATGTCTTTTAAAAAACAACACAGGTAAGTGGGAACTGGGTGCTAGAGAGCGGGCTGCCTCAATCTGTGGCCCCTCTGTCCTGCTTCTCCCTACACCAGCAATGGCGAACCTTTTAGAGACTGATATAGGCACAGAGTTAATTTTTTTAACATTTTCTAATGGTGGTGTGCCTCGTGATTTTTTTCATGAAACAAGTGTGTCTTTGCCCAAAAAAGGTTGAAAAACATTGAGTTAGCCTACCATCATCTTAGGAGGTATATAGCCCAGTTGCACCCTTTCCTGGATACTAAGGGTCTCACCACCTTGGTCCACATGCAGGTAGTCTCAAGACTCAACTACTGTAATGGCCTCTACATAGCACATCCAGAATGTGGTGGCCAGATTAGTGATAGGGAAACCAAATGATCACATCTTCCCCACTCTGCCAGCATTGCATAGGTACCTGTATGCTTCCACACCTGATTCAAGGTTATGAGTCAGATAAAGCCCTAAAGAGTTTGAAGCTGTGTTACTTGACATAATGCTACATTCAAGTTATGTTAATTGTGGTTTTATTATGCTTGTTTATATTAGATTTATTGTTTTATTGCTTTATAAATATTGACTTATGCATGTTGTACACTGCCAAGAGTGGCCATTAGTCAGATACGCGGGGAACAAACAAACAAAGTTATTGGCTAAATACTCAGCTTCCAATTTAAAAGCAAAATCAGGACAAAGGAGGCAGGTGAAATGATGAAACAACAACAACAAGAACAATGATGAAATGAGCGTTTTTTTCAACATTGACTAGTTGCATATATTGTTAAAAATGTACTCCTTTTCATTGACAGATGTTGGCAACCTTGTTTAAGATAACATTAAAATAATACCCAAGCCGCCTTGGTTCCTTTTCCAAGGAGAAAGGTAGGGTAAAAATATTACAAATAAATAAATAAATAAATAAATAAATAAATAAATAAATGCCTAGTGCAGGCATTGGAATCCTTACTCTCTGGATCCTAAAAAGGGCTTCTGGACTCCCCCATTGGGTGTGCCCCTCTCCCCATGAGATAATTAATGAATGGCTTCCCAATGTTTATATCAGGGTGTTGGTTGTTTTCATTTGAAAATATCAAAATTATGGACGTGCTTTGGAGTGTCAAACGTATCTGGAAAATAAAGTGAAACAGAGATACAGTATTTGTCTGTTTCTGAACTCACCCTGAACAAATATTCCAGCACTCTCATATTTAGGAATCTGGGTGTCTTAACAAAAAATAGACTTCCGACATCTTTTTTACAGTGGCAGTAGTCCATTTGGGCAAAGGGGCTTTGCCCTATACTCATGCTCAGGGGAAATCTACTATTAGCTGTGCCATTTCTGGGCCAAAGAAAGGAAGGAAGGAAGGGAGGGAGGGAGGGAGGAAGGAAGGAAGGAAGGAAGGAAGGAAGGAAGGAAGGAAGGTTGACGGTCCACAAAAGCACAACAGTGTTGGAATTTGTCTAAATCTTCCATGGCAGGGAATTCTGAAATCCCATCACAACCACCCAACAGACCAGTGGTACTGAACCTTCGGCACTCCAGAATTTTTGGACCACAACATCCACAGTCCTTTGTCATTAGCAACACAGGCTTGGAACTCTGGTCTAAAACATCTGGAGTGCCAAATGTTCACCGCCACTGAAATAGACCATCCCTCACCTTCCCAAGGATCACGGCTCAAAGAAAATTTTGCAATGGGGACAACGCAGTGTTTTCAGTACTGTATTCTGATTTCATTATTCTGTTAAACACACACACACACACAAACACACACACACATATTAGAGTACACGATAGTGAGTTGAATACAAGTGAAAAAGTCCTAAACAGAGTCAAGCCAAACATATATCTCTAAGCCAAGTTTACCAAACAAAAATGGTGGTGCAGTCTCCTTCTTTGGAGGATTTTAAGCAAAGACTGAATGGCCATCTGTTGGGGGTACTTTGATGGGTGTTCCTGCTTGGCAGGGGGTTGGACTGGATGGCCCTTGAGGTCTCTTCCAACTCTATGATTCTATGAAAACATATCATACTTTGGTCAAGTTTTGCAAGCTGATTCACTGGAAAAGACAACAACATTGGTCAGTGACAAAAGAAGGGGCTGCCTGAGGACATGCTGGCCTGACCCCATCAGAGAGGACCCTGGAATGACTTTGATGGAGCTAAAAGAAGATGTAAGAGATAGAAAGGCAGGGAGCATGTCACTCCACAAAGTGACCAAGAACAGAACGCAACTGAATGAATCGAGTAGGTGAGTTAAATATCCCATCAAATTGTGTTACGTAGCATGACAGATCACACTAGAATAGCCACACTGAGTCAGGGGGTGCTGGTGGTAAATCATCTCCATACAGTTCCTTGATTCAAATGGGCCTGCCTGTAGCTGTGGTTTACTTGAGCAGAGGGCCTGTGAACCAACTGGCCTTACAGAAGAGTACATTCACCCACTGGTTTACTATGCTAAGGATCAGATTTCACAGGGAACATCTTCACAAACCCTTGATAACATTCTATGGGAACTCTTCCCCTCTATGCTGTCTTTTGACAGTCAAAGGAACGGACCAGCATGGTCTGTTTAGATCAATGGTTCTCAACCTGTGGGTCCTCAGACGTTCCTGGACTGCAACTCCCCAGAAATCCTGGCCAGCTCAGCAAGTGATGAAGACTCCTGGGAGTTGCAGTCAAGGAACATCTGGGGACCCACAGGTTGAGAACTCCACCCAGTTGTAATTCACCAATTGAAATGGCACTCAACGCTACAGGGGACTTAACCTACCATAGGAAAACATTCCCTTTACAAAGCCTCATAAGAAAGCTCTTTTACATTGTCTTTTAAAGCAGAGGAACCAGTGGCATTATCTGACATTTTATAATTTCTCCGCCTTTTAAATAAAAATTACTTTTGAAAAAGGCTCCTTCAAAGAAGAAAGAATTACCTCACTCTCATTTGTGAACAAATTCTCCACAATTTGTGTTTCGCTTCCTTTTCCTTAACGGGTTGATTAATCCCAAACGTGCTTTTAAATTTTCCCCTTCTCTTTCCTATACGACGCTGAATCTAATGATTTGCTCCTGGGGCTTGTGGATATTAGACCTTAGAATCTTTATCTCTCTCTCTGTATTTTTATCACTCACTCCTTGGCTGGTTTCTATTAGGATTTCTATTAAAAGCATTGGTAAGATCCAACACACTATTTTGTGTTACCTTTTTAAAAAAAAAACCCTCCCCAGAAAAAACCCTGAGACCTTTTTGCAATTAAAAAAATGGGAAGGGCAGAGATTGTCTTTAGTCATCTAAAAAGACTGGCACTGTTATTAAATGGAATTATTAAAATTTAATAGCAAATAAGTGCAATGAATTGCCTCTGCAATCAGTTCTCTGAATTATCCAACACATGCCTGCCCAAGACATAAGCCCAGGTTCAATTTTGGCTACTCCCGGGTGAGTATCGGATTACAATTTTAATCCTTTGCCATGTTTTCTCCTCAGCAGACTTGATCCTTGTAAATCTGTGCTTCTGATCGTTTTAATGGAAGAAGGCAAGGTGGAAGTTCTATGAGGGTATATCAGCCAGGGAAATATTCCAACTTTTCCCCTGCTTCTACTGTTTAAAAAGTCAAGTCCTTGCCTTTTTACTAGCATAGAGGGTGACAGGGGGGAATGTACGTTTACTATTTTAAACAGAAACAAAAGCTATTTCTCAGAATGCAGATACTTATGTATACTGTGCTTATTTATTTATTTATTTATTTATTTATTTATTTATTTATTTATTTATTTATTTATTTAGATTTGTCATCATCCCCCATCTCCTCTGAAGAGACTCTGGGAGATTTAAAATACAGTATTAATCATCATCATATCTATATTTTGGATGCAGAAAGCTGGTTTCCCTGGATTCATATAAAGAAGGGGAGTGTATATATGGACATAACCGCAGTACAGTACCAGTAGTAGTAACACAGCAACAAGTTGGCCAGAACACAGTTGCTGGAACCCCATAAATCTCAGTAGCAAACTGTGGCTAGTTGAGATGTTGATGTAGGCATTTGGTGTCACACTCCATATGTGGGACATGACAAACAGCCGCAAATGCCTGAGCTTACTTCCCAACTGGCAGCCATTTTGCACTTAAATTTACACTGATGTGCATAAGGAAGACACCTTTTTTAAAAAAGAAAAGAAATCATATTAAAACTCCGGTCTCAGAATGTTTTGCTAAAGAAGGGACTATAGAATGGACTTCAGATTTAGCTCCAGGCAAAATTTCTGTGGCAGCTATGTTTCCTTTAAGTAGCAGGACCAGGAAAAAAAACAGCAACAGGAGAAACTAATATCTTACATTTCCCCATTTCCCCACTGAGCTCCTGTGAGCAGCTATTACGGTATCCTAACAGGAATGTACAGATAATCGATGCTCTGTAAAGTTCACTAGAGTGTAATATGACTTAACTTAGAAATATTGGGCAATCGGAGTCTCTAATCCAGCCTCTTTTTTTTCTCTTCACCGAAACAATCCTGCTTAAAGCTTTATAAGCTTGAGATAACGCACCTCTTTGTTTTAAAGTAAATCCATTTTTGAAAAGAATATAGCGATGTCATGGTCACAAGTCTTTTCTATTTTCAGATATAAGCTGAGAGCTAAAAAAAAGGAGGATTTTTTTATTATTATTATTTTCTTCCTCAGCCTCGGAGGTCGAGAGACTCATAGCTCTCCTAAAGAGCCCTTAGCTTCGATATATCCACCAGGAAATGAAAGAACCCATGCAAGTCAAACACCCCATTATTGTATAATCATTCAGAGACCACTCTTACTTAAATGGCTGTCTGATTACTTCTGAAGTGAAAAACAGAGTATTAAAAAGAGTAAGCTATATTGAGCAATATTGCTCTGATATCATCATTACCATCTTTCCTAGAACTTAATTTGTTTCCAGGCCCAAATCAAAGTGCTGTTTCTGACCTTTAAGGCCATCACCGTGATACTAATGTATGCTATTCTCACTCACAAGGTACTGAGAATGGCATAAATTAAGTTGTAGTCAAGCACTTAAGCACATGGCCTCTAGTTTAGAGGGCATCAAAAGTGAATTAGACAAATTGATGGTTAATGGATAGTATGACTGACTGCTATGAACCATGATTAAGAATGGATGAAAGAATATTACTTGCTTTACCCTGTTTTGATAAGAATGCCCACATATTTGTTTTTCAATCTGGAAAGAACGTGTGATGTTTTTATTTATTTTTTTAAGCACCTTCAAGTATTGAAAGCTGGCTGGAGAGGTCAGTGGTAGAGATGGGCACAAAACGGAAATATAGCGTTTCGTTTCGTTTCGTTTCAGTCTTCATTTCATTTCATTAATACCAGATTTTTAAAAAGAATTTTTGTCAGGAAACAAAATGAAATTAAATGCTTCATAAGGCTATAAATAATGTGGAGCTTTTCTTGTCAGATTCTGTATTTGTTGTATGATTGTTGTTGTTTTTATATGTTTTTATATTTGATTTACTGTTCGGGGATTGTGCTCCTTTTTGGCTTTTTTTTTTTTTTTTTTTTGCAGTTTGTTGTACACTGCCCAGAGTTCCTGAGGGAAAGTCGGGCAGTTAACAAGTATAAAAATAAATAAATAAAATAAATAAGTCCTAGTCTCTGAAGCCATGTTAAACAAATCTGTTCCCTCTTCAATATAACACCGTTTAAAATATTTAAACATGACTATCGTATCTCCTTTCAACTTTCTTTTTGTAAGGCCAAACATTCCCAGCCGCTCCTCGTAACACATTTCTTCCAGATCTTTAACCATCCTGGTAGCTGTCCTCTGGACATGTTCAAGGTTGTCAACATCCTTTTTAAATCGAAGAGTGCAGAACTGTACACAGTACTCCAGGTGGGGTCTGACCAGAGCAGAATAGAGTGGTACTATCACTTCCCTTGATCTAGACACCATGTTTTTGTTGATGCAACCAAGAATCACATTGGTTTTCTTGGCTGCTGTGTCACACTGCTGACTCATATTCAATTTGTGGTCCATCCAGACTCCCAGATTCCTTTCACAGATGCTATTCTCCAGCCAGGTGTCTCACATCCTATATCTGTGCATTTCATTTTTTTTCTGCCTTGATGCAGGACCCTACATTTCTCCGTTGGAGCTCATTCCATTTGCTTTGGCCCAACACTGTAATCTGTCAAGGATTCACTGCTGTATCTACTTAATCATCACACAGGGGGAACCCCATATCTGCAAGGTCAGTATCTGTGGTTTCTGAAAATATTAAAAATATTAAAAGGAAAAAAATGCAGCAAAGCTATTTTCACATGTATTACCAGAATCAGGCACTTTGTCAGACTGACAAAGCTGCTTAGATGAGTAGCAAAACATTTTGATCTCTCAAGAAAAGAATTCCAGTTGCCATGACTCAACTCCCAGATAACCTTGCCTGGATGACTGAGAATCTTCACAGATGTCTCTCTAGTGGCGAGTTCCAGTAATGCATGTGAAAATATTTTTTCTGGGTTTTCCCCCTTTTAACTATGCAATACTGTACATAGAGTGTTTGCTACCATCAGGGTTTTTCAGCATCCACAGGGGGGAATGGTACCATTTGGTTTCGTCCTGCATATTATTCCATCAAACATACAAGTTGCTTTCCTCTCACCTGCCTTCGGATCTGAATGTATCAGACTTTAGGTTGAGATACCTTCCTTTCCTTTGGCCATAACTGAAATACAATATTTTTCAGAGCATAAGAATGTATTTTTGTCTAAGATTGTTAGACTAAAAATTGAGGGTTTTTTTATACATAGAAGTAAGCCAAGGAGAGACTGGCATGGTTGTGAAACTGTAATTTTGGGTTTGAAAAGTGGGGTGGGGTGCATCTTTTAGACTGGAAAATGCAGTATTTCAAGAGAACATTGGCTCAAAGCCTTGGACTGATGCCATCTAAGGCAAATTCTGTTTGCTTTTTTTTTCTTTATGATTTTGGAAGGCAATCAAGACTTCACAGGCAATTTTCACTATGCAGGGTTCATTTTTACAGCTTGTTCAAGGAGCATTGGCAATATGTTCCACTGGGCTTTACAGTTTTTCAAACAAGTCTTCCATTTGATTCCCATCGCATGATGACTTCTTAAGACAATGGATGTCACTGGAGGTGGCGACCTGTTCATCTGAATCTCTTTACAAAATCATTTCTGTTTAGGAATAGAACAGACCACCATGAGAATGGAAGGGAAAGCAAAGACAAAGCATTGCCTCCGTTCTAGAAACTCCTTTTGCTTACTTAATGGTTTTTTTTTCTGAGCAGACCTGCAGAACCACTGGCAACTTTATAAGTAGTTATTAGTAATGTATATTGTCAATGACTATCCTTAGAGCTTCAATGCATGTAGAAGGAGGTAGTGACATCTACAGGGCCGGCACTAGGGTTTTTCACGCCCTAGGCGAGGGGCGGGCGGGGGGGGGGTCTGGCAGCGGTGGGGGGCGGTGGGGGGGCAGCAGGCTGGGCAGTGCCCTCTGTCCATTTTGGCGCCCTAGGCAACTGCCTAGTTTGCCTTAATGGACGCGCCAGCCCTGGACATCTACTCTAGTTCTACTGTTGTTCTTACATGATGTCAAGTTACCTCCAATTTAAGGCAACCTTATGAATGAGTAACCCCCCAAAATATCCTGTTGCCAGCAGGCTTGCTCACCTCTTGAACACTCAAGTCTGTGGCTTCAATTAGGGAACCAAATCCATCTCATATTTGGTCTTCTTTTCTTTTTAAAGTTTTTATTAAGAATTATAAAACTACCATACCAAAAACCACATAGAACAACAAAATACCGTAAAGGAAAGGAAAATATTAAACAAAACACACCAATATGACAAAAATATAACAAATATAACAAAAAATAAAAACCCGTGCACTTAAACAAAATTACAACTCCAAAATTACATTTCCCTCCAAAAATACACTGAATCTTCTCTGGGTGCATATCCTTTACCTTTCTGAAATTCATATACCAACACTTTATCCCATATTCCATTAAAGTCATTAGACTTACTCAAGCCTTTCCTAATTTTAGTTTCACAAGCCAATTTATCATTAATAGCCAGATTCCATAAATCCTTATACCATTCCTCCAATATTAATTGGTGATTAGATTATATTATCCAATATTAATTGGTTATTAGATTATAATATCCAATATTAATTGGATATTAGATCTTCCTCTTTTCTTCCTGCCTTCCACATTTCACAGCATTATTGCTTTTCCCAGAAAATTCTGCCTCCTCATGATGTCTTCAAAGTAGGGCAGCCTCAGTTTCAACATTTTTGCCTCCAGAAACACCAGACATACACGCCTTATAGATAAGAGTCAAGGGGAGTCAAGGGGAGGAAGCTTGCAATTTTGCTGTCTCTAGGTGTCTTGGACCCTATGTTATCCATTTTTAAATTTAAAAAATGAATATACAAATATACAAATTGATTCATCGATTCATCAGAATAAATTCACAAACTACCTTTATGAATCATAAATCACAATTTTTTCTGGTTTGTTCCCATCTATGGTCATAATTTTTGTTTGTTTTAAGAGGACTCAAACCCTGGGACATTACTGGGGGAGTCCAGAAAGAACATTTATTTTGTTATTTCTGCTTCCTTTTGTTTGGCCATAGATGATTTCTGTGTGTGGTCCTCAAAACTCTAAGTTTGCAAAAAGCAGAAGAGAAAACATAAAGTACCATCTGACGAGATCATGGTATTACAGAGTTGTGTGTGCATGTATATGTGTGGGTGTACTTAATATCTTAGCTTAACTTTTAAAAAATATTGTTTATCACTTAATAAATTATGAAAAACACACAGACTGTATCATTATCTACAGAGAAATTCCCAGGGACCCATGGAGATTTCTTCTTCTGTCTTTTGATAGTTGCTCCAGTCATTTTTCAAAAAATTGACCAATTCAGTCCAGAAACTTTTTAATTATAATTTGTAATTGAAGCACTTTAGTTTCAATTAAAACAAAGAGACCTAAAACCACAGGGTTTCGAAGCTTGTTAGAAGGGTGTAATTTATTTCCGATTCGATGATCTTTGAGACTTCATCTGTCTTAAATCAATTATAAATAATTCATTTAAAAATGGATACAAGTCAAATTAGCTAAATTGATATCAGTTGCTTTTTTCCTCTCTGATCTGAGCTGGCTGCAAAGAGAAATGTTAATCAACCTTAACTTTTGCCATGATAAATCTCTCTGGTAATTGAATAATTATTTGCGTGTACATAGAGCAAGCCAGAGAAAGTGGCTTTCAAAGATCTCAAACAAAATTCAGAAACCTTGGGTTGTTTCTTTGATGGAGTATATCAAATGGTGACTGATGAACAAAAATGTGCAAAATGAAAAAAGAAATCTATACAAACCTTGTTAGATAAATGTATTTATACCAACAGAAATTGCACTGTTTTGCTGACATTAAAGTGTGCTGCTTATATCGCCTGATAGTGCTTAAAGTACTGGGAAGGCTACATATCCCCCCCACAAAAAAACAGCAAGCTGGGTAGTCATTTTGTTGACCTCAGAAGGATGGAAGGCCAAGCGAACCTTGAGCCTGCTACCTGTAATTGAACCCCAGGTCAAGAGCTGAGTTTCAGCTGCAGTACAACATTTTAACCACTGTGTCATGAGGCTCTGTATATCTGTGGCCTCTATGAAGCAGAATGAGACCAGACCTGTCAAGTGTCTGTTTTTTGGGCAGGACAGTTGCAATTTAGGCCCTCTTCCCCACTGATGTCCCTGATTTATGATTTTCCCGGAAATGTCCCAAGTGGGCGCTTGTGTGTGTGTGTGTGTGTGTGTGCGCGCGCGCGCGTGCGCGTGTGCGTGTGCGTGTGCGTGTGTGTGTGCATGTTGGGACTGAGGGCAGGAGAAGGTGGAACATGGGAGCCTGCCATGGCCAGCAGCACGGGCCTTGAACAGCAGTGCGGTCCACTCACAGACATCAGAGAGCCCTGGCTCTAGCAGTGAGCTGCCGAGCAGGGAAAGCATTGCCTGTTGTGAAGCTGCCACCTGTCCCGTGTACACGCAGGCACATGCCCACAAGAAGGAGAGGCATGCCAAGGGAGCCTCACCCACTGCGTGCTTTACTCCCCCCAAACAAACACACCTCCCCGAGGGGGGGCATCTTGGCTGGAAGGGACCTCCTCTTCACTGGCGGCAGCAGGGGGGGCAATTAAGACTTTTACGTGAAAGAATGAGGGAAGGGAAGCAGGGAGGGAGGGAGGGAGAAAACAGAACAGCACCAACAGACAGAGGTGGGAATGGTGTAAAAAAATATTCAGTTTCCTTGACACTCCACAGATGATCAGGGGAAGTGTTTAATTGACATCTCATGAGGCTACAAAGGGATGTTTCCTTTTTGGATGAGATAGGCATGCCAAATCACATATCACCCTTCCCCCAATCTCAACAAACCCTTTGTAATCTGATCCACCCCACACTCCAAGCCAGATCTCCACCAGTGGACGCCTTATGTGAAATCTGGCATTGTACTGAAGTACTGATGTGGAAAAGAAGTGATAAGTAATAAGAAGGTATTTAGAGAAGAAAGATGGCTTCAGGGTCAATGCAACAAAAGACTTGTCCTGCACACTCTAACCACTGAGGCACTGGGAAGGGTCACTGGGCTATATTTTCTCTTGCATCAGTATTCCTCGTTGGCTTAGATGGAGCATGAAATATAGGACATTCTTTTCTTCTCCATTTTAACTTATCAAGTATAACGTTCTGTGCACATAACACATGCCTGTGTTCCAATGTGGGTGTTGACTGGTTGGAGCAGACTGTCACTTTAATACATTAGGGTCTGTCTTTCTGTGCCTACTTCTAGTTTATCTTTTCTTGATAGCATGGTGATGTCACTGTCAACATTCATCATCACTCTCTCCTGTTTTGAGTTTTCTTGTGGCCTCTGGTCCAGAGGCAGGCAAAAAATTCTGCCAGACATAATTCTGAATCGATCTTGTTGTGAAACACCCCTAATCTGTATTATAGGTGTTTGAATTTCCACCTTTCAATGTGATTGATTACTTCCTAGAGAAGTGGTAACACAAAAATACTAGCAGGGTAGGGAAAGGATTAGGTTGCCACAGTAGATGAGTGGAATATAAATAAAATAAAATAAATAAATGTGTCTAAAAGAGAACAGAATAGACCAGGTTCCAACCTGTAGGCTTTCATTTGAAGACATGGACTAAATTCAGACCCTGGGCATCCTTCCAACCTATAGGCTTTCATTTAAAGACATGGACTAAATTGAGACCCTGGGCATCCCTGCTTCCTGGTTTTTAACAATCTTATTAGATTCTATTGCCCTCATTGTCTTTGTGTATTGTTATTATTTGGCATTTGTTTTAACATATTTGTTGGAAACCATTTTGAACCTTATTAAAATGGAAAGTTGTATAAAACTGTCACAAGTAAATTACAAATAATTAAAGTTGGTTATATCCTTCCACCCACACTTTCCTCCAGTATACATTCACATACATCTATAAGAAAAAGGGGGCAAAAATTACACCATTTCAGTGGATTGGCAAAACTAGAATTAAAATGAAAAACCTTCAATCCCTCTATTAGAGCCATTTCAGATCATCCGCTCAGAATCTGATTCAGAACTGGCAATACTTCTAGCACATTTCCATTGCAATCTTTTAACAGTTTTAACACAGCATATCCTGACAGCCTGGTCACATTTATTTACAAGGATGCAAAGCAGAGGAAAGGAGATGGATCCAGGATTTACTCTGGATTTTTTAAAGATATTGTGCAAGTGTTGAACCATATGCTGAAAATAGGTTCAACACTTCAGCTAGAAGGCCTCCAAAGTTCAGACTAAAACCCAGAACAGATCGACCGAACAGATCAGGTGCTGAGAACTCATTGTCAGAGATCCCTAGAGGTCTAGAATGAACTAGACTGTTCAAGGCACAGCTGAAGATAACATCAAAATAGTGTTGATCTTTGCAGCTCAGTGGCTTAGATGTCTGGATGTGGAGACAGCTGATGGGAGTTTGGGTGCCATTGTGCCTCCTTGACACAGACTGGACTTCAATGAATCAGTTCTACAGTTCCAAGATTATCACTATAACATGGCTACCTGTTGGGTGTTTTCCATCTTCTAACTTCTAAACCTGCTACACAAACCTAGCTTATCTTTCTTTAAAATCCTTCATTTTAAATTTCCAGTTCCAGAAGCAACCAATGGAAACAATGACAGGTGGTTCAGAATAGGGATGGGTGTTTCATTTCATAAGGGCTCTGGTTCTGAAAGAAAACATGGCAGCACGGCTGCCATTTGTAACTGGGAACCATTCTCAGGAACGCAATCAACCACTGACTTACCTTCCTTTGGGTCACATGAGGCAAAACTCCAACAAGGAAGCAGCCTGCAATGCATCATCTTCCCTTCTTTCTGGCATTGACCAATCAGGAGCTGTGCAAGAACATGCACCATCCTGCCTCCCTGTCTGATTGGCCAGCGCCAGGGAGAAGCAAAGATGACGTGTCGGAGGCTGCTTCTTCATTGGAGCTTTGCCCCATGCAACCCAAAGGAAGGTAAGTCAGTGGTTGATTTCGTTACATAGGGTGGGTCCTCTCTCTGAACAGAAGTTGTGCTGCCATGTTTCATTTCTGAACTGGAACCCTTCCAAAATGAAACACCCATCTCTAGCTCAGAATGATAATTTTGCCTTTTTTTTAAAACTTTCTTTTATTTATTTATTTTTAGGCAACTTTTATTAAATTTTATAAAACAATACAAAAAACAAAATACAAATACAAACTATATTTAAAAAAGATTGAAATTAAAAGTAAACAGTGCTGCGCTCTACCAATGGGACCTCTTAAACAATATTGTCCCTTATTATCCTCCCCTCCAGAACTGAATTCATTGTTGCACTGGAACTTTACCTTTATTTCTTATAAGGACATGTTCAATAAATCTACCCCATATATCATTACAAATATCTCTTTTTAACTCTCCTTTCTTCATCTTTAAATTACACATCAATTTGTCATTTAAGGCAACATTCCAAACTTCATTATACCATTCATCCGTATCGTTCATAATTCCCTTTCCAATTTCTAGCTATAATTAGTTTAGCCACTGTCAAGAGATTAGTGATCAACTCTCTAGTTTTAAAGTCATAATCCATCTTAACAAATATTGACAATAAAACAATTTCTGAATTGGGGTCTGTATCCCTTTCAAATATATCACTTAATTCTTTAAAAATAGATCTCTCAAAATTTTTGTACCTTTTCACATTCCCACCGCATATGAAAATATGTGCCAATATCATGACCACATTTCCAACGTATCTTAGAAAAATTACCATTTGCCTCAATTCTAATTCCGATGTATTCTTCTCAGATGAAACTGGCAATTCAGTCATGTTATGGTGCAGAGCACCTATTTTGTTTATTAAGGTATTGCCCCAGGAATTTGTTCTGAGTGAGTGGAAGGAGCCCAGTGACTCCGAAAAGAATCCATTTACAAAAATAACAAAGGACAGCTTCATAAGGCTGCTCTTTGGATTCTACTGCAGAAAGGTCCTTGAAGTGGAATATTCCAGGCTGATTCATCTGAAACAAGAAGCACAATTGTTGAGTAGAAACCTGAATAGATTCTTTTATTTGATTTGATTTGATTTATTTTAGGATGTGGAGGGAGAGTGGCTCTGGGGTCCACCAGCAGACAATCCCGATTTGGCAAGACAAAAGATGATATTAAGTCCTAATGTCAGCTTTTGTATTTCATGTTTTATAATTTTTTTGACTTGGCAGTCGAGTGATGGATGACTTTTATTTCCCTATGTCTCCAGGTACATGGATGTGATGAATACATTGTAGATTATTCAATTAGACAGCCGACATACTCAGTGAAAAGGTGCACCGTGTATTTTCCACACCAGCCTCATACCTTCCTCAGATGCAGGTTTAAAAGCTTGGTGTTGGCAAGACCAATGAACTGAGGAGCATTCTACACAAGTTTTGAAGTTGGCATTGTCAGGCGATTTTCTCAAGGTTCCAGTCAGCCAAAGCTTCATAAAGATCAAACCAAATTATGCATGTCACATAAGCACACTTTATTATTTTTTTCTTCATTGACTTGGCCTTAGTTATAGGCCATCTTTCTTAAAATAAGGCAGCTCGCAGGGTTTTTAAAAAGCAGAATTAAAAGTACAAGAAAATTGTACATTTAAAACAACTAAACTGAAATATAAGTTTCTTTGAAATGGGAAAATGGAAGATGAGCAAATGAAAGAAAAGAATGGTTCAATGGGCGAAAAAATGGTATAACATTGAAATAGAGAAATGGCAAAAGCTGTGGAAAAGAAACTAAAATGATAATGGCAACATTTTACAAAGATAATTTATATAAAATGTTTTATAGATGGCATCTACCACTTGCTAAATTATCAAAAATATTTCCTAATATGTCTAGTAAGTGTTGGAAATGTGACCAAAAAGTGGGTCCCTATTATCATGTATGGTGGACTTGGAATAAAATTTAAAAATGGATTAAAATACATGCATAGCTTGTTAAACTGTTAAAAACATATGGATTTTAGACCAGAATTATTTTATTAGGTATAATACCAGAAAACTTTGATAAATAAAACATATACTTAACATTGCATATTATGACAACAGCTAGATTGTACTGGCACAACACTGGGAAATGAAGGAATACCTATAGATGAAGTAATAATTAAGAAGATTTAGGACTGTGTGGAAATGGACAGACTTACTTTGAAGATTAAAGAGAAGGAAGATTCAGAATATTTTCAAACATGGCATTTGTTCTATCAAATGGTTAGAAAAGAAGAGCAGAGATTAAGGCCCTAATTTATTAACAAATGAATATAAGCGGAACCCATGTAAAATGATGTTTAATAAGCACAGATTGATTTTATTAATACAGAACTAATAAAATGTAAAAAAAATTAAACTGAAATGTTGATTAAAAACATATTCAACAATTTAAAACAGTTCTGAATTTAAAAAATCAACTAAAAATGGCATTCAGGGAAGTAGTTATGATTGTTAAAAGCCTTCTTGAAGAGCAGGGCCCAACTGTTGGTGGAATCAGAACAGGGAGGAGACCAACCCAACTTCCTGAGGTGGAATATTCTAGAAAACTGGAGCAGCCACAGTGAAGGCCATTTCTTGCATCTCTCATGCCTGGGCTAATAATGGCCCTGAGAGGAAGGCCTTCTCTGATGAGCACAAAAGCCAAGAAGGCTCATACAGGGAGATATGGACCTTTGGAGGGAGGGGGTGAAAAGCACCACATAATATGCTGCCCCATAGTGCTTAAAGCACTCTCTGAGAAGTTTACAAGTAATTGTGCAGGCTACACATCCCCCACCCCCCAGCAAGCTGTGTACTCATTTAACTGACGTTGGAAGGACAGAAGGCTGACTAAACCTTGAGCCTGCAATCTAGAATAAAATACACAAGAACATAAGAACAGCCTTGCTGGAACAGGCCACAGTCCATCCAGTCCAGCATTATGTCTCACATAGTGGCTCACATTTGCTTCAGGGTATTCCCAAGCAAATGTCTTCACCTGCTTAGTTATGATTCCCTGCAAAGGGCATTGAGAGACATCCTGCCTATCTCTCCAACCTGGAGGTTGTCCTTAGGCATCCAGAACGATAGCCATTGATGTCCTTGTTCTCCGTGAACTTGTCTAATCTTTTTTTAAATCTGTCAAGGCTGACACCTGTCACCACTTCGTCTGACAGGCTGTTCCACAGACCAGTGATCCTCTGGGTGAAAAAGTACTTTCTCTTATTTGTTTGAGCTCTAGCACCCCAAAGTTTAACATAAGAACACAAGAATATAAGAAGAATCATGCTGGATCAGGCCAAAGGCCCATCTAGTCCAGCTTCTGTATCTCTTTATGCCGTCACCACATCCTGTGGCAGGGAGTTCCACAGACTAACAACACGCTGGGTGAAAAAAAATATTTTCTTTTGTCTGTTCTTACTCTCCCTGCCCTCAATTTGAGTGTATGTTCCCTAATTATTAGTGTATATCCCCAAGTTTTGAGTGTATGTCCCCTAGTTTTGAGTGTATGTCCCCTAGATTTGAGTGTATGTCCCCTAGTTTTGAGTGTATGTCCCCTAGATTTAGTGTTGTGTGATAGGGAAAACAGCTTTTCCTTATCTACGTTGTTCACGCCATGGACAAGTCATGAGCAAAGTTACAGCTGCAGAAAGGCAATTTAACCACTGCTCCACAAGGTAGCCTAGACCCAAAATGTATAGAGTAAACAAAACCATTACAACATAGATGCATGACAAATACCCCTAAATTATTTGTTCTCATGTGTTAAGGTTGCATTGACTGGAATCACCTTGAAAAGGGATTTTCAAGCCCCATGAGATTCATTGCCTCCAGGTAAAAGCAAGAGGCTATAGATCCATTATTTTTCTCATTAACTAATGTCTCTGTAATTTATGCAGATAGCCTTTGTAGAAAACACCTGTCTTTCACAAGCAAATCATGCACACACAGCAAGCATAGAACAACTGACAGATCACTGGGAAAAAATACGATCACACTTGTTGTAACTGCAGAGGCTCTCAAAATGGGCATGTGACAGAAACCACTAGATCCTACATACCCTGGACCCTCAAAGATCCAGGGGGCTAAATCTGTTGATGTTAGGGGTCTCTGTGGCCAACCCCACATCTTCAGGAATTCAGAAGCTTCATCCACTCAGATCAAAATGTCTCTGGGGATGAATCAGAAGGAATTGTTGGATCTTCCAGTCAGACAAGTAAACAAACAAACAAACAAACAAACAGATTTTGGTCTCTAAAATAACATAAGATTGGAAGAAAAGTATGGTGGGATTTGGTGAAATTGAATGACATTGATACTGGGGGATTTTTGAGTGATTTATGATGGGTGATGTGGCTCAGGCAGGAGTCTCTCAGCACACACGCTTGTCCGTATTTTTGGTCATGGGGCAAGTCCTTCATTAGTAACATTGTACATTACGACATATTCTTTAGACCTTTTGAACTACAGGACTGGAAGAGACCTTATGGCTCATCAAGTCAGGCCTCTCTCAAAGATGAACAGTGAGGAATTGAACTTCTAGCTAAAACCACTGAGCTATCCAGATGTTCACTGAATGAGAGTGGAGGCTGGCAGCTTTTCCACTGGGTTCTGGTCTAAAGACTTTCAAGGACCTATGTAAGGTGCTGAATCCTAGGCCATGTTCAGAACCTTGGATAGCTCATTTAAAGCCTGGGTTTTATACTTGGGTATAGATTCCAAGTTCAAGTCCATGTGAGGGGAGCAAAGTTAAAGTCTTCACTGCTCAGTGATAAGTGCCAGATCTTAATCTTGCTTGTAGCAAAAAAAAACCACATGTGAAATATAGGAGGGAAATCAAATGTAAGGAATCATATAATAAATGAAGAAACTGAAGACAAGAAAATGTATGTGTCATGGACTTCACTACATCATAATAACGTATGAACATATGAATAGCCTTGCTGGAACAGGACACAGCCCATTCAGTCCAGCATTCTGTCTCACACAATGGATCACCATTTGCTTCAGGGTATTCCCAAGCAGATCTCTTCACCTCTTGACGATTCCCTGCAAATCATATTGAGAACCCTAGCTGGGTTCTTACTTCTAATGTACTTCAAGAAGTCCTTGTTATTTCTTTGAGTGTTTTTAGCGATACACTCCTCCAAGTCTTGCTTTGCCTTTCTGATTGTTGCCTTGCATTTGTTCTGCCAGAATTTATATTTCCGCCTGTTGTCCTCATTTGGGCAAGCCTTCCATCTTCTAAATGAGCTTTTCTTGCTTTTGATCACTTCCCGAACAGCTCCTGTAAGCCACATCAGAGTCCTCTTGGACCTGGCACTGCCTTATTCCCTTTTGGGTATGCATTCCAATTGGGCCTCTGTTATTGATACTCTAAACTAGAGATGGGCACGAAACAGAAAAATGGTGTTTCGGTTTTTCGTTTGTCGTTGAGAGGTCTGTTTCGGTTCATTTCCATTTGTCGGGGAATTTTTTGAAAAATTTCGTTACCGTTTCTTGTTTTCTTGTTTGTCGTTTCTACCCGCTTTTTGTGCGATTTTTAAAGCATTTCCGTGTGTGGGTGTCCCCCAATGCCCCAGACAAGAGGGAAAACACTAAAAAAAATGGATGCTGGCAGAGACACAGTATAGACTAGGTTCGCAGGGAGACTGCAAAGGCAGCGGCAGGCTTTGCCCAGGGTGCAAGGCAGCTGCAGAGTGACTGCACTGTGGGGCAGGGGAGGGTACTCACCGAGAGGTACGCAGCACGCATGCACACAGGGAGGCTGCAGGACTGAAGCTAGAGTCGCAGAGACAGCAATCCTACCCTAACTCCCACCAGAGACTGCAAGGAGGACGGGGGCTGCCAGAGCTTTTTATGCCCTCTGTGGCTGCCAGACCTGCCCTCCCAGGCTGCAACCTGGGCATGCTATTGGTTGAACATGATCCCACATCACATGGCTTGCCTCCAGTTTGTGGCTGGTGGCGACATCCATTTTAAAGGGAAAAGAAAAATACATCGTGATGGGAGAAGACAAAAACAAACGTTTTAAGGACCCCAACCGCCCTGGTAGGTATTATCAGACCATATAAATAATTATCGCTGCATTTTTACGGATGTCCAGGGCATTTTTTAACATTTAAAACAGGTCATTTCATTGCGCGTTGCCATTAATGGAAACGAAACGTAACGACCACAATTTTCGTGGTTCTGTTCATTTCGTTGCATTTTCATCACAATTTTTGTTTGTCATTTCGTTACATAGTGGAAACGACAAATGGTAACGGAAAGGAAAAAATGTTCGTTCCGTGTCCATCTACACTCTAAACAATACTATCATCAATACCAATTTTCCTTTCCTACTCTCTAGCCTCCATCCTACACCATTGCCTCCTCTTCCTTCTCATAGCTATCTCGGTATTTGGAAAAGTTACATGAATTAGCATGTAAGATCCTCTTACATAAAAGTTATGCCTGTGGAAGTGCAATGAGACCACCACCAGCAGGACATTTAAAGCAATTAAATGTTCCTTCTTTCTTTACTGTGGCTCCCACAGCTTCCATCAAGTAAGGATTACTCACAAATAGAGGTGGGCATGACACAGAAAACCCATGGTTTGGGTTCGTCTGTTTCGGGCCCACCCTTTGTTCGGTTTGGGGACAGGTTTGTACAAATTTAAAAAAATCATACAAAACCCGAACTGATCTAAACCAGTTCAGGACTCCTTACCGGGTGGTGGTGGTGGTGGACAGCAGCCAATCCTGGCCCCTGTGGCAGGGCTTTTTGAGGTGCTGGCCCCAAGCCAGCGCCTCTCATTTATTTTTTTCCAAGCTCTGACCGTGCAGCCCCTGTGGCTGGGTTGGAGCTGATTTTATTTATTTTTTTAACTTTTTCTTTATTTTAGGGCACCAACCCGGCCACCCCTGGGGCTGGGTCGCACTCCTTTTTTAAAAAAAATTTTATTGGATTTATTTTTACTTTATTTTAATTTTATTATTATTATTTTTACTGCCGACCATGTGGCCTGCCTACCACCTGTAGCGTGGGCCAGACAGCTTTTTTTAAAATATATATATATTCTGTATTCAGATCCCAGCGAGGAAGACTGGACCACAACTCCACCATTTTCTTAAAGGTAGAGATCCAGAACAGGTTCTGGGGAACAGTCTAAATGTTGCAGTAGAAGCAGGGCAAGGAGTATTACAGACCACCAGTGCAAGGAAAAGCAGGTTAAGCAAAGGGCATGTAAGAAGCACCCACAGCCTCAGATGTCTCCACACCAATGCACAGAGCATGGAAATCAAACAAAAGGAGCTGGAATTCCTAATAAAGAAAAATAAATACAATATAATTGGCACCACTAAAACCTGATGGGATGAGACAAATGATTTGAATGTAGCTATTGGTGGGTATAACCTGTTTCAAAGAAACAGACCTAGTAAGAAAGGAGAAGGTATGCCTTGATATGTTAGAGATATTTATACTGCTGAATAAATACAAGGTATACAACATGTAAAGCAGGTTGAGAGTATTTGGGTGAGAATTAAAGGTGAGAATAATGGGAGGGATGTCACTGTGGGGTGTATTATAGACCCCCCAAGCCAGTCAGAAGAGTCAGATGATGCCTTCTGTGAGCAGATGGCCAAACAGTCAAAAAGGAAAGATTTAGTACAAATGGGAGATTTTAACTATCCCAAATCGATATATATTGGCAGTCCAACTCAGCTAAAAATGCAAGGTCTAACAAATTCCTAACTGCCCTTGCAGACCATTTCATGGTCCAGAAGGTGGAGGAGGCAACAAGAGGAACAACCAATTTAGATCTGGTCTAGTGCAGGCAGCTAGTTGGGCACTTCTCACGCAGCATCAAGGCTGCCAGGATGCTGCGTGAGAAGCAGGTGAACCTGGGGCAAGCCAAGCACAGGACCTACCTGCAGGACCTACCCACCAGGTGGAACTCCACCTACAAAGTGGTGAAGTGCCTGGTCGAGCAGAAGGACGTGTTGGAGGGCATCATGTCCACAACTCCCATTCTGCCAGGGGAAGAGAATTGGACATGAGTGCCATTGAGTGGCTTAACCTAGGCCAAATGGCAGATATCCTGCAGCTGTTTGAGAACACCACCAACATCCTCAGTGGTCACGACACAAGCATGGGGCATGTACTCCCTGCCGTATATGCCCTTCGCCAAGGCCTTGAGCCTTGTCTCCGGGAGGGTTCATCTCTCTTCCCAAGGAGCTGAGGGACCTTTGACTGGCCTGGTTACCTGCCTTCACCCACTGAGCAGGGAAAGGGTGTACCAGCTGGCTTGCCTTTGCGACCCTCACATCAAAGTGTCCTTGGCGGGTAGCCTTGCGGACCTTCACGTATGGAAGGCCCAGCTATGCTGCAAGGTTCTCAGGGCTGCTGAAGAACAAAGACAGGTGCTCCCGAGGTTGCAAGGCAGCCAGAGTGAGGCAGAGGAGGGCTCATCCCAAGGGTCCTCCTCTTCCGGGTATACCCAGAGGCCAAGTACACTTCCAGCTTTTTACTTGGCCTCTGCCCTACCAATGACAGTCTTCTGCTGAGTGGAGGGAAGGGAGGCAGAGGAACAGGACCCTGCTTGGACCTTGGTGAGGGAGTACATGGCCGAGCCCCTCCAACCCCTAACATCAGACCCTCTCTGATACTGAACCAGAAAGGCAGAGATCTGGCCCCAGCTATTGAGTCTAGTGTTAGACCTCCTCTCCATTCCCACTAGCATCCAGAGTGAGTGGGTGTTCTCCTACATGGGAGCCATATTGAGGCTGCTTCACTCACGCTGGACCCTGGGACCGTGGGAAGTTTGATCTTTATAAGGTTCAACCTTTCCACATTACGGGTACACCCCCCCAACTCATAGGTCCACACGACACCTTCCTTCACCTGTTCCACTGCCTGTCTGCCTCCTTTACTACCATGCCTGCCTTTCTCAAATTCCTGCCTGCCTGCTTGCCAATAAGCCTCTCTGCATGACCTCAGAGTTGGTAGTGGCCCATTTTTTAATTGGACCTGCCTTTGGCAGGTTCATTTCCATAAACTCACTCTTTCTAGGATTATAGACCCATAGGTTATTACTTGATGCCCTGTTCAGTAGGGGTATTTTGTAATTAAGTGTATCTGAGTCCTTGTAGGCCTTACGTGTCCCTCGGCTTATCTGGGTGGCTTCCTTGAGGGTAAAGTCACTTGCGTGACTCTGGGTGACACTGACATGAAGGCCCTGAAGACTTGGAGCCCAAAACTCACTGTTTGCCTCTGTGGGAGGCTTGCTTCCACGGGGCTAGAGTCAATTCCCTGGCTCTGGGTGACTCGGAGCCCAAAATTCACTCTCTGCCTCTCTGGGTGGCTTGCTTTTTGGGGGTAATGTCACATTCCTGCATCTTTCTCTCTCTGCCAAAAATCCATATGAAAGAGACAGTGTTTTCAGGGGGAAAATGAAAAATGAAATGAAATGAAAAATGAGATGAATTTTACTTAAAATTCATTAAAAATGAAATGAAACAAAGAAAAGAAAAATGAACTGAAAAAAATTATTTATTTATTTATTTATTTGTTATATTTATATCCCGCTTATCTACTAGGTACTCTAAGCGGCTTACACAAAGGCTGCAAAGCCAGCAAAACACAATAAAATAATTAGACAAACAAACCTATAAACACCCTAGACACTGTTAAAACCAGATAACACCTCAACTAACGCGCAAATTACGATGGCGGGGGGGGAAGGTTTTAACTATCGCCAAAGGCCTCACGAAAAAGGTAGGTTTTCAGCGCCTTTCGAAAGGCCAGCAGGGACTCTGCAGAGCGCACTTCACTGGGGATGGAATTCCAGAGGCTGGGGGCCGCCACAGAGAAAGCCCGGGTCCGAGTGCTCGTCCTCCGGGCTTCCCGGGGGGTGGCGACCTGAAGCAAGTGCGCTCGCGCCTGCCGAACGGGACGGGCCGAAGTTGACCGCTGAGCGATACGCAAAACAAAAACAAAACAAAAGGCCATTTCCCCGCTTCCTGCCCATCTCTACTTATCCGTCCATCTAAATGTTTACACTGCCATGTGAGCCAGTCTCTCATGTAGGCAGTTACTGAGGAAAAGCATGCTTGGTGAGAAGGGTCTTTGCCTGCCTTTGGAAGGACCGCAAAGATGGAGACCAGTCTGACCTCCTGTGGAAAGGAGTTTTATTGTTGTTGCTCTTTAGTTGACATGCAGTTGCTTCCAAACAGGTGCAATTCACTTCTAAAAGGGGAAGTTTGAAACACTTGTTCAGGAATCTGGCACACTCATATCTTCTTGTATTTTTACAGGTGCAGTCCACACTTTAGTGAAGAGAGAAGTCATCTGAGGGAGGGTGGGAAGCCAAGGAAAAAGACATATGTATCACTAACAACCCCCAAATAAGTTATCCAGGGTTATAGTGACATGAGAAGTTCCTGCTGTAAATAAGCCAGGGAGAAGACCCACAAGAATGCTCCCATTGCTTGACAGAAGCCCTGTTTCTACCAACAAGCTTATTTCTCTGTTGGAAAAGGGTGTTATGACAAATCAAAGGAAGAGCCTCTGTCTCCAGACTAAACCAAAGCAAGCTCTCTCTCTCTGTCTTTCATATCATGCTTTAAATTTAGCTGTCACACAGAGAGAATCAAGAAGCATGATGGAAGGCTTGTCCAAATGAGGACAACAGGCAGAAACATAAATTCTGGCAGAACAAATGCAAGGCAACAATCAGGAGAGCAAAGCAAGACTTGGAGGAGTGTACAGCTAAAAGCACTCAAAGAAATAACAAGGATTTCTTATAAGTACATTAGAAGTAAGAACTCAGCTAGGAAGGTCATTGGACTGTTAGATGACAATGGAAGGCAAAGAATTATTAAAGAGGAAACAGAGATTGCAGAGATACTCAATGAATTCTTTGCTTCAGTATTCACTGAAGAAGACAGAGGCCACATGCCCCAAACAGAGCCTATCTTCGTAGGGAGGAAAACCGAAGAATTAAGCCAGATAGAAATAACAAGGAAGGATGTCCTTGCATGTCTTATTAAACGGAATGCTAACAAATCACCAGGACCAGGTGGCATCCATCCACGAGTTTGCTGATGTTGTAGCCAAAATATATAATCTTTCCCTCAAATCAGGTGTTATGCCTGATGACTGGAAGGTAGCAAATGCAACACCAATCTTCAAAAAGGGATCCAGAGGTGATCCAGGAAATTGCTGACAGGTCAGTTTGACATGTGTCCCAGGTAAAGTGATAGAAATGAACCTAAAAGAACATTAATAAGCACATAGATGAGAAGGCACTGTTGAAGGAGAGCCAACATGGCTTCTGAAAGGGCAAATCATGCTTCACTAATCTGTTGGAATTTTTTAAGAGTGTCAACAAGCATATGGATAAGGGAGATCCAGTTGACATTGTTTATCTGGACTTTCAGAAGGCTTTTGACAAGGTCCCGTACCAAAGGCTGTTGAATAAACTTGCCAGTCATGGAATCAAGGGGCAGGTCTTGTCCTGGATCAGTAACTGGCTAAGGGACAGGAAACAGAGAGTAGCACTCAACTGACACTTCTCCAAGTGGAGGGAGGTAAAGAGTGGAGTCCCCCAATGTTCTGTACTGGGACAGCTGCTTTTCAACCTCTTCATAAATGATCTAGGAGTAAATAGCAAGGTAACCAAATTTGCCAATGACACAGTATTATACAGGGTAGTAAAAACTGAGAGAGATTGTGAGGAGCTTCAGAGGGATCTCTTGATACTGGGAGAGTGGGCAAACCACTGGTAAATGAGCTTCAACAGCAGAGTGATGCACGTTGGGGCAAAAAACCCCAATTACATCTATAAACTGATGGGGTCTTAACTCTCTGCAACAAACCAGGAAAGAAACCTTGGTGTCCTGATGGACAGCTCAATGTAGGTGTCAACCCAGTGTGCAGCAGCAGTGAAAAAAGCAAACTCAATGTTGCGATCATTAGAAAGGGTATAGAAAAGAAGTCAGCAAGTGTCATTTTGCCTCTTTATAAATCTATGGTGAGGCCCCATCTGGAGTATTGTGTACAGTTCTCCAGAAGAATATTATGGAAATGTGCAGGGGAGGGCAACAAGAATGATTAGGGGACTGGAACACCTTCCTTATCATCTGAGGCTGCAACGGCTGGGCCTCTTCACTTTTGAAACAGCTTTAAGAAATATTTGACAAGTTCATGGAGAACAACAGTATCAATGGCTATCAATATGGATGCCTAAGGACAACCTCCGGGTTGGAGAGATAGGCAGGATATCTCTCAATGCCATTTGCAGGGAATCATAAGCAGGTGAAGACATTTGCTTGGGAATACCTTGAAGCAAACGGTGAGCCACTATGTGAGACTTAATGCTGGACTGGATGGGCTGTGGCCTGTTCCATCAAGGCTGTTCTTATGTTCTTATGTTCTATGTTCTTAAGAGTACAATTTATCTATTGTGCCATGATGCTCCTTGTGCTGTAGGACACACTCTTCACCTGGTTTTCTGTACTGTACAATATGATGATAACCCAAGTGTGGAGGGTCTCTCAATAGTTCTATTGTCATGGAAAGATCACCAGTTTGTAGGGTTTGTGCTTATTGGTACTTTGAGATTCTGCAAGTATAGGGGACAATTAAAATGTTCCACCCTAGGGCACTGATGGCTTCAAACGGTTTCTGATGACTCTTTTGAAGTTTCTAACTGTCTTGACAGGCAATCCTTTTGGATTGTGGCCTCGGCCAAATCTCAGGAATGTGAAGATGCAATGGACACAATACCTCCTAAGCATCCCCTTCCATGATGTGCAGTCAGATTAGCTCCTTGTTTTATTAAGGAGATGGGGGTGATGAAATTGTGGGACAAAGATTAGAATGACAATTGTGGGAAAGAGAGAGAAAATCTAGGGTCCACTGGAAAGCCTACTCCATGGCGGTGGTGGCAGTGAAGAAGCACCTGCACTGTATCTGTTGCACCTGCACGGCATCATCCAGCAGAGCCCTTTGGGGTATTCAAGGGCCAGTTGCTCAAATGGGCACAAGAGACGATGCTGACCCATGAAGGTTTTGCATGGCACTTGGAAGAAAAAGTCACCCAGATAAACTCTGACTAAAATGTTGCAACTAATGTAGGTTCCATTGATATACATCTTGTTATAACTGAATTTTTTTTCAGTTGGTACAGTCTGCTCTTCCTGACTTGGGTGGAGTGGGGAACTGGCTGAGTAGGTTATGGAAGAAGTGAAGGGTTTCTTGATGTCAAGCATGGTGTCAGAACTAGAGATGGGCATGAAACTCCCCCTGCCAAGTCCAGTGACTAGGGTGAGCCCTGCTAGTGCTCGCCCTCTCACCTCAACCTTGCACACGGAAATGCTTTAAATCGCGCAAAGTGGGTAAAAACGAATAACGAATTAATGAAACAATGAAACATTTTTTTCACAAAAAATAACAAAAAAGAAACAAAACTAACCAGACCTCTCAATGAAATGAAATGCAACGAAACATCATTTTTTCGATTCGTGCCCATCTCTAGTCAGAACCCAAGCCTTCATTAAGTCCTACTGTATTCAATAAGTATTGACCTGTCTCCAATATTCCATTGGGGGAGAGGCAAGATCTTGGAAGACATTGTGGTGCCTCAGCTCCAGGGGTTCCTGGATACTGTAGATTATCTAGATCCATTTCCATCTGGCTCAGTAGATGACCTATGCCTGGAACTGGACAAGGGAAGCATATCCGTGTTCTCATGGCAACTGGATTTCTTTTGTAGAGATATAAAACGTTTTGCTACTCATCCAAGCAGCTTCGTCAGTCTGAGGAAAGTTAGTGGCAAGTCCTCCAACTGTGAACTATGAAATGGAGGACTTCCTGTAACTTGAGCCCATTGTTGCATATCCCAAGGTGAGCATTGACTTTCTGGAGGTGCAACACAAGGCAGCTTGAACTGAGAAAACACATATAGAAACACTTTTTTTAATGCTCAATACAGTGTCTTAGAATTATCTTCTTTTCCTTAAAAAAAACCTTTTTGCTGGTTTTGTTTGCTTGCTTGTTTCATTACTACCAAACATCCTAATTCTAAGGAGGAAGATCTTAAGGTTCTTTTTCATTGTCCTTTTGTGATGTTTGCTAGAACATCATTGCCTTCTGGAAGCTCATAGTTGCTAATCTCCTGGAAATAACAAAGGCAACAAAACCAAAAGGGCCACGTCCCACAAACCCGGCAACCAGGAAGCTTTCTGGAGACGCTCGCAGGAAATTCCCAGCCGCTTCAGCTCATTGTCAGTAAAGCAAGCTCTGTGACTCCTTTGTGGCCGGCTGCTTCTTTCATCTATTCTTTATGAGGAATCCATTGAACTTTAATTAATATGAAAAATTCAGGGTTTCATCTGATTTCAGTGTGACTAACATCGCGCTGCAAATGAAGGGTGATACAAAAAGCCTGAGCGGCGAAAACAATGCCGAATAAAGATGGGCACAACTCAAAAAAATGGTGTTTCGTTTGTCGTTTGGTCGTTTAGGGGTCCGTTTCGGTTCGTTTTTGTTTTCGTGATGTTTTTTGCAAAAAAATTCATTTTTGTTTCGTTAGGTAATGAAATGAAAAAATGAAAACGAAAATGAAAAATTGCTGTTTCGTTAGCATTCTTTTTAGTTCAATGCATCTGCTGCAACGAAAATGAAAAACACGGCAAATTTGGTCATTTTGTTTTTGTTTTTGTTTTGTTTTTTAAAAAACATTCATTTCATTTTTGTTGTGTAACGAAATGAAAAAATGAAAACGAAAACGAAAAATCACTTGTTTTGTGCCCATCTCTAATGCCGAACATTCATGGTCAGTGGATCACAACTAAGGGGCCAGGAGGGGTCTTGTAAATCAGTGTGAACCTCATGGAAATGGTGGTTGCTTGCAATGTAAATCACCTTATTCTGGGGAAAGACTCCCACCTCATTCTTTCCCACCTCAAAACTATTGACCACCCTCTTTTTCAACTGATGTACCATATCTCTGTTTCTTGGACAGCCAATACAACAAATATTATTGACTAAACAAAGGAAAGCAGAAGTCTCCCCTGTTTCTCGTATTTATTATTTATTCCTTTAAACTATTTTACCCCACCTTTCTTCTTCAAAAGGACCCAAGGCAGCTAACATCAATAATAAGTCAATCTGTAAAACCTAAAAACAGGGTGTATGCCAATATTTGAAAAAAGGATTTGAACAAATATATTTAAAAGGGAAAATGAAGTTACTAAAACACTAAAACAAGTCTCAACAATCTATTTTTATAAACAAATAAATAATGTTCTCAGCCAGTCACTAAGGAAAAGCCAGCCTGAAGAGAAATGAATCCTTCTGCTTATGGAAGGACAGTACAGATGGGTCTAGCCTGGCCTCCTGTGGGAGGGAGTTCCTGAGTCTGGGATCAGCAAAAGAAAAGGCCCTCACCTGTTTCTCCACCAAATGCACCTTTGAGGGTGGAGGATAGAGAGAAATTTATCCCCTGATGATCCCCTGATGAATACCCAGGCAGGCTCTTAGAGAGGGAGATAGACTTTCGTACCAAGCTGTTGAAGGCCAGATAGTTTAAAACTAGAGATGGACATGAAACGGAAATATAGCATTTTGTTTCATTTCATTTCAGTCTTCATTTCATTGCATTTCATTAACAACAAATTTTTAAAAGAATTTTCATCACGAAATGAAATGAAACAAAATGATTTGTAAGGCTATAAATAATGGGGAGCTTTCCATTTTTTTTTTTAATTTAACAGGGAGACCACTACCTGAGTTTAAATAGCTTTAAATCAAAGGCCCTCCTTAAGCCTTCCAAACAAAGAACCCTCTGTAAAGAAGGAATCTTAATGGCTAGCTGCAACTCAGATCAAGATCAGAGAGGTAAACTCAACAGCTGATCAGTGTGGGGAGGGATGGAAGGACAACATCAAAAACAACCTCCAGTCCTACCTAATCAGGAAAGGGAAACAATCAATTTAAATCAACTTGCAACACAGGCACAGCAGCAGGGAAGGGAAGGGAAGGGAAACATGATCCAGTCAGCCTCATGGTCCTAAAATGGCCATGTCCACAGCCCAGATACAGACAGCAGAGCTCAGCTCCTGTTAGCTGCACCACAGATCAAGATCAGATATAAGCTAGCTATCAACAGCTGAGGCGCAGGGAGGCAAGGAAGGGAAAAATCAGTTTAAATATAAACCTCTTGTTCTCAAGGTGGCTGTATCAAGAGGCCTCTTGCCACTAGGACAAATCAATTTTGTTTCCAAAACAAACAAAAATGGTGTTTCGTTCCATTTCTTGATGAAACTCTGTTTGCTGTTTCATTTCATTTCATAGTGCTTTGTAAGCTTACGAAATGACAAAACAGTGTGTAGTTTTTTTGTAAGGTGCCCATCCCTAGTTAAAACTTGTGAAACCTTTTTGAAATATTGATTTGACCTAAATAGGTGAGACTAAAAAAGAGTAAAGCTGTGAGAAACAGATTTTTGAATTTGAAAGAGTGGGCGAAGTGAAGAGGACAGCTCTGCTATTGCCTTTTGGACTGTAGAAGGTAGAGATGGGCACGACCAGGAAAAATTACGTTTCGAGTTGTCATGTGTCGGAGCCGGCCCGTTTCGGCTCGTATCCATTTTTCGTGAAATTTTCCAAAAATTTGTCATTTCGTTTGTCGGTTTTTCATCTGTCGTTAGTACTGGTTTTGGGGGGGCTCCTGGAGGCACCCCTCTGGGGTGGGTGCCTCCTCTGGCCCACCATGAAGGGAAAGCGGGATCCTGGAGGCACCTCGTGGGTGCCTCCTCTCTTCACCCGCTACAAAATGGCATGCATAGCCAATTGGATATGCATACCATTAAGTTGCAGTTGCAGCAGGCAGAGGCACCTCTCTTTCGGGTGCCTCTGTGACTCACTGCCTACAATGCACTTGGGCTGGAGAGCGAAGTGACAGAGGACCAGACCCCGGCGCCCACTGTGACTCACTGAGAAGGGAAGTGTACTTACTGTAGTGCAATGCGAGTACACAGATCTGGCTTGGGGTTAGGGGTTAGCACAAAGGCTAGGCTTAGGGTTACTGGTAAGGTTAGGGTGAGTTACTGGGGTGCACCTCTGGGTGCCTCTCTGACCCACTAAGAAGGACAGTGTACTGGCGTATGGGTTAGGGTTAGGGTTAGGGTTCAGGTTCGGGTTCGGGCTAGGGTTAGTGGCTTTTTATGCCCGACTGGCACATCCCAGAAGTCTCGGTCAAAACCTGGCCAAGTGGCCATGCAATTGGTGGAATGGCTCCAAAAATTTGCATGGTCCACTCCCATGGACAGCCCATTGAGCAGGTGTAAAAAAATAAAAAAAATAAAAAAAATAAAATCAATGGAGATGTTTTGTTGCAAGAAAAACCCACTGCTGCTACTGAAAAAAATCAGGCAGTTTTAAAATAGCTATTTTTGCATGTTTCTGTGGTGCTTTGGTGTGTTTTTGGACCACGATTTCAAAATAAATATTGCGGTCGCCCCATTTTGGATCCCCCGCCCGCACCGCATGGCATGGCGAGTCGGCGAGACGACGAGGATGCGCAACCCAGGAGAGGAGAGGGGGGAGGCCGGGGACCCCCCACCCCCAGAAACCACCTTTCTGGTAGGTGCCCTCACTGAGGCAGGCTGCAGGCATATTTTCGCCTGCTTTTTTGGCCGGGATCGGGGTTTATTTTAATTTTTAAAACTTTTTTCCTGTGCCGCGCCGCTTGGCGAGTTGGTGTGGGTGAGTGTGACTTGACGACGAGGATGCGGACTTTGTGCAGCCCAGGAGAGGAGGGGGGAGGCCGGGGACCCCCCCCAGAAACCACCCCTCTGGTAGGTGCCCTCACTGAGGCAGGCATATTTTCACCTCATTTTTTGGCCGGGAATCGGGGTTTTTTATTTTTAAAACTTTTTTCCTCTGCCGCTTTGCATCGCGCGATCGCTGCGATGCCAGGAACGACAACGACAAATCAGACCCAATTTTTCTTTAGTCGGTTCGAGTTTGGGTTCTGGTGGGGTAATTGTCGTTACCGTTTCTGTTACGTAACAGAAACGAGAAACAGAAACGGAAACGAGAATTTCGCCAAGTCATGCCCATGTCTAGTAGAAGGCCATGTCAAATTGGTTTAGGTATAATTCCTATATGTGATGCTATATAGTGAATAATAATTTGAATTGCACACAACTCTATTGATATTTTGTTTCAGGATTTTGAAGATTCGCCTGTGTTATGGCTGTCCCACTCAGTTGAGGAAGACACCTTGGATTTTGAAAGGGAAAAAAAAGATATACTTTGACTGTGAAATTCAAGAACACTTGAACTTTGAAAATCCGATAAGCAATGTCTGCATTGGTGAGGTTGCCAAGGCTTGGGTGCATAAACTGTAGCATGTTGTTGTTACAATTGCTCATTATGTCAGTGACATGAATGCAAAGAGGAAGGGATTCATTTCGTGAAACTGTGTTTGCAAGACTCATTGGTGGTAAACAAATGGTCCCATAGAGCTTAAAAGTATTACACAAGTACTCTGAATTGTACTCAGAAGTAAATTGAAAGCCAATGGAACTGCAGTGATAAGGAGGCTATGTGATCCCTGTATCCAGCTCCAATTAACAATCTGGCTGCAGCGTTATGGACCGGTTGACATTTGCAAACACTTTCCAAGGGAAGCGCTGCATAAAATGTGTTATAGTAATGTAGCCAGGATGTGACTAAGGCATGTGTCACCAAGGCCAGATAAGAGACCCCCCAAGAGTTCTATATCATGCTGTATTTAAACTTTCCAGTTAAGGAAACCCTGCTAATGAGTTAACTAGGGTAGATGGATCTATCCATTTTGATTTCTCCCACATTCATCAATTCTGAAATCTCCACTTCTTTCCATCTACTTAGTGATGAAACATGCAAGTTTGGGATATTCTTAAAAAGGGAACAGAACAAAATGCTCGACCATCTGCAAAGTCTAAATTTAATGAACGCTGCTGCTCGCAGTGTGGAAAGGGTTATGTTCCACCTGCCTGCCACATAGCGTTTGAAGAAATGAGAAGCCAGTCAAAAAGAGAGGGGTGGCAATTTGTATTCAGCATGGTTGGATACACAGGATATTTGTATCTAGGCTTTTAATAGATAAGCACTCGTCGTCCCGGCCTCGTTGAAGAGTCTGTCGTGATTGCTTTCACTCTGATTCACATTTTTGTAAAAGTGTAAATACGCTGAAGAACTGTGTGGCTATTGTGCCAAGTCTAAAAGCCTTTGACTGTGAAACCCTCTCCCAAGATCGTCCACCACTTTATGTTTCCATCTCCTGTGTATGGGTCTGAAAGCTGAACGGTAAAAAAACGTGATTAGAAGAAACGAATTTGTTTCTACTGTGGAGCTAGAAGAGAGCTTTGCAGAGACCCTGGACCGCCGGAATGACAGACAAATGGATCCTTGATCAATCAAGCCTAAACTAGCTCTGGGGGCAAAAAAAAAAAAGGTTGAAACTGAGGCTGGGTGGTGCATCACGAGAAGGCAGGATTTCCAGAGAGAAGACAACAAAGCATGAAAAAGTAGAAGACAACAGGAAAAGAGATTCCATTTGAACATTAGAAAGAACTTCATGATAGTTAGAGCTGTTTGGCAGTGGAAGATGCTGCCACAAAGGGTGGTGGAGTCTCCTTCTTTGGAGGTTTTTAAGCAGAGGCTGGATGGCCACCAGTTGGAAATACTGTGATGGGAGTTCCTGCATGGCAAGGGGTTGGACTAGATGGCCCTTGAGGTCTCATTTTACAACTCTATGATTCTATGATTCTAAGGAGTGACTCCACAAAGGAATCTACAGGCTTGAGTTTGTAAGACCTGGGCGGGGCTGTTGAGAATAGGACATGATTTTATTTTATTTTATTTATATACTGCTCCATCTAGCTACACGGCTACTCTGGGCAGTTTACAAAACTGAATAGAAATCAAACTCATAAACAATATAATACAATATAATAGACAAGCACAAATAAGTAAAAACATAATAACTAGTAAACAATATATAACATAAACATTGAACAGGAGCAAGATGGGCTACAGATAAAAACAAAATAAAATGTGTAATAGCAATCATTAGTGTAACAGATTAATATCCAGGAAAAGCCTTTTTAAATAGCCATGTCTTTAGATGTTTCATAAAGACTGGGAGGGAAGATACCAGACAGATCTCAGGAGGAAGTTGGTTCCAGAGCTGAGGGGTCACCGCTGAGAAAGGCCGATTTCTCGTCAAAGATTTATGGGCCTCTTTCAGCGAAGGCACCCTCAAATGTCCTGCCTGAGATGATCGGGTGTTATGGGCAGTATTTTGCGGCAGGAGCCATTCTATCATTTATGATGACCCTACAAATTTAAGTCATTTGTAGGATCATCCTAAGTCCTGCCTGGACTTGAGCCATCTGTATTTGCATGCTTTGCTGCAGAGGTGGGACAGATTGTCTCCTTGCTCTGCTGATGATTGGTTGGCTATATGGGGAAGCACGGAAGAGGCAGCCAAGCTGCTGTCACAATTTGATGGTGGTGGTGGTGGTGGTGGTGGTGGTGGCTGCATTTGCCATGCAGTGACTGACCAATGGCCAGTCTGGTTCAGGGGGAGGGTACCGGGCTGCATTGGCACCCATGGTGCCAATATTCATATCTGCATCCCAAGGATATGAATACAAATGCCTCAGATCTGGTCCTGTGGCTAACAGATTTACTCAGAGTCTATGGTTTCCTTCATGGAGTCAAACAGAGGAGACCAAATTAAATCAACTGCTGGATGATTAGTCAATTCATAAGTAAAGCTCATTTTTTTTGTTAAATGGGTCTCTTCTAGTTCTTGCTAACAGACATTCAAGCCAGCGACTAAAATATCCATAAAATCCACGAAGAACTGAAAGTACACCAAGAAGAGGCTGGATGAGCATCTCTCGAGAGTACTTTGAATAGGGGTTCTTGGATGGCAGAGGGTTGATTCTATGATTCTAAGTCAGGCAAGAAGAGGCATTTGGGTAACATGCACTTAAAATATAATTTATAGCAATGTGTCTAGTGACGTGGAAATCTGTTGGCCATAAATGGGTGCCCTTATGCTAAAGGCCTTGCTACGGATGTCTGTGGCATGGCCCTTGGGGGCATGTGGCCTGTAGAAACATAAGCTGATTTTGGAAGAGGGTTACCATGCCCTCCTTGTGGGGGGGCGCATCCTGGGAGTGTGCAGCTTGCTGATGGATACACAGTTTAACTCTTCTTCCAGGAATCACAGGTAGGGAATCAAACTCCCAACTTCTGGCTCCACAACAATAAATCAATTAATAATACCTTGTGGGTTTTTTTCAATACAACATAACAAGAATCTTACAGATCAATTCAGGTCACGAGCTTAGATTGTATCAATTAGGACATAACTCACTCCAGCTCCAATCAGGACATATTCCAATGCCCTGAACTGCCTCCTCTCCCCCACCCCAATGAGATCAGGGGGCACATGCACAGCACCTTGTTGTATAATACTTGGACTGAACTCTGTGGTTCTATACCAGGGATAGTAAATATGTGGCACGTGTGCCAAAGGTGGCACACAAAGAGCTTTTGCCTGGCACCCAACATGCTATCTGTGTCCCCCCACACTTCCACCTCTGCTGGACCAGCCATGAGGAATTTGCAGAGGGGGAAGTGGGGGGCAGGGAGCATGTCAGGTGCCAGGCCAACCCTACCATGACAGTCCCCATCGCCATTGCCATCGCTGCCATCGCCCCTGCCCCCTGCCACCACCTCCCCACCTCCTCGGCCCCCGCTGCCATCACCGACACCATCCCTGCCCCTCCCACCCTACCGCCAATGACCCTGACCCCGCCGACCCTGTCAACTGTTGCTGCCCTCACACTTGCCCCCACCCCTGCCCCCCCACTGCTGCCAATCCTGACCCCCACCACCACCACTGGTCCCATCACCATCACACTTGCTGCCGCTGCCAATGATGACCCTGACCCTGACCCCGCCTCTGCCGCCATCACCGCCGCCATCCCTGCCCCTCCCACCACCACTGCCAATTACCCTGACCCCGCCGCCCTGTCAACCTTGCTGCCTTCGCTCCCTGCCCCTCCCACTGCCACCAATCCCCCCCTCCGCTGCCACTGCTGCCATCCCCATCACTGACTTTGGGAACTCGGTGCCAAAAAGGTTCTCCATCCCTGTTCTATACGATGCTGAGCTTTTTGAACAAAAGATGGGATAGAAAGGGAGGCAAAACTAATAAAATATTGGTGTTTATCGCATTGATGTAATCCCCACACACCCCATCCCCATTTAAAAGTTTCTAGGCATAGAAAGATAGATTTAATATTTTTCAATTAAATCTTTCTCCTACACTCATTCCTCAGTAGATAACAGCTCTTAAATGGACCACATTTTAGACCTGAATGATATTATGTCTTTATCACAGCTTGCATATCGGAGGCTTCATCATTCTATAAATAAGGTTGCTGTTGTTTTAATGTACACTAGTTAACGTTGATTAATGAGTTTCATTGTTAAGACCAAAAACGTCTGTGAAAACTACCCTAAAGTGCTGTAATAAACCAATAATGGCTAAAACTAAATCTTTGGAAGTCAATTGAACTGAAGGACTAGCATGAAAACCACAATTCCTAGTTCATTAAAAATGATAAATACATGTCTTTTCCCTATATTTTAATGGGACTAAACTGTTATTATGAATCTTTAGGTCTAGCCAGCAATGGTTGTACAAAACAGACCAATAGAAGCCCTCCTCATTAAGGTAAGGAGTGTGGACAAGTTACTTTTACTGACTATTTAGCAGGAACGTTGGCAGCCCAAGTCCAAGTCCAAGTCTTTAGTGCCAACTAAGGTCAGGATAGTCAAAGCTATGGTTTTTCCAGTAGTGATGTATGGAAGTGAAAGCTGGACTATAAAGAAGGCTGATCGCCATAGAATTGATACTTTTGAGCTGTGGTGCTGGAGGAGAGTCTTGAGAGTCCCTTGGACTGCAAGGAGGTCAAACCTATCCATCCTGAAAGAAATCAACCCCGAATGTTCACTGGAAGGACAGATTTTGAAGCTGAGGCTCCAGTACTTTGGCCACCTCATGAGGAGAGAGGACTCCTTGGAAAAGTCCCTGATGTTGGGAAAAATTGAAGGCAGAAGGAAAAGGGGACGTCAGAGAATGAGATGGCTGGAGACGGTGTCATCGATGCAACCAATATGGACTTGACAAAGCTCCAGGAGGCAGTGGAAGATAGGAAGGCCTGGCAAGCTCTGGTCCATGGGGTCACGAAGAGTCGGACACGGCTGAATGACTGAACAACAACAACAGTGGTACCTCGTTGGTACCTACAAAGTCCCAAAACCCAAGCCTCAAGTCCAAGTCCCTGAGGAGGGGAGAGTGGTTTCTGAGTCACAAGTTGAGTCACTGGAAATAAATAAATAAATAAACTTGGTTTTTGTGGGGGGGGGGGGGAGAAAGGTGGGATATTTTATTTATTTATTTATTTATTTTATTTATTCTTGTATTTATATCCCGCTTATCTACTACGAGTAGTACTCTAAGCGGCTAACAAGCAATGAATGTAAAATCAACAACAATAGATGCATCAAGTATAAAGCAAAACAACATAAAACAATAAAACAACATAACATGTAAAATCCTCCTACATCCCAGCATGCGGAGGGACAGATCCTAACAGGTTAAAATTAGGCACACCGAATAGGCTTAAATATATAAATAATTTTTTAAAAAAAATGTCAAGCCACCAGTATGACTTAACAGCAAGTCCCATGACTTGACACCCCATGCCAGCCATTCAGTCGAGGGAAGAGTATGGACTGTGAAACAAAAAGGAACTTTTTGAAGCTTAGAGATTAAGGGCCTAAAATATGAGCCTCATGGCACAGTGGTTCAATGGCTATATTGCAGCCGTAACTGTGCTCACAACTTGGGGTTCAATCCTAGGTAGCAGGCTCAGGGTTTATTTATTTTATTTATTTGTTTCAGAGTATTTTACCCCACCTTTCTCCTTAGAAATGGACCCAAGGTGGCTTACAGTAATGAGGGATAATATACAGCCCAGTACAATTAAGACATGTTCGAGTATTTGAGAACGAGGAATTGAGAGACATCTTACAGCGTTAATAGACAACATTACATTAAAGCAACCCGGTTATAGGTATTCATAAACACAAAGTCTATGTGAACCCATAGATTCATATAAAATACATATGGTAGTCCATCATTCAGGGAAAGCTTGCCTGAGGAGAAAGGTCTTTGCCTGTTTCCTTCTGATAAATGAGTGCTCAGCTTGCTGAGAGGGAGGGGGCAGTGTGTAGTCTATGTAATTGCTTGTAAACTGCCCAAAGACTGCTTTAAGCACTACTGGGCGGTATATAAGTAGCAAGCTTTGTTTCCCTCAACCCCCCCACACACACACACTTTGAGTCAGTGGTATATGTTACAATCACTTTGCTAGAGTGAAGCAGGATTCTCATAGTGGCCCAAGACATTTGGAAGCCTGAGGCAAAGTACGAGATGACATCTCCATTCCCTCCTCAGAAAGCCAAGTGGAAACTGTCGTTCTTCATTATTGGTAATAGGACATCCTCTGCCATGGCAACTGAAGGCAGTAGGCTATTACAGGGACCATGTAGTGGTTTTCTAGGGAGCACAGCTCTCTCTTGTGATGCTGCCTCCCAACTTCTCTCACCTGAAGTGAATGCCTCACTCTGCATCATAAAAACATAAGAACAGCCTTGCTGGAACAGGCCGCAGCCCATCCCATCCAGCATTCTGTCTCACACAATGGCTCACCATTTGCTTCAGGGTATTCCCAAGCAGATGTCTTCACCCGATTACGATTCCCTGCAAATGGCATCGAGAGATATCCTGCCTATCTCTCCAACCCGGAGGTTGTCCTTAGGCATCCATAACGATAGCCATTGATACCCTTGTTCTCCATGAACTTGTCCAATCCTTTCTTAAAGCTGCCAAGGCTGACAGCTGTCACCATTTCTTCTGGCAGGGAGTCCCACATACCAGGTATCCTCTGGGTGAAAAAGCCCTTTGTCTTATTTGTTTGAGATCTAGCATCCAAAATTTTCATGGAGTGCCCCCTAGTTCTAGTGTTGTGCGATATGGAAAACAGTTTTTCCTTATCTACTTTGTCCACACCGTGTATGGTTTTATAAACTTCAGTCAGGTCACCTCTTAGGCCCCGTGGTTCAAGGGTGAAGAGGCCCAGCCATGGATGATGCAGTTCTGGTTCAAGGCCCCAGTGGGAGACTGCCTACGTATTGACTGTACACTGCCTTGAAAATGACCAAGGGATAGAAAGGACATGATCCAGTTATTCCACTCTTCTGCAATCCATGGGGTTGTTCCACACCTGCTGAGGCCTCCCTCCTGTGCTTTGCTGGTGCTGCTTTGGCCACGTAAGAATTGAGCACCAGTGATTTCCAATGGTCCAATGGAAGCCAATGGATCCACTTTGGGTTTTACTCTGAGGTGCTACCTCAGATGCTGCTGAACTTTTTCTCAGAATAAGTCCAACACTACGGCTCACCCTCTTAAAGTTAGACTGAAACCTACAGCAGTTTCCACTGAGGACAAATTTATAGAATAATTAGACTAATGGAGTGGGATGGGGCATATGAAGTCAACAAGTCCAACTCCCTACTCAATGCCAGAATCACAATGAAGGTAAATATGGCAGAGAATTTTATAATTTTTCATTCACTGCCTCTAGTGTTGGAGTGTTCACCATCTCCCGAGGTAACTGGTCCCATTGTCATACTCCTCTAACAGTTAGGCCAGGCATGTCAAAACTTTTGCCCTCCAGATGTTTTAGACTGCAACTCCCACAGTCCTTTGCCATGGGCAGGCTAAGCTTAGAATTCTGGGAGATGGGGTCCAAAACATCAGGTGGGCTGAAGTTTGGACATGCCTGAGTTAGGCCATTCCCCCCCCCAAAAAATTGGCCTAAATCTTACTTCCTGTAGTTTGAGTCCAGTATTACATGCCCTGCTCACTGGGATGATCGAGAACAGACCCTGCCCCTCCTCTGTATGATAGGCCTTCAAATATTTGGAAAGTGCTATCATATTGCCCCTCCTTCCTCTTTTCTCAAGGCTAAACATGCAGAAATTTTTCAGTCTTTCCTCATAGGGTTGATTCAGTCACCACTTTCCACTAGAATGTACCATATATCTACATGTGATGCCAGATTTCTCCTTGTGATTCCAGACCATCTTATTCTCCAACTTTGTCATTTTGTTCCTGTTCAGTCATTCAGTCATGTCTGACTCTTTGTGACCCCATGGACCAGAGCTCGACAGGTCTTCCTGTCTTCCACTGCCTCCTGGAGTTGGGTCAAATCCATATAACTTTGACGACAGACAATTGCTTCTTCACAATTCCCAAGGACCTTGAAGGCATTGCCCAAATTGCCATTTGCTTTAACTTCTCCAAGCTGGTCACCAATGGTCCTTGCAAGTGTCAAATCATGGTGGTGATATTCCAAAGCTTTTGCCTATTCATGCAAGGAAAAATAAGCACTGCCCAGCTGGCTATAAATTGCACTGGGGTCTTTAAAGTCTTCTGTTCCGACTTGAACTTCAGCCTCAAAGAAAAATACACCAGCTCGACAGTCTCCTGCCTTACACAACCACTCACCTTCCAAGGCTAGCTCTAGGCAAGAAGCTTTCATTCAGGCTCAGTTCTGCCCAGAAAGGGGACACTCCTCCCTCCACTTGCCTCAGCCACCCTGGGCAGCTCGTGCTCCTCCTGCTCGTGCTCAACGCCTCTGTCTGTCCATCCGTATTTTCGTCCCCGCCTCCAGTGCTATTGGGACAGTTGGAGCTGTTCAGCAGTGGAATATGCTGCCAGGGAGGGTGGTGGAGTCTCCTTCTTTGGAGGTTTTTAAGCAGAGGCTGGATGGCCATCTGTCGGGAGTACTTTGATGGGGGTTCCTGCATGGCAGGGGTTTGGACTGGATGGCCCTTGAGGTCTCTTCCAACTCTATGATTCTGTGATTGTATGACATCTCGTCCCAACCAAAGGGAAGCAACATGAGTTTGGACTCTTGTTTTCACATCTAAGGCTTTCCTCAGGCCCTTTTTCCATTGTGGCTAGCATTTTTCACTCATGGTGCCTCATTATTTTTCCAAATTCATATCATTCTGCGGCCAGACAACAGCCCATCTATTTTCTCAGGCCCTTCACCATCCCATCAGTTCATTATGTGATGTTTTGCTATATTCGGTATTGAATACAGTTTGTCTGCCATGTTGTGTGTTGATACAGGATTTTGCTTTCACGATTTATCACCCTCCTTGCATGTTGCCCCGGTTATTTTACTGAAGGGTGGCTTACGTTGTATTACCATAAAGTGATTTAAAATACAGCAAATAGAGGTAAAACATCATATCCTGCACCAGAATAATGCATGACTTAATAACAGTGGGGTGCAAGTTTCAAGACTGCCTCCTCCCTGGGTTTCTTCCTGGAGGTTCTATTCATTGTTCTTAACTACAGCCCGTCTCTTTCAGACATCCTCTGGTCTCTTTATTTATTTATTTATTTATTTATTTATACAGCTTATATACCGCCCGTCTTCCTGAGAGGAACTCCGGGCGGTTTACAACAAATGTACAGACAGCAAATTAAAACAACAACTGAAATAAACAATAAAACAAAACGGCTACAACAGATGGCGGGACTAAAAAAAAAAAAAATGTGTCACCCAAACGCCTCCCGGAAGAGAAGGGTTTTCAGCGCCTTCCGGAAGGCAGGCAGGGACTCTGCAAGGCGCACTTCTGCTGGTAGGTGGTTCCATAGGGTTGGGCCAGCCACAGAGAAGGCTCGGGTACGGGTGGAAGTTCTCCGAGCCTCCCTGGGAGTGGCCACACGCAGCATGTGCGCCCGCGACGACCTAGTCGGACGGGCCGAAGTTGACCGCTGGTCGATCCGCTTTACAACCGGGAAGGTCAATGACGGGGGTGGGGGAGAGAACAAAGCAAAACCTCCCCATGATTTATGTTTGACTAATTAATCCTGCTGCTGCAGGTCTGCATTTCACATGCATAAGCCTAAAGGTTTCCCAGTCCTGATGATTTAAGACAAGCACAGAGAAGGAATTTTAGGTTGATATTTGAGGATGCTATTTTTGGATGCATTGACAGAAGTATTGTCTCCAAGTGCCTTGAAGTACAAGTGCCTCTCTATACAGCACTGGATCAGCCCCATTTAGAGTACAGAGTCCACAGAGTATGATGTCCGTAACTGGTTTGATTTAGACATGGGCACGACTTGGCGAAATTGTCGTTTCCGTTTTCGGATATCGTTTCCGTTATGTAACGGAAACGGTAACAACAATTAAGCTGTCAGAACTCAAACTCGAACCGAAAAAAGAAAAATTGGGTCTGATTTATCGTTGTCGTTCCTGGCATCGCGCGGTGATCGCGCAATGCCAAGCGGCACAGAAAAAAGTTTTAAAAATTAAAAAAAAACCGATTCCCGGCCAAAAAAGCAGGCGAAAATATGCCTGCCTGAGGGCACCTACCAGAGGGGTGGTTTCTGGGGGGGGGAGTCCCCAGCCTTCCCCCCCTCCTGTCCTGGGCTGCTGGTACCGGGCTGGGAGGAGGCATCCTCGGCGTCTCCATTTGCCATGCGGTGCGGGGGGATCCAAAATGGCATTCGCAATATTTTTTTTGAAATCGTGGTCCAAAAAACCACAAAAGTACCACAGAAACATGAGAAAATTAGCTATTTTAAATGCTTGAATTTTTACAGTAGCAGCAGTGGGTTTTTTATAGCAGTAAAACGCGCTGATTTTATTTTATTTTATTTTTATTTTTATTTTTTTACACCTGCGCAATGATGGGCTGGCCATGGAATGGGACCATGCAAATTTTTGGACCCATTCTACCAATCGCACGGCCAGGTTTTGACTGACACTTCTGGATGTGCAAGAGGGCATAAAAAGCCGAGGCACTCCCAGAAGAGTCGCAGTCCAGGCTTGGATGTGGGTGGGAGAGGGCTGTGTGTAGCTGGCTACTGTGCTAGACTAGTTTAGATTTCGTGGAGCCTTTAGATTTCAGTTAGGAAGGCAATTGATTCAATTGAATTTTTAGGAAATAATAATAATTCCTTTCATTCTCTGACTGCTGTGGGGAATAGCAACACAGTTTATTCTTTTTTATTCTCCTGCAGTTTGTTAGGATTTCTTTTCTGATAGTGCTTCGAAGGGGGGGGAGGTTTGAGTGGGAGGGGAGGTGTGGATTTCTTTTAAAAATTCCATTTGCTTGGTGGCAAGCCAAGGTCCTTTCATACCCTGCCTGCAGCTGTGCTCTGGGTGCACTGCCCACTTTGTTTGCAAAAATTGCAATTGCTTTATTCGATGCAGTCTTGTGCAGCAAGTCAGTTTAAAGTGTTTTCCGCCTGCTCTGGGTCATTGCGGGACCCGTGCCCACCGCCTGCACGCCCGCATGCCCGCCCCTCCCCCTGCCGCTGCCGCCGCCCACCCATGACCCACCCGCCAACCCACCCGCCGCCTAGGGCGCAAAAACACCTAGCGCCGGCGGGACGGCACTCGCTGGGACGTCAAATCGCGTGAAATCGCGGCGGCGGTAACGACAAACGACAAACAACATGACAAAATGACAAATTTTTAAAAATTTTCATGAAAAACGGAAACGACCCGAAACGGACCTGTCCCGAAAAATGACAACTCGAAAAAAAAATTTTCTGGTCATACCCATCTCTAGTTTGATTACATACCGTCTTTCAAGTATTTAAACAGAGCTATCATATCCTTCCTTAGCCTTCTTTCTAAAAGGCTAAACATTCCCAATTCCCTAAGCCGTTCCTCATAAGACATTTCCTCCAGACCCGTCAACATCCTTTTTAAACTGAGGCACACAGAACTGGACGCAGTACTCCAGGTGGGGTCTGACCAGAGCAGAATAGAGTGGTACTATCATTTCCCTTGATCTAGACACTATGGTTCTGTTGATGCAACCAAGAATCACATTGGCTTACTTGGCCACCGCATCACACTGCTAAATCATGTTCAATTTGTGGTCCACCAAGACTCCCAGATCCCTTTCACAATTACTATTTTCCAGCCAGGTATCTCCCATCCTATATCTGTGCAATTTATTCTTTTTACCTAGATGCAGCACCCTACATTTCCCTCTGTTGAAACCCATTCTGTTAGCTTTGGCCCAGCACTCTAATATGTCAGGGTCCTATTAGATTTTCATCCTATCCTCTAGAAAATTAGCAACCCCTCTCAATTTGGTATCATCTGCAAATTTAATTAGCATGCTCTCGATTCCTTCCTCCAAGTCATTGATAAATATATTGAACAGTGATCGAATTCTTCTTTGTGCTGGCAAGCAAATGAGGTAATACCAAGGCTTTCAAAATTGATTATTTTTTCCAGGGAAATATAAGTATTAGCACACTGCAGGAAAACAACAAAAGCCCTTGGACTCTTTAAAGCTTGAGGTTTGGAAAAGTTATGTCTTTGGAATACAAATCACAGAATCCAGTAACCAGCCCTGGTCAAAGCTGATTTTAGGGGAGGTTGTGGTTCAAAATATGATGATTTATTAAAGACTAGCAAATGTTATTTACAGATAAGCTTTTCTGTACACTGTTGGACAAATGAGAAAACTGTCACCTTCGCTGGTATATTTGCATATAAATACTCAATTAAGTATTAATTATATACTTGGGAGGGATTGTTACTAGTCAGAATCATTATGTTACACAATAGTGGGGCATCCTTAAAATGTTGCTAATATTTGTAGATATTGAACAGCACTGAACCCAGAACAGAACCCTGGGGCACCCCACTGGCCACATCTCTCCAAGCTGAAGAGAGGCCATTTATGATCACCCTTTGGGTGTGATCAGTCAACCAATGACAAATCCACCTGACAGTAGCACTATCTATCCCACTTTCTACTAACTTCTTAGAATGAATACCATGGGGAACCTTATCGAAGGCCTTACTAAAGTCCAGATAAGCAATATCCACAGCATTCCCCTCATCCACCAGGCCTGTAATTCTATCAAAGAAAGAGATCAAATAAGTCTGGCATGACTTGTTTTTAAGAAACCCGTGTTGACTTCTTGTAATGACAGCATTGTTTATTAAATAATTACAGACTGCCTGTTTAATAATATTCTCTAGGATCTTTCCAGGAATTGAAGTCAAGCTGACTGGGCGGTTATTATTTGGGTCCTCTTCCCCCCCCCTTTTTGAAGATGGGGACAACATTAGCCCTCCTCCAATTGATGGGGACTTCCCCTGTTCTCCAGAACTTCTCAAAGATTATTGTCAATGGTTCTGAAATTACTTCTGCCAGTTCTTTTAATATCCTTGGGTGTAATGGCCCAGGTGACTTAAATTCATTTAATGTTTCCAGGTGTTCCTGTACTAGCACTCTACCTATTCTAACTAGCTCTCTACCTATCCCATGACAGGTCTCAAGGCAGTGCACAAACACTTTAAGAAGGATGCCAAGGATGGAGCAAGTTCAGACAAGGGAACCAAACACAATCAGAGGACCAGAAGAAAGAGGCCTGTGAAGAAAGAGTGAAAGAACTGGGCCTGTTTAGCCTTGGGAAAAGACCACGGAAGGGAGATATGGCAGTACTTTTCAGATACCTGAAAGGCTGTCATATGAATGAGGGGCAGGATGTGTTTGCCACCAGCCCAGAGTGCAGGATGTACACCAATGGGCTCCAGCTACAGGAAGCCAGATTTTGACTGAATACCGGGGGGGGGGGGGGAGAGCTTCCTCACTGTTACAGCAGCATGACAGTGGAACCAAATCCCTTGGCAGTTGTTCCAGCACATCAGTGCTGGAAGCATTCAGATAAAGTTGGAGTAATCCAAGATGCTTAATGTATTTGGGAGTCCGGGTTCAGCACCATGGACAAAGTGCCAATTAAAATCTGGAGCAGATTCACACCACTCCAAAATCCCAATCTTTTGCCAAGTTTGTCATTGGCTCACATCACAATAATCACAATGAGAATAACACAATAAGAACAATGCAAAACCAAGAGTGCACATCCATGCATCCATACAATAAGCCCACTAGGTCATTTCATTAATCCTGACATTCATGTGTAACTTTTTACATTTGTTACAAAAATGAATTTGTTATTTACTTGTTAATATTTTCTTATATACTTGATATTACTTATCAGAAATGCAGAAGTCTGATCCCATGGTGCCAAATCTTTCAAAGGAAGTCAGGAAATTTAGGGTCTTGAGAAAGAAATAACAAGAACTTACTGCCTGCAGGTAGGGATTTTTCTGATAGTGCACATTCTTATTGTGAGACTATTCTTAAAGCAAAAGCAATTTCTGGGTGGTTTACAGTTTAATTCTGCAGGCTGCACATTGTCCCTTCCAAATGAGCTGAGTACTCAGTTTAGTCACCTCGAAAGGATGGAAAGTTGAGTCAATCATGAACTGGTTACCTGAACCTAGGATCAAATTCAAATTATGAGCAGACTCTTCATGGAAGTACAGTAGGGAGGACATGTGTGACTGTGTTCAATCCCTTCCTCCATACTCTAAAGATAAGACATTCAACAACTTCAAACTCTGGAGCAAGGGAGTGCTACACCATTGAACCTACAACAATGGAACCAATGATCTTGGGAGGTGGTGAACACTCCAATGCTGGAAGCATTCATGAGAAACTTGTGTTGGACTCTGCTTTGAGTTGGACTCCTGCCTTGAGCAGGGAAGTTGGAAGCAATCGCCTTATACGTCCCTTCCAACTACACTTTTCTTTGGTTCTATGATTACTTGACCACAAGTCTACTAAAGAAGGCTTGATCACTGCAGATGGCGACTGCAGCAACGAAATAAAAAGACACCTGCTTCTTGGGAGGAAAGCAATGGCAAACCTAGGTAGCATCCTAAAGAGCAGACACATCACTTTGCCAACTAAGGTCAGGATAGTCAAAGCTATGGTTTTTCCAGTAGTGATGTATGGAAGTGAGAGCTGGACTATAAAGAAGGCTGATCGCCGCAGAATCGATGCTTTTGAGCTGTGGTGCTGGAGGAGAGTCTTGAGAGTCTCCTGGACTGCAAGGAGATCAAACCTATCCATCCTGAAAGAAATCAACCCCGAGTGTTCACTGGAATGACAGATTTTGAAGCTGAGGCTCCAGTACTTTGGCCACCTCATGAGGAGAGAGGACTCCTTGGAAAAGTCCCTGATCTTGGGAAAGATTGAAGGCAAAAGGAAAAGAGGACGTCAGAGAATGAGATGGCTGGACGGTGTCATCCATGCAACCAATATGGATTTGACAAAACTCTGGGAGGCAGTGGAGCATAGGAAGGCCTGGCGAGCTCTGGTCCATGGGGTCACGAAGAGTCAGACACGACTGAACAACTGAACAACAACTACTAGCTAAGCTAAAATTTAAGCAGAAAAAAAAGATATCCAATGATATGGATTGCTCAAGGCCTACCCATGAAGACTGGGAGCCTTAATCAGGGTTTTCCAGAATACAGTTTTGTGAGCAGAGCATTAAGGCTTGCTGGCCTCTTTGCTCCTTTCTCTTGGCCCAGAGAAGATTTGGGAAAGTGAGCAGCTGAATGAGTTGGGGAGGTCTGCGTGATTTTGAAATGTGTTTTGTGGTTTTATTTTGTTTTATAAAATATGTTTCTATGATATAGTTTTCCACTTTTATAAGTATTTTAATTATTTTTGGTTTAAAGTAAACAAACAAACAAATCAGTGGTTCAGCCATTCATCCTGGTTCATTTACCACTGCAAGAGGGTTCTGGCAGCTTGGGATTCTGTCCACTCCAACAAGCACCTACTCAGAAACAGCACCTGGACTTCCGGCTTCCGGTTTGCCGCAGTGAGACGCCTTGATAAACCCTCCAGCTTATCAAGCTGAATTTCCCCAGATAAACAGGATCCTGGTAAGGGTAAGCCCCCTTGGAAGGGGGGGCTATGAAAGGCAGCATCTGGGGGCTGCGAAGAATGCAGCAGCAGACAAGAATAGAATTTAGGTGAATAGATGAAATATAATGGGTTGATGATGTTTATTATTTACTAAATCTTATAGAATAGATAGGATATCTTAAGTCATACTTACTGTCTTCACCCTCTGTACTAGATGGAAACAGATTGGATGCTCCGCCCGGCCTCGTGCCGAGCAGGGACACCTTTGCCGGCCGGGTGAGGGAGGCGGCTATTGGCTCCGCTATTAGCGTAGCCTACGGTAGGGGAGCGCGCCCTTTATAAGTCTTTGGCGCGCTCCCCTCAGTCTGCCTCCGCAATCGCCGGATTCCCCCTGGAGCGAGTGGCACGCCGTCCCCTCCCGGGTTTGCGTGCCTGACTGGCTGCGCTCTGCTTCTTCCCCGCTTCTACAGCTCTTCCGACAATCAGCTGATTGTCGGGAGAAGGCTTTTTTCTTTTGCTGGACCGCACCTCCCGGAGCCTCGGTGACAGGCAAGTTCTTGCGAGAAGGGCTCCGGGAGGCTGGTGGGTCGGCTGGCCAGGCTCTTTCTAGCCTGTGCAATTGCGGGGCGCCCCGAGAGCAGTGAGCGGGAGCTCTCTGCATCTCTCTTTTACTCAGCTGCTTGTCGGTAGTTCCGACAAGCAGCTGGGCTTCGCTGCCGGGGAGGAGGGCGCCAGAGCCACTGCGGAGCTTTTTCAGCTCCTTTTCTACAGCGATCTGGCATGGGCTGCTTTGCAGCCTCCCGGAGCGGCTGGCGCTCCGGTTGAGTTGCAAGCTTCTGCTCCCTCTTCGGCTCCCGACAATCGCCTGATTGTCGGGAGCAGCTGTCCCTTTACCTCCCGGACCTCCTTCGCTCCAGGGGTGGTCGCTCCGGGGTGTTTTGGGTGATGGGTGGTTTAGCGTGTGGGGGTGGGTGGAAGCGAGCAGTCGGAGCCTTCCTGGCTCCCTTTATCCCAGCTGCCTCTCGGGGAGCTTCCGACGATCGGCTGAGCTCGCTGACAAGCGCTTCCCTTCATTGTCAGGGGCTGATTAGGGAAGTGGTGCACCCGGCTTCTTAGGCTGTGTCAAGCCTGCAGGATTGCCGAGCGCCGGCTGAGCTGGGGAGCCCCGGCTCCTGGCCGGCTGGTGTTACTAGCTTGGCAGGGCAGTCAGTGAGACTGAATTTCCGAGCTTAGTCCTGTGGGGTAGCTGGTTGCGCTTGCCCGGGGTATCGTCTTTTGGGGTTCCTTCTGGCCGCCCGAATTTCTTGTAGTATCACCTTAGTTGGGTAGGTGTGGATTGGGGCAGTGAACATGTGAACATAAGCACATAAGGAGAGCCATGCTGGATCAGGCCAAAGGCCCATCCAGTCCAGCTTCCTGTATCTCACAGCGGCGCCACTGGATGCGTTTGGGAGTGTATGAGACTAGATCTCTGTCTCCTGATACCACTCCCCTGCAGCTGGCCCTTGAAGTACCCTGGTTCTTAAGCCTGGAGATTACATATCTTCAGCTTGGTTTGTAACCTGTGCCTTTGGGTTGGGTGGCCATTTTCTGCTTTGCCACTCGGCGGCCATTTTGGTTGGACGTTCTGGGCCTACTCTTAGCTATTAAATCCATGCCCATCCGTCAGGCTGGGCGCCCTGGGCCGCTCTATCTACCTCCAGTTATCCTGGGGTGTAGGCTTTTAGCTTTGTTTTGGGGATATTACACCCTTCTATCGGGGGTGACTCAGGGAGGCCAATTTGGCTTGGTACCCGGTGGCCATTTTGGTCATGCCTCATGGGCTCTCCCCTTAGGCATCGATCTACATCCATCTGCCCGGCTGCACATTCCGAGTGGCCCTGAACCCCTCTGTCTGTTTGTTGACTTATTAGGGGAGTCTAGCGTGCTTGTATTTTTCATCCAAAGTTAATTGGCAGTAATTTTTCGACTTCGGTGGTGGCATGCCTGCCCACCCGTCCAGCCATTTTGTGAACATCATCTGTCAGTGTGTATGGGGGGTGGGTGTAATCTGCATCCATCCTCTTTATTCATTGTTGTTATACCCGTGCCATGATTTGTTCTGGCAGTCACATAATAGGGCCATCCTTCGGATACTCTTGGAATCCATTTTGGGTCCGTGCCGCACCCACGCGGCTAAGTTACTTGTCGCCTGTTCACCCTTCTGTTCGGCTATGCCGTCTAAGCCCCACCAGATGTGTTTGGGAGCGCATGAGACTAGATGTCTGTCTCCTGATACCACTCACCTGCGTCTGGCCCTTGAAGGACCCTGGTGTCTCCATCATGGTTTGTAACCTGTGCTCGACTGTTTCCCCAGGAACCTGTCCACCCCCCCCTTTTGGAGGCATCCAGGCCAGATGTTACCACCACTTCCTGTGCCAGGGAGTTCCATAGACTTACAACGCGCTGGGTGAAATAAATAAATACATAAACAAATGAATGAATATTTTCTTTTGTCAGTTCTTACTCTTCCAGCCCTCAATTTGAGTTTATGCCCTGGTTCTGGTATGTGGGAGAGAGAGAAGAGCTTCCCTCTAGCCTCTTTACTCATACCCGGCATGATTCTGTATGTCTCTATCATATCCCCCCTCAGGCGCCTTTTTCCAGACTAAAGAGGCCCATATGTTTGTATGTCTTTCTTGAGATGCGGTGACCAGAATCGTGCACAATACCCCATGCGGGGCCTTACTATTGTTATGTATAATGGCATTATAATGTTGACGGTTTGGTTTTTCAAACCCCTTTTTTGATAATCCCTAGCAGGGAGCTGGCCTTATTCACTGCTGACACACGTTGGGGTGACACCTTCATGGAGCTGTCCACCAATACACCAAGATCTCTTTCCTGCTCCGTCACGGATAAGTCAGAGCCCATGAGTTGATAGATGAAATTGGAATTTTTGCCCCAAGAGGCAGTACCCACATTTGGTTACATTAAAAACACATTTGCCATTTCTCAGCCCATTCCCACAGTTGGGAGAGATCCTTCTGGAGCTCGTCACAATCTTCTCTGGTTTCCTCCACTCAGAAAAGTTTTGTGTCATCTGCAAACTGTCCCCCCCCCTCACTGCTTATCCCTGTCTCCAGCTCCTTTACGCTTGTTAATATTCAACTTACCGATTAGTCCAGAGATCTACTCTCTTTCAACCTGTATTTGATTTAATTCTTTAGCCAAGAGGGGTGGCTCAGGCAGCGGAATCCACTCAGGTCCTCTATCATGAAGTCAGGCGCCACGAATAGTGCGGGCTGTTCCACACCACATTTTGGGTTGGCTGCTACATACCAGGGCCACCCTTCCCATTCTCCTTGAACCCGTTTACGGTTTGCGCCATGCCCAAGCCACGGAGTTACTTTCCACCTGTTTGCCCCTTAGATTCGGCTACGCTGTCTAGGGAGAGAGGTTCTAATGGGAAGGGTAAACCCCCTGCCAAGAAAAGGCCTAGTCAGCAGCCCCTTACTCATCCATCCTCTTTATTAGGTGATGAGTCGCCTAGTCTTTTGGCAGCTTGGTAGAAGCTACCTCGTGGGAGCGCGGGCACGCTGAAAGGCAGGGGTAGGCTGTGTCTAATGGGAACGGGTTCTCTATGAGCGAGGCCAAGGCTCAGGGGAGAGGCGGTGCGTAAACTAATGATGGCTAATGGTGACATGCAATTCTTCTCTTGAGTCCGCTTTAGCAGGATCTGCCGGTAGCATTTCTGCAGGTACGCCATCTGTGACTACTGAAGTAGCCGCGTCATCGCATGCTCCGCGCTGCCCCCCCCAGTTGCTGTGTCTTTCAACGTAGTCACGTTCCCACCTGGCACTGAAGACTCATCGCTTCCGGCCCTGGTTTTAGCCTGGGCTGCGTATTTGTGTGGTAAGTCGGCTCCAGCAGTCCAGCATCTGCCCGTCATGGAGTTGCGGCGCCTGATCGTCCAGTTTTGCGCAGACTGTGCTATAGTATTGTGGGACTTCGTAGTCCTCATCATACACGCCACATTTCGGATGAAATTTAGTGTGCTGCCTCGTTCCCCCTGGGGTGGCAGCACAGTGGTATTACCCAGACCTAACCCAATTTTCGAGTTATTCTGAAGATTCCGATCGAGTTTGTTCCTCCAGTTATGAGGTTGCCTTGTTTCAAGCTGCCACTTTAGTACCCCCCCTTTTTTTTCGCCGCCTCACACGTTAGTGAGCTGCTTGCCCAATCCAAAAAACCGACTCCTCGCTTATGCATTACGTTGGTCGGGTCTGGTCCGCGAGCAGGATCTGGTCTTTCAGCATATTTGTAGTTTGAAGACTGACCAGCAAGGTAAGGCTGGCACGATACACCTTCGTAGGTATTCTGTGCTCCAAATTTGCCCGGTCCTAGCGTTATAGGTCCGCCCTGCTCGCTTACACTTATCGGGGGTACCTATTTTTGCGCAAAGAGGGGCCGCCTTTGACAGGTTGCCAATATTGGACAATTTCACTGAGGGCACTCCAGGTTGCTGGCATATCGGGCTGGCATTTTGGGCGTCATTCGCTCCGGAGAGGCGCTGCTTCCACAGCAGCTGCCTTTGGCGCCGATTGGGTTGGCAACCAACGAATTGGGTGATGGAGATCCGGAGACTTTAAATCTTCTGTACATTTACTAATGGACCGGCAAAACCGGGCCAGCTGTTCTTTTCTTTCTCGTTACAGCTTCTACCTCCAGGGAGCCGGGTTCGAGCGTTGGTTTACGGCCTCAATTTTTTTTTGTTTACGGGGCCTTCGAGTTGCTACCCAGTCTGGACGTGGCCGCGCTTTCGGCCTTGGACGTGGCCGCGATCTCGGCCTGGGACGTGGCCGCGCTTTTGGCCTGGGACATGGCCGCGCATTCGGCCTGGGGACGTGGCCGCGCTTTCGGCCCGGGACGTGGCCGTGCTTTCGGCCTTGGCTAATGGGCCGGTTCCCTGTGGAAGGGCAAGAAGGTGATGCCTTGACACGCCTCTCCTATGGTGGCTCTCAGTGACCCCCCTGCCACCTTGCCGAGCATCGTGGTTGCCCATTTTGGGAGGAATTGACTTCACTCGTAAGTCGGGCAAGTCCCTCATTCTCAAGATCCTCGTGGATCTGAGTGCGTTCCATCTTACTCGCCCATTGGCGGCTCGCATGGCAGGGAAGTCCTTCATTCTCAAGATCCGCGTGGATCTGAGAGCGTTCCAGCGTACTCGCTCATTGGTTCGTGTCGTTTGGTCGGTGATCATTTCCCGGTTGAACGGGGGCCGCAGGAAATTGGTGGAGTAGCGGGACCTAATCAATTTGTTGTTACCATTTTGATGATGCGCTACGGCTCAGGCCCTCCTAAAATTATTGTTCATTGATAAGTAATTTAAAATTCGTTACTGTAGTTAATAAAGTTGTGGCCCTTATTTAACCCAAGCGGAATGTGTGTCGCCTCTTTCTTTCAACCTGGCTCGGCAAATAAATGTATGCCTATCATATAGTGAGCTAGACAAATAGATTTTAAGGTGATTAGTAAAATGAAGAATTAAGATCAAATGGGCTAACTTATTACTGTACATTGTTATTTTCACTTTTTGCACTAGATGAATATGGAGAGAAGTAACGATGAATACAATGATGTAAAAGAAACATGTAAATTTGGAATATTCTAAACACTTTGGCTGAAATATTGGGAAAATATTTGTATTTGAACTATGTAACATGGCAACACACAAGCAATGTATTTGTTTTAACTTATTTTAGAAAATTCAATAATAATAATAATAATAATAATAATAATAATAATAATAATAATAATAATAATAATAATAATAATAATAATAATAATAATAATAATAATTCAGATGCAGAAAGCCGCCTTACTGCTATCTGCTCGCATAATTCACCGATACATCACTGAGTCCTAAACGCTTGGGAAGCATTTGACTAGTGATGTGTATTACAAAATCCAGCATAGTTAGCTGTGTGGTTAATAATAATAATAATAATAATAATAATAATAATAATAATAATAATAATAATAATAATAATAATAATAATAATAATAATAATAATAATAATAAAGAAACAGCACCTGACGGAGGTGAGACAGGGAAACTGGAGCATTTCTTCTGAGTAGGTACTCCACCACCCTACCACCCCGAGAAGATGGGGTGCCAAAATACTGAGCACCTGTTGTGGCAGTGAACAAATCAGGATGAGCCACCAAACCCACAGATTGTGCCCATCCTTTGACAGTGGGTATGCACGGTGGCATTGACAGTTAGATACAGGTACAATTTTTGCCAGCAAGACATCCAAATTAGGCATGGGCCTTTCATTTTGGAATGGGTCTGGTTCAGAAATGAAGCATGGCAGCACAAGTGCTGTTAGAAACAAAATTGCCTTGCTTTACCTTGCAGTGGGGCACACCTCCAACCAGGAAGAAGTCTCCAATGCATCATTGTTCCTTCTCCCTGGCACTGGCCAATCAGGAGCTGGCAAAGATATGCATCATCCTGCATTCCTGTCTGATTGGCCAGCACCGGGGAGAAGGAATGATGATGCGTCAGAAGCTTCTTCCTGGTTGGAGGTGCACCCGGCATGAGGTAAGGCAAGGTAAGTCAATGGGTGATTTCATTTTGGGGGGTGGGTCCAAGTTCCAAACAGCACCTGTGCTGCCGTGCTTCATTTCAGAACTGGACTCATTCTGAAATAAAGGCCCATGCCTAATCAAAATACTAAAACAATTGGCAGGATACTACTATAGATAAGATTTTTTTTTTTCGAGGGAACAAACCTAGACATGGTCTATAAGGCTTCATTCTTTTCCACCCACCCACCCACCAAAGTTTTCTGCTGATAATCCATTAAGCCAAAATTCTGCTGAATTTTTGCATCAATGTGCTCTTTTCTTTCAAAGGGGGACATTTTATTTATTTTTTTATTTACTTTAGAGCAGTGTTGGTGAACCTATGGCACGGGTGCCAAAGGTGACACTCAGAGCCCTTTCTGTGGGCACCTGACATTGCCCCTTCATAGCCACCTGTATACAGGTTAAATTGCTGTATTGGCACTTTGCAAAAAATTAGTGGGTTTTGAATTGCAATTTGGGCACTCGGTCTGTAAAAGGTTCACCATCAATGCTTTAGAGTATTTTTACCCTGCCTTTCTCCTTCTCCCTATTGCCTTACAAGACATCTCAGTTCAGTGTTCAGCTCTCACTCTCAATATCTTTCCAGCTCCCGGGATTGCCCCATATATGGCTATAAATAATTCATCGGGCCATGGTCAGGGTTAACCTGAGCAACTTCTTTAAGTGATGTAGAGGGGTTTGACAAAAATCATACCCAGTGGCGAAAGACAAGACGGGGAGCTGCCTGAATTCCCTGCATTACCGGAGACGCTCCTGCCACATGAACAAGCATCAGCCAGAGTGGAAATTAATCCATCTTATCTCAATGACTCCATCGATAGCTCCAAAGTTCAAGGGATAAGTGGCCCAAGTCAACAGGGCAGAGTTAAACACACCTTCCTGGTTTGACATAGTCAAGCTAGGGACCCACTAGGATTATAAAAATTTTATCCCCAGACAGGCTTCATTACATTCTCTCCAAATCTAATTTAATGCCCAAAATTGCAATCACTTTGATGGGACCAGCTGTTTCTTTCCCTGCCAAAAGGCACTCCAGATAGTTTGCCAGCTTCCATATAAATGCTTGGTGTCTGCTGATACATAGGAAATGAATGTTCTGAGAGGCTCCCAGAAAAGAGACAATGAAGTATCGATCTTAAGAATGCAATAATTTTTATGGGTTCTTGACTGCTGTGGCAGTCTACACACGAGGGATGGAGGGACCTTTTTTCCAGTAATCCACAGGGCACAGGCTGTAGATCAGTCTGGGAGCGAAATTAAAGCATTGACATCAGATGTCAAACTTGCCAGGAAAAAAAAATGAAGACAGAGAAGTGAAGAAAAACACCAAGGAAACTTCTGAAATGCTATCATCTATACAAATGACATATACAGTTATACCATGGTTTACAAGCATTACTCATTCTGGACACATTCTTATAAACCAAAGCACTAGTATATCAAACCAAATTTCCTCATAAGAAATAATGGAAACTCACATGATTTGTTCGGGGGTCACATAAACCATATACTGTACACACTAGCAGTCCACGTCCACACCATGGTTTAGGTACCTGGCTGTGGAATCTGCTCTGTTTGGGATAAACAACTGGATTTTTACTCTGTGTTTTTAATGTGACAATAATAAAATGCAATTTATAAGAACGTAAGAACATAAGAAGAGCCATGCTGGATCAGGCCAAAGGCCCATCTAGTCCAGCTTCCTGTATCTCAGAGTGGCCCCACCAGATGCATCTGGGAACGCACGAGACTAGATATCTGTTTCCTGATACTGCTCCCCTGCATCTGGCCCTTGAAGTACCCTGGTTTTAAGCCTGAAGATTACACAGCTCCATCATGGTTTGTAACCTGTGATGGACTTTTCCTCCAGGAATCTGTCCAATCTCCTTTTGAAGGCATCCAGGCCAGATGCCATCACCGCATCCTGTGGCAGGGAGTTCCACAGACTAACAACGCGCTAGGTGAAAAATATTTTCTTTTTTCTGTTCTCACTCTCCCAACCCTCAGTTTGAGTGTATGTCCCCTAGTTCTGGTATTTTGTGAGAGGTAGAAGAGTGTCCCTCTATCCACTTTACTCATGCCCTGCATTGTTCTGTAGCCATATACACATTTAGGTATGTTTAAGAAGACTGAGAGAAGACATGATAGCACTTTTCTAATACTCGAAAGAGGAGGTACAGGATCTGTTCTTGATCACCCGAAAAAATAGGACACATGGAATTGGGCTAAAGGCAGAGGAAGCCAAATTTAGGTTGACTATCAGGGAAAACCTCTTATCTGTTTGAGCAATATGAAAATGGAACCAATGACCTCAGGGGATGATGAGTGCTCCAACACTGACAGCATTCGAGGGGAAAATGGACAACTATCTGTCAGATCTGCTTCAATGTGAATTCCTGCATTGTACAAGATATTGGACTCAACTCAATAGTTATATGATTCTATGAAACTGTTGGATAGCGTTTTCTGCCAATGGGGATATTAGGAGATATTTCTTTCCATATTTCTTTGCCTACAAAGGAGGGAAGAATTTCAAGAGCTAATTTGCACACGGCTCAAGGAAGATGCATGTAGGTCACAGATTTGTGGGCTGAAACATTCATCAGAAAACATGCTGGTTTGAAAAAGGAGCAAATTAGCATCGAATAAACATGACAATTGTCCTGTCTGGAGGTGGCAACATGTACAGACATATGCAAAACAGATCCTAATTATTGTGTATCATTTCTTTGAATCCAGCACATGTAATTTCTTTTTCCTACAAATTTCTTTCAGTAAATGAAAGCAGTTATCTATTAGCAACACACCCTACGTTTTGCACTGCAGAAAGAAGCAATTAAGTGAAAGAGTGTCTGTGGTATCGAAACAAAGATATACAGCATCTGTAATTTGGCAACCACCTGATTCATTCAGATCAGAAAGGTGTAGATCAGTTATGCTCAAATAATATACCAAAAACAGTGTGCCAGGAATTATCAATGGCAATCAATCAATCAAACAATCAATCAATCAAAATCAATCAATCAATCAAACTGAGGATTCGTATAAGAGTTCTCATGCTGAGGTGGCCATCTTGTATATGATTTACTCCTTTCCCCTCAATCAATGGCACCACTGAAGGAAGATTTTTGGGCAGAGGCCACTCTTTCATCATACTGTAACAGAGGATGTTCAAATAGAATAATAATTGTGTGCCATCAAGTCAGTTCTGATGTATGGTGACTAATTTCAGGATTTTCTGGAGAAGTGGTTACTGATGGGTTCTTCTGGGGGTGTCCCAGGGCTGTGCAGCTTGCTCATGACTGCATAGGCTGGCTCTTCTGAGCAACAACGGGCCCAAGGTAAGATAACTCACCTTTTGGTTGATGATCAGGAAAAACTTCCTAACTGTTAGAGCAGTACGACAACAGAACTCATGACCTCAAGAGGTGGTGGGTGCTCCAATACTGGAGGCATTCAAGAAAAATATGGACAACCACCTGGCAGATATCCTTTGATCTGTATTCCTGCATGGATCAGGGAGTTGGACTTGGTGACCTTGTAAGACCCTTCTTGATGACCTTCTTGATGACCTTGTAAGACCCTGTTCTATGATTCTATGATTCTTCGATTCTTCTTGGAGGCATAGAGGGAAACTGAACTCCCAACCTCTGGCACTGCAGCAAGATACCTAAACCACTGAGTTATCCAGTACTCCTCCACTATCAGCTGCCTGAAGAAGGCCAAGCTGGGATATCTACCAACCAACATATTGGGAATGCCACCCTATGCATGAAAAATCAAAGAGGAAACTTTTTTTGTTGTTGCACTGGCCTGACCTTTCAGTCAAACTCCAACAGAATTCTGGTTTTTTTTTCTGATTCCTGGAAGGCTCTGTTCTCAATCATCCCACAGCATGAGGCACACAACAATACCAGGAAAACCCTCCTAACTATTAGAGCAGCACAACAAGGGAACCAATGACCTTGGGTAGTGGTGAGCCTTCCAGTGCTGGAGACATTCAATGATGGATGGTGGTCATGTTTTCTTTTGGTTGCCTCTAGTGTTGGAGTGATCGCCACCTCCCAAGGTAACTGGTCCCATCGTCATGTTGCTCTAACACAGGCATGTCCAGCCCTCCTGATGTTTTGGACCACAACTTGCAGAAATCTAAGCTTAGATTGCCAATGGCAAAGGACTGTGGGAGTTGCAGTCCAAAATATCTGGAGGGCTGAAGTTTGAACATGCCTGCTCTAACAGCTAAGGTGGTTTTCCTGATATTCAGCCTAAATCTGGCCTCCTAACCTGTATAACGTGATCCCGTTATTACATGTCCTGTATCCTGGGGTGATCAAGAAAACATTCTATGCCTCTCATATTGTCTACAGTGGCTATTGCTATGTGAATGATTTTTCTGGATCATAGATTCTGAATCAGCACACCCTTTAACAACAGAACAGATAACTGCCATATTTATTTCCAGAGCAAACAACACTAGATAAGACGTTGAATAATGCCACCACCATGAATGAAACCAGATTTCTGACTTATGCAAAGTCAGAGGTTATTGCTGAATTACTTATTGGTCTCTTGTTTTGCCACTTTATTTCTTTATTTATTGCTTCATTTTGCCACACAGAGAAATGTCCTCACAAATGTATGGGATGATTTGAGAGAGTGATAAAATTTTGAACAGCTGTAGCCAGCAGGAAACATGGTGTGATTTCTTGCCCATGTTTGAGATGATAGGAAAACTTTTAAAAAATTACATCTTTAGCCAGGTCTTTGTTTTCACACTGGAAACACCTCTTCCATATAGCCTGAAACCATGCTAGGAAGTATGTAACTGCCAAATGTCCAGTTGTCATCACTAAAGGCACAACACAATGCTCAAATATCTTCCTGCCATCACCAATAAACAGTGTCTCATCCCATATAAAAACCTGGACAGAGACGAAAGATAACATGAATAAAACTAATTCATTTGAAATGTGTGGGAGGAGAAACACCTGGACGGGCAGAAAGATGAAAAAATGGATCCTACCTGCAAACTAAATGAAGCATGAGGCAAAGGTGTTGAAACTAAGACTGCGGTCACACCTGGGTTTCCTTCGTATTTAAATTTCCTGCGTATTTTTTCCTGGAGCGGTCACATGGTTTTTAATGAACAGTTGGTGTCCTCTCCTCTGTGTCCTACCTTCTTCTTCTTCTTCTGTCCTAATCTGTGTACTACGCATTTTGTTCTACTTTCCGACTCCAGTTTCCAAGGCTCCATCTTTTAAGCCATGTAGAAAGCGGAGAAACTGAATTTACCACATATTTTCAGTGTCTTGTCGTTGCAACAGAAGCAAACAAGTAAGCATTTTCGAGCAAATCCAGCCCCTGGCGGTGGTTTAGGAAACGTCGCTGATACTGCTGTTTGAGGGGCGTGGTCGGCTGGGAGCAGAATTTGCTTCTCTTCCTGGTTAGCACACGATCTTTTACTGCGTAGTTCACCGACAGGAAACTACACAGAAAACGCAGGTATGACCGTGGTCTAATAAGGCTGTCTTACTTTGGGCACATCATGACAAGGCAAGATTCTCTGGAAAAGATCATAATGTTTAGGAAAGATGGAAGGCAGCAGGAAAGGATTAAGACCAAAGGCAAGATGGACTAACTCCCGAAAGGAACCAAAGGTTTGTGTTTACAAAGGCCTGAGCAAACCCAAAATACCAAAACACCAATGTACTCGTGCTTTGTAAATAACTTGGCTAGTATCCCTTTGCCTTTTCATTTATTACAGAAATCATCACAACTGCTTGGTAATGTGTGGGTTGTACGTCATCTATAGCATGATGATGCATCTGACACAATCAGTGCACAAATGGCGCCTTGTACATTTGCATCAGCTTCAGGAATTCCTGTCCTGGGGGGGGGGGTGTAAAAATTAAATAAATAGGTAATTGGTCAAAGTTTATCACAGAATGTGTTTCACTAGATAGATAGATAGATAGATAGATAGATAGATAGATAGATAGATAGATAGATAGATAGATAGATAGATAGATAGATTCATAATTTAATCTACAAAGGTATAATGCAGTTCTGTAGCCTGCCTTCAAAACTCATAGCAAATGCCATAGTTATTGTTTTCCTGTCCTATAAATTTCACCAGGTTTGAATGTTCTCATTCATGGATCTCCTTGTTGGCATACACATAATGTATATTTAATGCTACTGCTCTCTTTGTGTTTCACCTACTGCTTTTGTACAAACTAGAGTTTTTCCATTACAGTATTTAGCCGAAATGGTGCATTGTTCCTGGTTTCATTTGGGCAGTCAAACACTGCCTATGGAATAAGGATGTTCTTGTGGTGCAGTGGTTAAATGCCTGTAGTGCAAGTAAAACTGTGCTCATGACCAGGGGTTCAATCCCCGGCAGCCGGTTCATGGTCGGTAAATTCAGTACCCAGCTTGCTGGGGGTGGGCAATGTGTAGCCTGCATAATTAAACTGTAAACCATCCAGAGACTATAAGCAGAACACTTTGCTTTCTTTAAGACAAGACCACACACACACACACACACACACACACACACACACACACACACACACACACACACACACACACACACACACACACGAGGGGGTAGACCAATTATATCAATATCCTTAATTGCATATCAGTTTCCTCATCCTTTCTAAGGACATTTTGAGCTGTTTCCCAACTTTCTTCCGAGGACTTCTGTATGCAGATTTTATAAACAACTTATATTCAGCTGTCCATTTTATTCTCCACAGTGAGTTAAAGTTCACCTGTCTTATACAGTCATGGTTTACTGTTGCATTTTTATCACTTTTATTGGCAATTGCAATGATTTCAAGTAAGATGCTTAATAATCAAGGATGTGGAACCAGAAGGAAAGCATAACTTTCCCACTATTCTGCTTATTAAGGAGACATTCTCATGACCATCATGCTTCTTCATAATTATCACAGTTGCTTCGGATCTGTCAACATCTCCCCTGTTATTTGGAGAACTCATCCACATGTGCATTTTTTAAAAAAATTAAAATGAGAAAGCTGTAACTACTGCACCCTATAGTTCTCTCTGATCATTTCCAAGTTCTTTCTCCTTAGAAGATTTCATACTACCAGGAGGAATGTATGTACCAAAGTATTTGGGAATTGGCCATAGCTTAGTGAACCCCGAATGTTCACTGGAAGGACAGATTTTGAAGCTGAGGCTCCAGTACTTTGGCCACCTTATGAGGAGAGAGGAGTCCTTGGAAAAGTCCTGGATGTTGAGAAAGATTGAAGGCAACATCAGAGAATGAGGTGGTTGGACGGTGTCATCAATGCAACCAATATGGATTTGACCAAACTCCGGGAGGCAGTGGAAGATAGGAAGGCCTGGCGAGCTCTGGTCCATGGGGTCACAAAGAATTGGACACGACTGAACTACTGAACAACAACAAAATAGCTTAGGGACTTGATGGACAATTTAAAAGAGAGCTATTGCTATTGGTCTTATTGGTTAAAGCAGTGGTTCTCAACCTTCCTAATGCCGCAACCCTTTAATACAGTTCCTTATGTTGTGGTGAACCCTTGCCCTGCTTGGAATGGGCTACAAGCCCCCTTTGGCAGGCCACTGCCGTAGGTGCCATAGAAAAGTTCCCTCTACAGGCACCCTCAGCCAATCGAAGCCTCCGGTGCCATTGACTGACATCCCCTCCAGTCTATCAAGCTGTAACTCACTCTTTCCCTGACCCTTCCTCCCCCTCCTCCTCCAGACCCAAGCCGTTTATGCCCTCTTCTTCTCTGGCTCATGGGGACCTCTGTGAAATGGTCATTCGACTCCTAAAGGGGTCCCGACCCCCAGGTTGGAACCACTGGGTTAAGGCACGGGAATAGGAACAGGAAGGCTGAGCCTAGAACTCTTCCGGTTAAGGCCTGTCTCTGAGGTGAGCCCCATTTAAGGGTATGTTGGCCAAGTACAAATCCCAGATTGGAGGCTGATGGGAAGTTATAGTTCAAGAATTTGATTTTTAAATTGTAGTCCAAGAAAGGCATTCTTATATCTTACTGCTTCAAAATTGATTCTACTATTGTTTTGTTGTGTTGGATCTGCAACCATAAAGGTTGTTGTTGTTGCTGCTGTTGTTGCTGCTGCTGCTGCTGCTCCTGTTGTTGTTGTTGACCATTTATCAGAGTGGTATTTGTTTGATCCCTTTTAATATTTTGATATTTATTTATTTATTTCGTTAAAGTTTTAAATATTGTCATTTAAGGGGATAGATGGGACAAAATAAAAAAATCATACATTACATACATACATGTTCCATTCTTGCAACATAAATCTTTCAATAATGCCCTGTCCAAGGTCCTGATCTGACTTACTTTATTATTATTATTATTATTATTATTATTATTATTATTATTATTATTATTATTATTATTATTATTATTATTATTATTATTATTATTATTATTATTATTATTATTATTATTATAGTGTTCTGCTTATATACCATACCACTTCAAGTAGTCTCTGGGTGGTTTAAAGTTTTTAATTACAGTATGCAGGCTACACATTGACCCCACAGCAGGCTGGGTACTCATTTTACCGACCTCAGAAGGATGGAAGGCTGAGTCAACCATGAGCCTGCTACTTGGGATTGAATCAGGTTGTGAGCACAGTTTTACCCACAGTACAGGCATTTAACTATTTTATTATTATTATTATTATTATTATTATTATTATTATTATTATTATTATTATTATTATTATTATTATTATTATTATTATTATTATTATTATTAAACCACCCAACTTTCCCAAGGGAACTCTGGGTGGTGTACATCACAGAAAAATAAATAAGCAATTGAATATACCAAAAAGTAACAAATAAAAACAATTTAAAAATGCAAATTGCCTGCAGCCTATCCCTGTGTTTTCCTGGACTGCTTATCTGAGCTCTATTGGGTACATGCTGAATCTCTGACACCAAGCATTTTTATAGACTTGCTTCCTTATGAATCCCTCTTTCTCCACACCCCTGTGTAATAGAGTCTCAAAAGAGCAGTGGTACATAATAGCAATGGAAGTCACTAGAGACATGAAAAAGAGAGAGACTATTGCTCACAAAAAATATCCTGGTTTTTAAATATATAAGCATTGTGAGTAGTTCCAAAACTATGATAAGATGGAGCAAGTCAGTTGGCTTGTCTGTAGCTCTACCCATTACAGTTAGATGTTCCCCTTACTCCATTTTAATTGGGCAATGGAGTATATTTATTCAGAAATTTTCTGTCCTGTCTCATTATTCCCAAAAGTATCCAGCAAATAAAAATAAGAACATTGTGTGAAGTTATCTCCAGTCCTCAATGTGGGCAAAAAGAAAGTCCATTGTCAACAACAACATCTTCATCATAGCTAATGAATTTTAATGCAGAATATAGCCTTCATAAGGTCCTAGCAATAAAATGTATACTGTTACTATTCTTTCTTGTCTCTCTATAGAAGCAACTGTCACTGCTTTAACTTTTCTTAAGAAAAATGGCTGCCAAGTAAGGAATCTCCCAATTGGCAAGACCATGGCAGTTCAATAAAATAAAATTAAAATGCTTTCAAACTTTTCTTTCTTTCTTTCTTTCTTTCTTTCTTTCTTTCTTTCTTTCTTTCTTTCTTTCTTTCTTTCTTTCTTTCTTTCTTCCTTTCTTCCTTCCTTCCTTCCTTCCTTTCTTTCCCTTGCTACTGCTTTTATTTATAGCAGCTTGCCTGATCCACATAAGCTAACGAGGGCATTTGTTCACCCAGGCTTCTCTCGGCGCCTTTCAAACTTCAAGCTAATAAGGACAATTTAGGAACACTTGTAAAATGGGCCTGACAGCATCAGGTTAGCTTCCAAAGGAAGGGGGCCAAGCAGATTATAAAATCCCTTTCCCCCATAATTGGACATATCTGACAGGCTTACTTAAGCACCGCTCAAGAACGAGCGAGCAATGAAAACACACCACTGCTTCTCATCCAGGAGGAATGGTTGTGCCAAATTACATACCAGATGTTAAAACTATAGAGAATTGCCTCCTTTTAGCCGCAGGTGTGACACCATGTGAACTGCTTAAACAGTTGCCTTCAACATATGTTGATTAACAAGAGATGATTGGAAGTCACTCTCTCTTCCTTTGTTTTTACACCAGTGGCCAACATGTTCCATCTGGTGTGCCTTCTAAAATGTTGGCTCTTCCCAGATCTTAGAATCATGGAGTAATTGAATTGGAAGGGGACTCTAAGGCCACGGAGTCCAACTCCCTGCTCAGTGTGGGAATCCAAATTAAAGTAGATCCAATAGATACCTTGTTTTCCCAAAAATAAGACACCCCACGAAAATAAGACCCACTTACAGTTTTGCCTCTCGCTGAAAAATAAGGCATCCCCCCCCCCCGAAAATAAGGCCTCCCTGATAATAAGATAACAATAAATGTGTACCATATTCTTTTTCATGGAAAAATAAGACATCCCCTGAAAATAAGACCTAGTGCATCTATGGGAGCAAAAATTAATATAAGACACTGTCTTATTTTGGGGGAAAGACGGTAGTAGTCCAATTGTCTCTTGAAGGCCTCCAGCACCTCCCAAGATCATTGATTCCACTGTTTTTTCCTGATATCAATCTTAGAACTGAAGCACCAGAAGGGACCTTATGAATCATCAAGTCTGGCACCTTTCAAGGAGGCACACTGGGGAATCGAACTCCAAACCTCTGGCTCAGTCTTCAGATACCTAAACCACTGAAATATCCAGCACCTGGCTTCTTGCAATTTGAGCCCATTATTACATGTTCTATTTTATTTTATCTAGAGTTCTGTAAAGGCACGTAACCAGTGGAAAGTTAGCTCTCAATTGTTAAAAAAAGAGGTAAAATCATCTTAACATGACAAATATAAGAGTAACTAACTATATTATCTCTGAAGCTATATCCTATCTATCTATGTCCCTTATTTTTCTTATTTTACTCCAGCAATCCACATCATTTCAACATTAACTTAAGACCATCCTTTTAGCATGCTGATCATATTATTATGGGAATGAAGTCTTGTACACTGCCCAGAGTAGTGTGAGTTTACAAACAAGCAAACAAACAACTTGACTGAGAGCAGATCCTGCCCCTCCTCTGTAGGATTACCTTTTAAGTATTTGAAAAGTGCCATTCTATCTCTACTCCATCTTATTTTTATAAGTCTAAACAGGACCAGTTAATTCAGTCTTTCCACATAGTTTCCAGCCCCCTGACCATCTATGTTGCCCTCATTTGGACTTGCTCCAGTAAAAGGATTGTCATTCAAACTGCAAACCCAAGAGTCCCCCCGACCTGTATAGCTTGGGGGATTCTGGAAGATGTAGTCCCAAATACTCTTGTTAAGTTCAAAGAAGAGCAAGCTGGCTTAGGTGCATTGGCCCCGCTGGTAGGATCACTTTCTATGGCCACAATAAAATCAAGCAACCGTACAAAACAATGCAGGGCATGAGTAAAGTGAATAGAGGGATGCCCTTCTCCCTCTCACAAAATACAAGAACTAAGGGACATACACTCAAACTGAGGGCTGGGAGAGTGAGAACAGACAAAAGAAAATGTTTTTTTTTTTCACCCAGCGCGTTGATAGTCTGTGGAACTCCCTGCCACAGGATGTGGTGATGGCATCTGGCCTGGATGCCTTCAAAAGGGGATTGGACAGATTCCTGGAGGAGAAGTCCATCACAGGTTACAAACCATGATGGAGCTGTGTAATCTCCAGGGTACTTCAGGGCCAGATGCAGGGGAGTGGTATCAGGAGACAGATATTTGGTCTTGTGCACTCCCAGATGCATCTGGTGGGGCCACTGTGAGATACAGGAATCTGGACTAGATGGGCCTTTGGCATGATCCAGCATGGCTCTTCTTCTGTTCTTCTGTTCTTCTGTTCTTATTTTCATGTTTCTCCATTCCAGTCATACATGTAATTCTTTGAAAAAAAGGCTTCCCTTCTTGGTTATGCAGGGAGAAAGGCAGGGTTAAAAATACTCTAAAATTAAAAAAAATACCATTCAACAGGTATAAAAGTCATGAACAGGTGTGAGAAGCAGAGGTAAATTAAGGAAGTATCAGTTTGTACAGGATGAGAAAGAGGCTGGGGCACTGTATTTATTTAATATTTATTCACCAAATAAATTTATCAAATATTTATTAAATACTATTTATTCATTTATTTATTTATTAAGAGATTTATTTATCTGTTGAAAAACAATCTGTGCATAATCAAAACCATGCTGCTCAGAATTGTGCCATTCAAGCGAGAAGTACATTTTGTTTAATTCCACCCGGATTTTCTTCTGTCTTTATTTTCTGCCAAACTGCAAAATGTCCTTTCCTCCCATACGGAAACATGTACACCTTTTTGTACATGCTTCTAATGTGTGCAAAATGTTTACCTTTTAGCTAAGGCATGTATAATAATTTGTCTTTTTTCTTTCAACTGTGCACCTTTTTCCTGTTCGCACTTTTAAAAGATGCTTCTAGTTATGAGCACATTTGATTTCCCTAAATGGAGTTATTCCCTGCAATTGCATGCTGTGGCTAATTACGGCTAACTGACAAGGTGACGGGACATATTTTTGTCACACAATCAGGGCCATGACCTGTATGACCTGTATGAGAGAGAGAGAGATCCCAATCAGCTATAATAAGTACAGGCAATATGCCACTCTTACACAAACGCTGGTGGGATTCTGGTCTTTTTGTTGAATTCTACAAAATTATTTTCTGTCTCCAGTGCCTTGACCTCATTGGGGGGAGCTGCTTTCTATCTATGACAAAGTGATTAAGAGTCCATGAAATTTTACAAAAATAACACTTCAGGGTGTCGCATGATTCTTTTGGAGTGTATGAGAGTGTTGAACATGGCTATTTTTCTCTCTCAGAAGACTGAGGCCTGGTTCGGTGATCCACCTGGCAAGGAGCAATGGCTGATTTTTAAAAAACTTTTTTGCAACTAAAACTCCCAGAATCCCACAGCTACCATAATCATAATTTAGGAGTTGTAGTCCAGAAACAATGATATCTCACAGCTCTGATTAGGATTCGTATAGTGGCAAAGTCACTGGGTACCTTTTGATGGAAACTGTAACCTACTACAGTACTCGAGCAGGATGTAGTAGATGAAGCTCTGAGAAATTACAAGTTCCTATATTTGGCTTCCATTTTGGCTTGATGTTCGGTTTGAAATCATCAGGCACACTCCCTCCTCTGTAAAATGTGAGCTAGACACTCTACAAAAATCCCTCATTTTTACTGTTTCCTATTTGTGAAACCCTTTGCCTCTAAATGTAATAGAATCTCAGTATGGTGTAATGGATAGAGTGATAGACCAGGATTCATGAGAGTTGGGTTCAAACCCCTGCTTAGTGAGAGAAATGTTGGAGTTAGAGGTGGGCACTGGGCACACATTTAAAAATGAATTGCAAATCTCATCAAAAATACAGCACAGTGGTACCTTGTATAAAGGAATTAATTTGTTCCAAATGAAATTCTGTCAACCAAATTTTCCTTTATACAAATTTCCCATAGGAATGCCTTGAAAACAGAGTAATCCCTAATTGCGACAATTTTTATGTTATACTGATTTGCCCCATAGGGGATTCTTTTAAGCAAATTTCCCCTATCTCTGAATTTTTTTATGTTGTACAGATTTTTTTGTTATACAAACCATTTGTTATACGAAGGTCCACTGTAGTTAATTCAATAGTTTATAGTCATACAGATGGAAACCCCAACAAATACAAATTCATGAATGTTTAGTGGTTTTTGTTTCAACCATTTGTTGGGCTATAAAATGACTTTCAAGACACCTTGAGACACTAGATTTGCAGGAAGACTTCCTCAGAATTTTCTCCACAATCCCGCCATGTTTAGAGAAGTTTGCATTTTCAGTGTCTAACGGCACTTTTACACGACCCCTAAGATCCGCTGGCCACTTAAATTCGGACCAGAGATCTTAGGGGCTTGTCGCTCTTCCTGCTTCCCCACCCCTCCGCACTTCCTGGCTGCTGGCTGCGTGAGGGGAGGGAGAAAAAAAAGGAAGAAAAGATCGTGCCTCACCTCCGTTCTGGCTCTCCTTCTGGCTCTTGCTCTTGCCGGCAAGATTCCTGTCTCTGTAAAGTAGCTCTTAAAGGGGCGGGAGCCAAAAAAACAACAAACAGAAGCGAGGAGAGCCCTGCACTCACTATCTTTACTATCTCACTATCAAGGAATTTTCAGGACGGAAGAGCAGGTACTTGAAAGGTGCACTGGGACGCGCTAAAGTGGGCATGGTCGCACCTAATTTCCTGTAAACTCCGGAGCTGGTGGGTAAACATTTTTAAGCTCCGGAGCTGGGAGCCATTTGCCCCGGAGTTTAGGGGTCATGTATAAATGCCCTAAGTTATGTACCCCAAAACAGGGACCCCCAGGAACATTCCCCCCAAATACCAATATACCTTTACATCAAACTTGGAGAGAAGTGTCCTCTAACTCTCCTCTACAATCCCTTCAAGTTTGGGGAAGATTGGATTTTCCCAAACCAATTGATAAAGGGCAATTTCCTCAGTGTGTGGGGGAACTTTGTGGGTGTATGAAATCTTCAAGAAACTTGGAGAGCTTGCAGAGGAGAATCATGGGATTCTGCTCTTCAAATATGGTGTCTCTAGGTTCCTTGTGGGTCATTTTATAGGGTTTTAAAATAAAAAAATGAATTTAAAAATCGATGAATGGATGAATTATGAATCAATAATGAATCACCATGTTTTGGATTCTTCCCTATATCTAGTTGGAATTTAGCAACCTTAAAATGATGCCTTTAAAAGTGTTGGCAGGGAGGGACCTTTCTGAATTAGCATGACTGTCACTCAATCCAGTAGGAACCAATTGTTCCTCTACAATGGTATGCGTTAAGTAAGAATTGGCTAAGCTCTGTTCATGTAACCGGCCATTCTTTTTCTACTGGATAATGCTTGTTTTCCTTATTCAGAGCTGCAAGTAAACAGACTTTTTTATTCTTTCTCTTCTCCTGTGTTTCCTAGGCTCTACCCCACATCCCTTTAAATACAGATTAAATCTGTAGATAAACCTTGTTCAAAAATGTCATTCCCATGGTCACCAGGCTTTTTGAAAAGAAAGAAAAGAAAGAAAACCCGATAATGCCCCCTTAAGCGAGGTTTCCAAGACCTACCAGAGAGGTAGAAATTTTTTTTTTTGCCTTGCTTAAAAAATCCACCTTTTAAAGAGGCAGACATCATTTTTCTCATAGTGCCGACCGGCTGTTCCTGGGGCCGGTCAGCACTGTGTTGTTTTTTTAAACTTTCCTACACCCCTAGCGCCACTCAGCTGCTCCTCCGGCTTTTTTATTTTTTTAAAATTCCCCCTTCTGTCCTAGCGGCAGCCAGCTGACCAATTGGTACTGTTGTTTTTTTAACTCCCCCTTAGTGGCAGTCAGCTGGTCCTCTGGCTTGTCTGACACTTTTTTCTCTTTTTCTTTTTATCCCCCCAGCGCTGCTCGGCTAGCCTTTTTTTAAAAATCCTTGGATGTGGGAACTGCTATCCCACATCTTCAGTCATGTGATGGGAGGAAGAGGAAAAGTCAGACCTTCTGAAGATCAGGATCTTCCCCAGGTGAGATAGCAGCCCTAGTGACTTATTGAAACAGTAATTGCCAGCTGACAACAAGCAATATGGGGCAGTCTGCTCTGGGGAGACTTGAAGTTAGTTCTGTTCTCTGGGTCCTTGAGCTTTTTCTGCTGCATAGTTAGGGGGTTTAGCCAAAATTTTCACAAGCTGAAAAGGGGAAACTCACGGTGGGATGCCACTGGCCAAACAGCTTCTTAAATAGATCACCTACTTTGAAAACCCTGTTATGGTCACTGTAAGTCAGATACAACTTGGTGACTCATGATAATAACTGCACAAGATACAAAAAGTTAAATAAAAATAAAAATAAAAAGGAGTAGAGAGAACACAGAAATTGGGTTTAGTGCTTTTACACTCCTCGGTTTGTACAGCACCCTTTTCAAATATTTCTCCACTGGGGTGTGTGTGGAGGGGCCTTTGATGCCAGATAATTTTTCCCCACATGAATTGCCCCGTTGGTCTGGTACATGTTCAAGCCAGACCAATTTCCTTTTCCATAACCAGATTTTTTTTAAGATACCTCCACCCCCCCCCCAAAAAAAAATAGATTGAAGAAGACTTCAATAATTCATGGGGCACTTAAGAATCACCACCTGCTTTGATGATTCAAAATAGCATTTAACATATTAACTGTTATGGCTGTGATTACTGTCATTACATGGTTCGGTGGGATTATTACTTATTGACCCTGATAATCACATCTCTCATCTTATTATAGCTTCCATTTTCTCACTCCCCCAAGCCGTGTCATGTGGGCCGCTGCCTCAGGGGTACGTGTGAGAGCCACCCACACAAAACAGCTTGAGGAAACGAGACCTTTGGTAGGTTCAGTTTCTGAACAGTGTCGCAAACAAGTATGTTGGATTTTTTAAATCAGGGTTTCATCCAGTTTGGGCTTTCACCCTTCTTGTTCTTCCTTCTATTAAGTTTTTAAATGGAAAGGAGAAATTAATCACCAGGAATGGATACAACTTTCATGCATGGAGGATGTTAAGACAATGTTTCCTTCTATGAAGAATTTTCCTTGCAACTCGCTCTCTCTTTTTAAAGTCTGAGATTAAAAATATGTTTTCTCTAATGTGGCAAAGCAAAAGAGGGGGGTTGAACCACTTGGCCATCATAAAACACACATACAAAACTAGGCTACAGGCAATACCTTTATAGGCCACTAATAAAATTATTATAATTATAATAAAAGTATGATAGATAGATAGATAGATAGATAGATAGATAGATAGATAGATAGATAGATAGATAGATAGATAGATATAGATATAGATATAGATAAATAAATAAATAAACACACACACACACACACACACACACACACACACACACACACACACACCTAATAAAAATATTATCTTAATAGTGGCCTGGCTAGTACTTGGATGGGAGACCACCAGGGAATACCAGGTGCTATAGGTGCCTGGAGTAGGAACTGGCAAGCCACTCCAGTATTCCTGCTAAGAAAACTCCATGGACATGGGGTCACGAAGAGTCGGTCATGACTGTAATGAAACAACAACAAAAATAAAGGTATCACCTGTAGCCTAATCTTTAATGCAGGGCAGCTGAAGGAAGCATGTCAAAGGTAGTTGTGGGGATTGAGAGCAGGTCAGGTTTGGTTTCAACCCTGAAAGATCCATTGGCATCCTGCCCTCATGCTACCCTTGACCCATCACAACAATTCTAGCAAGCATAACCATTGGGGAAGCCATTCATTTCTACATTTCCTAACCCCCAACCCTAGAATGCCCAACAGAGCTATCCTTGAGAAGATTGCAGGGAATCTGAGACAGTATCGTACAGTTGACTCTCACTTGAGAAAGGAGGGAATCCAAATGAGACATCCATGCTGAATTGGTCCTCCTAGGTTCAGGGACCTTAGTTACCCAAGCATGATGGGTGCTTAGTCTGGTGATGGTGATCATTTTAGAGACTGAGTGCCCAAACTGTGATTCAAAACACACTAATGTTTTGCAAAACGCCAATACAGCAATATAACCTGAATACAGGTGGCTGTATTGAAGGGGCGCTGTTGGGTGACCACAGAAAAGGCTTCGAGGGCCACCATTGACACCTGTGCCATAGGTTTGCCAACACTGGCTTAGACCAACACTGAACAGCAAGGCCTACAGGCAAGAGGAGGGCACTCTCTTAGGTTAAAGGCCACATTATGTTCTGGGTGATCTTTTGAGGGCCGTAAGCCAGAATGGGCTGGGACAATGCTAAAAAATACCTTTGTGGCCATTTCACTCTCTTTCACCTCCCTCTCTGCTTACTGCCACTTTTATTTCCCTCCCTCTTCATGCCACCTTTCTCATTTAACAGTAAAATGACCATCACCCCAAAACCAAACCAAACCAGACCAAACAAAAACAGCACTTTTGTTACATTTTAACGTTTTATTTGGCATAAACATGCATGGACCATAATCCACTTCTGCAGATGGAGTCCACATCTACAGTGCACACAATCTCCAACCAAATAAAGTTTTTAAAGTACCCCAAGATGACTTGTTTTGTGTTATTGTTGTTTCCTGGAAGAAACAAACACAATAACCCACAGGAAATCTCACCCCTTTGTTCCTGCTGGCATTTTCTATCTTGGGTCCACAATTCATGAGGACCCAAGAATGTCATCATATTTTTGCAGAACTTGTTCCCACATGTCAAAAGCATGATGCCATATGGTTGGGCTGTGTTCCAGAAAGTTTTACTCACTCCTGGGGATAGTTACTTTTTTGGAGAAAATTCCCAGAATCATCAAACATTATGGGCAGTGGGCTAAATGCCTGTCCTGTGCTCACAACTGGGCGTTCAAGCTCAGGTAGCAGGCTCATGGTTGACTCAGCCTTCCATCCTTCCCGGGTCAGTAAAATGAGTTCCCAGCTTGCTGGGGGGGGGGGAATGTGTAGCCTGCATACTGTAATTAAACTGAAGTGGTTTAGGGCGATATATAAGCAGAACACTGCTTACAAGTTTTTGGTTTACTTTTAATTACAGTGCCAGGCTACGGAATCTTTTTTTTACTGTCTTGTAATTGTCATCTCCCAAAGTCCCCCCCCCCAAGTGCTGACTTCACCCATTTAAAAATGAGCAATATGAGTGAAATCTGTGCACACCACTCTGTTGGAGCCACATGTAACCAGAAACGGAGGGTGGTTGATGTAGTTCTACCACTTCCTTTCCAATATTACAGCATATCCTCTTTATTTGTTTATCCAGAAATGATATTCCTTAAATGCAGAGGTGTTTATACTTCGTTATTTCTTGACTACATCGACATGATTATCATTGCCATTCTATCTCCTTTAGTTCTACCTGGAATAATGGCAGCTGAGTTCTCATTGCATATGCAAAAGGTCCAATTTAGTGGAAACTTATTTCTGACAATGCGGTGTTCAGAATCCTCTAGGAAACTTTATTTCTCATTGTTGGCAAGCCAAGTAGTCCTCTTGGTCTACATTCTCGACATCTTTTTCGCTTTTATTTTATTTTCTTTCCTTCAACACTAAAACTTCAGGATTTTACTCTAGGCTACCCACTCCAAGAACCAACTATAGTTGCAACATGGTCCATTACATGTAAAGTATACCTGCATATATTGGTTTTGTGTGTGTGTGTTGTGTCATTAGAGTTGTGACCAACTCTTTGTGACTCCATGTCCATGGAGTTTTTTGGGCAGAACTACTGGAATGGTTTGGCAGTTCCTACTCCAGGCACCTACAGCACCTGGTATTCCTTGGTGGTCTCCCATCCAAGTACTAACTAGGGCCCACCCTGCTTAGCTTCCAAAATCAGGCAAGATCAGATGTGCTTAGGGCTCATGCAAATATGGAAGAGATTTGTGTATTTTTATTTCTGAAAAAGCTTACAAAATTTGTACATTTTATCATATTATATTATCATAGTATCATGTTATCAATGAAGGGGGGAATTAGTGTTGAAGCGGACCGATTTCTCCATTCTTGCTCTTTCCCTCATCTACCCTCATCTCCGGGCACCGTCACAAAGGCAAAAATAAAACTGGGTAAATGATGTCATAATGAAGTCAAATGAGAATTGAGAGAAGCTTTCTCCTCCTTACATAGGTCCTTGCCAGAAGAACACAGGACCTGTTTTAAATTCATTTGTACCTTATTTCATTTTTACACCTTTGCTTATTTCATGCCCATAAGTTATAATAAAATTGTGGAAAAATCTCCCCACTGGGGACAGTTGTGAGTGTTCTTGTGGCGCAGTGCCTTGTGGTGCAGTGGTTAAAAGACCCTTGTGGTGCAGTGGTTAAATGCCTGTACTGTACTCTTTATGAGATGGGGAAAAGCACTACTAAAGCAAGTATGTTATCTTTAGACCTTTTTAAAGCTTTTGATTGTGTTCAATGGTCTGCATTAAAATTATTGTTAGAAAAATGGGGATTTGGGAAAAAAGTCTTAGGAGTAATAAATCAATTGTATTCTGAAGGTACTTCATCAATAATAGTTATTGATGGAATGACTGAACAAATTACCCTGGGCTGGGGAAGTAGACAAGGATGTCCTCTTTCTCCAAAACTTTTTTTATTGTTATAGAACTTTTGGCAAATGCAATAAGGGATGATGAATCTATTAAAGGTATTGGGAAAGAGGGGGAAACTAAAATTAGTTTATTTACAGATGATGCCCTATTGACCATTTTAGACCCAATACAGAAAACTCCAAGAGTAAAATTTCATTTAGAAGAATTTGGGGAAATAACTGGGTTATTCATAAATTGGCAAAAATCAGAAAGTTTATTGTTTAATCATGAAAGAGAAGATCTTAAGGCAATTGCTAATTTTGGGCTGAAATCCTGTAAAAGTATCAAATATTTAGGAATAGAACTTTATAAGGAGTTTACCAAGACTAAAGAAAAAAAATTAAAGTTAAAAGAAGAGATAAAAACAGAATACAAAGTTACACTAAATTGAATTTTCCTGGTGTGGTAGAATAGCATTGGTAAAAATGAAGATATTGCCTAAAATCAAGTTTATTTTTAGAATGCTACCTGTTCGGTTTTTAGAAAAGGATCTTAAAATTCTTCAAGAAATGATAAATAGGTACTGCAATGGTGGTAAAAAATCAAGAATAAACAAAAGTTTGTGGTACAGATCTCAAAAAGAAGGAGGATTAGGTATATCTAACCTAAGAAATTATTATATAGCCAATCAATTTAGTTGTTTGGGGAAAATTTTATTCAGACCAGAGAAGGTAATATGGTGGGAGCTGGAGTCATTAGATATAAAGGGAGATATAAATAAGTTCCTGTTCAGCGATTTTTAAAAATAAGGTAGAGATTAAGAACCCCCTCCTGAATGGTTTAATGAATACATGGAAAAAATATCAAAAAATATTATCACCGAAGTGCTCCCCATTATGTTTAATAATGGACTTGGAAAATTTTCCTACGAATTTGAAGCATCATTTAGGGTTATTTAAAGCAAAGAAAATACCTAGATTAAAAGATTGGTTGGGTAAAATTAGAACAAAACAGGACATAAAAAACACTTTTCAATCTAATGATTTAATGTGGATAAACTATATCCAGTTAGAAAAATGGACAAATGACTGGGTCAGAAGAAACCTGGTAATGCCCCTTTAAGCGAGGTTTCTGTGACTCACCCAAGAGGTAGGGAATTTTCTGCCTCACTTGAGGGGACGGCATTTTTGGACTTGGTTTATTTAGTAATTTAAACTGCTTTAAAAGGGACATGGGACCGAGCCCTAAGACACTTATTTGCATTAAAAATGAGAGACTTTGGAAGTACATTTTATGACCCTCCACTGCAGCTATAGCTGGGATTGGGAATTACTGGGTTGTTTGTTCTTAGAAATGTGATGATGAACAGCAGAGAACATTGGAGTTGCTGCTGAACTCAAAGTAAAGCTGTTAGTACTAATTACTCCTATTGTTTCCATTCACTGATCCTTAAGGGACAATTAAGGTGGATGGGTGGAGACTGATCCTATCAACAGCATGCTGTAACTACATCTTCCTTTTGTGTTCCTGATTTTTTTTAAAAAGAAAGATAGTGAACACCATTGTCCTTTAGATGGTGTAACGTAATTCACCACAGAGTAAAACTGCTGTAACATGATAAAAGATCTGGGCAGTGATTGAAATAATAGCAGACTATTTAATTGCTAAATTGCAGTGGCGATATTATGAAATAACATATTATATCCGCATTTATAACAAATTAATCCATCATGATTAAAGGTCTCACAATGAATACCAAATGAATTAACACAAGATTGGCTTATTATAAGCAACCCCCATTGCAATTACGCCGCTGAATGAGAGTATTAGTTGACCCACACAGAAATACAAGACTCCAAGGAAGACTGGTGACTCTACAAAGGAAAGTAAAAGTTAGGGATGCAAGAACTGCTGCTGGTTCAGAGGCCATCTATCCTAGCATCCTAACAACAGTCAAGCAATAATTGAAAAGAACTGGTACATCCACAAAAGCTGTTAGGCAAGAAGAGAGTATAGTTTCAGAATGTAAAAAGTATAATCATATATGTTGTGGTTGTGTCATTACCGTCATGACTGACTCTTCATGAGCCAATGTCCATGGACTTTTCTTGGCAGGAATACTGGAGTGGCTTGCCAGTTCCTATTCCAGGCATCTACAGCACCTGGTATTTACTGGTGGTCACCCATCCAACTACTAGCCAGGCCTGACTCTGCTTAGCTTCTGAGATCAGGCGAGACTGGATGTGCTCTCATTCAAAAAGAGCTGGACTCAGTCCTAATTTTTAAAATGTATTTATAAGCAGAGCTAATAAAAATGAAAGCATTCAGGAGGCTGAAAAACCTAAGCTGAGACATATCAAGCTTTTAATTTGTAATATAGTGGATACAGTACTAAATTTGGTACATCCTGGGAACATACTCTCTTCTTATGGAACAATCAACCTCCTGAAACTCATACGTAGCTCCTGAAAGGTGAAATCTTGCTGCACTCCATCATTGGTGGTGTTGTGCATTGAGAATGCACAGGAGAAGAGTTCTTAGACCTTTCATACACTATGACCAGTCACTTCATCTGTCCGAGTGATCATAGAATCACAGAGTCATAGAATCATAGAGTTGGAAGAGACCTCAAGGGCCATCCAGTCCAACCCCCTGCCATGCAGGGACCCCCATCACAGTATTTCCGACAGATGGCCATCCAGCCTCTGCTTAAAAACCTCCAAAGAAGGAGACTCCCCACCCTCCTTTGTGGCAGCATATTCCACTGCCGAACAGCTCTAACCATGATGAAGTTCTTCCTAATGTTCAAATGGAATCTCTTTTCTTGTAGTTTGAAACCATTGCCCTGCATCCTAGTCTCTGAAGCCATGGAAAATGAACCTGTTCCCTCTTGAAAATGACATCCTTTCAAATATTTAAACATACGAGTAGCAATCATATCCCCCCTCTCAGTCTTCTTTTTGTAAGGTTAAATATTCCCAGCTTCCTAAGCCGCTCCTTGTAAGACATTTCTTCCAGACCCTCAATCATCTTGGTCGCCCTCCTCTGTACCCGCTCAAGGTTGTCAACATCCTTTTTATATTGAGGTGCACAAAACTAGACAAAGTACTCCAGGTGGGATCTGACCAGGGCAGAATAGAGTGGTACTATCATTTCCCTTGATCTAGATACTATGGTTCTGTTGATGCAACCAAGAATCACATTGGCTTTCCTGGCCGCCGCATCACACTGCTGACTCATGGATTTTCATCCTATCCTCTATGAAATTAATATTTAATTGATTATTTATATGCAAATATACCAGAGAAGGTGACAGTTTTCTCATTTGTTCAACAATGTCCAGTGGTATCATCTGCAAATTTTATTAGCCTACTCTTGATTCCTTCCTCCAAGTCACTAATAAAGATATTGAACAGTGATGGAATTCTTCTTTGTGCTGACAAGCAAACGAGGTAATAACAAGGCTTTCAAAACTGATTATTTTTTCCAGGGAAATATAAGTATTAGCACACTGCAGGAAAACAACAACAAAAGCCCTTGGACTCTTTAAAGCTTGAGGTTTGGAAAAGTTATGACTTTGGAATGCAGATGAAAGAATCTAGTAGCCAGCCCTGGTCAAAGCTGATATTAGGGGTGGTTGTGGTTCAAAATATTTTGATTTATTAAAGACTAGCAAATGTTAATAACATAAAAGCTTTTTTGGACACTGTTGAACAAATGAGAAAACTGTCACATTCGCTGGTATATTTGCATATAAATACTCAATTAAATATTAATTATATACAGTGGTGCCTCGGATAATGATGGTAATTCGTTCTCCGAGGTTAGTTGTTATCCGAAACACGTTGTTATCCGAAATGCAGTTTCCCATAGGAATGAATGGGAAACCATTTAATCCGTTCTGGAGCCTAGGAAAAAGGCACAGATACCTCATTATCTGAGGCAGTCCACAGGGAAAATTCGTTATCCAAGGCAGCCCATAGGAAGATTCGTTATCCAAGGCAGCCCATAGAGAAAATTCATTCTCCAAGGCAGACCTATACCTAGGAATTGCGATTTGTTATCTGAGGCAGCCCATTGGGAAAATTCGTTATCAGAGGCAGCCCTCTACCCGGAAATTTGCAGTTGTTATCCAAATTATTCGTTATCCGGGGCAGTTGTTATCCGAGGTACCACTATACTTGGGAGGGATTGTTGCTAGTCAGAATCATTAGGTTACACAATAGTAGGGCATCCTTAAAATGTTACTAATATTTGTAGAAACATAGCATAGTTGAAGAAAATTGGCAAAAGAGACTGGATACTCTTTCTTTTTCTTTTATTTATAAGTCACCTTTCTGCCCGCAGGGGACCCAAGGCGGCTCACAGCAATGAAAAACATATAATACCTAGTTCAAATACCACACAAAAGTATATGCTGTATTAAAAAGAAAAACAATTAAACATGGGTCAAGATTCAAAATAATTCTGAAGACATTTTTAAAAAGCCACTTTAAATGCCTAAGTTTCAAAAATACATATTCCACAGACTCTCACTTATTGCTTCAAAGCCTGCATGAAAAGCAAATGTGTGTTGATATGTCTCTACTGTCTCGGGGATTTTGGTAGTAGTTGTCCAGGAAAATAACAATTTTGAACAGTCATCTCTATATAGTGACTAGAGATGGGCACGAACCAAAAAAAATGTTTTTGTGGTTTATGGCTACCTATGGTGGGGGCGGGGGGTTCAGTGGGCTAGAGTGCTGGAACTGTCAGCTGCAAGGTCGGCAGCTCCGCGGTTCGAATCCCAGGTCCCACGCAGCATTGTGAGCCCCACTTTTAGCCCCTGCTCCTGCCAACCTAGCAGTTCAGAAGCATGTAAATGCAAGTAGATAAATGAGCACCCACCAGCATAAAAAGTGGGAAGGTAAACAGTGTTCTGTTTGTGTGGTGGGGTTGGACTTGCACAACACCTGCACAACACCCAACACCCAACACCCAACACCACCCCTAGAGTGAGACCTGATTAGCACACATGTGTGTGTTGGGGGGGGGGGAGACCTTTACCTTATGGATCACAAAACATCTAAACATTTTTTTTAAAAAAAAGCAAGCCACAAACTGGTTCATGTTTTTTAAAAATGTTTGGGATTGTGGGAATCCCTGCCCCAAAAACAACCACCTGCCCCCTCCAACTCCCCTCATTGGTTCCTTACCTGATCCAGGAGACCCGTGGTGCAGGAGCCTCGTGGCGCAGTGGTTAAAGGCCTGTCCTGCAGGTAAAACTGTGCTCACGACCTGTGACTCAATCCCAGGTAGCAGGCTCAAGGTTCACACTCAGCCTTCCATCCTTCCGAGGTCGGTAAAAGGAGTACCCAGCTTGCTGGGGGAGCAATGTGTAGCCTGCATACTGTAATTAAATGGTAAACCACCCAGAGACTACTTGAAGTGGTATGAGGTGCTATATAAGCAGAACACTTTGATCCTCTTCTTCCTCCACCATTCAGCTGATAACCAGAAATATCTGGAGAGCCAGCCAGCCTGGCTCAGAGGAGGGAAGCGAGGCTGCTGTCTCTCAAGATGGCAGGGACAGAGGATGAGTTGGAAGAGGCAACAGGACCATATAGGGAGGTGACATGGGCAGTGGGATGGGTTGGAGCTCAGGCTGTGGGGTTGAGGGGAAATAAATCAGGAAGCTCAGGAAATCACACACACATCAATGTGATGGTTTGGGTCAGTTTGGGTTCATCAGTTTTGACAAACCTGAACCAACAAACCAACCATTTCCCACAAACTCCCTGGTTCGTTTTTCAGTTCGTGCCCATCCCTATGGTGACTTTCTGCCCCTCCATGTTTATTCCTATTGTACTGTGAAAACACAGTGGTACCCCCAACCCTTGAACATGAAATGTTTACCTGCCTAGAATATTCCTAGTTCAGGCAGCAGAACGGTGATGTAAGATAAATATCCTCTTTCATCGTTTTACACCATGGGGGTGTTAAGTAGCAAAGTCCTTGCCCTCGGGAATTTTGGCTGAGCCACAGCGCCACAATCAATTGAATGGCTTTCAGGAGAGCATAATAAGCAATCCAGCAATTAATTAGCAGGCCTATCCAGTTGGTGCATTACAACACAGCGGACCTGCATCTTGGGCTTATTAAATTCTCTCACCAGCTCTAGCTCAGCTGACGCCTTCTAAATTAACAACAGTTCTGCCTTAGGAAAGATTGCCAACAAATTGGTACATTAGAACCCCCAGGAGAGGCCACCCTTGTACATTGCCGCCGTCAATGGGGAGCGGTACATGCTTATCCTGCAGGAAGTATCATCTGCCAATTATGACAGCTACAGATTTAGATAAGCATTTGTGAATTTGCAACTTACAACTGCGGCTAGTTAACACTACAGTTCCCTGGGAAAGAAAATAACAAAGGAACTGTGTGTTTTGCATAAAAGATAAACACTCTCACAAAAGCACGGTTCCCAGTCTTCTTGTTTTCACACCCAACTTCATCCGGCACAAAGTAAGAGTTCATCCCTGAACTTCCTTGCGCTCCTGTTTTCATCCATGGAAAAGGTGCAGAAGAGAGCGACTAAAATGATTACTGGGCTGGGGGACCTCCCTTATGAGGAAAGGCTAAAACATTTGGGGCTTTTTAGTCTGGAAAAAAAGGTGCCTGGGGAGGATATGATTGAGATGTACAAAATAATGCAGGGCACGAGTAAAGTGGATAGAGAGAGACACTCTTCTCCGTCTCACAAAATACCAGAACTAGGGGACATCCACTCAAAGGGTTGGGAGAGTAAGAACAGACAAAAGGAAATATTTTTTCACCCAACGTGTTGTTAGTCTGTGGAACTCCCTGCCACAGGATGTGGTGTTGGCATCTGGCCTGGATGCCTAAAAAATGGGATTGGACAGATTCCTGGATGAAAACTCCATGACAAGTACAAACCATGAGGGAGAAGTGTAATCTCCAGGCTTAAAAACAGGGTACTTCAAGGACCAGATACAGGGGAGTGATATCAGGAGACAGACATCTAGTCTCGTGCACTCCCATAGGCTTTTGGTGGGACCACTGTGAGATACAAGAAGCTGGACTAGATGGGCCTTTGGCCTGATCCAGCATGGCTCTTCTTATGTTGTTATGTTCTTATTTTCTTATTTCCACACATCAACAGAGTGTTAGGCAAGAAGAGAATAGGAGGCAGCAGAAATAAGTCAATGCTCATGTCTGCTTCTTTTCAAAATACAAATTAAGTTTTGAATTTTCCTAAAAATATTTAGAAGTATATTTTATGGGATCATCATCATCATCTTAAAACTACAGAACTGGAAGAGACCTTATAGATCAAGGAGTCCATCCCCTGCCATGGAGGCACAGTAGGGTATTGAACTCCCAACCTCTGGCTTTGAAAATAATTCAGTCCACAACTTATGGATATGGAATACTGTGCTTCTCTACCCACAATTCCAAAAGCCAAGAAATGTGTTGGCAGCAGGAAACGGGATGTCAGGCTTTCCACAGCAAAGAACAACCTGAATATTGACAACACCAATGGCAGCAGTCAAGATGGTCTACACTGCAGCACACCCTACAGGATATGGGAGGGTTAATCCATGGATTTTACATGATTTGCTCCCCTTCTTAAAGGGACAGGGTTTTCTCTTGATGTCAAGGCTTCCACCATCTCTCTGAGAAATGCTTCAAATATCAGTGCACCAACTCCAGGGTGCTGTTAAGAAAGAGTGAGCTGTCCCAGTGTCGGAGACCATCAATGATGGATCTCAGCTTTGGGTAACTTGGGCTTAGGAAACTCTGGTCTTTGACGCCTTAAAGATCTTAAATATCTTAAGCATTAAGGGGTCTTTGATGGCCTTGAATGCCTGGATCTGCCATATTTTTAGTCCCACTGGTTTCTTAGCTTTTGAGTTAGGGATGGGCATGAAACGCCAAAATGGTGTTTCGTTTCATTTTTCGTTTCTTCCCTCAATTTTTTTGGTTTATTATGAAACAATATTTTTTTAAAAAAAAATTGTTTCATATTTCATTTTTTTCATTTTGCATTTTATTTTTTTTAATTTTTAACACTGTTGGAGCCATGGTTGCAGGGTTTCCCCCTCCCACTAGGCCTTTTTTCTTTTTTTCTTTTTTCCCTTTTACGTTTTTTTCTTTTTTATCCCTAGCGCCGACCAGCTGGCCCACAGGCTGGGTCAATGCTTTTTTATTTTATTTTTAACCTAGCAGCAAGCCATTTTACAGAAGGAACGAAACGGTTTGTTTTAACAACAACAACAAAAGACTGGTTCATTTCGTATGTAATGAAATGCTGCTTCATGGCTTCATTTCATTTTGTTTCATTACATAATAAAATGATGAAACAGCATTTCATTTTTCATTTTGTGCCCATCCCTATTTTGAGTCTATATGCAGGATGCTGTTGAGTTCCTGGACTGTGATGTTGTCTGTGCAATCCAGAGTGGTACAGTCCAGACACAATGTGACCAAACAGGCCTTACTTTACATGGAAGTTTATTCCCCTTTAACTGCTTTAATGTAATGTTGTCTATTAGTGCTGTAAGATGTCCCTCAATTACTTGTTCTCAATACTTGAACATGTCTGAATTGTACGGGACTGTATTATCCCCCATTACTTGTGTCCTTTTCCAAGTAGAAAAGTGAGGTTAAAAATGCTCAAAAATAAAATAAATAAAATAAATATAAGTTGAATAAAAAAAAAACAAACAAACAAACAAATAATGCTGGGATGAGTCACAGCACATCCGTCTGTCCATCCATAGGTTTGGAGTAGAAGAACCTTCCATTTCTATTTGAAAAGGAGCTGCCCTTCTCGCATTCAGGTTTGGAAGCCTGCAGGGCTTCTGCTGGCCAGCCGGTGCTCAAGTTGACATTTTCAACAGAGAATGAAACTCTTCTATTTATTTAGCCTTTTGCCCAAAAGGAGGAGGCTGGGCTGAGCACAGTTCCTCATCAGGAAGGAGGACAAGGAGATGCCATTGCTTGACATTTGTCACTTTGTCAATTTGTTCAGGGGGGGAGGGGGTTGTTTTTTCCTGTCTCCTCAGCCCACTGACCACAGATTTGTCAAACGGCTGACTTTTGCCCATACATCAAAATGAAAGGGACAGATTGCAGCAGGGGCATAAGGGCCCTTTCAACCAAATGATGAGAAGAACTCAGCCAAATAAGCCCCTTGCTCTGCCTAGTCTATCATTCTCACAGATATTCTCTACTGGCAGTCAGAGTTATCTGAAATCCATTATACCAGCGGAGGCATAGAAGTGCCATTTTAATTCAGGAAAGTCACATATGTGCACACACTGGAGTAGCTGATATTATATGGTTTCAGAGACATTTTGTAATCCCTTTGTTTATGGAAATCATGTCTGTTGAACTGAGGCCATAAACGTTGGCTTCTTTGACGTACATAACGAAGGCTACAGTGTACATCTCCTTCCAGTCTCTCTCTCTCTCTCTCTCTCTCTCTCTCTCTCTCTCTCTCTCTCTCTCTCTCTCTCTCTCTCTCTCTCTCTCTCTCTCTCTCTCTCTCTCTTTCTCTCTTTCTATTTGAAATATTTTACCTCACATTTCTTCTTTAAAAGGACTCAAGAATGCTTACATCATTAAAAGACAACATTTAAAGCTAAAAAGAATTAAGTATACAAATACTGAAAACAATCAAACAAATATCACACTCAAAGACAGTAAAGAAAAGCAACACTAAAACACAGTTAAAGCTGTAAGGTAAAACAATTCATTTATACTCCGCTCCCTTTCGGGCAGCCAGTCACCCTAGGAAAGCTAGTAAAAGGGGTGGGAGACTCTGGCACAATCTGTCTGCCACTTATCATGCTGCCCTTTCATAGATCCCCAGTCAAATCATAACCACATCATACCCCCACCAGGAAGGCCTCTGCTAATGACCCATATTTAATGGATGTTGGGAAGGGCTACATAGGTGGGACTTTTATATACCCCAGGCATTGTCCATCTTAAAAGCCTATTCAGGTCATTGTCTTCCTAAGGGCAGCTCAGAACCTGGGGAAGTCTGGGGATGGAGCGTGTTTGGCCCCCCAACCCAGGATGTTTGGTGCCAAACCTTCGCACTGATCTGGGTCTCTTTGCCCAGGGATGGGAGCCTAGATAAGGTGGCTCCTGCCCTCTCCCAGCCTCAGTCGGGCAATTCTGTGGAGGGCAGCACAATCTGGAACTGCCCTGAGTCCCCACCAGTTCCTGAGGGCTCCTCCTCCAATGTCTGGAGCCCTTTAAACCTGGGCCAGTCGGTACCGGGGGGGGGGGCTGGTGTTGACTATGCCACGTTTAAAGGGCTCCAGACATTGAAAGAGAGGCAGGAGCCCTCAGAAAATGGTGCAGAGGGCAGTTCCAGCATTCACGCTGCCCTCCCCACTGCAGGATCGCGCTCCCTACCCAACTGTTTTCTGAGGGCTCCTGATGAGCTATCAAAGGCTGGGCCCCTTAAAGCTGGTAGCCCCCTGGTAGCAAGTGGGCCTGGTTTAAAGGGGTCCAGCCATTGACAGCTCAGCAAGAGCCTGAAAACGGTGGAATATGGGGAAATGACCATTTTGTTTCGTCTGTAACGAAATGCTGCTTCCTTGTTTTCTTTCATTTCATTTTGTTTTGTTACATAACAAAATGATGAAACAGCATTTCATTTTTCGTTTCCTGCCCATCCCTAATGGTGAACTGTAAATTGGAAGCCTCCCACCAACTTTCCTCACACTGAAGAAACTACTTGGATGAGTAGCAAAACATTTCAATCCTCAGAAGAAAAAAGTATTGTTCAGAAGGCATACCTCTACAATGATGTGTTTTGCATCTGAATAAAGACTATACAGGTTGGGCACAACTCACCTTGTAACCTTTAGGAGACCTCCCTGATGAATTCTTTCAACCTCACATGTTGCCTTTAATAGGTTTGGTGGAGAGGGAACTTTATGGGCTGGGATAACTGTCTATCCATCCAGCAGTAACTAATTGTTCCCTCTCTTTTAGTCTGCTGTACTGTTAGAGTCAGTGTGCAGTAAGAATACAAGGGTCTACTGGAAGCGGGGTGTTAGTCAATTGAAGCTTTTTGCTTTAAGCAGTCATTTCTGTACAGTGTGCTGTTTTGTGCTGTTCAACTGTGAGTAAATGAAACATTTTATTCTTTATCTTATCCATGTCTCAAAGTGAGTTATTCAGACTATAAGTACCAGTTGATTAAAAGGAAAGGAAAGTTGGTCTAGTCTGGGGAGACTTGAAGCTAATTCTACTTTGTAAAACCTTACACTTCTGCTGTGCAGCTAGAGGTTTGGAACCAAGATTGGAACCCCAAATCAAGACCTGGGTCCTAGAGGACCAAGGTCAAGTGCAGGTGAATGACCTAAAGGTAAATTGCAAGAAAGTGCAAATTATGACAGAGTACAACATCAATCCTGATTGCATTGCTTATCTGTTTAGACACCCCTCTTACCTTCCAGTTTCCTCAGTTTCTGAAGCATTTAAAATGTAAAGGAATACAAAACCACTTCAAACCCACCAATTCCATCTGCCTTTGGAAGTTAAACAAGATTGGGCCTAGTTAGCATATGGAGGAAGAGACCACCAGGAAATACCAGGCATCTCGAGAGGGCTAAGAAAGAATCTTCATTAAAGTCCTAGGGCAGTGATAGTGAACCTTTTAGAGACCAAGTGCCCAAACTGCGATTCCAAACCCACTAATTTTTTTCCGCAAAGTGCCAATATGGCAATTTAACCTGGATACAGGTGGCTGTGAAGAAGCGATGTCGGGTGCCCACAGAAAGGGCTCTGAGTGCCACCTTTGGCACCCTTTCCATAGCTTCGCCAACACTGTCCTAGGGAATCGCTACCAGTCTGAGCCCTGGGCTAGTTAGTGCAACAGTCAGACTCAGTAGTAGACATGGGCACGACTCGGCAAAATCCTCGCTTCCGTTTCCGTTCGTCGTTTCCGTTACCTAACGAGGAACGGTAACGAAAATTACTCCGCTCCAGCTCGAACCCGACCCGATAAAGATAAATTGGGTCTGATTTGTCGGCGATCGCGCGATGCCAAGCAGCACAGAAAAAAAGTTTTAAAAAAAACCCTGATTCCTGGCCAAAAAAGCAGGCGAAAATATGCCTGCCTCAGTGAGGGCACCTACCAGAGAGGGGTGGTTTCTGGGGGGGGGGTCCCCGGCCTTCCCCCCCTCTCCTGTCCTGGGCTGCTGGTACCAGGCTGGGGGGGCATCCTCGTCATCTCCATTCGCCATGCGGTGGGGGGGGATCCAAAATGGCGACCACAATATTTATCTTTAAATCGTGGTCCAAAAACCCACCAAAGCACCACAGAAACATTTGAAAATTAGGTATTTTAAATGCCCGGTTTTTATAGTAGCAACAGTGGGTTTTTCTAGCAATAAAACATCTCCATTGATTTTATTTTATTTTATTTTATTTTTATTTTTTTACACCTGCGCATGTGCAATGATGGGCTGGCCATGGGATGGGACCATGCAAATTTTTGGACCCATTCCACCAATCGCATGGCCAGGTTTTGACTGAGACTTCTGGGTGTGCCAGAGAGGGCATTAAAAGCCCACAAACCCTAACCCTAACCCTAACCCTAATCCAACCCTAACTCATATGCCAGTACGCTGTCCTTCTTAGTGGGTCAGAGGCATCCAGAGGTGCAGCCCACTAATCCACCCTAACCTTAACCGCAACCCTAAGCCTAGCCCTTACCCTAACCCCAACCCTAACCCAGATCCGTACACAAGTACACTTTCCTTCTTAGTGGGTCCCAGGCACCCAGAGAGGTGCCTCCCACAGCCCACTATCCCCTAACCCTAACCCATTCCCTAACCTGTACATCAGTACACTAGTATGCTCCCCTTCTTAGTGAGTCAAAGTGAGGCCCCCAGAGAGGTGCCTCGCAGAGCCCACTATTCCCTATCCCATTTCCTAACCTGTACGGCAGTACGCTAGTATGCTTCCCTTCTTACTGAGTCAGAGAGGTGCCTCTGCCACCCCACCCTAACATAATGTAATGTATGGTACGCGGTGGCTCCGCGAAACGCTTCCCTTGCTTCCCTTCTTAGTGGGTCAGACGTCAGAGAGGCACCCAGAGAGGTGCCTCCCAGAGCCCACTTACCCCAACCGCAACCCCAACCCCAACACAAATGACAAACGACAAACAGAAATGACAAATTTTTGAAAATTTCCTCAACAAACAGAAACGACCCAAAATGGACCCGTCCCGACAAACGACAACTCAAAACGTCATTTTTCCTGGTCGTGCCCATCTCTACTCAGTAGAAGGAAAGTGTTCGTGTCCCGTTTCCTATGCCTTTGCTCTAATCCTGCAGTTGCAGGTTTTTGAACACTGAATTTTAAGCAAAGTTAAATTGGGTCGGCAACTGAATGCTTGGCTGAATGACATACATTTGACGGGCTGTTCTAGGGTTGAGCAGCAAAGAGTGTGCGTGCTCATTAAGAGTGCTGCTCCCTTTGGAGATGAAGAAATTGGGTTTCCTTCTAATCTTAACCCTACAGGACAATAAAGCATCTCAGTAAATGAAGGAATGTTTAAGGCTATAATTTGGGACACAATTATTTAGAATGACTCACCCTTGCCTGATCTACATGGTGGAGCTTAGGTGCAGACCTCTTGCGCTCATAGATATTCAGACCCTCCTCTGTTCATAGCATTTTCTTACTTCTATGAAATTCTTTCAGCTTCTTTGCAATTCCGATCACCAGTTTTTCCTACCTACCAAAGCCTTGTCGTTTCATGCGGATCCTCCATTTCTGTGAACCGCCCCCCCCCATGGGAAGGCTGTGGAAATGACAGCCAATCCATTTCAACACCCAAGGCTTGCCAAGAAAGAAAACAGTGGCTACCGGCCAGTTGATTATCTGTTTTTCAATATTAATCCTTCTCTTCCCACGTGGGACTTTCCTAGAGTCCAAGTCCAACTGAGCTGTTCATAGCATTTGATTCCATATTAAGAGTATTCTAATAACAATCATTTGCCGTCAACCTAATACTTAGGGCAACCCTGTTCAGGATTTTCCAGGTAGAGAATACTCAGAGGTGCTTTACCCTTCCCTTCTTCTGGGGGCAACCTGGGACTGTGGAGCTTGCCCAACTCTGGCCGTACGCAAAGAATTACAAGAGAGAATCGAACTCCCAACATCTGGAGAGTCAATTCACCAAGTTAACCAGAGAGTCATCTGGGTTCTTACCTCACTCAGTTATCCAGAGAGTATTCTAGAGTTGGGATAAATTCATTCTTGATTGACACTTCCCAAAACCCAACCTGCCCACTGCCTTTCAGCTGGAAGGGACCCATAAGAAGAGCCATGCTGGATCAGGCCAAAGGCCCATCTAGTCCAGCTTCCTGTATCTCACAGTAACCCCACCAAATGTGTCTTGGAATTCACAAGACTAGATATCTGTCTCCTGATACCACTCCCCTGCATCTGGTCCTTGAAGTACCCTGGTTTTAAGCCTGGAGATTACACATCTCCCTCATGGTTTGTAACCTGTGATGGACTTTTCCTCCAGGAATCTGTCCAATCCCCCTTTTGAAGGCATGCAGGCCAGATGCCATCACCACTTCCTGTGGCAGAGAGTTCCACAGACTAACAACAAGCTGGGTAAAAATATATATATATATTCTTTGGTCTGTTCCCACTCTCCCAGACCTCAATTTGAGTGGATGTCCTCTAGTTCTGGTATTTTTGAGAGGTAAAAGAGCCCCCCTCTATCCACTTTACTCATGCCCTGCATTATTTTGTACGTTGCATTCATATTCCCCCCTAATGGGCCTTTTTTCCAGACTAAAGAGGCACCATGAGGAATTGAACTCTCAACCTCTGTCTCCTCAGCCAGAGACGTAAGCCATTGAGCTATTCAGGCATGGAAAGAAGCTGGGGAAACCTAAGATCAGAAGAAGACCCTGACCTCAGTATGGTTCCCTATCAGGGTTACATTGGGCATTAAAAAAGAACATAAGAAATCCCATCTTCTTATCCAGATTGACTATATCTACTAGACATGGGCACGACTCGGCGAAATTGTCGTTTCCGTTTTTGGTTATCGTTTCCGTTACGTAACGGAAACGGTAACAATAATTAAGCCGTCAGAACTCGAACCGAAAAAATAAAAATTTGGTCGGGTTTTTCGTTTCCGTTTGTGGCATCACGGCAATCGCACAATGCGAAGCACAGAAAAAGTTTTTAAAAGTTTTTTTTAAAAAAACCCGACTCCCGGCCAAAAAAGCAGGCGAAAATATGCCTGCCTGAGGCTTTGCCACCTACCAGAGGGGTGGTTTCTGGGGGGTCCCCGGCCTTTCCCCCCCTCTTCTCCTGTCCTGGGCTGCTTGCACCAGGCTGGGGGGGGGGTCATCCTCGTCGTCTCACCAAGCCATGCGGTGGGGGAGATCCAAAATGGCGACCACAATTTTTCTTTTGAAATCGTGGTCAAAAAACACACCAAATCACCACAGAAACATGTGAAATTTATTTATTTTAAATGCCTGAATTTTTATAGTAGCAGCAGTGGGGTTTTTTATAGCAATAAAACATTGTATTGATTTTATTTTATTTTATTTTATTTTATTTTATTTTATTTTAGACCTGCCCATTTGGTCTGGGCATGGGATGGGACCATGCAAATTTTTTGAACCATTCCACCAATGGCATCGCCAGGTTTTTGATTGACACTTCTGGATGTCTCAGAGGGCATAAAAAGCCGAGGCACCTTCCAGAAATCGCAGTCGGGTGTATGGATGTGGTTGAGGGAGGAGGGCTGGCTGCTGGTGCTGGTGTGATCCGATCGAGATTGATGAGGGAGGCTGGAGGCTTTAGGATTTAAGTTAGGCAGGCAGGGAGGGAATTGAATTTAGAAAATAATTTCTTTGATTCCCTGCAGCTTTGACTGCTGAAGGGAATAGCAGTTTATTCTTTATTTTTTCTCTGGCAGTTTGTGAGGATTTTTTTCTGATATTGGATAAAGGGGGAGGTTCGACTGGGAGTGGGAGGTGTGGATTTATTTTTAAAATATATTATATACTATCATTTATTTTCTATTTTCCCAACTTCAATTTGCTTGCACACACACACCATTTGGGGTGCAAGCCAATAACAGAACCTCTATCCTAAGTGATATCCTAACTGCCCACTCGCCCGTTCGCCCATGCCACGCCTGCCCACTCGCCCGCCCGCGGCCGCCGCCCACCCACTCACCCACCCACCCACCCACCCCACCACCTAGTGCACAAAAACACCTAGCGCCGGCCCTGATTGTGGGACACCCCTATGCTCTGTGAAGTCAAATCGCGCTAAATCGCGGTGGAAACTACAAACGACAAACGGAAACGACAAATTTTTGAAAAATTTCACGACAAATGGAAACGACCCGAAACGGACCCGTTCCGACAAACGAAAACTCGAAACATCATTTTTTCTGGTCATGCCCATGTCTAATATCTACTAGCATATCTCATGGGGAAAGGGAAGGTACTAACTCTTCTGCTGCTGCCTTCTTTCACTTTTTTGATGTGCCCCCCCCCGGGAAAAAACACAGGACTAGAATCTTCATATTTCAGCTGTGTAGTGGTAGCCCAGTTCAATCTGGAAGTATAATAACGATCCTGTTTGCTCTGCAGAGCTAGAAAGAACCTTATGGATTAAGTCTAGCCCATCTCAAGGAGGCACAGATGGGGAATCAAACTTCCAACCTCTGGTTCTGCACCAAGAGACTAGGTCTCCAGAGTAGACCCCAGAGGAACCCCTCTGGAGTGGTTCCTGTCCATATCCTTGAGATTTGTGTTCTGGATCTGATTCAAATTAAATTCCAACCTTACATCAGAAAACCAAAAGGACTCATTCAGAGGCAAGGAAACTGATGTACATGAATTTTGGAGACCTGATGTATTCTAAAGAAGGTGCAATCTTCAAAAACTTGTATTCTAGGTGTTTTCATTCTTTTTAAAAAAGAGCAAATGCTTTGTTACCTGATTCAGTTTATGCCCTAAATTCAAACGACCTATACATTCAGTTGATGTCCCCCAAATCTGGTTGTTCCACAATGGTCCAGTTCTCCCACAGATAAGTCCAAATCAGACTGTTTTGGTTATTAATTCAGGTTTCAACCAAAGCCTTACTTGAAATTCAGTCTTGACTTAGACCTCCGGTCTGCTAGATCAGCATCCTCTGTTTCATCTATGATCTGAAAGTATTAAAAATGTTTTTAAAAATTCAGAAGAAAAAAATATTTTTTTCACATGTATTACCAGAACCAATGACTGGGGGGTGCCAGAAATGACGATATGAATCTTTGTTGTTGAATCAGGTCTGGTAATACAGTACATATGAAAATATTTTTTCTTGATTTTTTAAAAAAACTGTGCTTTGTATAAGGTAAAGGTAAAGTTTCCCCCCGCACATGCGTGCTAGTCATGTCTGACTCAGGGGCAGTGCACATATCTGTATTCAAGCTGAAGAGCCAGTGTTGTGCAAGTCCATAGCCATGTGGCTGGCATGGTTGCAAGGAAACACTCTTTTACCTTCCCACTTTTTACGGCGGTGCCTATTTATCAACTTGCATTTACATGCTTTTGAACTGCTAGGTTGGCAGGAGCTGGGGTTAACAGCGGGACCACACTTTGAGCCCTACCACGCTTAGGTTTTGAATCGCTTTTCGCTTAAAGTCAAATCACCTTTAAAATCACCTACTGCATTTCCAATTGCTTTTCCGCAGAGCCCCCTTGGCCATGCCCCTTTTTGGCCGCTGTGTTGGTTTTTCTTACGATGACCACCAGGGGTGGTGTTTTTTTAAACAGATTTCTAGACCACTTTTTGAAGCAATTTGGCTCAAACTGCGGACACCATGCACCGTTTTTTTCCGGGTTTCCCCCTCTGTATGCCTTATCCTGCCATCGGAAAAGTGGAAAATTAACTACATTACTGAGAACGGAAAAACAACGGCATGACGTTATTCTAAAAAAATTTTTCCGAAATAGAAGCAGATGATGGGAAAATGACGGACAAAATCAGAACAAAAAGCAGTTTAACAAAGTGCAGACGGGGAAACCGGTTCATGAGAAAACACCAAGTGCGGAATGGTGAATCGCTTCAGCAACCACGTGACTGGGGGAGGGCAGAAGGCAATTCAAAACAAAAAGCGGTTGTTGTTTGAAGTGTGGTAGAGGCCTTGCGAGGCACCTGAAAATTCAAACTGCCAAGCTGCTGTGTTTACATCCAACCATTTCAGCACTCTAGTCCGCTGAGCCACCACACCTCCACTTTGTATAGTGGTGGTCACCATTATTTGCAGTTTTTAGTGTCCATAGAATGGTGGTAGTGCTTGGATCCAAACCAACGTAGACATGGGGGCCCTATTGTAGTTTTTAACCTTGGGTTCCCACTTGTTATTGGACTAAGATTCCCAGAAACCTCCATCATCAGCTATGATGCCCAAGATTTCTGAGAGTCTTGGTCCAAGAACATCTGGGTACCCAGATGATTGGGAACCACTTTCAGGAACTCCCTCTTGCACCCAATCATCCCAAATTCGGTTCCATCCATTCCTATCCTATCATCTGTTTAACAGCAGATAAACAGAAAGCAAGCATGTCTGTTTTCCTCCAAGAGAGAGGTCTCCAGAAATCCATTTTCAGGCTAGCCTTGCAAGTTTCCTACTATGCAACTAAGGTTGATTGCAATCCAATTACAGACACTATCAGATTAACATTTTGCTGTAATAAATGGTCAGGAAATCCTGAAGCAGAGGTGGCATTCAACATCATTCACTCACCATGGAAACTCCTTTATCAGCCTCAACCTGGACCATTCTTCTTCGCACATTAAGCCTCCCAAGTTCTGATTTCATCAGAAAGTAATGCTTCATCAGGACAGGTAGGATCCAGATTGATGACTCCATTCTCAAAGGGAGAAAGAAAGCAGGCCAAGTGATTAAAATCCTACTTACATTTAGTCTCCTGGTTGTACGTCTCAAGAAATCTTAAAACAGAGACTTTAATGGTTGGGTCTACCTATCCATAATGATGACACTGTTTGCCTGGTCCTTGCTGTAGTTGAAGCATTACTACAAGGGATGCTGAAGAGGTAAGTGTTGGACTTTTATTAGCAACCTTGCATGCTGCCTGTAATCGGAATGACAGGGACTTTTCTTGCCTCAAGAGATGGACCATCCATCCAGGGCTACCTCATCCTTCCTTCCAGCCTTTCCATTCAGAGAGACCCCTGCCTGCTTGCTGAGTCATCTTTCCCTCTCTTTCCTTAGCAGTAGTTGTTTGATGCTGGTCTGTTTGGTTGGTCGCTAAGTGTGTGCAGAAAAAAAGTGGCATAGAGAAATGTGTCATTTCAAGCAACTTTAATGTTTCCTTTTTTCTGTCTCCTACTGATGTCTGATGTTAAATTACTGAGACTATATGTGCCAAGGGCTCGGTCCCATGTCCCTTAAAAGCAGTTTAAATTACTAGATAAACTGTGTCTTAAAATGCCATCCCCATGGCCACCGGGCTTTTTGAAAAAAAGAAAAAAGAAAACCAATTAATGCCCCTTTAAGCGAGGTTTCTGTGACTCACCCAGGAGGTAGGGATTTTTTGCCTCACTTTGATAATCCATGTTTTAAGGAAGCAGACGCTGTGGGACCATGCAGATCATCCAGGTTTCTTCTATTTTTTAACTCATAGCACTGACCGGCTGTTCCTGGGGCTGATCGGCACTGGTTTTTTTATTTCTTTTCACCTTCAGAGAAACAGGAAGCTCCATGCGGTGCCCTAAGTTTTAATTTCCCCCAGCCATGTGGTCCGTTTTTTTCAAATGCTAGCGCCACCTGCTGGCCAAGGGGGGGCTGAACTGCACTTTTTAAAAAAACAGCTTTGGACGTGGGAACTCCTGTCCCACTTATTCAATCACGTGATGGGACAAAGAGGAAAACCGGACTTTCAGAAGATCAGGATCAAAACCCAGGTGAGATAGCAGCCTAGGAATAGGAATAGGAATAGGAATCTTTATTGTCATTGCCCCCTTGCAGGAACAACGGAATTTCACAGTTGCTATATTCAACTCATATAAAACATTCCACATAGATTTAAAAATAGCTACAACACATAAAAATGACATATAAAATAAGCTGACTTCAAAATCCAGCATGAGTAAGGGGTGGACTCTGGGCAACCTGTAGCTATTCTCCTCTGTACATCTACTGTGTCAGACAAGAAAATTTGACCAGAAATTCAAATTCTGCAACATTAAGATGGCCCTGCAACTATTTAGGAACACCTGATTACCTTATGAATGAGCAATCTCCAAAATGTCTTCCCTTCAACTGCACTGTTCAGCTCTTGTAAACTCACGGCTGTGTCTTCCTTTAAGTTGTTTCTGTTGTTCTTTTTCCATTACCTTACACATTTCCTAGCATTATTGTCTTTTCTAGACAACCCTGCCTTCTCGTGATATGCTCACAGGAGGATAGCCCCAGTTCCAACACTTTGGCGTCCTGAACATGATTTGAACTAGGTGAACTAGGACCTACTTGTTTGTCTTTCAGGCAGGGCAGAATCTCCCCAGCACTACTCACTCCACCATACAACAGGATTTCAGGAGTCAGCTTGCCAGCTTCACAAAAGCCATTCCTGAAGCCGCCACCAAAAACCTATTTGAACTGACTAGTACAGGCGTGTCCAAAGTCAGGCCCGGGAGCCAAATGTGGACTGTTTACACATTTTAAGTGGCCCACGGCCTCTTCTCCTCACCGGCTCAGCCTGTCATGCCACAGGGGCCAGGATCCACCACCGCCACCACCAAGCCGGCAGCAGTGGCAGTAAGAACCCGAACAGGTTCAGGTTCATATGAATTTTTTAAAAAATTCGTATGATCCTGAACCCAAACCGAACCAAGGGTGGGACTGAACCAGACAAACCCGAACCATGGGTTTTCTGGTTTGTGCCCACCTCTATTCCTCAGACTTTAGAGATCTTACACTTAAAAAAAACTACTCCTGGATTCCCCATTCAGCATGATCTTTGATTTGGACAATTAAAAAAACCTAATAGAGATGGGCACGACCAGGGAAAATGACATTTTCGAGTTGTCGTGTGTCGGAGCCGGCCCGTTTCAGCTCGTTTCCGTTTTTCGCGAAATTTTTCAAAAATTTGTCATTTCGTTTGTCATTTTTTCATCTGTCAGTACTGGTTTGGGGAGGAGCGGGCTCCTGGAGGCACCTCTCTGGGGTGGGTGCCTCCTCTGGCCTGCTATGAAGGGAAAACGGGCTCCTGGATGTACCTCTCTGGGGTGGGTGCCTCCTCTGGCCTGCTAAAAAATGGCATGCATAGCCAATTGGATATGCATACCAAGTTGAGACTCGAGGCACCTCTTTTTTGGGTGCCTCTCTCTGTTGACCACAGGCCCACTGCTAACTGCAGTGTCACAGTGCGCACACTGGGGGAAGGCTCCTCCTCAGTCTCGGCGCTCTGTGGTTCACCAAGAAGGGAACTGTACTTGCATGTGTAGTGCAATGCGAGTACAGATTTGGCTTAGGGTTAGGGGGATTAGCGCAAGGGAGAGGCTTAGGGTTGTTACGGGTAAGGTTAGGGTGAGTTCGTGGGGTGCACCTCTGGGTGCCTCTCTGACCCACTAAGAAGGACAGTGTACTGGCGTATGGGTTAGGGTTAGGGTTCGGGTTCGGGTTCGGGCTACGATTAGTGGGCTTTTTATGCCCGACAGGCACATCCCAGAAGTCTCGGTCAAAACCTGATCAAGTGGCCATGCAATTGGTGGAATGGCTCCAAAAATTTGCATGGTCCACTCCCATGGCCAGCCCATCATTGCGCAGGTGTAAAAAAATAAAAATAAAAATAAAATAAAATAAAATCAATGGAGACATTTTGTTGCAAGAAAAACCCTCTGCTGCTACTGTAAAAATTCAGGCAGTTTTAAAATAGCTATTTTCGCATGTTTCTGTGGTGCTTTGGTGTGTTTTTGGACCACCACGATTTCAAAATAAATAAATGTTGCTTGCGGTTGCCCCATTTTGGATCCCCCGCCCGCACCACATGGCATGGTGAGAGAGGAGAGGGGGGAGGCTGGGGACCCCCCCCCAGAAACTACCCCTCTGGTAGGTGCCCTCACTCAGGCAGGCATGCGCCTGCAGGCCCAGGAGGTTTTTTTAACTTTTTTTCTGAGAAGGGGGCGGCCGGGAACCCCCAGAAACCACCCCTCTGGTAGGTGCCCTCACTCAGGCAGGCATATTTTCGCCTGCTTTTTTGGCTGGCAATCGGGGTTTTTTTATTTTTAAAACTTTTTTTCTGTGCCGCGCCGCTTGGCGAGTTGGCGAGACGACGAGGATGCGCAGCCCAGGAGGGGAGGGGGGAGGTCGGGGACCCCCCCCAGATACCACCCCTCTGGTAGGTGCCCTCAGGCAGGCATATTTTCGCCTGCTTTTTTGGCCGGGAATTGGGGTTTTTTATTTTTAAAACTTTTTTCCTGAGCCGCTTGGCATCGCACGATCGCTGCGATGCCGCCAGGAACGACCATGACAAATCAGACCCAATTTTTCTTTAGTCGGTTCGAGTTCGAGTTCTGGCGGAGTAATTGTCGTTCTTCGTTTCATTACGTAACGGAAACGAGGAACGGAAACGGAAACGAGGATTTCGCTGAGTCGTGCCCATGTCTAAAACCTAACATTGCTAAACTCTGGAGGAAACTCATAAGCTGACCAGGAGAAGTCCTGGATGGAGACAGAATCTACTCTATCCTCAAAGCATCCTGGTCCTCTTCCCATGATGCTTTTGCTCCAGCCAACAGCAAATGTTCCTTCCTGGATCAGATGTGGGATAAAATTGAGGAGACTTTCCCTTATAACAACAGCAGCACAAGACACCCACACAGTACCGGGTAATGTTGCAATTAACCCTGAACAAATATGAAGAAGAATGGCAGCGAAAGCGTCGGCAGTGTTCCAGCTCGAGCAAAATCTGGAGGCACCGCAGCCCTTATTTAAATCCAGCCTAAAGCTATCCCTTCCTAATGATTCTCAAAACTGACAGGTTTATTCATATACTTCAGCAGGCACACACAGCCCCCGAGGGCATTGGAACAGTGCTTTCTCATGTCCGGAGGGAATTCATGCAAATGCTGAGCTCTCCACTTAAAGAGGTTTTCGTACCATGCAATAACAAGGATGCTTCAGCTCAAATTTGAAGGGGACTGAGCCACAAGGTAGGATTGCTAGAGATGGGGAGGCCATATGACCTCCAACTTCTGGAGACCCACAGGATTCTTTCACAGAAAGAGCTTCACAAAAAGGACCTTAATTAGGCTGAGAGTGTGCCTCTCCTATTTAAACAAACCTTAATTAGGCTGAGACTGTTCCTATTTAAACAAACAAATTCCAGTTTATGCACACCAGATATTGTGCGTCTGGATCCATGATTCAAAATGGCCCAATATTGTTGCATAAGGCCATGCCTGGATAACCAGCAGGAAAAAGAATGCCACATTTAGCATAGCAAAGGGCAGCCTGAATGTGGCTAACACCAATGGCAGCAGTCAAGATGGTCTGTAGGAGACTCTCGTGGGTTCACTGTCACTCAGAAGGTGGCACCAAGTAAGTAAAAAACCCAGAAGCTGTGTCCTGTTTCTATTAGTTAATCCTTTCTCACCATACAGTCCACAGAAATGATGAGGAGTGGCAAGGCAGTGAAAGCAGCGGGTGACGTAAAAACATAAGTGACCAATAGATTTTATGATCACTAACTTTAGAAATGCTGAGCTGGAAGTGGCCCTGTGGAACCTTGTGTCCAGCTGTCACCATGGAGGCACTGAGGGGTGTGTTGAACCCCTCTAAACTGCTGGGCTACCCAGTAGTTGTGGACACAGTGTTACCTGAGTTAGGCGACATCCACACCACAGTCTGAGGTATGGAGTAGGTAGGTTATGCAATCCATGTGGACAGAAGGGATGGAAATGAAAAAACGGTTCATGCAGTGTTGTTGATTGCTGTTTGTGAAACAGTTTCTTGGTTTCACACAGCAACCCCTACTGCCAGATAAAGGGATTTGCAATATCCACGGTGACCCATGTCTCTTGTAGGTTTCTGGTGAGATTCAAAAAGTAACTTTTCCAAGCTCCAATAGATGAGGAGGAGGAGGAGGAGGAGGAGGATAAACAACTTTATTTTTATGACGCCTTTCTCCCCAAAGGGACCCAAAATGATACTGAGCACAAGAGGGTACCCTGTAGACCCTTTGGACTGCTGATTCAAAATCTCGTTTCAAAAGTGTAGCTGTTTGTTTGAGCTGCCCCTATTTTAGAATTGCCTTGTAGAATGTTGGTTTGCTCTGCCAACACAATAACACCACACATAGCATTCTCATGCCACGATAATTCACGACATAATTTTATCCATCATTTCCTCCATGAGCTTATAGTTCTTTCTCCCTGCTCACAACAGCCCTATAAGTAAAGTAAGGCTGGACCAGGGTTGGCTGTTTCAAGTTAGCAGTCAGCTCATTTCTGAGTGGATGATGCATTACTCTCAAGAAAGATGTGTTTCATGATTGGCAGACATTCAGGAAATGCAGAAGGGCAACTGCTCGCAATTTAAAAATGCACGCCAAGATGCTCGGGTCATGGAATGCATGTGGAAAAATGGGGGATGCCCAGAAAAACTCATACAAATTTCTGAGTGTTGGCAACTAAGCCTGGTTTGTAGATGGGAGGAAAAAAACATATCCTCAATGACACTAAGATTGACAGATCCACTCATCAGTAAACATGAACGAGCAAGCAAAATCAATATATCTCGGGAGTCCTTCTGTCATTTCCTTTGCATGTGGATCATCCGTGAACTTCATGAAACCAGCAACAGTAGCTCTGTTCCAGGTGAGAGGTCCCGATGTTGCAATTCATCAGAGAATTCCCCAGTTAATTAGGAGAACTCTGGTGTCAAAAGAAGAGCTCGGATATAAGTTCTTAAAAACCAATTCATTGCTTTGTAGATTTTTTTTGCTTGCTACAGCATGACAGCAATGAAAAAAATATGTTATTTTAATTGTAAAAATGCCAAATAATGCTGGTGTAGAGCATCTTGCAGCGATAACGCCCTACAGTCGTATTCCGCAATTCAAAAGCCTCACTTGAAGTTTAACAATTTAGCAATTTAATAAATTAATGAATTAATTATCCAACAATGAGGTAAGGGAATTAGATCTCCTTGGCAATTTAAAAGTAATGGGTTAGCACAACCACATATACGCACACGCTCAGGCTGCAGGGAGACTCAGTGTGTGCTTGGGAGATCTCAGCATTGCCTGAAAGGGACAGGAATTATGTTCGACTGTTTTCATGTGTGCTCAGAAAGGGCACTGATTTTTTAATAGTTTCCATCTGAATTGACCTATAATTTTATAGCTGTCGAATGTAAATAATGGGGTGAATATCCAGTGTGGTATAGTGGGCAGAGTATTGGGTTAGGATTCAGGAGACCTGGGGAGTGCAACTGAAACACTTCTTAAGTATCTCACCTTGAGAGCCCTATTCAGGTCACTATAAGCAGTCCTGAATTGATGGCATCTAACAGTTCAATTCTTCAACAACAACAACAACAACAACAACAAATCCTCTGGTTTATGGGATATGGTGCTTCTGCACCCATCCGATTAAATCCAAGAAATGGACCAGTATTTCTGCACAATATTGTGTCCACATTGCCAGAAGGAAAAAGGACACCAAGTGCTACATAGTCAAGAGCAGCCTGAATGTTGACAACACCAATGGCAGTAGTCAAGATTAGAGATGGGCATGAAATGAACTTTTTTCCATTTCTGTTATTCGTTATTCATTTCATTATGTAATGAAACGAATAATGAAAATTGTGATGAAATTGGAACGAACCAAACAGAAACATGAAAATTAGGTTCATTACGGTTCATTTTCGTTAATGGTGACACACAATGAAATGAGCTGTTTTTAAATGTTAAAAAACGTCTTAAATATCTGTAAAAATGCAGCAATAACTATTTATTCTGCCTGATAATACCTAACAGGGGGGTTGGGGTCCTTAAAATGTGCATTTATGTCTTTTCTCAGATCACTGTATTTTTTTCCTTTAAGGGGAGTTAGGGGACATTGACCCAAAATGGCTCCCAGATGCCTAATATTGATTTCTTGGGTATTAAAATGCCCTGGACATCCATAAAAACGCATCAATAATCATTTGAAATTATTACCTACCTGGGGGTTGGGATCCTTAAAACTTTTGTTTTTTTCTTTCTCCCGTCGTGATGTATTTTTTCTTTTCCCTTTGACACAAAATGGATTCCAGCCATAAAATGGATGCAAGCCATGTGATGGAATCATGTAAATTCTTGGAAAACTTCAACCAATAGCATGCTCAGGTTGCAGACTGGGCAGGTCTGGCAGCCACAGAGGGCATAAAAAGCTCTGGAAGCCCCCATCCTCCTTGCAATCTCCGGTGGGAATTAGGGTGGGATTGCGCTCTCTGCGACTCATTATTTTCACTTTAGGCCAGGCAGGCAGGTGTGTGTCTCGGTGTTCCTGCTGGCTGCAGCCTGGTTTTTAGGGGAGAGAAAGAAGAGGTTTCTCTCTAGCTTCAGTCTTGCAGCTTCCCTGTGTGCGTGTGTGCGTACCTCTCGGTGAGTACCCTCCCCTGCCCCGGAGTGCAGTCACTCTGCAGCTGCCTTCCACCCTGGGCAATGCCCACCGCTGCCTTTGCAGCCTCCCTGCGTACCTAGGCTATACTGTGTCTCTGCCAGCATCATTTTTTTTAGTGTTTTCCCTCTGGTCTGGGGCATTGGGGGACGCCCGCACACGGAAATGCTTTAAAATTTTTGCAAAAAGCGGGTAAAAATGAAAAATGATAAACAAAAAACAAAAAATGAAAAACGAAAATGATTTTTTTCAAAAATTTGCAAAAAATGAAAACGAACCGAAACAGACCCCTCAATGAAAAACAAAAAACAGAAATGCCATTTTTTTCAATTTGTGCCCATCTCTAGTCAAGATGGTTTACTGGATACCCTCTTGAGCTCACTATCATTCACAAAGTGATACCACATGAAAAAGTCCCAGATGCTGACTTGTTTTTCTTGTCGGATAACAACTTCTCACCCAAACACAAAGTGATAATCAAAGCAGTTTTTCAACAAGTGTGAATGGTAGTGGAATCGGCTTTAAAAAAGTAAAGGTAAAGCTTCCCCCTGCACATGCGTGCTACTCGTGTCTGACTCTAGGGGTGGCGCTCATCTCTTATTCAAGCTGAAGAGGCAGTGTTGTGGAAGTCCATGGCCTCGTGGCCAACATGGCTGCAAGGAAACACTGTTTTACCTTCCCGCTTTTTATGGTGGTACCTATTTATCTACTTGCATTTACAAGCTTTCAAACTGCTAGGTTGGCAGGAGTTGGGGTTCACAGCAGGAGCTCACTCCGCAGCATGGCACCCAGGATTCGAACTGCCAAGTTGCCAACTTTGCAGCTGACTTAATGGATGCTGAATCCTGCTGTCTGTACAATATATTGGAGGCCTGCTGAGCTCCAATACTATAACAGTTTAGCTAATGGAGTAGGTGGTTTCCAATAGCCTATGTCGATGGAAGAGACGACTGCCATACCTCGAGAACCATTTGGGCTACCAGACATAAGATTAGCTGGAAATGTCAATCTCCTATGCCCCTTAGAATGTACACTACTCCCTTGTCCACTTCTGGACATTCAGTATGGCCCATAGCAGATTTCTTAACACTACTATCTGTGTTGACTATGGTTGTTGCTATGTGCCACCAAATTGCTTCGGGCAAATGGCGAACATAATACCTTTTTAAGTACTGTATGATGAGTATTCAATGAGTGAATTGCTACCCTCTAATGAGTTTCCAAAACCTACCTGGATAGGTTAGCTGCTTAGGTCTCTGGCTGAGGAGGGTGTTTGATTCATTGATTCTACGTGTAAGTAGAATCAGTCTGTATGGCTTTGGACAAGCTCCACAGCCCCAGAACACCCCCCCCCCTAGAAGAAGGGAAGGATCAACCACTTTTGAATATTCTCTGCTTGAAAAACCCTGGAAAGTGTCATCACCATAACTCCAATTTGACTGCATGTCATGCAATACATGGCCAAGCAGAGATTTGAACCTACGCCTCCGGAGTCTTAATGCCTCTCTCTGTCTACCGCACCACACATCCCATGCTGATAATACCTCTAAGAAGAAAAATTGCTTTGGAAGCCACATGGGGAACCTGACCCAGATGATGTGAGTTTTTCTGGAGCAGTAACCTAAAGTTCTTTTACTCCAAGTAAATCTCACCACAGTCCATGTGGAGAGTCAGGCTTACTTCTGACTCTCTTTGAAATCAATGGGATGTAAGTGAATCACAACTCATATTTCCTTTTAGCTTGAGCGTGTTTGGGGCACGACTAGCGATGGGCACGAAACGCCAAAATGGTGTTTCGTTTCATAATTCTTTCCCCCACCCCATTTCGTTTTGTTAATTACAAAATTAACTTTTATTAAAAAAATTAGTTTCATAATTCATTTTAGTTCAGGATCATTTTCTTTTTTGTTTTCTTTCTTTTGTTTTCTTTTTTGAACCCCACAGGTCTTTTTTTTAAAAAAAAAAAATTTTTTTATTTTTTAATCCTGCTGGCCCGCAGGCCAGTTTGGCAGCCCATGGGCCGGATCAGGTTATTTTATTTTTTTTTATTTTTATTTTTTATTTTATTTTAAACTGCCAACCACATGGCCTGTCTACCAGCTGTAGCACGGGCCGCTCAGATTTTTTTTCTGGATTCCCCCTCCGTGGCGCTGGTTGCAGCATCAAGGAGCACCAGACCACTCCAGGTAGGAGACACCGGTGGAATGAAAAATGAAACAAAACAAAATGGAAATTTCCGTGTCGTTTCATTTCATTTTTCTTAGAGCGGGGCAGTTCGTTATTTGTTTCGTTAGGTAATGAAACAAATAGTGAATAATGAAACTTCATTTCATGTCCATCTCTAGGCACAACATATATATTCTAGTTTGGACCCAGAGGCTATACAGCAGGGATGGCGAACCTTTTTGACACTGAGTGCCCGAACTCGGTGATGGAGACAGCGGCAGTGCCAGAGGGGGGCAGGATCAGCGGCAGCGGGGGGGCAAGGGCGATGGGGTGTGGAGTAAGGGTCTTTGGCGGTGGCAGGGGGCGGGAGCAATGGCGGCGATGGCGATGGGGACGGCGGCGACAGGGGCGGCCTGGCACACAACATGCTCCCTGTCCCCCCACTTCCCCCTCCGCTGGACCAGCCATGAGGAATTTGCAGAGGGGGAAGTGGGGGGGCAGGGAGCATGTCACGTGCCAGGCGAAACCTCTCTGCATGCCACCTTTGACATGCATGCCATAGGTTCGCCATCCCTGCTATACAGATTCTTTTCCCAACATCCTTTTAAAAGAAAAGAAAAAACAGAAAGACATGAGGCACAGGTGGCAAAAGAATAAGGCCTTGTCCTTAAAAATCTAAGTTACGTTTCTCTGCTGCATTCACTGAGGGGCAGCTGTTACACATTGCAGCCCAGAAAGATAATTGAAAGAAAAAATGATTTTATTGCCTGTAATAAAAAGCAGCTCTTATTACTCTTACAAATTACTCATAATTGCAATTGTCTGGAGAATGTCTTATCAGCCTGAGTGGGACAGAGCTAAGTTGGGCATACAATAGGTTTTTGTGGGGGATGATTTAACAATGGAATATGCTGCTAATTGTCATATAAATTAACTCTGCTTGGCATATTTGGCTCTTGTAGCATTCCTTAGCAACTCCAACAATGTGTATTGCCAGTTTTGGGCGCACATATTGATTTATTCCAGGGATGGTTGCTGTAGTTATCTGCCACCACATTTTCTTCAACGTATGGTAACCTGTGAATGAGTGACTTCCAAAATATCCTGTCATGAATCGCTTGGCTGGGCTATTCCAAACTCAAGGTTGGGGTTTCCTTTACAGAATCCATCAATCCTCTTTTGACTTTGCGCTTCTCCTGTTGCCTTCAGCTTTCCCTAAGATGAGAAAAAGCCTGCCTTAGCAAAGACCGAGACTAGGCTAGTTGGTGGATTTTGGCACTTACCGTCCAGAAAAGTCAACTTGATTTCTTCTCATCTGACATCAGAGTTCGCCAGAATTCTGAGTTTAATCCTTTTTGCATTTGTGTACCCACCATTGATATCTTTAAATGCCATTTTTAATCATGTAAGCTGCCTGGGGTTCTTTTTTAGGAGAAAGGCAGGGTAAAAAAAACCTCAAGTAATTAATTATTGGAGAATTATGGGAACTGGAGTCCAACCCCATCACCAGCACAAATGACATATGTGTGGTTTGTCGAATGAAGAATTGACAAGATGTTGAAAGTGGAAGTGAGACTGAAAGACTTCCAGCCCGTTGCCTGAAGTACTATTTTGCTGTTGTTGCGCATTTCTTTGGACTGATGCTTTGGTAAGAAATTCTGCCAAATTATCACCAGGTGACTGACAAGAGACTGCAGTAGGCATCGGAAGTTTATTTTAAGCATTTACCATTATGCTGTTTACCTCTTCAGACTTCAGAGACACACTCAGCTGCCTTTTCCTAAGCTTTCACATTCAGGTTGCCCGCAGACCCATAGGTAGCCTCTGCAATGGCAGTGTTTACAGTCCTTGTAGTGTTTACGATGCAAAATGGTCCATTAAAAATGTGCCTTTTCTTCATCCCCAGAAGTCCCAATTATAACTGCATCTCATAAGATGTCAAAAAAAATTAAAACAATTCCTCTCTTTCATCAGCCTGTGAGCTGTGGTCTGCCAGGTGCCCCTTTAAGTTTTCAGCACACATTAAAAACCCCATCTTCTCCCTATAGACTGCAACCCCCATCTGGCATTCACCAGCACACTATACATACCCCCTCACCCAACGTGCTTTATTTTTCAATTAATGGCATTAATATATACACTAGGGGTGACAACTACATAGAGTTCCCACCAATGTAGGCTGGTGAATTGACTTACAGTGGCAATTATTCCCTTCCAGGTTTTTTGTCCACACTTTTATAGGATGTATCCAAGATGCTGTCACCTATCCCAAATATAGATTCAGAACCCTGGAGAGCTCCCTAAAACTATTAGACTAAAACCCAGAATTTGCAAAAATTGCAAAAATTGCAATTACTAGCCTCCCTGGCCTGGATCTAGAATAATAGAATCATAGAATCATAGAGTTGGAAGAGACCTCAAGGGCCATCTAGTCCAACCCCCTGTCATGCAGGAACCCCTTCACAATATTTCCGACAGATGGACATCCAGCCTCTGCTTAAAAACCACCAAAGAAGGAGATTCCACCACCCTCCATGGCAGCATATTCCACTGCCGAACAGCTGTAACTGTCATGAAGTTCATCCTAATGTTCAAATGGAATCTCTTTTCCTATAGTTTGAAACCATTGCCCCGAGTCCTAGTCTCTGAAGCTATGGAAAACAAACCTGTTCCCTCTTCAATATGACATCCTTGCAAATAATTAAACATAGCTATCATATCCCCCCTCAGCCTTCTTTTAGAGAGGCTAAACATTCCCAGTTCCCTAAGCCGTTCCTCATAAGACATTTCCTCCAGATCCTCAACCATCCTGGCCCCCTCCTCTGCACCCGCTTGATGTTGTCAACATCCTTTTTAAACTGAGGCGCACAGAACTGGACACAGTACAGATACACCTGTCAATTTTTCAGACCCCTGTCCTGGGACACCCTGATGTAGCCAGAGGCTGCATTGTGAATAACAATGTAAGAATATGACCAGCTTTCATTTGATTAAGTGCTGGTCTCCATCATCAAGTTTGTTCTAATACAGATCTGTATTTGATGATGTGGCTTCCCTCCTGTTCCATGGAAGCCCATGTTTATCAGTACATATTTTCCAAAAGGAATCATAGAATCTTAGAAATGTAGGGCTAACACATCCCAACAGGGATGTCGGCAAGTTTTTAAGGCAGAGTCCCAAGTCTGAGTCTGAGAATTTGGTACCAAGTCCAAGTCTAAGTTTTTGGTATCAAGTTCAAAGTCCCAAGTCTGCCAAAGGGCAGAGCTAACTTCTTCTTTTTGCAGGAGCAAGGGGCGGAGTTTTAGCTTTAAATAGCTGCTACCAGCAGTCCTCAGTCCTTTTCTGGCAGAGCAGCAGAGAGGAAGGAGGTGATCAGAGGAGCACACGGCCAAAGGGCAGAGCTAACTTCTTCTTTTTGCAGGAGCAAGGGGCGGAGTTTTAGCTTTAAATAGCTGCTACCAGCAGTCCCTCAGTCCTTTTCTGGCAGAGCAGCAGAGAGGAAGGAGGTGATCAGAGGAGCACACGGCCAAAGGGCAGAGCTAACTTCTTCTTTTTGCAGGAGCAAGGGGCGGAGTTTTAGCTTTAAATAGCTGCTACCAGCAGCACGCAATATCAAAAAAAATAATTCTGAGTTCCCAAGCCAAGCAACTCCTGAGGAGGTCCTACACTTCCTGACGTGCTTGCAGTTGGAGTAGAGGTGCTTTAGCGGCCCCTACACTGTTAGATTTTGACTAAATAAAAGAAGTAAAGTCTTACTAGATTAAAAAAAAAGTGCAAGTTTACATTTTTGAGACCTTGAATACATTTTATTGTAATAGTTAAAATGGAGTTGGAGGGAGCAGCTGTAGTTACCTGCAGTACTTGTGTGCCATGTTTGTTATTTTGACAGAGCGTGTGCAGAACTACATCTGCTGCAAGTGTAAGCTGGTAGCGCTATTGGAAGAGAAGGTCCAGCAGCTAGAGGCTCGCATAGTGGACCAGCAACATATTAAGGAGCTTGAGCAGTTCCTGGACAGAGCAGAAGAGACTATCCAGGTCCAAGAAGAGACAGGGCACACTTCAGAGGAGGAAGTCACTCCCCCAACTCAGGAGGTGGATGGGTGGAGGAATGTGACTCAAAGGAGTAGAAGGCCAAGGCATCGCTCAGAGAGTCTTATCTTGCACAATCAATTTGAAGCTCTTTCCCTCAGCACACCTCATGAGGCACACATAGAGGAAGAAGTGGTTCCACCGGAGGATCTCTCCCTCATCACTATTGATGAGATACAAGATCAGGCACATGTTGATGAGCAGGCTGCAGGAGAGAAGCTCATTGTGCTAGGGGATTCTATCATTAGAAATACGGAGGGATGGATTTGTGAGGAGCATGATAACCGGATGGTCACTTGCCTGCCGGGTGCAAAGGTTGCAGACATCACCAGAAATATAGATAGCTTGTTAGAGAGAACTGGGAAGGAGCCAGTGGTCATGGTACACGTCGGTACCAATGATGTCGGGAAGGCCAAGCGGTCAGTCTTGGAAGCCAAATTCAGGTTGCTAGGTAGAAGATTGAAGTCCCGGGCTTCCAAGGTAGCATTTTCAGAAGTGCTACCTGTTCCTCGTGCAGGTCCCGCCAGGCAGGCAGAGCTCAGAAGCCTCAATGCGTGGATGAGGCGATGGTGTCGAGAGGAGGGCTTTAGATTTGTCAAGAACTGGAGAACATTTTGGGACAAGCCAAACCTGTTCAGGAGGGATGGGTTGCACTTGAATCATGATGGGACCAGATTGCTGGCACTCAACCTCAAAAAGGCAGCAGAGCAGCTTTTAAACTGATAACTGGGGGAAAGCCGACAGGAGCTGTGTGGCATCCAGTTCGGAACACCTCATCCTCGGGGAATGAGGTTGGAGAGGGTAGAGAATCACATAGAGATGACATAGCAAGTATTAACACTGGCAGAATAGCGGAATGTGACAGTTCGTCTACTGAAAATAAAAGCTGTGGGGGGAGAAGAACAAGGCAGCAGCTGTTGCGGGACCCACTGTACAGGTGCTTCTACGCCAATGCTCGAAGCCTCCGAGCAAAGATGGGAGAACTTGAACATCTGGCAGCTAGGGATAACATTGATATAATAGCCATAACAGAAACCTGGTGGAATGTGGAGAACCAGTGGGACACAGCAATCCCAGGCTATAAACTCTATAGAAGGGATAGAGAGGGGCGGGTTGGAGGAGGAGTGGCCATCTATGTCAAAGAAGGCATAAAATCCAGCAGAATGGAGATTGACAGAGGGTCTGACTCCACCATAGAATCACTGTGGGTTAAACTACCAGGTCCAAAGAGTGATGTGATAGTTGGAGTATTCTATCGTCCACCAGATCAAAAACTTGAGGGGGACCTTGAAATGAGGAGAGAAATCATGGAGGTGGCTAAGAGGGATAGGATAGTAATCATGGGGGACTTTAATTATCCCCACATTGACTGGGCCAATGCGAGCTCTGGGCAAGAAAGAGAAACTGGGTTTCTCGACTTGCTGAATGACTGTGCCTTAGAGCAACTTGTCATGGAGCCCACCCGAGAACAGGCAACTCTAGATCTAATATTGTGTGATACTCAGGACCTCGTCAGGGATGTGAATGTCACTGAGCCTCTGGGGAACAGTGACCATGCTGCAATTACCTTTGCCATGCATGTCGGAGGAAAAGTGTCAACCAAATCAGACATAAAAACCCTTGATTTTCGAAGGGCAAACTTCCCTCAGATGAGGAAACTAGTTAGAGAGAAACTGAAGGGGAGGGTTAGAAGAATCCAGTCTCTTCAGAGTGCATGGAGTCTGTTTAAAACAACAATAATAGAGGCCCAGCACAAGTGCATACCACAAAGAAAGAAGAGCTCATTTAATTCCAAGAGGACACCGGCATGGGTAACGAGTGGAGTTAGAGTGGCTCTAAAGCACAAGGAGAGGTCCTTCTGTAAATGGAAATCCTCCCCAAACGAGGAAAATAAAAAGGAACACAAACTCTGGCAAAAGAAATGTAAAAAGATGATAAGGGAGGCAAAGAAAGACTTTGAGGAACGAATGGCTAGCAATATAAAGGGTAATAATAAAAGCTTCTTTAAATATGTTAGAAGTAGAAAACCTGCCAGAGAACAAATTGGGCCTCTGGATGGTGAGGGAGGAAAAGGGGAGGTTAAGGAGGACTTGGACATTGCAGAGAAATTGAACGTGTTCTTTGCGTCTGTCTTCACGACAGAGGACCTTGAGCGGATTCCGCTGCCTGAGCCACCCCTCTTGACTAAAGAATTAAATCAAATACAGGTTAAAAGAGAGGAGGTTTTAGGACTAATTGATAAATTGAGGATTAACAAGTCACCAGGCCCAGATGGCATCCACCCAAGGGTTATTAGGGAACTGAGAAATGAAATTGCAGATCTCTTAACGGTTATATGCAACTTGTCTCTTAAAACGGCCACAGTGCCGGAGGACTGGAGGATAGCAGATGTTACACCCATTTTTAAAAAAGGAAGGAGGGGGGACCCAGGAAACTACAGGCCGGTTAGCCTTACATCTGTCCCAGGGAAGATGGTGGAAGGCCTCATCCAAGAGAAAATCTTAAAACACATAAAAGAAACCTTGCTGAGAGAAAATCAGCATGGCTTCTGTAAGGGTAAATCTTGTCTTACAAACCTTTTAGAATTTTTTGAAAAGGTCAACAGGCATGTGGATTTGGGTGAACCGGTGGATATAGTCTATCTGGATTTTCAAAAGGCTTTTGACACAGTCCCTCACCAAAGGCTGCTGAGAAAATTGCATAGTCAGGGGATAAGAGGGCAGGTCCTCTTATGGATTGAGAACTGGTTGAGATCCCGGAAACAAAGAGTAGGTGTCAATGGGAAATTTTCACAATGGAGAGAAGTGAAAAGCAGTGTGCCCCAGGGCTCGGTCTTGGGACCGGTGCTTTTCAATCTGTTCATAAATGACCTGGAGACAGGGATAAACAGTGAGGTGGCCAAGTTTGCAGATGACACAAAACTTTTCCATGTGGTAAAACCAGAGAAGATTGTGAAGAGCTCCAGAAGGATCTCTCCAAACTGGGGAGTGGGCTGAGAAATGGCAAATGCGTTTTAATGTAACCAAATGTAAAGTAATGCATATTGGGGCAAAAAACCCAAACTTCATCTATCAACTCATGGGCTCTGAGTTATCCGTGACGGATCAGGAAAGAGATCTTGGTGTGTTGGTGGACAGCTCCATGAAGGTGTCTCCCCAATGTGTGGCAGCAGTGAAGAAGGCCAATTCCATGCTAGGGATTATCAAAAGGGGATTGAAAATAAAACAGCCAGCATTATAATGCCGTTATACAAAACAATAGTAAGGCCCCACCTGGAGTATTGTGTACAATTCTGGTCACCGCATCTCAAGAAAGACATAGTGGAACTGGAAAAGGTGCAGAAAAGAGCGACTAAAATGATTACTGGGCTGGGGCACCTCCCTTATGAAGAAAGGCTAAAACAATTGGGCCTCTTTAGTCTGGAAAAAGGCGCTTGAGGGGGATATGATTGAGACATACAAAATAATGCAGGGTATGAGTAAAGTGGATAGAGGGAAGCTCTTCTCCGTCTCTCAAAATACCAGAACTAGGGGACATACACTCAAATTGAGTGCTGGGAGAGTAAGAACTGACAAAAGAAAATATTTTTCACCCAGCGCGTTGTAAGTCTATGGAACTCCCTGCCACAGGATGTGGTGATGGCATCTGGCCGGATGCCTTCAAAAGGGGATTGGACAGATTCCTAGAGGAAAAGTCCATCATGGGTTACAAACCATGATGGAGATATGTAATCTCTAGGCTTTAAACCAGGGTAGTTCAAGGGCCAGATGCAGGGGAGTGGTATCAGGAGACAGATATCTAGTCTCATGCGCTCCCAAACGCATCTGGTGGGGCCGCTGTGAGATACAGGAAGCTGGACTAGATGGGCCTTTGGCCTGATCCAGCATGGCTCTTCTTATGTTCTTATGTTCTTATGTTCTAAGTCTGGGTCCTTACTGAAAACAAGCTCTTTTCCCCAGAATCATGACTTTGGGTTCAAAGTCATGAGTCAAATTTGAATCATTAGGGGAAAAACACAGTCAAGTCTAAGTTGTCACAAGTTTGACTTAAGTCTGACTTGTCAGTGAGTTCACAAGTTGAGTCCCCACCCCTGAGCTGTAAAAGTCATAAAATCCAACCCCGACCAAAACAGGAAATACACAGATAAAGCATTCCTCAACAGGCAGCCATCTCTCTTCCAATGAAGGAGCGTCCACCGCCATCATATATAATTCCTTCTATTGTTGAACACTTCTTTAGTCAAGAGGTTCTTAATGTTTCAGCAAAATTTCCTGTCTCATAATTTGAATCCATAGCTTTATATCGGAATACAAAAAAACAAGCCTGCTCCATCATCCAGGTGAAAGTGTTTCAGATATTTGAAGACAGCTTTCATGTCATCTCTCTGTCTTGTCTTCTCCAGACTAAACCTACCCAGCTCTTTCGAAGGGTCACCACTGAGCTTGGTTTCTGGACTATAGATGGGCATGAATCACAAAAATGGCAATTTGTCATCATATTCCATCAAGGTTGATGGAGAGAAAGTACTTTTTCACCCAGAGGATCACTGGTCTCTGGAACTCCCTGCCAGAAGAAGTGGTGACAGCTGTCAGCCTTGACAGCTTTAAGAAAGGATTAGGGCATCAATGGCTATCATTATGGATAACTAAGGACAACCTCTGGGTTGGAGAGATAGGTAGGATATCTCTCAATGCCATTTGCATGAAATCGTAAGTGGGTGAAGACATCTGCTTGGGAATACCCTGAAGCAAATGGTGAGCCGCTGTGTGAGACAGAATGCTGGGCTGGATGGGCTGTGGGCTGTTCCAGAAGGGGTGTTCTTATATTCTTATGATGAATCATGGAGTAGTGATTTTTTTTTTTAAACCAACCAATTGATTTGTCAATTCACCTCATACACACTGTAAAACAAACTGCATTCAGATTCAGTGTGTGTGTTTCGTCGTTTCATCAGTACAGTCGTGACCGACTCTTTGTGACCCCATGTCCATGGAGTTTTCATGGCAGGAATACTGGAGTGGTTTGCCAGTTCCTATTCCAGGCACCTACAGCACCTGGTATTCTCTGGTGATCTCCCATCCAAGTACTAACCAGGGCCGACCCTGCTTAGCTTCCGAAATCAGGTGAGATCAGATGTGCTTAGGGCATCTAGGCAGTTTCATATTCAGTATTCTGTTCCAATACAGTAGCTATTAGTTTCTCAGGATGAGCATCAAAAAATGTCTCACTGTGCCCAGGCTGAGATTGTGAACAAGTTATTGTGTCTGCCTTGTAACCTTATAGTAGCTATGCCATACACAGCTTGGGGGGTGGGGGTGGGGAGAAATTAGTCATATTGAAGGAAGTTGACCAAGGCGGCTATGTGGTCATCAATGTATAAGTTACATTTTGTGTAGAGTGATCTTAGATCTTAGAACTACAACGCTGAAAGGGTCCCTATTAGGGATGGGCACAAAACAAAAAACAAAAAATGATACAAGAAAGCAGCATTTTGTTACAGATGAAACAAAATGGTGTTTTTTTGTTGAAATGAACCATTTTGTTCCATCTGTAAGCTACTTGGGGGAGGGAAAACATTTTTTTAAAAGCTCTGGGCTTTTTATATCTGACTGGCATTTTAACAAATATCAAACTGGTGTTTTAAAAAGCTCTGGGCTTAAAAAAAAATTCCCTCTCCCAGCCCCCCAGTTGATTGGTGCTAGGGTGGAGGGGGAAAAATCTCCCCCAGCCCTAGCGCCGATCAGCTGGCAGGTGGGGCTTGGGGGAGGGAAAAAGTTTTTTTAAAAAGCCTAGGGCTTTTTTAAAAAAAAATACAACTTTACCCCCTCTGCCTCTTCCCAGCCCCTCCCCAATGAACCATTTCGTTAATGGTTTGTTTCATATGATTATTATTTTTTTTGGAAAAAGTTCATATGAAACAAAACAAAAAAAAATTGTGGGGTGGGTGAAGGGAAACAAAACAAAACATATTTTTTTCATTTCGTTCCCATCCCTAGTCCCTATGGAACACTGAATCCAGCCCCTCTTAAGGAGATACAATGGGGGGGGGGACACTAAGCTATCTGGTGAGAGACTTGCCTTTCATGCTACAAGCTTAATGCCAGCATGCATTAGTTCATATGCCATGCCACAGTTGCTATCAGGTATTTTCTTTATCTATCTATCTATCTATCTATCTATCTATCTATCTATCTATCTATCTATCTATCTATCTATCTATCTTTAGATATCTGAATATTATTATCCCACCTTTCTCTCTGCAAAGATCCAAGGTGGCTTCAGTAGTAGTAGTAGTAGTAGTAGTAGTAGTAGTAGTAGTAGTAGTAGTAGTAGTAGTAGTAGTAGTTATATAGGATATCGTATATTATCATATCATTATGTTGTAGGCACTACAATATTATATCATGGCTAATATCTGACTGGTATTTTCAGCCAGCATAATACAGCTGGTGTAAATCTCCTTTTAGTCAACTCATCAAAAGGCAGTTTTTTAAAAATGCACAAAGTAGAGAAACCTACGGTGGAACCTATACTTACGGGTTCAATCGCTTCCGAATGCATGCTCATAAGTCGAACAACTTGTAAGTAGAGCAGCTGTATCTAAAAAAAAAATCAAATCAATCAATTAATTAATTAATTAAAAATAAATAAAATAAAAACAAACATAAGTAGAGCAGACCACATCTAAAATTTGTAAGGCAGCAGTTAAAATGCCAATGGTTTTTTCACTTAAGTCAAATTGCTCGTAAGTAGAGACATTCGTAAATAGACATACCACTGTACAGTATATGGGGGGTGGGGTGGGAGTTTGCACAGGATCAGAAAGTGAGATTGTTGGAGACTGGTGTAAAAATAAGAATCTCAATCAGAATGAGCTTATTGCCAGATTTATCATCCTTAAACCTGAATATCTGGGGCATATCTGTCAAGAATATTATTAATTTTTCTTACACGACAGAACACATTTTACCAGCCAGAGCAGTAAAATACTGGCTGGTTGATAACCTTCATTCCAACTCTTTGATGCTACCTGCCTGAGGGACCTCATATCATAAATATTTTCTAAAATTCTGCTCACCCATATGGTCGTTTCAGGCATTCACATCCATAGACACTTAAGTAAAACCAAATATCCTTGTAGGAAGGTTGTAATCATGCTTGACAGGCATTTTCAGAAGCCTACAAAATGCTCATTTGAAACAGCAGTTTAATTAAACTATTTTTTTTAAAAAGGTTTTATTTTTATTTTTATTTTATTTTTTACTTTGCCTCTTCCCAAAAACTCATCAAGTGAGACTGACATCCTCCTTCTATAGGACTTGATTGACGGGAAGGAACAGATTGACTTGGCATGTTAGTAGAGCTCATTAATCTTCTTCAAGTACATACGAAAGGAGCATGGATCCCCCCCCACCTCCGGCAAGCTGTTCCCTGAACTGTATTTCCACTCTCTGGATTGCTGGCAGTCTAATGTCACAAACCAAAAAGAGAGGAGTGCATGGTTTTAATAATCCAGTCTGTAACTATTTCCAAGTCTGCTCTGCAAGTTTGGGTGCTAGACTCCACACAGTGGGTTTCAAGGTTCAGAAAGCTTTTGTTAAAAGCTCCTTGAGCATTTTTTTTTTTTTTTTGCAGATTAAGGGGTGGATGCATCACCCTGTCATTGGTCCCTGTAGTTTTCACACATGTTCATTCATACATTCCTTTCCCCCATAGCAAGCATGGTGTTTAAAAAAGAAAAAAAAAACCCAAATTTATGAGTTATATTTTTCCAACACACACACACACATACAGAGAGAGAGAGGGGGGGGTACCTCTTAAAACAAATCTAATTCGTTCTACAGGTCAATTTGTTTTAAATAAGTTTTGTCTTATGAAATACTTCATAGGAGTGCATTGAAAATGAATTAATTTGTTCCAGAGGATATGGGTCACTTCGTTTTACAAAAACTTTGTCTTACAAAACATGGTTTCCCATAGGAATGCATTAGGAATTGATTATTCCATTCCGAAGGCTAGAATAAAGACAAAAGTAACCAGGTTTGGTTTTTTCCCAGGTACATGCAAATTTTTTTGTTTGTCTTGCAAAGCATCCCATAGGGAATTTTTTGACATGTAAAGCATGCCTATTCCAAGAATTTGTTTTCATCCTACAAGTTTTTTCGTCTTGTGAGGCATTTGTCTTATGACATGTAAAGCATGCCTATTCCAAGAATTTGTTTTCATCCTCTCTCTCTCTCTCTCTCTCTCTCTCTCTCTCTGTGTGTGTGTGTGTGTGTGTGTGTGTGTGTGTGTGTGTGTGTGTAAAGCCTTTCTTCTTAAAATAGATCCAAGGAGGCTTACATCATTTAAAGGCCAATATTTAAAAGCTGAAAACAAAAAGTATACAAATATTTTAAAAGAATCAAAGAAATGTCACAACTAAATGTAGTAAACAAAATCAATACCAAGAACACATTCAAAAGGAATTATAATTTAAAACCGACATGGATTCAGACCAGAAATGGATCAGCACCCAGTGGAGTTGCTGTAACCAGCTCCAGTCAGCAATCTGGCTACAGCAATTTGGAACACTTTGGACAAAAAGTCAACATGCCCGTTGAAGGATGAGATGGCCAGAGAAGTATATTGCAATACATTTGTTCAGGTAGAATCATGTTGCCTTTAACCACACGTGGAAGAGGAATAGTGTTTGCTGCTACAGTAAATTGATAAGGCACTGGTGACACGCCAGCCGCTTGTTCAGTGCATTTCCTGGCAGACAAATAGTCACACAACCAGTCCTGCAACCTGCACCTTTCTGATAAGCTGCCATGGCTTCTTCCATTTCCCTTCTGTCCACAGTATAAAAGCAGAAGGTTGATGACTTTCCTTTCTTATCTGAAACAACCTGACGTGGCTAGGCTACTTCTCTGAGAAGAGCTATAATAACATACTTGAATGTCTGTGGAGATTCCCAGTCATCCAGGTGAGATCATCCAGGAAGCGAGTCATGGCAATGGACTTCTTTTCTTATGGATTGAAATGTTTCTCTACTCATCCAAGTAGCTCCTTCAGTCTGCAATGTACAGTATCTGAATATTTATATTTATAGACAGTTATTTGCTTTTAACACACACATTTCTGGATATCTCAGAACATCTACTACAGGATGTGTCATCAAGTCTACATCTGGTTTTTCTAATTTATGCTGCAACAACTTATTTCCCCCACAATCCGTTTCTCTAAATTTCAAGTTCTGTCAGACCCAAATATGAAGGAGATTCTTGATTATTGTAAATGTGTTTAAAAGAACAGGGATGAAATTATTTCCTATAGTATTAGCTGAAGCTAATAGAAAAGGTTGCTTCCAGCATAGAGAGTATGAGTCTATATACATGTGACACGTAGCTAACAATTATCACTACTAACTTGAATATACAGTGATTCAAACCCAGAGTTTAAGGCACTGATAGCTCCAAGGCCTGGGCCAGGATATTCTGATTTATTCATCTTTATTTCCATATTCAGCACCCCACAGATTCTTTTGCCACCTCTGACATCAAAGTCTACCTACAGAAACACCCAAATCCATCCAAGTTGTCTTGGCATGTGAGGCATAAAATAACCTCAATCACATGCCCACATTCTAAGCAATGAACATTAAGGAAATAAATAATTAAATATGTTTTTGAGTTACTCTTTTTTAATTGACCAATTGTTTTGCATTTGAGACACAGATAACATGTTTCCTGCTGCATTCTAAGCCAAAGGAACAGCCCTGCCCTACCTACATACAAGTTTTTTTCCTTAATTCTTTCCATCTTGTGTGTGAAAATGTAAACTTTGATCATTTCTGTAGCTGTCCACAAACGGGCCTTTCAAAATCTTGGGCATAGAAATCTAAGGACACCATTTCACTGAGGACACAGTGGTTTCGCCATAATCAGCGGGGATAACAACATTTTTTCCCCAATGGACTGTTTATTGGTTTCAGTCTTTGTTTTTCAGGCAGTAACAGCAACCACTGAACTGGCAACATGGCCGCCATGTTGCTTTCACCAAAATGACCTTGGGTTCCCAGATGTTCTGGGACTGAAATTATCATAAGTCTTTGCCTGCACAGCTAGCAAGGAAAACTATGTAAATAAATAAATAAATAAATAAATAAATAAATAAATAAATAAATAAATAAATAAATAAATAAATAAATAAAGCTACTGGAAGTTTCAATCCAACAACATCTGGGAACCAAGATTAAGAACCACTGACCTAGTGTTATTCTAGGCCTGTGTTGCCAATGGCAAAAGACTGTGGAAGTTGTAGTCCAAAACATCTGGAGGGCTGAAGTTTGGACATGCCTGTTCTATGCCATTGCAGTGGTCACAGAATCATAGACTAATGGTGCTGGAAGGGGTCTCTCAGTCCATTAAGCCCAACCTCCTGCTCAATGCTAGAATCCAAGTATATAATACATGACAAAGGTCTATCTCACTTTCTCTTGAAAAGGAGGCTGCCTTTTAAATAGGGTTGAGAAGTTCTGGAAATAATTCCAGGAAGTTGCCTTCATTTTTTTCATGTTTGCTACCACCAAAATAGGCTGTATGACACAGCACACAACCAAAGCACATACTTTCCCACCATAAGTAGAATAACCACAACAATTTTGAATGTCATCACTGAGAATTTCTTTGGAGATGTCAGGGAAAAGCAAAATAAACATGAAAAATAAAAGAAGACAAAAATATTGGGGTACCTTAAGGACAAACTGCTATACAATAGGACTCCCTTATCCATGGGATCAGTATATGATGAGACATTTATCTCCAGTCTAGAAATATTTTAAAATCCTCAAAATACATATTTTTAACAATGACGTTACCAGAACTGGCCACCAGAGGGAACCAGAGGCCATGGTAGGTATGGCCAGTCACCACTAGAGGGAACCAGAGACCATCCTAATGTTCACTATTAAAATTATATTTGCTATGATCCATGTGTTTCCACAAACACAGGGGTGCACGGAACCGATTCCCCCTTGGATAAAGGGGTCCTTCTGCATTTTTATGTGAGTTTTTCTGAACGAGTCTACTTCTTCTGATCTGTTTACAAAAGACTGACTTTCCTAGCAGATTCAATGGGAACGGTCAAAGTGCTCCCAAGAGAAATTTTCAGCCCTCCACTAGTAAGTTTCTTTCAAAACAAACTGAAATGAAAATTCCTACCCATCCCTATTTTCCAGCTTTCACAAAAAAGTTTTTAGTTTGCTTTTGTCTGACATCCTTAACAGTTGCTTGAAATTACAGCTTTGTGCATGCTGCGTTCTTTACCGCACTTGTAGCAACCAAATGAACAGATCAGCCGCAAAAACAAGCAACCGACTCCAACCCAGGAAAGCATGGGAATGAAAGGAAAGAGATCTTGGTGTCTTGGTGGACAGTCCCATGAAGGTGTCTACCCAATGTGTGGCAGCGGTGAAGAAGGCCAATTCCATGCTAGGGATTATCAAAAAGGGGATTGAAAATAAAACAGCCAACATTATAATACCATTATACAAAATGCTAGTAAGGCCACACCTGGAATATTGTGTACAATTATGGTCACCGCATCTCCAGAAAGATATAGTGGAACTGGAAAAGGTGCAGAAGAGAGTGACTAAAATGATTACTGGGCAGGGGGACCTCCTGAATGAGGAAAGGCTAAAACATTTTGGGCTCTTTAGTCTGGAAAAAAAAGGTGCCTGGGGGGATATGATTGAGACGTACAAAATAATGCAGGACATGAGTAAAGTGGATACAGGGAAGCTCGTCTCCCACTCACAAAATACCAGAACTAGGGGACATACACTCAAACTGAGGGATGGGTGAGTAAGAACAGACAAAAGAATATTTTTTTTTCACCCAGCACGTTGTTAGTCTGTGGAACTCCCTGCCATAAGATGTGGTGATGGCATCTGGCCTGGATGCCTTCAAAAGGGGATTGGACAGATTCCTGGAGGAAAAGTCCATCACAGGTTACAAACCATGAGGGAGATGTGTAATCTCCAGGCTGAAAACCAGGGTCCTTCAAGGAGCAGATGCAGGGGAGTGGTATCAGGAGACAGAGATCTAGTCTCATGCGCTCTCAGAGGCATTTGGTGGGGCTACTGTGAGATACAGGAAGCTGGACTAGATGGGCCTTTGGCCTGATCCAGCATGGCTCTTCTTATGTTCTTATATTCTTATTTTAAAAGGCCATGCCAGTGAGGTAGTGGAGGAGGGAAAAATGATTGTTAAGAGTTGATGCTTCATGTGCATCATGTGAGTGAAAATTTATAAACTGATTCTGATAATTGCAGAATTTATATAACCGGGGTACTTTTGCCATGAATGACAGCATCCTGACCTAATAGTCTCTGCGGTGGTATCTATGTGCACCCTTTTGTTTCTCATATTTCCTACATTGTTTTCCCATCAGTGTCATACTCTTTCCTGAGGAGGTGTGAATGCATCCCCTCCCAAATTCACCACACAGGGCTTTGCACGGAAAGTACTCCATGGACTACATATCTTCAGCTGTCTCTCTCCCCTCCCTTCGGCCGTTTGCTTCTGTACTTGGAGCACAGAGATCATGCTTCTTGCCATGATAGACATCCATTTGCAACCTCTTTCTCTTCCTGTCAAATAAGGTAGCTCCTGGCTACAAATCCTCTTAAAGATAAGGCTAGGTGCATTTGTTTCTCCTCGCTCCACAAATTTATTTAGGGAGAGGTGCAGGTTTATCTTTTGTTTAGAGGATACAGATATATTGGCGTGAGTGAGAAAATGCACAGAGCAGTGTTTATATCACTAGGAGTCCCTCATTCCCTCTTCCTCCTATTTGAACCAGACTTTCTCCCCTCCAGTTATCTTTTGCCTCATCACATTCAGGCTGCCCTTGATGCCCCTTATAAGGCTTGGAGCATTATTTGCAACCTCACATATTGTCTCTGGTTTGTATGTGTGGGAGAGACTTTTCTGGGTTGTGGTCTCTATCTGTTCAGTATTAACCAATTGAATTCAAAGGCAGCACTGTCTCTCTGCTGAATAAGAACATAAGAACATAAGAAGAGCCATGCTGGATCAGGCCAACGGTCCATCTAGTCCAGCTTCCTGTATCCCACAGTGGCCCCACCAGATGCATTTGGGAGTGTATGAGACTAGATATCTGTCTCCTGATAGCACCCCCCTGCATCTGGCCAATCCCCCTTTGAAGGCATCCAGGCCAAATGCCATCACCACATCCTGTGGCAGGGAGTTCCACAGACTGACAACACACAGAGGGAGAAGAGTGTCCCTCTATCCACTTTACTCATGCCCTGCATTATTTTGTACATCTCAATCTCAATGTACATATCCCCCCACAGGCACCTTTTTCCAGACTAAAGAGCCCCAAATGATTCAGTCTCTATACCATTTCAACCCTTTTCATTCTAAGAATGTTGCTGTCAATTTACTTTGTGAGCAGGTCAGGTGTTTCAGCACCATGGCCAGTGCATGGCCATGGTACTTGTCCTCTCTTTCAGGGGAATTTTAAAAAAAAGTTTGTGATACATCGCTTTAGTATCTATGGAAAGTTTTTGCAGCAGCAGCAAGAACATGAAGTACAATGCTTTGTAGGAGTTAACCTTCTGTCCATCTCATACCCAGCATCCAGTGGAGAGAAGGAAGGAAGGAAGGAAGGAAGGAAGGAAAAGAAAGAAAAAGGAAGGAAGGAAGGAAGGAAGGAAGGAAGGAAGGAAGGAAGGAAGGAAGGAAGGAAGGAAAGTCTGCAGGTGACATATCCCATCTGGTGACACAACAGTTGAAAATGACAGGAAAATAGTGATATCTCATTTACTTTTTTAAAGAGAGAGAGAGAGAGAGAGAGAGAGAGAGAGAGAGAGAGAGAGAGAGAGAGAGAGATTGAGAGAATTTTAAGGCAGCGGGGACCCAGAAACTGTCCAGGAAAAGAATAAATTTATGCCAGATGTACCCTACGAAAGTGGCACAAATAGAAATGTACTGTTTGAACTGAGAGTCATCTGGAAAAATGCAATGGTGTGTGTAGATAGATAGATAGATAGATAGATAGATAGATAGATAGATAGATAGATAGATAGATAGATAGATAGATAGATAGATAGATAGATAGATAGATAGAATGGGACTATAAATACAAATATTTTAAAAGTAAGGTTACAGGACTAAATAAATAGGAGGAAAATAAACTAATCAAATGGTTCCTTAGTCAGCAGTTGTATGAAAAACAAATTCAAAATGGAAAACCTGAATCTGATCTGAATCAGAAGGAGATTATGTGGTCACATGACTTAATTAAATACAGCATATCCTTTATTTCAATTCAGATTTGCCCAATGCATTTCAGTCTGAATTCATGGCCCTCTTTGGGGACTAGATATAATAAAACAGATTTTATACTGTCTCTGAACCAAGACATTTCTAGTTAGGCAGGGCATCCCTTAAGAACAAGGAAAATTATATTGAAATTTATACAGTAGATCACAGAGAAGTGCTCTTTATTATCATTATACTCCCATTGTTGCCCCATCTAGACATTCAGAGGTCACATAATTTGATGGAAGGTTCTGTCTCACATCAGCATGTGTTGCATCCTTGATTTGCCTTCCAACTGACCAGGAGCACCTCTGTCCTGTCTGGGTTAGGCTTCGGTGTATGCATCCTTATCCAGTCCATCCCTGACACTAGACAATGATCTAGAGCAGAAACAGATTCCTTGGATTTATATGGAAAGGAAAGGTAGACCTGAGAGTAGAGATGGCCATGAATCTCGATTGTGAGGTGCATGCTGGTTCATATGCACAACATCAGAGGTGCCTCCCTGGCTTGAGTCCACCACTCACCAGCCTCTGTGTGCTCCTCCCTTCCTCTTTGACTGGCAGTAGCACAGGCTTCTCTGCCCCACCTCCTTGGCTGTTCACCCACTCAGACATGCAGTCAGGACAGGCAAAGCCATGTTCCTTTTGGGGACTAGTCAAACAGCCAAAGAGGAGGAGTGGAGGAGAGTGCTTCGGCTGGGGAGTGGCTCACAAGCTGGGGAGGAGGGCAAAAGAAATGCCATTGCTACTGCCACCAAGTCCTGTTGGTGCACCTGGGCACTGCTGGTTTCTCAGTGGCGCACACAGAGCAAAGGGCGCTTTTACACGACCCCTAAGATCCACTGGCAACTTAAATTCAGACCAGAGATCTTGGGGGTTTGTCGCTCTTCCTGTGTTCCCACCCCTCCGCACTTCCTTGCCCCTGTCTGTGTGAGGGGAGGGAGAAAAAAGGGGAGAAAAATGCAGGCTCACCTCTGCTCTGCTGTCGAGCTGCTCCAGGAACCATTCCAGTCTCTTTCAGTCTCTTAAAGGGGCGGGGGCAAAACAAACAAACAAACAAACACAAGGCGAGGAGAGCCCAGCACTCACTGCTTTACATCTGCATCAGAAATTTTCCACCTTTGGAGACCAGGTACTTGTAAAATGTGCTGGGACACGCTTAGGTGGCCGTGGTCGTACTTTATTTTGTTTAAAGTCCGGAGCTGGTGGGAAAACAATTTTAAGCTCCACATCTGGGAGCCCTTTGCCTCGGATCTTAGGGGTCATGTAAAAGCGCCCATTAAGCCCAAGTAGGCAGACAGGCGGGTGGCAAGGCAATGGGCATGGGGGGAGGGGTGCTTCCTGCTGCTGCTTGTTGCCACTGCAGCTCTTGTTGCGGCCTCCCCTCTCCCTCCTCCCTCTCCGCAGCGCAAGCTCCTCACTACAGACTCTCTGCTCTGCTCTCGGTCATGTGCCCCTAACATAACTAGACTGGAAAAGCCTCCACCATGCCGACTCCGTTGTTAATGATGCTGCCACTGCCGCTACTGATGCTGGGCACACGGAGATGGTGGCGGCCCTCCAAGAGCATGAGTCATTCAGCAGCCACCCACCATCCCTGAGGTGAAGCCACCCCTGGAGAGTCGGGGGAGGGGTGGGAGGGGTGTGGTGGCATGAGTGCGGGAAGGCCGGAATCCCTTCTCAAAAACACCCCTCCTCCTGCCGCCGTTCCCACCACCATTGAGTCCTCCAGACCCAGTGGCGGCGGCTGTGGAAGCGCCCAACGGCGGTGGCTCCAGAAATCCCAGCTGTGGTCCATGGGTCCCTATGAGGGAAGAAAGGAACCATGGGCCACAGCAGGGGAGGAAGGCCACATCACCTGCCACCAGGTCTTGAGGTCTCCACAGCATCTGCTCTGGAAGCACCCAGCGGGGCTGTATTCGCTCTATAAGACACACAGACATTTCTCCTTACTGTTGATGGGGAGTGTGTCTTATAGAGCAAAAATACATTATTTACAAGATCTTCTTTTGTATATGAGATGGGGCATAACTTACATGGACATAACTGCTGCATTTGAGTGATTCATTTTTCGCAGTTATAAAAAAATTATCCTGGAACCAAATAGACCCATTATACTTGACTATCCTTTTGATCTTCCTACTTTGTTTTGAAGTCGATTAAGTGACTTAGACATGTATTCTGGGTGGAAAAGCGACACATGGGGATGCAGCAACTCCACATACACCTTTGATTCCCTTACGACAGCCTCCGGAGTCAATATAAAGTTGGATTTTAAAAGTATAACCTTTGTTTACAGTGCATCCCCAAGCCTCCAGCTCAAATCACAGTCTGTCACAACAGATTTCAAGAGATATTTCACACACACACATATCACAGGGGTATCAGCAAGGCAGAAACTAAAACAGTCCCCCCACCCTTAACTTAGCACCAATCTACCGAGACAGTCATGTTAAACAATGGCAAAGCTTTTAATGTTCAAGTACACTTAAGAGAGGGGGGGGAAACAGAATCTTCGTTTGCTGTTCCACATTGGTAGATTTTCAAGGAAGGAGTTGAAAGCTAAAATACAGAGCACTTGGAGCTGGACAAAAGAAAGGAAGGTGGGTCTATTGACAATGTGCTTGTTGGTATCTCTGACCATCTTTATTAAAAAAAATCACTTTCTAGAGGATAGTATCAGATGGTGAGCACAAAGTGACTTCCCCATTGTTTACTAATGGGCAGAAATAAATGTTTCTTCTGTTGGTGCGGTTTAATAACTGTGGCTGACTGTGGGTTTTTTTATGCAATGGATTGAGTTCTTATTTATTTTATTTATTTTTGAGTATTTTTACCCCACCTTTCTCCTTGGTAAAGGACCCAAGACAGCTTACAGTAAGAAGAGGCAATATACAGTCCATTACAATTAAGATACGTTCAGTTTGAGAAACAGGGAATCGAGGGGTTACCTTGCAGCGTTAGAAGGCAACATTTAAACTAACCATTGACAGCATAGTGTCAATGCAATTACACAAGGACAGATATAAACACAAAGTTATATGTGGTTATAAACACAACGTCTGTGTAGCCATGTGTGGTAGATTCATATAAACACACAGTAGGTAGTCCATCATTCCTCAGTTTTGGCCCACACTCCATGTGCAATGGGCCAAATCATGAGAGCACCTCAAGTCACATTTGATTGGCTTCTGGCCAGACACAGCCTTGCAACATGTTCCCAGCAAGAGGGAGGGAAAGGAAGCTAGTCTTGATACAGCAAAGTGCCGCCTGAAGATTGATAACACCAAAGTTAGCCGCTAAGATTATCTACAAGATCTCATTTATATATATAACATTCATTTTGTTTCATTTCGTGCTCACCCCCATTTTGTTTCATTTTGTTTCTTACAAAAAAATTTAAAACTTTTTGTATGAAACGAAATGGATCCTTTGGGTCCTAGAGGCACCAGATTTGGGGCCTGGGACTCCGGGAGCCATTTTTGAAGTGTACTTGCCAAGCTGTCAATGTGTGTTTATATATATGTTGTACAGATTCTCCCCATAGGCAATTATGTTAAGCAAATTTCCCCTATCTCCAGATTTTTTTATGTTGTACAGATTTTATGTTATACAAGCTGTTTGTTATACAAGGGTCCACTGTATATATATATATCGCCTATGGGGAGAATCCAAACAACATAAAAATGGGATTACTCTGTTTTCAATGCATTCCTATGGGAATTTGTATAAAGGAAAATTTGCTTAACATAATTAATTTTATTTGGAATGAATTAATTCCTTTATACAAGGTACCACTGTGTGTGTGTGTGTGTGTGTGTGTGTGTGTGTGTGTGTGTGTGTGTGTGTGTGTGTGTGTGTGTGTGCGTGTGCGTGCACGTACATACATACATACATACATACATACATACATACATACATACATACATACATACATACATACAGTGGTATCTTGACTTAACCAGTTGTCTGATTTTATATATATAAGTTGAGGTACAACTGGGGCTAAATGTTTTGCTATGTTGAGATTTTATGTTCTAAACTGCCCAGAGTAGCCCTAGGGCTAGATGGGTAGTATAAAAATCTAATGAATAAATGGGTTTATTTATTTATTTATTGCATTTTTATACTGCACACATTTCCCAGAAGGGACTCTGGGCGGTTTACATAAAGGCAAATAAAAAAATCTACAACTAAATACAACAAATGAAAACATGCTATGAAACTGTTATTAACAAGACAAAGTCCTTCAGCAACTTATAGTTAGAGCCAGTAGTAATACAGAGGAATGCTTAAATTTCTGGCATAAATAAAATAAAAAATAAGGAATAGAGAAGGCAAAAATGTTGTGGATCTTAAAGACCAACTGGCATATTTTAATGTAAGCTTTCATGGACAAGTAGGCTCCCTTGGTTTAAATTGCTGACATTCTCAAAGTTAAATCTTCAAGTTTTCTTTTATTACAAGTAATGAACGCAGAGTGCACTCCTTCCATGCCCAGTTGAGAATTCTATATACATGATGAGAAAGAAAGAAAGAAAGAAAGAAAGAAAGAAAGAAAGAAAGAAAGAAAGAAAGAAAGAAAGAAAGAAAGAAAGAAAGAACATAAATGAAAGAAGCAGCTTTACAAGGTTGAGAACATTCAATTAAAAATCAATTAATTACTGTGCTACAATTTAGAGACTACAAAGATGACAATACTCATTTAACTGGCAATAGCCTAAAGCGGGAAGGTAAACAGCATTCCATGCACAGAAATGCATTCAGCCATGACAGCCACATGGCCACAGACTTGCACAACACTGGCTTGGAAACGGAGATGAGCACCACCCCTAGAGTCAGACATGACAAGCACGTATGTGTGGGGAAAACCTTTACCTTTACCTTTTTAGCCTAAAGTGTTCCCAGTAAACAAACCGCTTTTATCCAACAGTGGATGGAGTGAAGAAAAAGAAAAAAAGAGAGAGAAAAAGGGGTGCTATGATAGCATTTTTTCAAACGCCTGAAAGGAAGTCACTCAGATGAGGGACAGGATCTGTTTTTGATTAAAGATTGACATGAATTAAAAAGCAGTTTGTAATGTTCATCACAAATTGCCAGTCCATCTATTTATATCCATACCAATCATTATCCCCTCCCAATGAATATGAATCAATGGATTTTCTTTATAATATGTCATTACATTGGGCGATGATGAACCAACAAGTTGGTTCTTCAGAAAAAACCATAAATTCATTAATCATGATTTGTTGACCTTGATGAGTCAGAATAAATTGCCCTTTTTCTGGTACTCACATCTATTCTAGATCATCTCAGAGTGCAGGATGCATAATGATGGGATCAAGCTACAAGAAACTAAATTTAGGCGGCATATCAGGAAAAATGTATCAACTGTTGCAGCAGTGTGACAAAGGAGCCAGTTCAATCTATTCTATGATTCTTTGGGCAAACTGGACAACTGGATAAATCTGTGACATGAGCTCCTTCCAAACTGTAGCCCCTGTTGTTACTACAAGTCATCAGAAAGCATTTGCTCATTCTCATGGGTGGTTTCTTCATCCATGCATAAATTATGCAAGGCTGGAAAAGGTTATCGCTTTTGTTGTTGTGTTAGGCCTAGAAAAAGTGGTTGCCCCAGATAGGTTGCTTGTGTCTCTCTGACCAATCAGCATGCTACACTTGCTGTATCACCATGTGTGCTTCATTGCACAAGGGGAGAAGGCACTAGGTTTGCACACAAACACGAATTTTGCACAAATTATACTATGCGAAAGTTGTGAAAATCACATTGGAATGAAATATTGAAGAGGGAACAGGCTTGTTTTCCATGGCTTCAGAGACTAGGACTCGGGGCAATGGTCTCAAACTACAGGAAAAGAGATTCCATTTGGACATTTGGAAGAACTTCATGACAGTTAGAGCTGTTCGGCAGTGGAATATGCTGCCACAAAGGAGGGTGGTGGAATCTCCTTCTTTGGAGATTTTTAAGCACACGCTGGATGGCCATCTGTCAGGAGTCCTGTGATGGGGGTTCCTGCATGGCAGGGGGTTGGACTGGATGGCCCTTGAGGTCTCTTCTGACTCTATGATTCTATGATTCTATGAAATGTCTCTGCTGCTCAACAGGAGTGGTATTATTCCTCATTAAGTTAGAACCATAATACAATGCCATTATACTCTCATCATTGGCAAAAGGAACTAATCACAAACAATTAGCGAAATGTAACTCATTGCTTTGTGTAGGCCACATCCTGCATGATGCGGCAGTTGCATTCTATGCCTTTCCTACAGTTTTGTATACATCCCCCCTACCTCTGTAACAATTATCTTCTAGCATACTCAGAACTCTGGGTTACATTTGTAACTGAGAACTAGGGGTGTTTTTCCCTCTAAGATAAGCTTTTGACCTCTCTTTCTGAAATATTTAAAAGTAAGATCCCAGCAGGGCCTCAAAACTGCAATTACTGGTTGCAAATAATTATTTTTTAGCTTTTGTGAAAGACTTTTCACAATAATCATGACCATTAAAAAACAAACAGAAATATAGTCATTTGAAATCGCTGCTCCCCATGTGTCATGGCTTTTCAAAAATCCTGTTTAGAATTCAGGATGAAACAGTTGTTTTCCTCATTTCCAAGTTCAAAGCAAACCTGGGAGTAATTCATCATTTTCTCTAGTATGTTTACAATCTAATCCACCTAAACGAGAAAACAGACCTGATCAGATAATTAGAAACAGAAAAAGAGCAGTGTGGCTTCTACAACTGTCCAACTTAATGGTGCCATACGAAGCCCCCTAATAGGATATTGAGTTTGCAGCCATAACAAATCAGGCCAGAAATCAAAGCATATGTATGAACATAATAGGGAGGGGATTGATTAGAGAAACCACAAAATACTGGATTTAATTCCATAATCAACTATAAGTTAATTTGCTGGCATGGGGGGGGGCAACCTTTTGGCTCTGCAACCGGATACAAAAACCACTGAGTTATCCAGCCAGTTGGGCATGGATATGGCATTTATCACTGATCTCAGAACAATGGGAAGGTTGGGTTGTTAGGTTCTACAGTCAAAACTAGCCTTCTTAAAATCCAAATCATGCCAGACTAATTTGATCTCTTTCTTTGATAGAATTACAGGCCTGGTAGATCAGGGGAATGCTGTGGATATTGCTTATCCGGACTTCAGTAAGGCCTTTGATAAGGTTCCCCATGGTATTCTTGCAAATAAGTTAGTAGAAAGTGGGATAGATACTACTACTGTTAGGTGGATTTGTAATTGGTTGACTGATTGCACCCAAAGGGTGATCATAAATGGTTTCTTTTCAGGTTGGAGAGACGTGAAAAGTGGGGTGACCCAGGGTTCTGTTCTGGATCCAGTGCTGTTCAATATCTTTATTAATGACTTGGAGGAAGGAATAGAGAGTATGCTAATTAAATTTGCAGATGATAACAAATTGGGAGGGGCTGCAAATTCCCTAGAGGATTGGATGAAAATCCAAAATGACCTTGACAGATTAGAGTTCTGGGCCAAAGCTAACAGAATGGGTTTCAACTTTCAACACAGGGAAATGTAGGGTGGTACAAGAATGTAAGAAGAATGAATTGCACAGCTATAGGATGGGAGGTACCTGGCTGGAAAATAGAACCTGTGAAAGGGATTTGGGAGTCTTGGTGGACCACAAATTGAACATGTGTCAGCAGTTTCATGCGGCAACCGGGAAAGCCAATGCGATTCTTGTTTGCATCAAAAGAAGCATAGTGTCTAGATCAAGGGAAGAGATAGTACCACTCAGTTCTGCTCTGGTCATACCCCACCTTGAGTACTGGGTCTAGTTCTGTGCACCTCAATTTTAAAAGGATGGTGACAACCTCAAGCGGGTCCAGAGGAGGGCAACCAGAATGGTTGAAGGTCTGGAAGAAATGTTTAACAAAGAACAGCTTAGGGAGCTGGGAATGTTTAGCCTTTCAAAAAGAAGGCTGAGAGGGGATATGATAGCTATGTTTAAATATTTGCAAGGATGACATATTGAAGAGAGAACAGGTTTGTTTTCCATGGCTTCAGAGACTAGGTCTTAGGGCAATGGTTTCAAACTACAGGAAAAGAGATTCCATTTGAACATTAGGAAGAACTTCATGACGGAGGGTGGTGGAGTCTCCTTCATTGGAGGTTTTTAAGCAGAGGCTGGATGGCCATCCGTCAGAAATACTGTGATGGGGGTTCCTGCATGGCAGGGACTGGCTGGCCCATGATGTCTCTTCCAACTCTATGACTCTATGATTTTACAATTCTAAGTCTTCTTTCTGAGCAACGGTTTCCATGAACAGTTATACCTCATTCTCCATGATGATGAATGCCCAGCATCTGAACAATCCCTCTGTTCCTAAAGAGAAATGCTTGATTCAAGTCTTAGCTATTTGGCTCAAGCAGCCTATGTTTTTTATCTTATCTGTTGCTCTCAGCCCTTCCAATGTTTGCCATAAGCTTTCAAAGAACATGCATGCTATTGGATTTGACTTTCAACCTGAAAGAGGGTCCCAACTTTTTGCTTCAATTTAAGAGCCATTGTTCAATAGGGACAGTGCAATTGGTCTCCTTCTGGCCCCCAGAAGGGGTCGCCATGAGCCAGTGAAGAAAAAGGCACAAACGGATTGGGCCTGGGGTGGGGGAGAGAATGGGGAGAAGAGTAAATTACAGTTTGATAAGTTGGAGGGGATGTCATTCAATGGCACTGGAGGCTGCGATTGGCTGTGGGTGCCTATAGAGGGAAGTTCTCTATGGCACCTGCGGCAGTGGCCTGGCAAAGGGGGCTTGTGGCCTCTTCCAAGCAGGGCAAGGGGTCACCACCACATGAGGAACTGTATTAAAGGGCCGTGGCATTAGAAAGGTTCAGAACCTCTGCTCTAGGTGGACCATCTGGAAGTAGAGCAGTACATGGAGTTGCCCTTGACCTTTATCCGGCGTCTGCAGTGGGTACAGAATGCGGCGGCCAGGCAGGTGGTAGGTGTGAGCAGGTTTGCCCACATCACCCCAATCCTGGCTCGCTTGAATTGGTTGCCTGTTGCTTCCTGGGTAAGGTTCAAGGTCATGGTTTTGGTTTACAAAACGCACCATGGCCTGGGACCTATCGATCAGGTGGACCAGATCTCCCAGAGATCAATCTCGTCTTGACCAACCAGAGCTTCGTCCTCCCTCTCTCTCAGAGTGTCAACTCCAAGAGAGGCCCGTAGGGCTTTGACCTGGAACCGGGCCTTTTCAGTGGTCAGCCCGGCCTATTGGAACAAGCTGCCAGCTGAGATTAGGCAGGCGGAGTTGCTGCCAGCCTTTAGAAGGGCCTTAAAGGCAATGCTTCAGGGCCCTCTGAGCACACTGTAATATGTGTTTTGTTTTGTTTTTCTTTACTGCTGGCACCTGGTTTTCTTGCCGGATTTGACTTTGACCTTGCATTTGTCTTGGTCAGCAGTGCTATGTTTATTTTACCTCCTATTTTCTTTTAGTGTTTTATATGGTATTTGTATATTGATTTGTATTCTGTCAGGCCTTCATTGTTTATTATTGTTGGGGTTTGTTTTGTGGTTATAGTTGGGCAGTCGCTGTTTGGGTGACGTGTTTTACACTGCCCAGAGTTCCCTATGGGAAAATCGGGTGGTTAATAAGTAATTAAATAAATAGATAGATAGATAGATAGATAGATAGATAGATAGATAGATAGATAGATAGATAGATAGATAGAAGAACAAAAGATTATCAAGTAAAAAGGGGGCTACTTGGATAAAGGGCAGTTTTTTCTGTGATTGTGGGGAAATTCAATCAATGCAGCATTTAGGCGCATACAACTTATGCCCCAGCACATATATACCATAAAAGACTATCTAGCCAAAATCATGCTATGAAAGTAGCCAGCTTATAGTCAAAAACAGTCTTATCTTAACATTTTGATTTGTTCTTAATTTTACCTCTATTTCACATAGATTCTTAATTTTAAATTGTTCACCACTCTGATACGAATAAAGAAAGCAGAGCCTCAAATGCTCACCTATACCTATTATAGTTCACCAATCTACCTGCTTCTTTTACTCTTTGTCCTCCCAAATTGGCTCATGGAATTACCCATAATTCTTCCTTTTCCATCTTGGACAGTGAGGCCAGGTGCCTTTGGACAACTCTGAGATGACTACAAATGGACCTTGAATACAAAATCTCCCTAGAAAGGGAGCTGAAAAACCTGGAGAAATATGGAAGATGAGGTGTCAGAGACTGAAAGATGACAATGCCCTGCAGAATAACTCAGTCTGCCGTCTACGTAAAGTTTCATTTAGCTGATGTTAATAAGGACAAACCTTTCACCTTTTTGGTAATTGGCTTAAAATAGGGAGTAGAGGAGGCAAGTAGCCTCTTCCTGGAGTATAATTAATCTATGTCTGAAGCTGTGGAATGGGCTCTGGGTATTTTGTGATGGACACCTTGGAGAATCGTATAATAATAATAGTACTCCATTGAAGAGCTCAATTTCACCCCAGAGATGAAACCTCACATTTACAACTGTAGAGGATAACTATAAAATTTAGTAATAAAATGTATATTTCTCTCTTTTTTACCATGTGTGAACTGTGCAGATGCAAGTGTCGGGGGGGAAAAGGAGGGAAGGATGCTAATAGGGTATATTAAATACAAATATATTGGCATTGTTGTTGTCATTGTTGTTGTTGTCGTTGTCGTCATTGTCATCATCATCGTTGTCGTCATCATCATCATCATCATCATCATCATCATCCTCATCCTCATCATCATCATCAGCAGCAGCAGCAGCAGAAGCAGCAGAAGCAGCAGCAGCAGCAGCAGCAGCAGCAGCATCTATGTGCCATCAAGTCATTTCTGACTGGTGGTGACCTTTCCCATGTTTTCTGGGTAAGAGTACTATTTATTTATTTATTTATTTATTTATTTATTTATTTATTTATTTATTTATTTATTTATTTATTATTTCCATTCGTATGCTGCCTGACTTTCTGAGGGGAACTCTGGGCAGTGAACAATCAACCAATAACAAAAAATAAAACAATAAAACAATAACAAATAAAGCAAAACGTGTTCTTTAAATTGTTCTTTAAATAGTGTTCTTTAAATCAGTGTTTTTCAACCTTTTTTGGGCAAAGGCACACTTGTTTCATGAAAAAAATCACAAGGCACACCACCATTAGAAAATGTTAAAAAAATTAACTCTGTGCCTATATTGACTATATATAAAGTAATTTTTCAATTTTTCCCACGGCACACCAGGCAACATCTTGCGGCACACTAGTGTGCCGCGGAACAGTGGTTGAAAAACACTGCTTTAAATAATAAAATTAAGACCGGCAAAAAAAAAAAAAAAGAGTGGCGGCAAACTATCAGAATACAATTACAGTGGACCATCATATAACAGTTTGTATAACATAAAATCTGTACAACATAAAAAATTCTGGAGATAGGGGAAATTTGCTTAACAGAATCACCTATGGGGCGAATCCATACAACATAAAAATGGTCACAATTAGGGATTACTCTGTTTTTAATGCATTCCTATAGGAAATTTCTATAAAGGAAATTTTAAAATTAATTCATTTATACAAGGTACCAGTGTAGTTTCCCATTCCTTTCTTCTGAGTGCAAAATAGTGAAATGTGCAAATAACAATATGCCAAAAGCCTTCACTACAAGCTACCCTTACCAGGATTTCTGGGACTTGTAGTCCAAGAATGTCTAGGGGATCCAAGGTTGGGAACCACTGCATCTAGCTGCAACCTACCCCTGGATTTCATTCACTGGATTTTATGTATAGAGGTCATCCATCTGTGCAGTAGGGCTTGTAGAACTCCCAGGTGTCCAGTTCTGTATCCATTCTCCAGGTCCTAGGTTATGGAACTGAAATGTGGAGCCCTAGCAACTCTATACTAGGTCATTCTAATGGATACAGGACAAGCTCAGAGGCACTCTTTGGCATTATGTAGCATGCTTCAAGACAGCTGGTGGAGGAATTGATGCATGAACCTTTACAATCATCCTAGAGTAGGGATGGGCATGCATTTAAAAAGGATGACATTCATCCAAAATTGCCAATTTATCAAAATGTTGTCACTTTGTATTCATTCAGTTAATGACCCAAATGAATATGAAGTGATGAATTTTTAACCTTTTTTGATGCACTGATTCATCACCCCATTTTGCCCCCCTTTTTGGGTTGGGGCTCCTGCCTTCTACAGCCTCTCTCACTTTCATGGGAGGCCTCTCTGTGGTGCATAACAAATAGACCCAAATCCAAAACCTCAACAAACTTGAGAGGATTGTAGAGGAAAGCCTGGGGAGGCTTCTCGGTAATTTTGGTGTATCCAGGTGTCTGGAGGGGTTTCTTTTAGCACTTTTAAAGGGCAAGTTGACCTGAAAAACCGATTTATCCATTCATCAGAAACAGCTCCTAAATGCAAAAACAGGTTAGGTCAGTGGTAGCGAACCTTCAACACTCCAGGTGTTTTGGACCACATCTCCCAGAATTCTAAGCTTAGATTGCCAATGACAAAGGACTGTGGGAGTTGTGGTCCAAAACATCTGGAGTGCTGAAGGTTTGCCACCACTGGGCTAGGTGTTACCTTTATTGGTCACTACTAAAACAAAAAATGTATCCTAAGCTTTCAATAGCAACTTGCTATCTTTATCAAAGCATTGTACCAAAAATGCAATCTTGATAAAGGATGTAGTCTATCAGGCACTAAGAATGTTTTTGGTGAGACTGAATACACCAGATGATGGTATCCGGAGGCAGGCTGGTGTTAAGTCTGCTTCAAAGTCCCGGATATGGTTTAACACCCAGCATATCAAACAAAGCAACATAGTACTTGGCCCACCCCCATCCAACCCTCAATTTGGCTCTATCAAGACTACAAGTCCCTGCTGGCCTGAGGGAATGGGGGGGGGGTTGATACAAAAAGCATGTGTTCCATTTGAAAGTTGGGAAAAAATTAGCAAAACTCACTAGGAATAATCTTTGCCAGATTAAAAAGAAGCAATTTTACCTCGTGGCAGCAGTCAAGGTCTCTGGTGTCAAGAATGTGCCTGGTTCTTCATGGTACATGACTAAATTCATCACTTGTAATTCCTCAACACTGACAATTTATGAATCACCATTTTTCTGATTTGTTCCTGTCTGTATCCTAGTGCACTACCATCATTTGTTAGACACACATTTCACAATTGTTGATGAAAGGCCTGTTGTTTCAACATCATAATCACATGTGTAATTTGCTATTTTTGAGGTTGGATGTCTTTCTCCTCCTCCCAACATAACACCAAGAGCGCAACTGTGCAGAACCTAAGTCATTGAGCACAATGGATGCTTGCTCCTCTTCCATCCTCCTTTATTAAACGTTATAAAAGCAGATGAAGGATGATCATCTACGTGGGAATTCCCTTCATCAAGGATGTGTATTCTAGCATTGTGGTTCCCAACCTGGGATCTGCAGATGTTCTTGGACTACAACTCCCAGGAATCCTGTCTGGCACAGCTAGTGATGAATGCTTCTGGGAGTTTTAGTCCATGCACATCTGGGTACCCAGGTTTCGAACCACTGCAATGGATGATATTTTTGGAACCTTCTACTCTAAACTCTTATTTGCACTCTCTGGTATTTCTGTATTACAACCTAGTATTCCTATCAATAGGTCTTTTGGAAGTCTGATAAAATTTATCCAGATGCCAGCAAGCATCACTTGCATAGGGTGTGCAGAAATTGGGGCTTTGAGCCATCATTACAAGCACTAGCTGAACTCCGGTGGTAAGGCACAACAACTAGAGCAGGCCAATTGGAAGTCACAGGGGAGTTGATGTTGTGCATTGATCTGTAATTGCTGGTTGAAGTAACTGCCTCCCTGTTCAAAAGGGAACAGGCCTATTAGTTGATTATAGTTGCTGCATTTGGATCTTAAATCCTATTGGTTCCCTTCAAAAGGCAGCCTTGTGATTGGCTGTAATTGTTCCCTCCAAAATGTATCTTTTCCTAGCCAGTCCTGACCCCTATAAATGTAACCTCCTCTCCCCAGTCCCCAGTCTTGTCTCTCCTTGATTAAAGAGCTGTTCACTAGAAGCTGTTTCCAGCCTTCTTTGTCTCAGAACTGAAATCACTGCTGAATCACTAACCCCACGCTACAATACTGGCGACGAAGGTGGGATCCGGAATGCTGAGTAGCAGAGGCTCATCACGCTGACTCAGAGTCTGAATTGCAGCCTGAGAGTGACACTACCCCCATTAATGAGTCCCAGCTGCAAGACCAGAGCGGAGATGCCCCACGAATGCAGGTACCAGTGGCGTCAGCAAATGAATCTACTCCTACAGGTCCTCATGGCGCCGAGGAACAGATCAGGGACACTGAGCTGTCTGAAACCCCCTCCGTGTCAGACGAAACGATTACAGTAGACTCTCCCCCACAGACACTGCCTGCTGAAGCCCCTGCAACACCCGTAGTCAGGAGATCAACTAGAAGTCGCAGGGCCCCACAATATCTAAAGGATTATGTGTGCTGTGCCCACCAGGGGGGAGGGGTGTTGTGTATTGATCTGTAATTGCTGGTTGAAGTAACTGCCTCCCTGTTCAAAAGGGAACAGACCTATTGGTTGATTATAGTTGCTGCATTTGGATCTTCAATCCTATTGGTTCCCGCCAAAAGGCAGCCTTTTGGCTGTAATTGGCTGTAATTGTTCCCTCCAAATGGTGATTGGCTGTAATTGTTCCCTCCAAAATGTATCTTTTCCTAGCCAGTCCTGGCCCCTATAAATGTAACCTCCTCTCCCCAGTCCCCAGTCTTGTCTCTCCTTGATTAAAGAGCTGTTCACTAGAAGCTGTTTCCAGCCTTCTTTGTCTCAGAGCTGAAATCACTGCTGAATCACTAACCCCACGCTACAATAGTTGACATACCAAATTCCCACTGATTTAATGAATGTATTCTAGTGGTAACTTACTACTCGATTTAAGCCACTATCTTCATACCAGTTTCCTCATCTGCAAACATGGTGATTGACACGGAATTCTGAAAAACTGTGCCTTAGAAAAAAATCCCGCCTTGAATCCATTGGATTCTAGCATTACAGAGGCCTTGCCTCTGAGTTAGAATCATAAAATCATAGAGTTGGAAGATATTTAAACATAGCTTTCATATCCCCTCTCAGTCTTCTTTTTGAAAGGCTAAACGTTCCCAGCTCCCTAAGCTGTTCCTCATAATAAGACATTTCCTCCAGACCCTCAACCATCCTGGTCGCCCTCCTCTGCACCCACTTGAGGTTGTTAACATCCTTTTTAAATTGAGGTGCACAGAACTGGACACAGTACACCAGGTGGGGTCTGACCAGAGCAGAATAGAGTGGTACTATCACTTCCCTTGATCTAGACACTATGGTTCTGTTGATGCAACCAAGACTCGCATTGGCTTTCCTGGCCGCCGCATCACAAATGTTTCACTCAACTGTGAGAGTAATTACAGCACAAACCCAGAAATGTGCTGCTGGAACAGGGCATATTTCAGAAACTTACTTCTGCATCAGAAACTTATTTCATTTCTTAAGAGAGAGACCGTCAGCAAATGACAGGAAGGAGGGCCAAACAACAACAACAGGCTTTAAGTGCCTCTCCAGCATAGATGCAGGAAATCTTATTTTAAAGTGTCTCAGGGTCATTTTATTTGTGGATGCTTCTTGTATAGCAAGATGGGACTCTCAGTGTGTATGTATTTTATTAGATCATTCCTTCAAGCTCAGGTTGGTATTTTGGAAGAGCAGAGAGCAGCCATGGAAGCAACGAGTAATATTAAGTGCCAGATGATCAAATTGCTTGTGTGGCCCCATAGATATGAACGGGGGTGGGGGGGTGGCCTTGAGGAACAGACATTCGTAATTTGACTACGCTAAAGATTTCAGCCTTATGAATCATCAGAAGCCTGGATTTCTTCCCAGTTTGGGGATTTCTGAATCACCCCATCATTATTTGTAAGGCAAAATTGACCTCCGGGCTGCATCCCCTTCTTTTCTACTCGTTAACTTTGGAAGCAGCTATGGACACTTCTGTCCAAGACATTTTTCTTTTCATCTCTCCCCATGGATTGTATTTATCTTACATGCACATATTTTAACTAATACCCACATTTATTTAAAAAACCACAGTGTAAAACTGAATTTCAAAATGATTGCTTGTGTCCAGGGATTAAATCGCAGGCCTGGGTGGAAAAAAATTCCGTTGTGTACTTATTTTAAAACAATCCTAAAAACATAAGAACAGTCTTGCTGGAACAGGTCACAGCCCATCCAGTCCAGCATTCTGTCTCACACAGTGGCTCACCATTTGCTTCAGGGTATTCCCAAGCAGATGTCTTCATCTGCTTATGATTCCCTGCAAATGGCAATGAGAAATATCCTGCCTCTCTATCCAACCTAGAGGTTGTCCTTGGGCATCCATAATGATAGCCATGGATACCCTTGTTCTCCATGAACTTGTCCAATCCTTTCTTAAAGTGGTCAAGGCTGACAGCTGTCACCACTTCTTCTGGCAGGGAGTTCACAGACCAGTGATCCTCTGGGTGAAAAAGTACTTGCTCTTATTTGTTTGGGATCCAGCACCCAAAATTTTCATGGAGTGCCTCGAGCATATAACTCATGGATATCACTCAATAATGGATATGCAATTACATTCTGTTCTTGATTCCCCCCCCCCCCAGAGCCAGAGTGTAGGAAACGAAACAATGGGCTCCAGTTGCCGAAAACCAGGTTTCAATTGATTATCAGGAAAAACTTCCTAACTGTTGGAGCAGTACAACAATGGAATCTTGGGGGGGGGTCATGATGACAGTTCCAAAGCTGGAGGCATTAAAGAGAAAGTTGGACAACCACCTTTGGTTTGGATTCCTGCACCAAGTAGAGAGTTGGACACAAAGGCCTTTTTGGCTTCTTCCAGCTCCATTCTTCTAAATCAGCTGTTATTACGGCTTTGTTGCATGCAATGTTGGTGTAACAGAAGTAAGATATGAGAGGACTGTGGGAATACCTAAGGTAGAAACGTACTTAGCACTGTCACCTACAAGAGCATTATTGAAGATCTGGAATAAACTGGGTTTTTTCTTCCAAAAATTACCCTGATCTGCTCTCCTCAGTACTAATGGATGGATTTTTGGAAGCAGAATTTTATGAGACAATCCTGGGTGAAATGCTAATTTTCTGACTTTTACACGGGCATATAATATTTTTTTAACATCTGGTTTCTAAAGTAACCCAAGATGGTACATCTCTATCTCCAGTTTCAGCACATTGTAAAGGAAACAATATATAAATGTGACACATCCAGGCCACATACTCCTTTTGGGGCTTCTTTTAAACGCTACCTCCCCAAGATACAGTGGCTAAATTCTTCTACATACATGGAGTCTGAGAGTTATATTCTATATATCCAACTTATCAAGGTAAATGGAACGAAGACCTAAGCGGATATAATCTTTCAGCACAGTTAACAGAGTGGAAATGGCTTTTTGGATTGATCCCATGATTATTAATAAATACAAATCGTCAGTGAAAACCTATATAAGTCAATCTTTCCATGGTCTTTAACATTTTGCACAAAGTGTTATGCTGGAGATGTAAAAACCTCAAGCCTGAATACCCTCCATATTTTCTGAGAATCTAGGAAAAGAGAAATGAAAATGGAATAGAGAGTTTCCCTCAGTAAAATACCTCACAAGGATATAGATTAACAAGAAATCCAAAGACTATGCTACTGTGCTTATTGAAAAAATGTGATAAAGAATATTGATATATACAGGGCTGCTACACTTCTTAGGACAGCCAAAGTGTGCATTGCCAAGTGCTCACAAAATAGGAACTATACTAGTGTGGGGTTAGTGATTCAGCAGTGATTTCAGCTCAGAGACAAAGCAGGCTGGAAACAGCTTCTAGTGAACAGCTCTTTAATCAGGGAGAGACAAGACTGAGGACTGGGGAGAGGGAGTTACATTTATAGGGGCCAGGACCGGCTAGGAAAATATACATTTTGAAGGGAACAATTACAACCAATCACAAGGCTGCCTTTTGGCAGGAACCAATAGGATTGAAGATCCAAATGCAGCAACTAGAATCAACCAATAGGACTGTTCCCTTTGGAACAGGAAGGCAGTTACTTCAACAAGCAATTACAGACCCCTCCCCCCTGGTGGGCACAGCACACGTAATCCTTTAGATATTGTGGGGCCCTGCGACTTCTAGTTGATCTCCTGACTACGGGTGTTGCAGGGGCTTCAGCAGGCAGTGTCTGTGGGGGAGAGTCTACTGTAATAGATTTGTCTGACACGGAGGGGGTTTCAGACAGCTCAGTGTCCCTGATCTGTTCCTCGGCACCATGAGGACCTGCAGGAGTCGATTCATTTGCAGACGCCACTGGTACCTGCATTCCTGGGGCATATCCGCTCTGGTCTTGCAGCTGTGAATCATTAATGGGGGTAGTGTCACTCTCAAGCTGCAATTCACCCATACCGGTACCAACTCTACTGGGCACTCTGTGCCTCAGTCACTCTCTGTGCCTACGCCAGACCCTGCCATCTTCAATGGTCACGTAATAGGAGACTGGCCCAGACGCTCTGGTGATCACCCCTGGCACCCACAGGGGACCTCTGGCATAATTTCTCACCCAGACCAAATCTTCAGGAGCAAAATAGCTTGTAGAGTTGCTCTCTGCCTGTGGAGGTGCTCTAGCCTTGCGGTTTGGCATTTTGTCTGGGTGGACATAGTCCAGCACCGTCACCAGCCTTCTACCTAGAAGCAGCTCTGCTGGCGACTTGCCAGTAGTAGTACACGGCGTTGCATGCTGCAAGAACAACATTCGGGCAATGCGCGTTGACCAGTCACCCTCCATCAAGCGTGCAAGAGATCCTTTGGCTGTCTGCACCATGCGCTCAGCCTGCCCATTGGATGAGGGATGAAAAGGAGCTGAGGTGATCCCTCTTATGAAATTATCAGCCAGAAATGCCCTGAATTCTTGGGATACAAAGGCTGCTCCATTGTCTGAGACCATGGTATCGGGCAACCCATGGGTTGCGAACAGCTGTCTCAGCACCTTGATGACTGCAGCTGATGACATGCTGGGAACCATAGCCACCTCTAACCATTTAGAATATGCATAAACGATAACCAAAAAAACCTTTTCTTGGAATGGCCCAGCAAAATCTAAGTGCAGCCGGATCCAGGGAGTCCGGGTCTGCTCCCACCAGTGGACTGGTGCTCTGGCCACTTCTGGGCGCACTTCCCAACATGCCTTGCACGTCCATACCCATTGTTCAACATCTTGGTCCATCCCAGGCCACCATACATAGCACCGGGCCAGCGACTTCATCCTGACCATTCCCGGATGCCCCAAGTGCAGTGTATCCAGAACCCTGTTTCTCAGTGGTGCTGGGATGATCACCCTGTCTCCCCATAGGAGACAGCCCTGATGCAGGGATAGCTCATGTTGCCTTGTTGCGTACGGTCTAAAGTTTTCCTCATGCGGGCCACCTGGCCATCCCCTCCCCACCCAAGTGAGCACACGGGAGAGAGCGGGATCTTTCCTTGTTCTCTCAGCTATTTCAGTGGCAGTTACAGGGGCCCCCGGAAGTGTTTCCAGCATCATCACTCGTTCAGCTGGGGCAGGATCTGCATCGCACGCACCAGGAAGGGGCAAGCGACTTAGTGCATCAGTGTGGCACAACCTTTTCCCTGGAACATGGGTCAGGGTGTACTGGAACCCATTCAGGAATATAGACCATCGCAGCATTCTGGGGGAGAGAATCTGCGGCGTCTGTTTGTTCGGGTGGAACAATCCTAACAGAGGCTTGTGGTCAGTTTCAAGGAAGAAGTGGCGACTGTATAAATAGTCATGAAACTTTTTAATCCCTGCCACTATTGCCAGGGCTTCCTTGTCAATTTGTGCGTAGTTGCACTCCGTTGGCGACAACGTATGAGAATAGAACGAGATGGGCTTTTCTGACCCATCCGCTTCCCTATGGCTCAGCACAGCTCCCAGCCCATACTGAGAAGCATCACATGCCAGAACAAGAGGTTTTGACTCGTCATAATGAGCAAGGACGCTCCTGCTAGTCAGCATGCCCCGCAAGGTGTCAAAAGTCTTCTGCTGTGCCTGAGCCCAACGCCACACACTCTTTTTCTTCAATAGTTTATGCAACGGTTCTTCTATTGAAGCTTTCTGAGGTAGGAATGAATTGTAAAAGTTAATAAGTCCCAGGAATGACTGTAACTCCGTCTTGTTCCATGGGCGTGGTGCCTCAGTAATGGCTTTAATTTTAGAGTCAGTGGGGTGGATGCCCGTTGCATCAATTTTAAACCCCAAAAAATCCACAGATGGCACCCCAAAACTGCATTTTTCCTTTTTCAGCTGCAGCCCCACCTCCTTAAATTTGAGTAACACAGCACAGATATGCCCCACTAGTTCCTGGGGGTCTTTCCCAGCAATCAGAACATCATCAAAAATGGCAAGACCCCTGGCAGACCCCTTAACAGGTGCTCCATTAGCCCTTGAAAAATTCCTGGAGCCACATAAATTCCAAACTGTAACCTGTTCGCTCTGAAAGCCCCTTTGTGCGTTACGATCGTTTGTGCTTCCGCAGATTGCGGAGTCACTGGCAGCTGTTGGTAAGCTTGAGCCAAATCAAGTTTGGCGAAAATTTTCCCCCAGCCAATTTTGCCAACAGCTGTGAGACGACTGGAATGGGGTATGAATTTCCCCTGAGTGCCTTTTTGATGGTACATTTGTAGTCTGCACAAATCCTCACTTCCCCATTCGCCTTAAGGGGTGTGACGATAGGAGTCTCCCACCTAGAAGAGTCCACAGGTGAAAGAACTCCCTGTTTGACCAATTTGTCCAGTTCCGCCTCAATTTTGGGTTGCAGCGCAAAAGGCACTCGCCTTGGCTTGAGTCAGATTGGAGCCACCCTGTGGTCCAGCTCAAAGTCAATTGGAGGCCCTTTATAACAACCCAGCTTTCCACTGAAGATTTCAGCAAATTCTTGGCCTAATACCTCGCCCAACTCAGGGGCTGTTTGGACTGAGTTGAGCCCTGATATACTCAGCCCCAAGGCAGGAAACCAGTCAGTACCCCAAAGACTGGGGCGACTCCCCTGTGCAATCACCAATTTAAGCACGGCCTGTTTCTCCTGGAATTGCACCCTCACAGCACACATTCCTAGAATGTGGATGCGGCCCGCCGTGTATGATTGCAAGTTTGCTGGGAATAGTTCCAGAGAGGGGAACTTACCCCCAGGAAAGAGCCCCCTTGCAGTCTGGTCTGAGCCAATGGTGAATCCAGATCCGGAATCCACCTCCATGTCACACGGTCAACCTTCGATCTTCACTCTGATGGATGGTTTGCCCTGTGCCGGAAACTGCACGATCTCTCCGTTGATCTCTGTGAGATAATTGCAGTCGTCTAGGAGATGAGTTGTGATGGATGATCTGCGACGCGTTGATCTAGGTGATTCCGTTGTTGCAGCTGTCACTGACCGACAGACCCGGCCGATGTGTCCTGTCTTATCGCAAGCCCTGCACGTAGCATCATGAAAACGGCAGCTTTTCCGCTCATGGTGTCTGCCACAGCCTGTGCAAGCGCCTCGGCGATCTTTGGGCCGTGCATCCGCCTGACGCACCAACTCGACGCCACGGACTGGGCTCTGGCTTGGACTAGCCTCTGGCTCATCCATGGCATGGGCAGCCTCTACCCGCAGCTTCGTGGTCTTGCCACTGGCATTGAGCTCTTCCTGCTCATAATTCTCTGTGGCAGAGGCCTCTTTAAAGGCAGAGGCAAGGGTGACATCTTCCTTTGCCACAATGCGCCTTCGGGCTTTTTTGCTGCAGAGCCCCCCAACAAATTGATTCAAGAGAGTGTCTTCAAGATCTGGGAAGCCACAGTGCTGAGCAAGCTCCCGGAGTCCTGCCAGGAATGCAGCCACAGATTCTCCGGCTTGCTGCTGCCTTTTCTGGAACTCCATCCGCCAGGCCATCTGGGTTTTGGTAGGTGCCAAATGGCTCGTCAGCCGGGCGAAAATGTCTGTGAGTGCTGTCTCACTCAGGTTTGCTGGGGCGAGCAGCGCCTTGGCCAACATGAAGGTCTCCCGCCCACAGCAACTCAGGAATGTGGCCCTTCTTTTGCTGGCATCTGTGATTCCTTGAGCCACCATGAAGAACTCGAAATGCTCAACATAGTCCTCCCAAGTGTGAGGCTTGGACAGCTGGAAGGGCTCCAAGACCCGTGGACTTTCCATTCTCCAGGCGGGCAGGGTCGTCTTCTAGCCAGCAGGTGAGTCTTGTCTTTGCTGCGATCTGGAATCTGAGTCAGCGTGATGGGCCTCTGCTACTCAGCATTCCGGATCCCATCCTCGTCGCCAGTATAGTAGTGTGGGGTTAGTGATTCAGCAGTGATTTCAGCTCAGAGACAAAGCAGGCTGGAGACAGCTTCTAGTGAACAGCTCTTTAATCAGGGAGAGACAAGACTGAGGACTGGGGAGAGGGAGTTACATTTATAGGGGCCAGGACTGGCTAGGAAAAGATACATTTTGGAGGGAACAATTACAACCAATCACACGGCTGCCTTTTGGCGGGAACCAATAGGATTGAAGATCCAAATGCAGCAACTAGAATCAACCAATAGGCCTGTTCCCTTTGGAACAGGAAGGCAGTTATTTCAACAAGCAATTACAGATCAATACATAACAGGAACAGCCCTGCAATAGTTGATTGGCTAAGAAATAAAATATGAGAAGTTATACTAACATTTAAATATGCTAATTTTAAATAGGAATGAATTTAGCAACAGATTAAATGGTCTACAGAAAAATGGCCATTCTTTTTCAGTTCTTGGAATGATAAAATATGCTTTTCCCTTCTGTTTATTCTGCCCTAAACCTCTATTTTTCTTCCCTCTTTTCAAACAACATTCTTAAAAGAGCATATAAATATAATTACTAGCTCTTTGTACTGTCTATGGCACACCTATATTCTTGAATTATGGATTGTTGTTGAATTCACTAGATTATTTATGTGAATAGAACATGGAATGTACTAGCCTTATTGCGCCTGCTGCATTTTAGAATCTGACACTCCTTGTGGCATTTCTATAATCAAGTGACTTAAATAAACACATAAAACGTCAAAAATGTATAGGTGCACTTGCATGCATTGTAAACGATGACCGAGAATATTATTTCTGTCTGTTTCTCTAGACAGCAGTTGGACTTGATGATCCATTGGACCCCTTCTACTACTACTACTACTACTACTACTACTACTACTACTACTACTACTACTACTACTACTACTCACTTATTTATTTATTTATTTATTTATTTATTTATTTATTTATTTATTTATTGGATTTTATATTGTCCATCTGGTGGTGAGGCTGCTACTACTACTACTACTACTACTACTACTACTACTACTACTACTACTACTACTACTACTACTCTCAGCTCTCAAGAGCAACAGCCTACATTCTCATCTTAACTTGCAACAATTTGCCAATGAAATATATGCTGTTAGCTTTTTTGCTGGGCCGTTATAACCTATATTTTTGTCTATAGGCTCAAACTGGTTCTAAGTTAATGCATTCAGAGGGACCAATGTTCACACGTCTCACTCATGACCCTGTCGTGACAAGGAGTAATGGTGTGAGAGTCTAACAAGGCTGAGAGCCTGTTTCTTTAAACACTAAATAGTCTCCCGAGACAGAAAAGCAGGTTAATCAAAATAGCACAAGCAGATGTAAGTACAGACCTTTTCCATAAAGGAAAATTAAGTAGAACTAGTAATTATAACCAGTGAACAACCTTTCAGTGTAGTCAATAAGAAAGTCAATTTGCTTATAATAATGAGGTGCTCTGCCATGAACAATCTGTTCATACTTTGGTTCCCGAGAGTTTCCCGGGGGGCGGGGGGAGGGATCACAGACCCAATTGACATTTGACGCTTTCTGTCACATTATCCTCCCAATATCTGTTTGAGAATTATCAAGTGATGCTGAAAGGTAGACAGAGATTAGAATGGGGAGAGGGGGGAACCCACATTAATATACTTGAGATGCTCCATGCCATCTTTTCAGTCTCTCTCTTTTCCTATTTTAGAGACCTCACTTTCAGATTTTATTTCAATGCGATTTTATTGTGTGCATTTAATTTGAGAAACTGGCTGGATAGTATCCAGCTTCAGTGCCACAAGCTGGGAGTTCATTTCACCACTGTGTGTCCCAGAAGAGCTAACCTATGTCGGTTTGGACAAGAGGCACACTCAGAGGACACTCCCAGAAGCAGAGAACGGGAAATACTTCCGAATCCTTTGGACTTGGGATGCCTTGAAAAAGGGGTCGCCAATGTCACAATTGACTTGATGGCACCTGATTATTTGGGATATTGGTGAGCTCACCGGTTAGTTAGAGCCAGAGTTTGGGAGTTCAGTTTGCCGCTGTCTCTCCAGGGAAAACAGCCAGCCTGTCTGTTCTTGGGCCAGCTGCACAGTCCCAGAACTACCCCGAGAAGAAGAGAATGGGAAACCACTAAACCTTGGAAAGGGTTGCCATAACTCAGAACTGGCTTAACAGCATGTGATTTTGGAGGCTTACCAAATAGATCAGTGGTTTTGGTATTGTGAGTTCGATTCCCTGCTGTACTTCAGACGAGAAGAGCCAGCCTGTCTGGCTTTCGTCGAGCTGCGCAGTCCTGGGAATCTTCTGGGTACCCTCTAGCTGGAGAATCATAGAAAGTATTGCCATAAGTCAGAATTACCTTGAGCAAATGACTATTATTATTATTCTCGAAGGCTTTCATGACCAGGATCTGATGGTTGTTGTGGGTTTTTCGGACTGTTTGGTTGTATTCTGGACGTTTTTCTTCCTGATGTTTCACCAGACTCTGTGGCCGGCATCATCAAAGGGCATGAGTTCAGGGAGCTGGGAGTTCTCTCTGGGGTGTAGAATGAGTGAGCTTATGGTTTTTTAAACTCATGAGAAAGGGAGAACTTGACCTATTCAGAAGAACAGGGGTTAGTCATTGTATTGTGATGAGGAAGGATTAAGAAGTTTCATTGCAATAAGGGAGAGCCTATCAGTCTCTGTGGTTGATGGGTGTCATCAGCTGTTCTATTGTGTGAACTGATCACTGATGCTTGTGGCTGGGTGGGAATCATTGATCTTTTGCAGGCTGTATTTTTCAGTACTGGAAGCCCAGCTTTGTTGAATTTTAGACTTTCTTCTTTTCTGCTGAATCTGTGTTCGTGTTTGTGGATTTCAACGGCTTCCCTGTGTAGTCTGACATAGTGATTGCTAGTGTTGTCCAGTACCTCTGTGTCCTGGAAGCAGATCTCATATCTAGTTGTTTATTATTATTATTATTATTATTATTATTATTATTATTATTATTATTATTATTATTATCATCATCATCATCATCATCATCATCATCATCATCATCATCATCATCATCATCATCATCATCATCATCATCATCTATTAGAGCTTGGATTTTAATTCTGTTGTAAACCGCCCAGAGTTTCAGAGTTCCATTGGAAGATGGGCGGTATAGAAATTAAATAAATAAATAAATAAATAAATAAATAAATAAAACTGAGAAGGGGGAAAAAAAGAAAATACTATTTCCCTGTTTCTGACTGCACTGTCCTCTGCAATAAAGCAACACAGAGTTTTTCATTTTGTTGTAATGTAGTGTTTGTGCTACTGAGATATTGCCGATTGTAGCCGAGATCTTCTCTGCCTTATAAAAACACATGGTTTTAGTGAAAAGGTTAAGTATATTCAAGCAGAGTGTCCATCAGTATCATGCCGGGAGATGAAAATCTTTTTCCTCTTGACTATCCAGCTTCTCTGAACTCAGTCTTTGTTGTCTTCCTGCTTTAACTTCATAGTCTGCTCCAAATATCTGAATTTTATCCCTATTTTTATGCCCGTTTCCTACTGCAGGCACCCTCTGCACATGTTTCTTAATGGATCTATTACTCGTGCACATATATCCCATTGACTCAAGAGTGTGTTTCTGTGGTCTGCGTTAGCAGCACTGAGATGCATCAAATTGCAGAATGATAGAAAAATGGCTTAGAAACCTGTCGTTTCTCATCACAGAAGAGGTAGCCATGTTGATCTATATTAACATATCAGGCAAAAACAAAATAAGACTCTGTAAGATAGAATCATAGAATCATAGAGTTGGAAGAGACCTCAAGGGCCATCTAGTCCAACCCCCTGCCATGCAGGAACCACCATCACAAGACTCCCGACAGATGGCCATCCTGCCTCTGCTTAAAAACCTCCAAAGAAGGAGACTCCACCACCCTCTGTGGCAGCATATTCCATTGCTGAACAGCTCCAACTGTCATGAAATTCTTCCTAATGTTTAAATTGAATATCCTTTCCTGTAGTTTGAAACCATTGCCTCGTGTCCTAGTCTCTGAAGCCATGTGGAAAACAAACCAGCTTGGAGGTCCTCCTGGATTCAGAGCTGCTCCTGGACTCCCAGGTAGCAGCTGTGGCCAGGGGGGGCTTTGCCCAGCTTCGGCTGGTGCACCAGTTGCGGCTGTACTTGGATCATGCAGACCTGGCCACGGTGATCCATGCCATGGTGACATCAAGACTAGACTATTGTAACACACTCTATCAAGGGGGCTGCCCTTGAAGACGGTTTGGAAACTACAACTGGTACAGAATGCGGCAGCTTGGGTGGTTACTCGAGCTCAGCAGTACGACTCTGTTGGGCCACTTCTCCAGGGACTACATTGGCTGCCCATTCGTTTCCGGGCCCAATTCAAGGTGCTGGTTATGACCTTTAAAGCCCTATACAGCTCAGGACCAGGTTATCTTAAAGACCACCTACTTCCATATACTCCAGTCTGCCCCATTCGGTCATCGGAGAAGGCCCTTCTACAAGTACTGCCACCCAAGGAAGTACGAGGGGCGGTGGCAAGAAATAGGGCCTTCTCTGTAGTGGCACTGATACTGTGGAATTCCCTCCCATTTGAGTTAAGAACTGCCTCCTCCTTGAAATATTCAAGCGAGGCTTTAAGACTTACTTATTTAGACAAGCCTTCTGACCCTCCAGCCTTTACAAAATTTTATAACATCTTAGTTTTTTAGTCTTAATGGCTGGGGAGCTTTTTAAACTCTGCTGCAGCTACTGTTTTTAATCTTGTTTTTATTGTATTATATTGTATAATATTTTTATAGTAGTTTATTGTTATTGTGTTGTTTTTACATTGTATTGATTTTATTTTTATTGTACTTTTTTGAATTTGTTGTAAGCCGCCTTGGGTCCCTTTGGGGAGAAAGGCGGCATAAAAATAAAGTTATTATTATTATTATTATTATTATTATTATTATTATTATTATTATTATTATTATTATTATTATTATTATTATTATTATTATTATTATTATTATTATTATTCAATATGGCATCCTTTCAAATGTTTAAACATAGCTATCATATCTCCCCTCAGCCTTCTTTGTGTAAGGCTAAACATTCCCAGCTCCCTAAGCCGCTCCTCCTAAGAATGGTTTGTTTACTGGGAACACTTTAGGCTAAAAAGGTAAAGGTTCTCCACACAAATGCATGCTATTCATGGGCATTGCTCATCTCCATTTCCAAGCCAAAGAGCCAGTGTTGTGCAAGTGCATGGTCATGCAGCCGGCATGCCTGAATGCATTTCTGCGCACAGAACGCTGGTTTTTTTTAACCTTGCCACTTTTTACAGCAGTACCTATTTATCTACTTGCATTTACATACTTTTGAACTGCTTGTTTGACAGGAGCTGGGGTTATCAGCGGGAGCTCACTCCGCTGCGTGGCACCCAGTTTTTGAACTGCCGAGCTGCCGACTTTGCAGCTGACATTTCAGTGCTCTAACCTTCTGATCCAACATATATACACACATTTAAAACCCATCTCAATGGACTCAATATAAGTCAAGGTTTTTGAGATCATTTATAAAATGACCCAAGGTTTTTGAGGTCATTTATAAAACTCCCAGCCATATTTCGTCACTATCTACCAGTGCCTGCCTACCTGTGGGAAACTAAATTCTTGCCTAGGTGGACTTACAAGAAGACCAAAGATCTTTGATACCACGGGTTCCCCAACCCACTGACTATGTAGAGCAGGGATTCCCAACCGGCGGACCAGTACCGGTCCATGGTTTGTTAGGGACTGGGCCACATTATGCTGCCGTGGCCGGTGAGGTTTACTAAGCCATGCACCTGAGTCACTGTGCATGCTTGTCTCCCCCTAACCTCCCAACCCCATCCATGGCTTTTCTTCCGTAATCTCCCATCACAATTTATTTATTTATTTATCTATTTTGCTTATGACGGAGGGGGGGATCGTGCACATGTATGCATGTCTTGCACGCATGCACACACAAGCATGTAAACTGAGCCCTGGTGTAAGATATTGTCTTGCATTATTGTTCTTTTAGCTTTGTTATTTGTTGTTCTTTATTATGGTGCTTTATGCAAAATGCCCAGAGTTTCCTTTGGGGAAAATTGGCCGTGGTATATAAATAAATAAATAAATAAATAAATAAATAAATAAATAAATAAATAAATAAATAAAAAAGAAAGCAAGTTTAAGAACCCCCTGCTGTAGAAGATAGATGACGTCAGGGAGCATTGAATAGGCAATGAAGTGCCATTAGCTTCACAAAACACCAGCTCCTCATGTGTAGCTATAGATTGAAAACAGTATGACTGCCGCACCGCTGAATGCTGCTTATGTACTGGAACTATGCTACAGCTTTATCACTTTATAAATATAAATGTAGGTGCTCACTTTTGTTATTTTCTCTGGATCCTAGTCTGCAATTGCCTAGTCTGAATAAGTTTCAGTTTGCTTTTTATGATGAAACTGGTTCACATCATCTCGATTCTTTTGGACGCTTTAAATCTGCTTTTGGACATGACTTCAATAAAAATAATTTCACTACATCGCTGCACCTTAGTTAGAGGTCCAACTGAACATAACTCCCTGCCCAAATTCACAACTTTGTATAATAATGCAAAAGAGCCTAAAGGAAATCTCTCTCTCTCTCTCTCTCTCTCTCTCTCTCTCTCTCTCTCTCTCTCTCATCTCACATGCACGCACGCACGCACACGCACACACACACACACACACACACACACACACTCTCTCTCTCTCTCTCTCTCTCTCTCTCTCTCTCTCTCTCTCTCTCTCTCTCAATCTCTCTCTCCTTCTCTCACTCTTCCTGTGCAAGAATACCTTGCTTCAATTACAAACACCTGGCAGCCTTCATTGGCTGAAGGCATATTCTTTATAAGTCTACAGACATTCCATCATTGCCTGGTCCCAATTTTTGATGGGCACCAGGTCTTAATGAAATACAGCAAACACTAGTGTGCATGTGTAACGGGGAAGATGGAGAGATGTGTGTGTGTGTTTTCCATGTGCTATTTCCAGCAGATTAGAATGCTAAATGCTGCTTTGACTGACAACTATGAGCAGCCTGCATCAAACCTGAACATGTTTATTGCATGTGCTTATCTCACTGCTCCCATAGGGCTTTTCACTGGATTTGTCTCAGTGTGGTCATTAACTTCTTGATCAGAACTGGGACTTGAAGATGTGGGCCTTTGCACTCGGAGGGGCTGCTGTCACTTGGGGGGGGGCAGCGATAATGCATGATCAATGGTGAGACCAAGGAGTCAAATGCAAAATCACAAGTGGCTGGGGAATAAGTGTCAGATAATACAGTCCTCGTGGGACACTCTTGTCTGCACATTTGGAAGCGGGCTGCTTTGCATTCTTTTCTATTCATCCAAGCCACAGCTATTTTATCTATTTATTTATTTTTGCATTTATATACTACTCCCATTTCCCAAGGGGAACTCTGGGCGGTTCACACAAAAAGATTAAAAACAAGACATCAATAAAGGAGTATAAAAAAGAGGTACTAGGCAAGAGGCAAAAAATTAACAGAAAAAAAAGACAAGCTTGGTACAATCCTAGCAGTTGCCAAAGGCATCCCTGAACAGCCAGGTTTTTGTGGCTTTCTTAAAGGATGCCAGTGAGGGAGTCTGGCTAATCTTGCTGGGTAGCTTATTCCAAAGCGATGGACCAGCCACCGAGAAGGCCCGTTTACGAGTTGCTACCCTACGGGCCTCCCTAGGGGTGGCCACCTGGAGCGAGAGAGCCATGGAGGATCGGGTGGGTCAGGCCAGCTCTGATCACAGGGAGATACGCTCTGCCAGATAATCAGGACCCAGGTCATGGAGGGCTTTGTAAACCAAAACCAACACCTTGAACCTTATTCGGGAGGCAACGGGCAACCAGTGCAGATGAGCCAGGATGGGGGTGATGCAGTCAAACCTGCCCGCACCAACCACCAACCTGGCCGCCGCATTCTGTACCCGCTGCAGCCACCGAACAAGGTTCAAGGGGAGCCCCATGTAGAGAGCGTTACAATAATCTACCCTTGACATGACCAGCGCCTGCACCACTGTCCTCAGGGAGTCCCCATCAAGGTACGGGCATGCAGAATAGAAACCTCATAGAATACTGGTTCCCAAAAAGTGGGAATGTAAAGTAAATGCCAAGGGGGGTGCAGGACAGTCAGATGTTCATAATGAAATGATGCCATGAGCAGTTTCAACACATTTCTAACTTTCAAATTCATTCTGTTCCTTCTAGAGACAGGCCCCTTATGAAAAACGACACACTATTTTGTCATTTTGTAAGCTTTCAAAATGTTACAAAATGAAACAAAATGGGAAACTTTTTTTGTTACTAAACAAAACAAAATGCTTCTTATTCCCTTTGGAAAAAAAAACATTTCATTACTCTGTAAAATGATTTCCTTGTAAAAAGCTACCCAACCAAATTTGGTGCCTCTAGGACCCAGGGCAGCCTTTTTATAGAGTAATGAATTGTTTTGTTATTGTTTCATTTCGTTACAATTTTTTACAAATATTTGTTTTAAAATGAAATGAAATGAACCGCTGGTAGAAACAAGGTGATGCAAAACTCTATTTTTCCATTTTGTGCCCATCCCTAGTTCCTTCTGTTTCTTCTGGTGAATTATCTTTTCTACTAACTTATTGAGATTACTCGTAGGATTCTTTGTGTTTATGTTTTCCAATGATTTTTACCGAGTGTCTGTGTTCCTTTTCAGTTTGAAATAATGAACTGTTTGTTTGTTTAGAAAAAGTGGGCAAAAATGTGCCACTTTCTCAAAAATAAAAAGGGAGCAGGGTACCAAAAGGTCTGTGAGCTTTTCAGTCCATGATACCACTGAAAGTCATTATTTTATATGCTTAGTCATTAGATGTCTGTCCTGCTTATCATCTCTAAATTCAGTCCCTGTCCTTAGATTGATGGAATTGTATAACTGCAATGCAGGACGCTATCCCAATGACTGCCAGATGAAATGTTGTTGCTTAGTGTATTAAGATGCACTACATTGAACCCATTGAATCAATGGGGTTTTGTGAGTCCATTCCTCCATAAGTTCCTTTGAATCAAATGGGCCTACAGTAACTGTAACCTACTTCAGCATAGTAAGTCACAGTTAGAGTAGGACATTTGAGTTGCTGGAACTTAGACAATGGTCAACTCACCAAACTTCCATTGGTTCCATGGGCCTACTGTAGTAAAGCTTAGCACACTGAGGAAAAGGAATTTGGCCATTGAAAGCAAAGTAAAAGCAAAGTGTCCTGCTTATATACCACCCCATACCACTTCAAGTCTCTGGGTGGTTTACAATTTTAATTACATCATGCAGGCTACACATTATCCCCCCCTCCAAGCTGGGTACTCATTTTACTGACCTTGGAAGGATGGAAGGCTGAGTCAACCATGAGCCTGCTACCTGGGATTGAACCCCAGGTCGTGAGCACAGTTTTACCTGCAGTACAGGCATTTAACCACTGCGCCACAAGGCTCTTAGATAATCAAAGCTAATGGATCTTGGGCAGGTCGGCATCTTACGTTTGTTTTAAAAACCTCCAGGGGAGAAGAGACAACCACAAGGTATTACAGTCCATTCCAGTATTGAAGAGTTCTTCCTAACGTTGAGCCGAAATAGCCTTTCTCTTTAGTTGGAATTCATTCCTTAAGGTTGTACCCTCTAGAGCCATGTTGGCAAATCTATAGCATGAGTGCCAAAGGTGGCATGCAGAGCCCTTTCTGCAGGCATTTGACATTGCCCCCTCACAGCCATGGCACTTTCCCCTCCTCTCGGAACATGCCACTGTGCTCCATGCAGACAGCCTTGGTTCAGTTCAGGTTCGGGTTCATACAATTTTTTAAAAAAATTCATATGAACCCGAACCAATCTGAACAGGGCACTCGCCACTGTCATCCGCTGTGAGGAAGATCTCTTTAAAGAGACCCCCATCCAGCCGGCACTGGGAAGAACCCCTGGTGGCAACTGGGCCATTTTTAAAGGGGCCCAGCTGATGACAGGTCGGCAGGAGCTCCCTGAAAATGGCCCCCGTTGCCAGCGCGGAGCTCCTGCATTGGCAACAAGGCCATTTTCCGAGGGATCCTGCCAAGCTGTCATTGGCTGGACCTCTTTAAAAATGGCCCAGTCGGCACTGGGGAGAAGCCCTGATGATGACTGGGCCATTTTTAAAGGGGTCCAGCCGATGACAGGTTGGCAGGAGCTCTCTGAAAATGGTTGGGACACCAGCGGGAGAGCTCCAAACTGGCGTCTTGACCATTTTTGGAGGGATTCTGCCAACCTGTTATCGGCTGGACCCCTTTTAAAATGGCCCAGACACCACCAGGGACAACCCCGGGTGGCAACTAGGCCATTTTTAAAGGGGCCCAGCCGATGACAGGTCAGCAGGAGCTCTCTGAAAATGGCCCTGTTGCCAGCGCAGAGATCCTGCATTGGCAACGGGGCCATTTTGAGAGGGATCCTGCTGAGCTGTCATCGGCTGGACCTCTTCTTAAAATTTCCCAGTCGGCTCAAGGGAGAACCCCTGCTGGTGACTGGGCCATTTTTAAAGGGGCCCAACTGATGACAGGTTGGCAGGACCCATCTGAAAATGCTAGGAGGGCAGCTTGATCCCTGGAACAGCCCTCCCTAGCATTTTCACAGGACTCCTGTTGAGCTGCCAGTCACAGGACCGCTTTAAACCTGGCCCAGTCGCTACCAGGGAGACTCCCTGGTACCGACTGGGTCAGATTTAAAGGGGTCCAGTGATTGACAGCTCGGCAGGAGCCCTCAGGAAATGGGTGGGAAGGGCAGCACGATTGTTGCAACTTCCCTCCCGACCTGTTTTCTGAAGGCTCCTGCTGGGCTGTCAGTTGCTGGACAGCTTTAAACCTGGTACTGAATGGGCGGGGATTAAAGGGGTCCAGTGATTGACAGCTCAGAAGGAGCCCTCAGAAAGCGGGTTACGAGGGCAGTGGGATCGCTGCAACTTCCCTCCTGACCCATTTTCAATGTCAGTTGCTGGACCACTTTTAACCTGTCCCAGTTGGTACAAAGGGGAACCCCTGGAACCGACTGGGCCAGGTTTAAAGGGGTCCAGCCATTGACAGCTAGGCAGGAGCCCTCAGAAAATGGTGGAAGAAAGGGTGGGCTTTTTAAATCCTTTTTCCCGCCAAAGCCAGCGCTACAGCTGATCAGCGGTGCTGGCTTCTGGTGGGAAAAAGCCCGCTGTTTCCCAACACCAATTGCAAGGGAAACCTTTCCCATAGGGATGCATTGCTTCAATGCATTCCTACGGGAAAACAAAAAACAAAATGAATGAAGCGGAAATTTCCATTTCATTTCATTTTGTTTTTCTTTAATGGGTCTGTTCGTTATTCATTTTGTTAGGTCACGAAATGAATAAGGAAGAAGGAAATGAATTTTAAAAATTAATTTTGTGACCATCTCTAACTTTAAGAATACAAAAGCTTGTTCCATTCTTTTTCAAATAGTGCATGCTTACTGTTTGTAGATTTATAGATTGTTTTAAGATTATGCAAGCCACTTTGGGTCCTTTGAAGGCAAAAGGCAGGATAGAAATGTTTTAAATAAATAAATAAATAAATAAATAAATAAATAAATAAATAAATAAATAAATATTCAGCACTTGTGTCCATTTGTGAATGCTGCATTTTGATGCCAACAATCAAGTTCACTTCACAGGAGGGCATCAAGAATGATGAGGGGAGTAGAAACCAAACCCTTTGAAGGAAGACTGAAAGAACTGAACATGTCTAGCCTTGGGAGGTGGGGAGGAATGAGCGTTGATAACGATAGCACTGTTCAAATATGTGTGTGCGTGTTGTGTCATTACAGTCGTGGCCAACTCTTCGTGACTCCATATCCATGGAGTTTTCTTGGCAGGAATACTGGAGTAGTTTGCCAGTTCTTACTCCAGGCGCCTACAGCACCTGGTATTCCTTGGAGGTCTCCCATCCAAGTACTAACCAGGGCCGGCCCTGCTTAGCTTCCGAAATCAGGGGAGATCGGATGTGCTTAGGGCATCTAGGCAGCTCAGCACTGTTCAAATACTGTACTTGAAAAGCAGTCCTACAGAGGAGGGGCAGGATGTGTTCTCAATCATTCAAGAGCACAAGAGGTGTAAGAATGGACTCCAGCTTCAGAAAGCCAGATCTTGGTTGACTGTTGGGGGGGGGGGAGTCTTAACTGTTAGATTAGCATAACAACAGGGCCAATTACCTTGGGAAAGAGTGAGCAGCTCTCCCAACATCGGAGGCATTCATGAAAAAATTAGAACACTATCTGCCAGACCTGCTTTGATTTGAATTCTTGCATAAGCCCGGGGTTGGCGTTGATAGCCTTACAACCTCCTTCCAGCTCTCTGACTCCATGATTCTATGCAAGAGAGCTTCCTTGGCAATTGTCATTTTAGGCTGCCTTTTTCAATCAAAAGGAATATCCGAGGCATGATAAGTTTATGCAAAAGAAGCTTTGCCATTTGCATTTCTTCAGCTGAAATAATGTAAAGTTATTACTGTAAGAAAAAGAGGTGGAAAGATCATCCTTCTTTGAGTAACAATAACAGGATGGAGGTTAAAAATGTGGGTTTTTTTTGTAGTTTACACTGTTAAACTCAAGGAAAATCTGCATATGAATACATAAAGCGAGGATGTATTTTTTTACAAATGGGTATTTACATATAATACCAGTGTGTGTTTACATTTAATATCATATTGGATTTAATTTTATTACTTTCAAGAAAGCAATTGGGTGAAGAATAAATACTATGGAATGCCATCTCATTGATATGCAGAATCAATATGATAATCGCCTGGCTGATATAAACTCATAAGAAAAAGCTTATGACATTCCATCTAGTCTCCTTAATTTGGAATAGGCAGCATGTAGGGGAAACTATGCAAACTGATCTTGTTGTTTAATTCAGAAGATTATAGTTTGCATCATATTTCTGATGGGTTCTTTCTCCCTAATTATTCTTATTTTTCTTTCAAGCCACTGATGAAAAATATAATTAAAATAACAAAATATGGAATTATTGTTGTGGCCCATTCCTCCCTTGCCCTTTTATCAAAAAATGCATCATCTGATAATAACCCAGGATCTTGTAGTCTACATTTTCTTCCTGTAAGCAGCTCTAACTATCACAAAAATGTAGTAACCCTATCACAGAGAACCATAGGTAAGGAGGGTCATATTTTGAACTGTGTAGAGTCCACACTCCTTGAATAAAATCATAAAGCAGTGCACTTGCCTAACCTGATATCTGTTTATTCCTTAATGTGTTAACCAATGTATTAAAGCAAAATAAACTCAGCATTGGTTTATCCTCTCTCTCTCTCTCTCTCTCTCTCTCTCTCTCTCTCTCTCACACACACACACACAACACACACACACACACACACATATATTAAGGGGGGTTAATATTTCTCTTAACAGTGTGTAGATTTTTTTTACTTAAAAAATAATCTAGCAATGCAGCAGAAAAGGTTCATGAGTTTATAGAGCAGAATTATCTTCCAGGGTCCCCAAACCCTGTTTGGTTCTCATCAACTGACACTTACTGTCTCAATAAATAAGACAGTAAGAGTAAAAGACTTCTACTTGCTCACTGTTCTGAATTGATCAAAACAAACCACATATTGTGGAAAAATAATGACCAGTTAAATGAACGCATAGGTACATTACTGACTAACTAAATGACTAACTATCTGACTGAACACTGACTCTCACTACATAACTGTATCTGAATTCTGACACTTGACTTTTAAAAAGGCAGAAAAAGAAGTCTTAAGTAGAGATGGGCACGAATAAAAAAATGATGTTTTGTTTGTCATTTGTCATTTGGAGGGTCCGTTTCGGTTCATTTCCGTTTTTTGTGAATTTTTGCAAAAAAATTGTTTTTGTTTTCATTCATTTCGTTACCATTTCATTACCATTTATTTCATTTTTGTGATTTTTAAGCATTTAAAGCAGTTCACTGTATTGCAGTAACAGAAACGAAACGCACGACAAGAATTCCAGTGTTTCTGTTCGTTTCGTTTCATTTTGGAGACAAAATTCATTTGTCATTTCATTGCATAATGAAATGAAAAAACAGAAACAGAAATGAAAAATTGTTCGTTTCGCGCCCATCTCTAGTCTTAAGTAGAGAGGCATTACTCTCTTCAAAATCTGAGGGAGAGCAGGAACACTTGATTGCTGTCGAATTGAGTGACGGTCATCCCCGCCCAGAAAGGTCTTGCCAGCCAATACAAAGGCTGCTAAATTCCTATAATTTCTAAGGCTGAAATAAACATGAGATTTGACCATAGGCACAAGAGTTTGGGGTGGCACCATCCCGCAGAGACAGGAAATAATGAAAGAAAATGGCCTGTCTCTCATGAACCAGCCCCTTCAGCTTGTCTGATGAACAGAGGGCAGTAACAAAATGGGTGTGGGAAATGTTTCTTTAATGGTAAGGAGGTGTCCTGTGATAGATATTTCTCTTCCTCTTTTCAACCCAGCCTGTCTTTTCCTTCTCTTCCTCTAAAAGGCTCTATAAAAAGAGTTATGAAAGCCTGATGCCTGGCATATCATTAGCGTCTCCACAGCATTCCAGGACCTGCTACCATGTTTTCCCAAAAATAAGACAGTGTCTTATATTAATTTTTCTCCCAAAGATGTGCTAGATCTTATTTTCAGGGGATGTCTTATTTTTCCATGAAGAAAAATACGGTACACATTTAATGTTATCTTACTATGGGGAGGCCTTATTTTCGGGGGATGCCTTATATTTCAGTGTGGGGCAAAACTGTCAGTAGGTCTTATTTTCAGGGGATGTCTTATTTTCGGGGAAACAGGGTACTAGTAACTTTGTAAAGTGGAATTGATTGGCTCTCTCCTGGAGACTCTCCACCACCACCACTTATTCTAAGAAAAGAACCTAAGCTGAACCACTAGGCATATGGGCCTCGAACACTGACAAGCAACAATAGAGTCCCTTTGGGAAAATTGGGCAGTTAATAAATAAATAAATAAATAAATAAATAAATAAATAAATAAATAAACAAATAAAAACCTTTTCTCTCCACCTGGATGTACTGTGTCCAGTATTGTGCACCTCAATTTAAAAAGGATGTTGACAACCTTGAGCGGGTCCAGAGGAGGGCGACCAGGATGGTTGAAGGTCTTGAAGAAATGTCTTACGAGGAGCAGCTTACGGAACTGGGAATGTTTAGCCTTAGAAAAAAGAAGGCTGAGGGGGAATATGATAGCTATGTTTAAATATTTGCAAGGATGTCATATTGAAGAGGGAACAGGTTTTGTTTTCCATGGCTTCAGAGACTAGGACGTGGGGCAATTGTTTCAAACTACAGGAAAAGAGATTCCATTTGAACATTAGGAAGAACTTCATGACAGTTAGAGCTGTTCGGCAGTGGAATATGCTGCCACAAAGGGTGGTGGAGTCTCCTTCTTTGGAGGTTTTTAAACAGAGGCTGGATGGCCATCTGTTGGAAATATTGTGATGGGGGTTTCTGCATGGCAAGGGGTTGGACTGGATGGCCCTTGAGGTCTCTTCCAACTCTATGATTCTATGATTCTATGATTCTATCTCCTTGTATTATTGCTTCTGCCACTCAATGTCAAACAATTAAGATAAAAGCAAGTTGCCCTTCTGGTGAGAAACTAAGGATTGAAAGTTGGGTATTGGTTGGTTGGTTGGTTGGTTGGT